>JBAMJR010000113.1:1975000-2662500 GCA_038501785.1 Myoxocephalus aenaeus
TGATGGATGATGATGGATGGATGGATGGATGGATGATGGATGATTGATGGATGATGGATGATTGATGGATGATGATGGATGGATGGATGGATGGATGGATGGATGATGGATGATGGATGGATGGATGATGGATGATGGATGTGGCACACTGACCCCTCACTGGGTCTGTCTTTTACAAAAGGTAATTTTTTCCTATAAACATTGAAGCTGCAACCTGTTGTTTTAAGATAAGGCCTTCTGGTAACGATTTGTTGTGGGTGAAGTAAAAAAGCATTTTAGTCTTGTTGATGTTGGCGTTGGGAGAGAAAATGTGTTTGCAAATGATTTCACTTGTGAAAATGTCTATTTTCCCTCTCTGAGGAAGTCATGTGTTCATCTCTGATGCTGTCGTATGAAAGGAAGCGTTTGCAGAGTGATTGGTTAACGCGGCCGAGGAGTTACCGACATGACTACTGAGCTGCTTCCTCCTGAACTCAAACCTTTGCTTGAGTGAAACATGCATCCCATAATGTTCTGCCACATTTGTATTCGGATGCAGAGCTGGATCCAGGTGCAGATGATTATGTTTGATGATTTACTTTGTTAATAAAGTCTTATAAGAGCACATATCTCCGTCTTGTGGAGATGTGGTGTTTGTTATCCGTTCAACACACAGAGCATGTGTTAGAGCAGCCACTGGCTTTTATTATACATGTATTCCTGTTGTTTCGTCCTTCCTCTGTGTTTCATAATAAAAGTCCCATTCTGGATCAGTGGATCCATGAAAAGTTTCATTGTTCTTCATGGGGACCAGTTAAATCCTCCCACAAAGTCGGAGGCTACTTTCCGTAACCTTGGACATTGAATAAATTGACAGGAATGTGTAAATTCAGCCTTTTGCAGATTGTCAAATTAAAGTTTTCACACAAAAAAGAACAGAAAAGCTGGAGCAGCAGGATCCGACTCTCTGGCTCCGGTTACTGTGCGGTGGCAGTTCTTCTGCTCACAGCGGGGATGCAAAACAAAACAGATCCACTGGCAGTCGTCCTTGAATCCCAGTTTGGAAACGCCGCTGGTGCCCAGTCCTGCTCGCAAACACCGTAATCCGTGGAAGCAAACAGTCTGCTAATTAACATGCGCGGCGCCGCTCCCCCGGTACGGCGACCGCACACGCTCAGTCAATGACCTCCGATCATAAGAGCAGGCGGCGGCCGTGAGACGCCGCCTTATCGCCGGGACTCTCGCCATCGAACCAGACCGTTTCATGGAGATTGTTTTATCTTTTTATTGGGATTTATTGGAGGGAGAGATATTTCCGGTAGGCTCGATAAGAAGCCTTGAGGGAGGCGCGGGGCGCCGCTGCGTGTGCATGCGTGTGCATGCATGTGCGTGCATGTGCGTGCATGTGCGTGCATGTGTGTGCATGCATGTGTGTGCATGTGTGTGCATGTGTGCTCCTGTCACCCGGAGACTTAAATGTATGTGAGGGGCCTGTATGCTTGAACCTTTAGAGGCAGCTTTCAAGGACGTGCACACACGAGGCTCTGCAAGCGCACACACACTCATACAAATGAGGGCTCCGCACACGCACACACACACACACACACACACACACACACACACACACACACACTGCTGTACTATTCTTGTGAGAGTTTTTTTATTCTCACCCTGAACCCACATCCTTACCCTTAAAGTCATCCGAAACCCACGGCAATGGCTCTGTTTAGATTTTAAAGGGTCAGTTCACACAATTTTTACATTTTCTCGTTTGCCCTGAGTGCTATCTCTTTATGCAGATAGTTTGAGATTAAAAAAGGTAATAGATAGAACTTACTGGCCTTAGTTTGGAAGGAGTGGCAGCATGGTTTTGATATTGTCAAGTTGTCCCCAGATGGTCCATCCTTCAGGATCCACATTTCCACTGAGACACCATCCACACACACACACACACACACACACACACACCAACTGAGCACTCTATATACTACTCATTCTGCCAGTCACTATGCAGCCACTTCAATTATAGCTCACAAGAGGAAGAGCAAAATGAACAGAGCTCAAGGATTGCAACAGCTGTTCCAACTAATGCCGGCTTCTTCTTGTAAAGCAGAACATGTGAAGTGTTGGGTATAAGATAATACTTTTACTTCATCCATATTGATGTTTTGTATTCAGTTTAGGTGTCACCATGTCGGCCATGTTGTTGGGTGCAGTGGTGTATAAAGTACCCAAAAGCCGTACTTGAGTAAAAGTAAAGATACCTTACTGGAAAATTACTCCAGTAAAAGTAAAAGTCACCTATTAAAATACTACTTGAGTAAAAGTCTTAAAGTATCTGATATTTTCTGTACTTAAGTATCAAAAGTATTTTTCTGATATAAAATGTACTTAAGTATTGAAAGTAAAAGTACAAGTACATGCTTTTAATAAAAAAGCAAAGGGTCAGAGTTTTGAGAATTATGAAGTTTATTCTTTTAAGTGCTGTGGCCACCGTGACCAAGGACAAGGAGTTGTGTTGATAAAATAACTGGGTTGGCTGGGATCATCCATATATATTATGTTCAACATAATATATTGTACCTAAGTATACTTTTGCATCTACTATGAACTTATCATCATAATTCTCCAAAAAGCAATATGACACTAAGGACTTGTAACAGTGTGGTTATAAGTATGCTCATTCCGCCCGCCGTGGGTCTCTTGGTACCGGTCTGTGGGTCTCTTGGTACCGGTCTGTGGGTCTCTTGGTACCAGTCTGTGGGTCTCTTGGTACCGGTCTGTGGGTCTCTTGGTACCGGGCCACAGAAAGAATGAATGAAACATTTCAATTAAATAAAAAAAAATCAAGGCCGGAAAGATGTTTTATTGTGAAAAATGACCGCATACATCCGTCTGTGGTAACCTCAGACGGAATCTCTTGACACATGTCAAGATGTTACGTTACTCTAAAAATGAAACGTAAGTCTGTTACAACTCTGTCGGTGATCTGGAAACCAAGGCAGAGTATCCTGAGATCGCCAAAAAAGCATGAAAACCTGCTTCCATTTCAACATCCTGTCTTTGTGCAGCGGGTTATAAGTTAAGCAGTAGACTGGACTAAAGGTTTAGTTAGGAGTAGAGTCAGTAGACTGGACTAAAGGTTTAGTTAGCAGTAGAGTCAGTAGACTGGACTAAAGGTTTAGTTAGGAGTAGAGTCAGTAGACTGGACTAAAGGTTTAGTTAGGAGTAGAGTCAGTAGACTGGACTAAAGGTTTAGTTAGCAGTAGAGTCAGTAGACTGGACTAAAGGTTTAGTTAGCAGTAGAGTCAGTAGACTGGACTAAAGGTTTAGTTAGCAGTAGAGTCAGTAGACTGGACTAAAGGTTTAGTTAGCAGTAGAGTCAGTAGACTGGACTAAAGGTTTAGTTAGCAGTAGAGTCAGTAGACTGGACTAAAGGTTTAGTTAGGAGTAGAGTCAGTAGACTGGACTAAAGGTTTAGTTAGCAGTAGAGTCAGTAGACTGGACTAAAGGTTTAGTTAGCAGTAGAGTCAGTAGACTGGACTAAAGGTTTAGTTAGCAGTAGAGTCAGTAGACTGGACTAAAGGTTTAGTTAGCAGTAGAGTCAGTAGACTGGACTAAAGGTTTAGTTAGGAGTAGAGTCAGTAGACTGGACATAACGAACACACGTCAGGTGTCGTTGTCTCCCGTCTCTCCGAGGTCGGACCCGGTCCGTGAAAATATTGTCTTCACGTAACCGGTCCGTGGCGCATAAAGGTTTGGGAGCGCTGGACGAGAGGATGTAGAGGGAAAATGCAAAACATTGTGATTCGCAAAACCTGCTTGGTGGAGTCTGTGTTCCACCACAGTCCCCGATGTTTTTTTTTTTCTAAAGATAGATTTGATTTTGTAGCGAGTAACGAAGGTTTCAGGAGAAATGTATCGGAGTAAAAGTATCATTTTTCTTTGCAAAATGTAGTGAAGTAAAAGTAAAAGTAAACAGAAATATAAATAGTAAAGTAGAGTACAGATATCCCCAAAAACTACTTAAGTACAGTATAGAAGTATTTCTACTTCGTTACTATACACCACTGGTTGGGTGTGACCGATGATGCTCGAGACATGATCTCTGAAGTTACATGTTGTTGAGCTGCTACTCCATTCAGTTAAAAGCACCAGAATGAAAGCACTCTTTCCAAACCTGAAATGTTTTTTCACTAAGTTGTCTCACCTTTGAGTGACCACTGAAGTACAAAAGTGGACCCATTAGTTAAAACCCATTGAAGAACAGGAACAATGCCAGGATTTCAATTTTGACTACTGAAGACAAGTGTGTCTTTTATATTGTTTCTGAAAACATTTTCAATGCCAAGATAATAATTCATATTGACGTGCAGCAGTTTGAATGTTATTTATTCCAAGAGCTGGTACAACGCTCAAATAGTATCACTTGTGTTTATTGTTGGCTGTGGAATGTGTAGAACAATCCATTCATTTAGAAAACACATTGTGTAATTATATTTGAGGAAATAACATCTTGTCTGGATGATCTAGCTGGATTACTGTTTGTTTAAGTTGATTGCAGGGAGAGAGAGAGAGAGAGAGAGAGAGAGAGAGAGAGAGAGAGAGAGAGAGAGAGAGAGAGAGCGAGAGAGAGAGATGGACTGCTGGGTGAGCGAGGTTGACTTACAGCAAGAGAGAGAGCGGCGCGCTGCAGTCAGAAGCTTCTCAACAGACACGGTCGATGCTTTCAAGGTAACAGAGAGACGATCAAGTCCGTTCCCTTCTTGCCTACATGTTCTTCAGTTCTTCTCAGTTCTTCTCGGTTCTTCTCAGTTCTTCTCAGTTCTTCTTGGTTCTTCTCAGTTCTTCTCGGTTCTTCTCAGTTCTTCTTGGTTCTTCTCAGTTCTTCTCGGTTCTTCTCAGTTCTTCTTGGTTCTTCTCAGTTCTTCTCGGTTCTTCTCGGTTCTTCTCAGTTCTTCTTGGTTCTTCTTGGTTCTTCTCAGTTCTTCTCATCTCAAATGTGTTGCAGCTCTGCGGTAGACGCTGACTCATCTACCTCCTAAACCGTACACACGTCCTACACAGCTGAAAACACATAGAACGCTGAGCCGGAATAAGAACCCAAGGAAAACCAAACCCTTTAATTATTGCATTTATTTACAATTCTCAAAGATCCATTGACTTATTTCTTTCTTTGACTTTTGTATTCTATTCTGAAGGAATGACCTCAGACAACCACCGGCGCACAGAGTCCAGGCCACTACACCATGCCAATGGCCTGTTGGGATTCGTACATGCTTTTGATGTATGTACATGTTAATTTCAATGAATATTAATAAAAGTAAGAAAAAACAAGTTCTCAGGCTCAGTGGTGAGACATCCTTGAATCTAAAGTATGATCCCATTAACACTCTGGGGGGCAATTTCTTGATTTCTCGATTTTACATACTTTTTAAATTCCCCTTTTTAAAGTCACTAGCATATGATACATACTCATGTGTTGTATATCAAAAATTACAGAACAATCTCAGCCATCTATATAATGAGGCACTATTGTCCTAAAGGCACAAGTGTAAAGAGAAAATATGACTAAAGCTGAAAAATTGAATCTTGATTTTGTAAATGTTTCATATTTGTTGTGAAAACATAACTTTACTCAGGTGGGATATTGGTTTTGGTGATGGAAATTGGTTTACCAAAGGTCTTAGGTTCACAAAAGCAGTGGAATATATGAATAAAATGGTAGACACATGTAATGTAATGTCTAAAACCAAATGTATTATTATATGGTGGGGATGATGAGCTGTGGCTGGCTTTGTGGCCTGCTATGTGATGTGTTGGCAGGCAGACGGACAGGGAGGCTGCTGCAGCGATGCTGCATGTTGTCCTCTGGACCCTCACAGCTCTGAATCCACTCTGTAAAATACATTAATACAGTCAGTATAAGTTCACTGATAGAAAGTTAACGGTGATAGGGACAACAGTTGATTACCACCGTTCATAGCCGTAGTCAGCTATCTCCGTTAGCTCTCGTTAGCTCGCGCTGTGTTAGCAGCACCTAACGTGACATAAACACTACAGTAGTAACGATTAACGGAGATCCAGCACTACTAGGCTTACTAAGTTCACTGTAAGAAAGTTAACGGTGATAGGGACAAGTTGATTATGCACCGTTCAGTCATAGACACGGAAGATAACAGCCAACACGGTACTATGTAGTGACGTGCTAAAGCTAAGCTATCGTCAACACACACATGTTATTTACGGTCTTACAAACACATAATGGAGGTCCAACACTACTGGTCGTACTATGTTCACTGTAATAGGGACAACAATTGATTACTCACCGTTCAGTCTCACAGAAACGCTGTGGCCAGCTATCTGGCCCGTTAGCTCCGGCTAGCTCCTGTTAGTGAATCCTTCAGCTCTGAAGCTGCGCCGTCTGTCCCCTCCAATATAGCTTTGCTCAGGACTCTTTGCTTGGAATCTTTTGACTCACAGTGAAGCTTTGCACGCCTCATACATGTCCATGTTTAGATGTTCAGACGCGGAAGTGGAAACCATATCCGCCAGATTTGAAACCATATCTCTGTGACGTATTATTGTGATGATATAATTTTATTAAAACATTTAAACACCTGGTTTAACGCTTCGAAGTGGGCCCCGCCCCCAAAGGGTTAATGAGTGTGTCTAACTCAAGTCTAAACCCCATTCCCATTAAACTGCCATCCGTACATCCAAGTTCAATGAACGGCTCAAGAAACTACTTAGTGTGCTGGTTTACTCTTTCATTTGTTCAGATATTAATAAACCCATCTCTTCAAACGTTGCCTGCAGCACTCTTCAGCTGATAGTTATAGATGTATGGCTCTGTAGTGGCTCTGAACTGGGTGAGATCAATAGTCCATAACAGGTACATGGTGTAAAATAATAATAGATAGAACTGCTTTCTGCATACTTCCCTTTGGTTTACTAGGATGTGAACGCCATGGAACTTTAAAGCTAGAAGGTGTGTGTGTCCTTCACGTATCTCCAGAACTGTTCATCCGATCCACATCACACATGGTGGGCGTATCGCTGGGGACCCGAGGACGGGCAGTGTCTGCAAATATTCCGTTGCCGTTTATTAAAGTAAAACATACATATATATATATATATATATATATATATATATATATATTACTAATTCCCAAAGCAACATTGCATCTCTCATATTGAATACTTCTTGAAGATGTCTCAACAGAGTTATTGCTGGCTAACGTTAGCTTAATACATTTGCAGTGGTCTGATAAATGATAACACTGATGGAGAGGTAAATAACATCAGGCTATTGGAGCCACTGATATTAATCAGAAGCATTATTTAGACTTTGGTTGGGAAAAGCTCCAGTTCTCCGTTCAGAAGACGAAGCCGTTCATCTGCTGGTCTGCCGGGCTGAAAGGAGACACGCGTGAGTTGTGTGACGTTATGACGTAATGTCCCCTGGTTCGTTCACTCCTTGGCGCCGACACAAACCGGTCCTGCACTAGTCTCACCGGTTTGTGAAGAACTGCTCCTTATCGGACAATGTGAGCAATATTGAATCAATCGAGAGTGGATTGCACAACAAAATCAAAATGACACGCACAGAGCAGAGTGAGGAGCGAGTAATACACTGAACGCTGATCAGCGTTATATCCTGTATACCTACGAGGCAGGACTGTGCTAAGAAATGTTCTGTTTGAAACGTTGATGTCTTTTTAATTGTGCCTTAGAGGAAACAGATGAAACGTCCTCCCCTGCCACACAATAAAGCTGTCTATTATATTCTTCATCAAAGCTGTTAATACAGTCGCTACTGTGAGGAGCTCCGGGGTTACAGTTGTTCAATGGAAATGTTTAGTAATCTTTCCCACAATTCATTCTGTCGGCTTTTGCCTGGACAACTTCTGCATCAGCACATTCTGCAACATACACTCAAGGACAGCCGCTAGAACACGTCTGCTCCCTTTGTTCAAGCGCTCCAGCTTTTATGTGAAAACCAATTGCATCAACGCATTTTCAAAATAAAGTAATGTCGAAAAAAAAAGATTCATTTCAAACGTGTACTATAATAAAAAAGAAAAGCTTAAATACCTGAGCTGCTAAAATGAACACACAGTGTGAATTTGAATTTATGGTTTAATGAATCACATTCTAAAGTGTGTCCAAAGCTAATTTGCTTCAACATCAGCTTAACTAGTGAAGTCCTTAAAAATTAGACAAATTTAAACCAATGAAAGCGTAGACGAGGCCCTTGATCCACTTGTGTGAATGTAGGTTTATGTAAAGGATGTGCACATTGTAATCCTCCAAGCTCACGCACAACAACTCATAGTGCATTTTACACACTCTGAAACTAATTGAGCAATACTATACACATATTTGTGTGCCTTATTTTAGCATTCATAACAATTTGTGTTGTATTCCCTTAAGTTAACTGTAATGCTCTGTGTAAGGAGGACCTAGCAAAATAAGTGTTTCATTGTATGGAGTATGGAGCCTGTTATCTGTGCATATGACAATGCAAACATCTTGAATCTTAAATATCTATCTTTAGGCTCAGAGGGCCACTCATATGTTAAAATAACAGATTTTTTAACAAAAACATAGGTTGCAAAAGAGATGAGCTGATGAGCTTGTTGTGCTAGAGATGCTCCTCAGCCCTAGTGGACAGTACATGTAACTGCAGGAGGAGCAACCACAGCTCTACAAACGCCTTGTGGCAGCTGACATGTCTATGGGCCTCCCTCCTCGATCCTCCACCCTGAGTCTATAACATCCCTGGTGTACTCTTTGTGGAAGTGTTTTTGGCCCCATGACTCAAAAGAGTGGTGAAACAGCTGGAATCATCTCAAACATGACAGAACCGATGCAACTGCTCCTTTGTATTCAGAGGTTGTAGTTATGTATCATGACCAGTTTGTGGAGCGCCTCAAACCACGTTCCTGGTGACATTTACCTTGTGTTTAAGTGGGCTCCTAAATAAACTGCTGTAATCCTGACGTGATGTTTCAAAGTGCAAACAGCTGGCGAGGAAAACTGTTATGTCAATAGGAACGTTCTCTAAAAATCAGCTCTAATTTGCTGTATTTCATGTTGTCATTAATATAGACAGGAATATGTTTGTGTGTATATAATATCACTCAACCATATACTGTATAATATAAGTATATTTATTAATAGCTCAGTCCAGTTGTATTGGAACGTAACTTTGGAGACAAGGATGTAACGTGCCACCTTGCTGCAGTGATGTACTCATTGTGACATCACTGTTGCGTGAAAGAGACACTGACACTGATGGAGCTGAACAGAATAATCAGGTTCAGCTTTGTTCAGTGGTTTTCAACGAGATCTTGGTTCCTTAAATGATTCCTCTGAGTGTTCGGACTGTGACGAGATGGACTGTTCCTCTTGAGAGCAACTAAACACCCTGTTTAGTCTGAACATCTCGTCACAAATAATACAAAAATCAACCAACTTAATACCCTTCACCTTATTTCTTTTTTAGGTAAATCAACTTCCACGTACACACACTTGCATTTACATTGTTTGGTCCTTAAAATGATCAACGTCCGTGACTGAGGCTGGACTGAGGGCAGGGAGGCGGGGTCAAAGGAAATGGATCCAGGTCATTTTATTCAGGGAAGTCAATTTTCTTTTTGCTTCGTACGCACTGAGCAACCTTTATGGTGATGAACGAGGCTCCCAACGCTGGACCAGCTCGATATACATCCATGAGGGGCAGCTTCCTGTAGATATGTTCACTCTACCTATACCAAAGGAGCAGGTTAGATGGTGCTTTAGTTCATCTACACTTCACATAACCATCTTTAATTTATAATATGCTGCTTATTATATATATTAATGACACATGGTTATATTAGGACCTAGGGGAAATAACTGCTTATAAACAACTACATATTACAACACATGATGACAATGATGACAATACTGTTGGACTTCAAAAACAACGTATGTGGTTTGGCAGGGGTTTATTTGGCGTTCTGGTTTTGTCACACACACCTGGCAGCCATGATTATATTCCATTTCTGCCGCCCCCCCTACATCCTACACAATGTTCTGTTCAGAGTCTTTAATTTACACTTTTCTCTGGCACTTGCAAATTAGGATACGCTCTACTCCAGTCCAGGAGGAACACGGTCATGTCAGCAGGCGCTCGAGTGTCGTGGAGAGACATTGGACGAGAATGATCCTCAGTCTCTAATGTTTTTTAGATCCTCTTCAACTTTTTTAAATGTTTTATCTATCTGCTTAAGATACTGAAAGTATTCAAATGTGACTGCATCCTTTAGTTATTAAAGGCCAGAACAGACACGAGCACGACCGTGCACGTACGTGCACATCCTGCAGCGCTGATAACTCAAGCAGGACCAGATTTGACATTTGGCACAAATGAAATCCGGCATCAGTGTGTTGCCTCTGACACGCTTTGACAGCTTGAATGGCCCGCACTCTTCATTTACACGCTCTAATTGATATAATTGTCAATCGAGCGTGCTTAAACGCTTTCACTTAATTCATTTTATTAATTTGATAACGCTCTTTGTTGGACGTGTGTAATCTAAGCATGTTTAGAAAATAGCATAAGTGACAGAAATATGAATAATGTGTTGTCATCTCTTTTTCTTGAATCAATGTTTGTTTGCCTGTCTGATGCATCATGCCAGTCTGTTTTCTATTTAGTGGCCACATGTGATCGCTGTATTCATTATCAGCTCTCCTTTGGCACCAAGCACATCCCATATAGAACATGAAGTAGACGCTATTGTTGAGAGCTTCATGTGAACGGATATAAAGAAAGTTTGAGGAGCTTTCACAGACATATGGCAGCAGTGACAGCTTCAGGCCGTCATGTTGAGATGGACGACCATGACAGGAAGCTGCTCTGAGGTCAGACGTTACCTGAAACTACTGCAGGCCTGGATGGTTGTGCCCGACTTGCATGCAATCACTTTTAAGTATTGTTCCCAGCGCTGACTTTGAAGTCCCTCTTCACCTCTTTAAGTGTATACTCCACATCCACAATCAGGGAGAATATCTTTATTTTTACTCTATTTATTTACATTCTCTCTCTCTCTCTCTCTCTCTCTCTCTCTCTCTCTCTCTCTCTCTATCAACTTCAGGTGCTGAGAGATGAAGCGTCAACCTCTATGTTAACATGTCCAACTTTACAGCAGAAATAAACATGTTAATAGCCTGCACTGTAACAAGTTTCTGTAGTTTTCACAGTAATATTACTGTATACTGGCCATATTCTTACTGTAGAACTCCTATACCGCATGTTGCTGTAGATCTGCAATGCATCATGGTCAAAATTCATTCCCGGGTGAATCTTACAGTAAATAAATGTTGCTGTGAATCACAATGCAGTAATTTTGAGCGGGAATACACCATAATCCGTTTTAACATTATTTTCAACACAGTTAGGTTTAGCTGTCACGCAGACAGAGGGGAAAACAACATTGTTATCCTCCGTTGCGTTACACAAAGATGACATTAGACTATAATGTCGTGTGCTGATGGACACTTGCTTCTCTCGACACAATTTTGGAGCAAGAGCTACGACATTGTTGACCAGAGTCCACTTCAACTTCAGCAACAGCAAGGTAACAAAGCTCATTATTATTCCTTCATGTTTCCTTTTTGCCAGCATTTTGCAAATGTACATTAATTACAGACAGCACAGTCTTCTCAAGTAAAGTCACCGTGTATCGCTACGTGACTTTAAGAGGGAAGTAGGGACACACGTTCCTGCACTAGTCAGCTAACGTTAGTGTTAAAGGAGCCTACTGAGGTGCTTTCCCTCAGGATCGATCTGGCTGACGCTCCTGCTGTGCCTCGATCACTTTGTGTACCTTTAACTAGATGTAGTAATCCACGGACACGTTATTATGCATCAGTCGTGTTTATTGTCTTATGCCGTGAAGGAACATTCATTCGGCCCCTGGATGCCGACTAATACCGCTCTGTTGCTCGAAGCCCAACAGTAACGTAGAAGCGGTCAAAAACCCTTTGCTCTTTCCGGGGTCAAACACCTGCCGTCAATCATGCTCTGATTGATTATATAGCCAACCCAGGAACACGGAACAGCGCCACCCAGTGTACATACATAGCAGGATAGTTGGATCTCATTTGGCTCCTACAGTTAGTGTTACTAATATTACCAAAATATAGTATTTTCTCATTAAATTGTGATATACAGTAAATCATTTGGCTTCATATAGTTGATACATGGCATGCGTTTAGTGTAACTTGTAAATTAATTGGAATCGTTTATATGACGCTGTGTGTGTGTGTGTGTGTGTGTGTGTGTGTGTGTGTGTGTGTGTTGGTGCACTAGTTAGCTAAGGCTAGCTCCATTTGGAGAAGTTTTGACTCTTTTCTCTCTTGCTAGCTACCGTGCAGCACAACATGACGTGGGTAACGTTACCGGACACCACTGAAGGTGAACCAGAAGGTTGTGAGTGAACCAGAACACCACAACAGGTCAGACTTTTACACATCACAATTTTACAGTAAGCATACTTACTTGCCAATTGCTGCCAGCAAGTTACTGTAAATTCTACAGTTATCTTGTTACAGTGTGGTACAAAAAATTGCGTTGGTCTCTTCAGCTGGAATTCCTGTTCATGACACCTGTATGAGGGTGAATGTTTGTATAACTCACCTGTTTAAATGACATTGAAGGCCTTTACCCAACCTTGAGCCTATTATTTGTGCAATTAATCAGTCAATATATTTTTCCCAACCTTTTTTTGTCATGAATTCTTTCAGACAGAATGTGAATATTATGCTTTTTTATTTTGGAACAATGTGTTTGTTTTTGCAGTGCGAATAAAAGTATCAACCAATGAAGTTATGCAGAACGGGTTGAGTTGCACTTATACTTATGAAACAACAACAGAGAGGAATCAAGAAAGCAATTACCGCTTCCAGCCGTGACGAATGCAGTGCTGACCAAATCCACTCCCCTCCTTACTTTTCACAATGAAAGCCCGAGAAATATAATATTCTCAGCTGAGTATTCTGCATTTTTGTGTTGTTTTATTCGTCATACTCCCGCTATGTAAAGTCCTATTATCTTAATAGGTATGCTAAATTAAGGGCGTGGCTGATTTGAGTGGCAGATGGTTGCCGTACCAGGTTGCTAGCTTCTTCCACCTCTTCGCCAATTTCTGGGTCAGGAGTTAGTTGCTAAAATGTTGATAGCCGGAGCCTCACACTTTGAACCTTTGGGTGACATCACTGAGACGACGTCCATGTTTCCTAAAGTCTATGCGTCCAACTCAATCAGCTGACTTAAAACCACTCAGACTTTAAAACTCTTCACAGCTGTCATTACAGTGTTAGATCGATGCAACCCTCCTCTACCTCATCACAGGTACCCTGGTTAGAAAATAAACTTGTGTTTTTAGGCAATACTATTTTTGGAAAATTATTCATCTACATTAGCCATCTGTTACGGATACAGGTGGAGACCCAAGCAGGACATGGGCAGGCTGGATGGTTTTATTGTAGAGGAGGATCTGGACGAAGGGCTTTTGGCAGGGAATGGAACCTGGTGGAAGAAGGGAGCACGGGCAAGAGAGAGGGAGGGACCGGGGAGCACTGGGAACAAGAGAGGGAGGGACTGGGAGCACTGGGAACACAAAGGATCTTCACATGAATCATAGACTTCTATACAACCAGAGGAGTCACCCCCTGGTGGTCAGAAGAGAGAATGCAGCTTTTAACACATGAAGCATAGACTTCTATACAACCAGAGGAGTCACCCCCTGGTGGTCAGGAGAGAGAATGTAGCTTTAACACATGAATCATAGACTTCTATACAACCAGAGGAGTCACCCCCTGGTGGTCAGAAGAGAGAATGCAGCTTTTAACACATGAAGCATAGACTTCTATACAACCGTAGGAGTCGCCCCCTGATGGTCAGGACAAATCTCTATTCTATCAAGTGACGAGAAGATTCGGTAGCTATGTTTGGGCACACAATCTGTGTGTGTGTGTGTGTGTGTGTGTGTGTGTGTGTGTGTGTGTGTGTGTGTGTGTGTGTGTGTTCATAACTGATAACTGGCTTTCTTACTTTGTCTAAACGGCAACATATAATCATAGTAATCCTACTCATTGCAGTATTACGGTGTGATACTGGCACTGCTGTGGTCTCGTGGTACAGTCCCACCCCGGTGATAACGTGAGTCACATTTATATGAGCAAAAGCATAATGTCATGGATTTCATCGCAGGCCTGGCGGTAATAAGAACGATTTGAAATGTTGAAAGAGTGTGTAGACTTGGGGCATCCATTCCTTAACGGCCTGCAGCTCTTCTGGCTCCATATTCCAGCGTGTGTGACAGCTTTGGATCATCAATTTACTCTCCCTTTGAAATGCTTTCATAAATAATTTAGCTGAAAGAAAATGATGAATAACATTAAGCTTTTTCTGCCACTTGTCTTTCGGGTAAGTATCTGAGATTTTACTTGCCAAACATACATAAAAGAAATTATTAAAATCAACAGCGATTTGGACAACTGTACCAATTTTTTTTTCTAAATGTTACCCTTTTATTTTGTTAATGTAATATATATAGTGGTAAAGTGAAAAAAATACACAATTCAAATGATTTGGAAACACATTATTGTATGTTTCTTTAAATATTTGCTTTGTTTAAACATAATTTGGAGTTGCATTTTTAATAAGTAGTTTTATTGATGTATTCTAAGCTACTTAGGGCAAAGTGTGGGAGAGTTAAACATGTCATAGTTCACTAATATTTATTTTAAATTGATGTGAAGGCGCGTCCTTCAAATAACTGTATTTATTCAGGTTACTGACCAAAAAATACATTATTACAAGATTACATTTGAATATGATACCGTCGCGGTTTACCTTGGCCCAAAACTCACAATGGTTCCCAACTCCACGGCTGCACTTCCCAGTAACTGGTCTGTAGCAGCAGCTTCCCTCCAGCAAAAGCATCTGCAGTCCCTCCAACTCCATCATGGGGGGTTCCTCCTCCAGCCACAACAGCAGACCATAAACACCCCCCTCCTTTAACACTTTCCAATTAAATCTCCTCCATTTGTCGACTTGGAGATGCCACCTTTAAGTGAATTATGGTGGAAAATGGAGATGGATAAGAGGGGAGGGTGACGGAGGGGAGAGGAAGCTTCTCTGTGCCGTGTGTGAACTTAAGATAATGCATCCTCTCAGCTCTGAGAGGAGCAAAATTGATAGATGGATAGAGGGAGAAACAACGTAGAAGGAGAGAGAGAGAGATGCATGACCCCCTATTCCTCAAGGCTCTGTAATAAAAGGCTGCTGTGTGGTGTTCTCAGTCTCTGTCACATTAAAAGTAAATAAGACTAATAGCACGATGGCGCTCACTCCGCGGGGCTAGCATGCCCCAAAGTCAAACCAGTGCGTGTGTGCGGGTGTGTTGATTTCACCTGCCACCAACAGTGTCTGGTTATATTGTCGCACGACGCCTCCTGCACAAACTTGTTATGTATTCATGTGCTGGCAGGATTATGACCCACTGGGACGTCCTCCCCAGGACGGACACCGGAGTCTGGGACATTTAGGATTTTAGAGGGAATTGCCCAAACTGTGACGCGGTTCAATCAGCTTGGACTGTTGATGGTGGAAACTTTTCCAATTAGGGTTTATCAAAAGTCCTCAGCATCTCTCTGATGATGATGATGATGATGATGATGATGATGATGATGATGATGATGATGAAGAAGAAGAAGAAGAAGACTGTGGTTAAGTGGTTAGAATGCCCATCTTTCAATCAGAGGGTTGGAGGTTCCGGCCCTGCTAGTCCATGTCGTTGTGTCCTTGAGCAAGACACTTAACCCCTAATTGCTCCCTGTTGCTGTGTCTGTGATGTATAGAGCAAACATGTCACTTTGGATAAAAGCGTCAGCTTAATGTAAAGAAGAAGACATTCTGCCATTTTTGTGTTAATGTTCTTCTAACGAGCGACTCCTTTTGGTTGTGCGAGTGAATACCCCTGACTCTGCATCATGCCTGGTCATCCACATCTCCTCGTAAACAGGTGGTGTTTGAAGCTCGGTGTCATGCCGACTGCCCGCGACTTGCATGCTGAGCGGGCAGTCGGCGTGAGATTGGGCCAATCTCACACTTAGTGCGCTGACACAGTTAACACGGTTCATTAAAGCTGACCTATTGGAGCCGTCTCCTCCTGTAATGACTGAAACATCTCTTTTTTGGGAGCAGTGTCCTGTGGCAGAGCGAGGTCATATTAAAGTGGACGGTGCAGCATGACTAACACAGATCACATTCTCCAGGTTGCTGTTCACACGAGGTCTGCCATGTTAAAGGTTTCAGAGCACTATTAGTGCATTGTACAACCTTTAGGTCATAATGATCTCATTTGTACCAGTCTTGTCTGCTGTGCATTTTTGTCCGAATGAGAACGATTTCTCCAATTGGTTGGCGTCGGTGACCCCAACGCAACTATCCTCAGTCCACCCAGCCAATCAGTATAATGCTGGTGGCAAAGGTGCAAAGGAGGCTCTGACCGGATACATGCCCCTTCCTACCGCTCGTCTTCATTAACAGCTTATCTCGGTGGAAACACTCAAACATAACGACACATATTTAAAGCTGTTACAAGGAACTTTCATTTTGTGTTGATTTTGGCGGTGCCTGTGGACTAAAGTGGTAGTGTTTCCCTTTATAAAAGCTCTAATTTTAATGCAGCAGGGTCCGGCAGTCTGCCCCAGCTCAGTGCTGGTTCTGCCGTGCCTTCCTTCTCTTCCAGCAGAGCAGAGTTGGTCTCCAAGTTCTCCAATTCCCGTGAGAGCTCACGACTGCAGGTCGAAGGTGGCAGCCGAGCCGGATCAGGGCGTGTTGCTATCTGAGGCTCCTCTGAGTCTGACCTGGAGGAGTTTCTGGGGGATCCTTTCACTGGGAATCAGACCAGATGACACACATTACAAATAACCAGTATTCTCTCTGATGGTCTTGTTTGATAAAGGCATCCGTATTATATTGAGCATGTTAATAACCAGTGAAAAATTCCTTGTTGTAACTTTAAGAAGGTTTGTATTGCAAAAAGTTCCCCAAATTTCAAAACAAAAGCTTTGCACAGATTGACTTTAAATTGATTGCAACGCTCCTTTGCAGGAGGTCACGGTGAATGGTCACATGGTCTCAGTGAATGTTCACATGGTCTCAGTGAATGGTCACATGGTCACAGTGAATGGTCACATGGTCTCAGTGAATGGTCACATGGTCACAGTGAACGTTCACATGGTCTCAGTGAATGGTCACATGGTCTCAGTGAATGGTCACATGGTCACAGTGAATGTTCACATGGTCTCAGTGAATGGTCACATGGTCTCAGTGAATGGTCACATGGTCACAGTGAATGTTCACATGGTCACAGTGAATGTTCACATGGTCTCAGTGAATGGTCACATGGTCTCAGTGAATGTTCACATGGTCACAGTGAATTTGACAGCATTCGGCTCGTGCTGTCGTTCATCTCACCAGCTGGAGTCACCAAATAAATTGTAAACCAAGAAAACGTTAGCCGGTGAGCTTGCGTTTCAGCCCGTTCTCCACTTACCTGCATTCAACATGACACGCCTGTAGTATTGGCCCTCGGCCCTCTTTAGTCACGCCCCTAATCACTGTTGCTAATCACTCCCCTCCCCAAATATGCCCCCTATATTGCACCCTGGTAAAAAGACGTTTCAATCCTTTGTGTCTAGACCGGAGGGAACCAGATGTACCAGCAGCTGTCTCACGCAACCCCAACCTGAACTGAACCTTATTTAATCTTCAAGTGATTTTTGTTTAGTGAGCTGCAGTGATGGGCAGGTCGTTGTTTTTTTAAACTTGCACCCACCCGAACAGCGGCGCCCCCAAGGGGCTGAAGACGAAGGCTAAATAAACTTCTACTTCCAACGTGTGTGAAGTATCGCTTTGTGGAGACTGCAGATCAACATGTCATGAGGTGGAAGGTATCAATAACTAACCACTCTGTCACGACAACTTCTCATAACTATGGGAATAAATACATAATACATAAGATGAAGGTACTTCTCTGTTGGACATATTTCAGACCTCATTTTCAGTTATGCAAAAATGATTTAGTCATTCCTATTGACAGCAGTGAGATTCCTCTTGTGTATATAGTTGAGCTTGTTTGAACCGTTCCTCCAGCTTCCCTTTCTGACGGAGGCCGAGCTGAGGAAGTGTAATCATGACGTATGCGACATGAGATGCTGCAGCTAATTGGACCCGTGGGACTCAAGCGAGTGGGCTGATTGGGAAGGTGGCTGAGGAGGAGCTGGAGTTTATTTTGCCTTTCATTCTTCTTTCCTTCCCCTCGTCAATGGCAGCTGAGTCTTTTGTTAGCGACTTGAACGCTGAAGTTGTGTTGAGTTTAATTAAGAAGGGCTGTGACAGTGGCAGTTTGCTGAGTGCGGGCAGCAGCAGAACACCTTCGTTTAGCAATATTGTTCTCGCACTTGTTCCTCTTTGTTTGGATGGAACTTTGTTTGCCTAAAATGTCAATTCCAGTGCTTTTTGAAAACTAAAATAATTGTGTGATGCCGCTTCCTCGCCCACCATCACTGTCAGATAATTGAGGAGGACTTTATCTAACTCTAGAGAAAGGAACCTTTCTGTGTGTGTAATGTGCGGCTCATGTGATCTGCCTCTCACTTGGTGGTGTGTTGCCGGGGACCCACAGGGTGCTCTTTGTGGATTTGGTGCAGTTTGGACACCTTTCAGTATAATAGACTTGGCATAAACAGCGTGACAGTGAGTAAGCCGGGACTTGGTTGTGTTTCTCTCCCATGAGTGAGACTGTATTTCCCAGTGAGAGTCTAACTTATCACACTTGCCAGAAACAATACCTCCACTAATTAAGCCATTGCTCTGCTTTATAAGTGATTAATATGCTTATTTAGACATTTTTCACCGATGTTTCCCCCTTTCTCTTACTGGGAATAAGTGAGTAATCGATTTATTTTCATAAACAAAAATACTAACTATTAATATAAAAAGATACCGTACAGTAAAAGTACACCGTACATTCAAATGTTTACTTCATGTGAAGAAATAGAGGCATCATCAGCACTTAGCATGACTCCAACGTCTGTTCAAGGTGGAACTTTCAATTATAATATGCATGGATGGGAAGTTTAATTAATTATTAGGCATTGTATTTTAATTGTTGTACTTTGTGAGTAAAATCTGAATCTAACGTAAGCATTGCATCTCTTATACAGGTCAATGTACGATGTTTCCCTCTGAAGTGGTAATACTCAGTAAGTAGTAGGCTATAGCTAAGTTACATATTTTGCCATTGCTTTGAGGCCTTTTGTAAGTTACATAACATCATTCTATATTTTTTATATTTAGATAATACATCTATCAGTTTGGGGCCCTTCTACTTGGTCCTGAAGGCCAACGTTGCCGACCAGTCCAGTCTGTCCCGTGAGCCAGACGGCAGGGTATCTCACCGTGTTTCTCACCGCGAGTCACCGCCACCTGTGTGCGTGAGCTACGTCATGGCAGGTGTGACTGAGGACCCAGAGAAGCGCAGTAATGAGTGTGAAGTTGTTTGTGTGAGAAGAGAGGCGAGCAGGCAGCAGCACCACAGGACGAGCATTCAGTCTGAACAGACGTGTTTTCACCGGCCTCTGAACCAGAAGCTCAAATTGTGATGCGAGCATGAACAAAGTCACACTGTTCATGCAGAAGGAAGGCGGCAGGCTGTCTGCATTGTCCACACACACCTCTCTGAGTGTGCGCGCCTTAGCTCGGTGCTGCTAACAGGGTTTAGCCAAGTGTTCCCATACAGAAGTCTCTTTTCTTGTGTTGCGTTTAGCATTGTGCAACACTGAAGCCGTATTGTCTGGACTCAAACAGCCACGCTTTGTCCATTTGTGAGTCGGCATTCATGAGCACAGCGCCTCTCTGGCTGCATGGGCAGAAAATAACTTTTTTAGCTGAGCGTCAGCAGCAAGTGGCAACAGCTTTCTACAGTTGGAGTCAGGCACGCTAGACAAGCACTTTTTGCACACAGCTCCACAAAGTTTGTTATTCTGTTGGGAAGTGTGGCACTTTGTGTTTCTAGACTTTCAAGCTGACAATTTAATTTGGGGCAAACATCATGTGTTTGTAGCCGGAATTGAAATGGCGTAGAAGCCAGAATCGGCCACAAGGCGGTGGTGTGCTGGTTATATTGGATGTAAACTGAGCTGACTTTAATCTGAAGCTCCTGGAGGTTGTTACAGACTTAACAGACTTTAAAAACGGCCCGTAGTGGACGCATTCCTTAGGCTGTGCACACGAGAGCACAGCGCCACCTTCTGGCTCCCTCCTCAGGTCAACACTGAGCACGTATGCTGTTGCACTGTTAGCTCTGTCAGCGCCGTTAGCTGCGAGCAGGCGGCTCAGCCGTGGCCATGTTGAGAGCCGTGCGGAGGCAATCAAAATGTACCCGATTTTGAACCCTTTAAAAAAAAAGAGGATTAGCATTTAAGGCGACCGGCAGAGCCGTGGACGATCTGATCTTGGGCATTCTGAATGATTGTGAATGATGTTTAATATAATCATGCAATGTCCTATGCTAATTCAGGCCCATAGGAAGTGGTTCAGACCCAGCGCTGCACATAGGAATGTCCTGCTTATGTTCACACGCAGACGACATGACACACGGATACACGCAGAACTTTCACCTCAGGCAGTTTTATTCAGCGCTCGACTCTGGTTTTCATGCTAATGGTCAACTCAACAATTCCCGCGGGGCTAATCTGATGTGAACGTGTCTGTGTTCATACATATATCTGAGGCACGGGCTGCATGTGTGTGTGTGTGTGTCTGTGTGTGTGTGAGAAGCTGGCACTAACGAGTTCCCTCCTGAGCGGTATGTTTTATTTAACAAACAGTCAGACCACAGTTCCGTCGACACCAGCAGCCATAAACAACCGTGGAGTGAAAAACTGCGAGGCTCAGCCAGAGCTGCATTAGACGTGATGTAAGGCAGAGAGATGATTTACTGAAGCTTTGTTTGCGATACAGCATCCGCTCCACCGGCAGCTCACTCCACCTGCATGGATTAGACTGAAACATATTATTGTGAAGGTGCTTGTTTGGATACACCAAATAAGGGCAAAATGGAATATTATTTTGTTTGTGTGAGGTAGCAGAGCAGTGCTGCTCCCTGGGGACCGACCGGTCCAGAGACATCCATGCTGAAGCAGGCCTGTATCTCACCTCCTCTTCTTCACTTCTACCAAGAGGAAGAGCACTGCTGGAGGACAGGGTCAGGAGGATGAGGTCAACACAGTGACCTGTGAGGTCATGACGACTGGCCCACTAGTGTGCATACTAATATGACCTATTGAGCACGCTATACTAGTTATGCAGAGCATCAAATAAAAACACACACACACACACACACACACACACACACCAATGTTTTGTCTCATCACATGATGGACAGTATTAAAATACCTCTTACCCTTTCAATGACAATCAATACCAAAGGAATGGTGTAACTAATTTAATTGATTAGTTGCATCTATTTAGTTTCATCTTGTTTATTGATATGTCGTATAGTTTATATAGAATAAGCATATCATTGTGTAATCACTACTGACCATTTTACTAAAAGACTCAAATAAAAAAGGAAAACCCATGAAAGAGAGGGGTTTGCATCTTTTAGGTAATATATGTAAATTGGACTAAAAATAAGTTATTGTGGGTTCTTCTTCGAATCTAAGCGTTTTCCAGCGGTTGTTTCATTTACTCGCTAGAGCCGGAGCCGGAGCCTGTACCCTGGACGACAACCAATCACAGCTTGGCATTTCCATCTTTCTCCAGAATTGCCAGCCAATTGCCATGGCCCTTCAGAGTCAAGCTTCTCTATCTCTGCCAGAGATGCTGATCGCAACACATTGTAGGATGGTCACACACACACACACACACACACACACACACACACACACACACACGAACACATCCCACTGGACACAGTCTATATTAATGACCTTGGACCAACTAAATAATGCAGCACAGAGAAGCAAACAGTATTATGTCGTAAACATCTTTGCCTGACATTTAAATCAAGATGTATATTATATTCTAACATGTCCACACATCCCAGGTGTTCTCTGTGATGAGCTGATGCGCGGGGCAGGACATGAGGACATGAGGACCGTTCTATCGATGCTGTCAGCTGATGACCGAGCCGCAGAACTAGACTTCAGGACCGTCGCTCAAAGGAACACTGGCTTCCAGAGGCTCGTAGTGATGACGCTTTCCTCTTCATCTAGAAGTGAACTCCTCTCAGCTGTGGCAGTGTTTACTGTACTGTCCAATGCAGACTTACTTTAGAATGCTGCTTGTAGTGTACAGTGTGTTTCTGAGCGCATGCTGCTGTGCCTGTTTGGCTTGTTAGAGATCACACAGTGTGAACACTAGCAGCTAGTCAGCCGTTTGCACAACTCCTGAAGTGCTTGGTGTTGTTAGTTGAGTGGATTAGACTCGTGTCACTCAGGTCATGGCTCCAGCTTTATTTATTCAACAAATTAAACCAAATGAGACGAAAAGGGTTAACTTCAGTGCTTAAAGTACGGGGTGTTGATATCAGTAAAGTCGCTGTATGAGTGGAAAACGTGAGTTTAAAAGGATTAATGCAGCATAACTTCATCAAGTAAGAGAGGAAAACTGCAGCAGAGTGGAGGGTCAACCAGGAGAGAGGACACATCCAGTCATACATAACTAGTTGTCTTAAAGATCAGGAAGACCTTTCTGGTAAGGTACATTTTCAAATAGCCTGAATGACCCTTAGCTAAGCCCCGCCCTCTGCTGCCATCAGGATTGCCGATCGGGACAGAAGACAATGAGATGAAAAGAACAGACATTTGAATCCACACCTCTCAGAAACTGTTTCCACGAAGACTTCCTGAAGGGATGCATAGCTACATCTGTTGCATTGGACTGAGGCTGCAGATGAACATGCTTAAATCCACGGTGCAACTGCTCTGCTTTGCAAGTCAAAACCATCCAAATAATTCAGCGTAAGAAGCCGCAGGCCTCGTCCGTTTTTGGCAAATGTACCTGGTATTATTTGACTTGTTATATGTCGGGTGAAATTATTCTACTGTAGGAATTACCAGGACATTGTGCAGTTTGTATAATGATTAAGGAACAAGGGGAGGTGTTTCTTTGTTGAAACCCCCTGAGGGATTTTGTTCCACCACATAATTCAAACTTAAAATACATCCCTATGCCCCGTGCTGCACCAGGTGGTTAGGATAATGAGCTATTAACATTTCATTTTCATTAGGTTTCTTTCATACAGTAAGAGGTTCAGTCACTGTATGGCAGTTCATATTTCACTAAAGCCCTCTGCAATGCAACAATATGCAAGGGGACAAAAGGACACTAGCTTGAAAGTAGTAGCTCGAGTGCCATGCACAGGGGGCAGGAAGTGGAAATGGAAGGAAAGGATGACATTGTAGACTCAGTAAGTGGATACACACCAGGCTGAGGCTCTCTGTTTAGCATAATGTACATTTCAAGGGGTGTTCAATCCGCATCTAGTGGAGATGTGTGATGCAATGGTCTATACACTGTTTCTACCAGCATGCCGGCGCATTTTAATGCGATCCCCGAAGTTTGACTTAAGTGTTCCAACCCCCAAGAGGGGAAGACCAGTGTTGAGTTTATTCCTTGTTGTTTACCACCAGGAATTTCTGATTTCCTGCGGATCTTCTTTGAATTTGACACAACTAATTGGTCGACAACAACATGTCTTCCACAGCTTGATGAGCTGCTACTGCTGTCAACGCTCCCTGCTTTATAAAGGTAAGCCACTGCGTTCTCCTCCGATTGCTCACATCTCTTCCAAATGGTCCATTAGTTAAGACTGATCACCTTACATTAAGTTTCCTCGGGAGAGCCACAACAGAGAGGTGAGCGTCTGATTGGGACAAATGTCCACTGCATTTGCGCGTTTTACTCTTAAGTGCTGCGTGACGATATTCTCTTTGGTTTAACGTTGAAGCGCGTAGCGGTAAATGAAGGTGGCGTCGGTGTTATCCTTGGACTCAACAGAAGAAGGGGTTTGTGTGTGCTCACTCAAGCACATTAATAGCAAAACATAAAATGCTAGAATTTGCACTTAAAGCTACTTTGGACAGGGGTTGTAATTCAGGGCGTGATGCAAAATAAAATAAAATCCTCTATTCTGTTCCCTTTACTCCCTGTTTGCCTGGTGAAAGAGCTTCAACATCGTTCCCTCTGAAGACAATTCAAGTAAGGACTCGGTCCAGTTTGATGTAGCACTACTTCCATACGATCCAGTTTGACTTCATTCTTAGTATTCTCATGACATGTCGTATACACCCTTTACTAATATGGCTCAATGCGGCGCAGACCCCATTCTAAAGCTACTCCCTACTCTTGATGCACACACTGGACGGTGTTGCATAGACTGCACTGACGCCAGCTGTACTCAGCTAGCTGCTATGTTAGCCTACAGGTGGGACTATAACAGAGCATTTATAAGCGCTTGCTAGCGGTTAGCCAACACCTTTGTGTACTGCTGTTGAATGTAGCTTAGCCTCCGCATACAGAACCACGGCCGGACACGTCTTCACCCCGTGTGGTTGTATGACGCACACTGATGACGGCCTGTTTGCATGCTGTGATGAAAGGATCCATTTTGACTCACTCAGATGTTCAGAGTTTTGTATCGACGTAGCCTCGTCTAAGACTCTTGTAGAACGTGTTACTTTTTCCCGTTAGTGTTAACATGTGTACATATTGACAGGAAGTCGTTTCTACCTGTGGTCACCCAGCTGCATAACTCCTCCCCCTCTGCAGGAAGGACAGCTGAAACATCGTGACAACAATAACCACAGCATGTGGAACATGAACACCGTGCAATATTACTTTCAATGTATTATGTGCGATATAACTTCTGATTACTTTTCAATATCACTCTCAATACCATGCACCATATTACTTTTCTGTGTTAGTATGACGTCTTACACATTTTAAGTTCATCATCTTGTTTTTAACCTTTTGTTTTAAGCTTTTTCTATTGAAGTTGATTTTACTTTACTATACTTATCTTACTCTTGTTGCTATTTTATTTTGCACTGGTGTCAGTATTACTTCTTTTACACTTAATAATGCTTACTCTATTGATCATGAATGTGTATATAAAGTATATATCTATCTATATTTTGAGTTTTTAGTTATTCTTCTGTCTGGAAGTCTTCCATCAATCTCTGGCACAAGAAGAAAGATCTAGATGTTCTTATGTTATACCTTTCAGGTTTCACATGGACTTCACGATAATATGAGGCATTTTCTTCTGGATGGAGCATTCTTTCTTCTTTCTGCTGCTGCTCTTTGTTCCATTGGAAGCATCCGACCTTGACAAGTGGATTTACAGTATAATGAGGAAAAGAAAATAGTGAAAAGAAGATGATCTCAAGTATTTACTGCAGTGGTTTAGGAACAATCTTTGTATTATAAAGCTTAAAAACAAAGCTTGTATGTTCCCTGCTACTATGATGTAACTGCCATTAATACCAGTGATTCCAGCAAAACCAGCTTGTCATGGCAAATTTAGCTAGTTGTGGTAATTTGATATTAAGATTATGAATTTAACAAAAGACACAATGGTAATATGATGTTTAAATAGTTTTCAATTCTTTGTAAACGCTGAGATGTGATTGGGTCATCTGCCCCGTGGACACGCCCACATTTTGCCCATTTGGTTTGTTTGTCGCGCTCACAACAATGGAAAAGAACATTCAGCAGCAATGTGTCTTTCCAGAATCATCATCCTTGTTTCTCAGACTTCACTGCGAACCAAACGGAAATACATTTCATTTTCTCCTTTCTACCACTGAAATAGTCTACAAGAAGACCAGTTAATACAGCTGCTGTAATAATAAAAACGTCAATCCAATTTCAGTCAGTTCTGTTGAGTTTTTTCCCCCAAAAACTAAAATATCAACCGAGTGGAACTGAAGTCACTGAAGTCGTTAGCATTCATCCTCTGTCTCCGTCTGGGAGCGCATTGAAGGATGAACAAAACCCAGACAGTGGGAAGAAGAGGAACACAACTCTGCATGGTGGAAAATATCATTTCTATTTCATATGTTTATTTGAAATGTATTAAATAGTAACTTTTAACTGCAGGTACCTGATTAATGTAGTTCAGTAAAAAGTACAACATTTCCTTTCTGAAATGGTGCTACTATTTCTATAGTTATTCTTCTTGTCACCACCGTCACGGTTGCATTCTGGTGAAATCATGCAGGTTCTACAGAACCCAGACCCGGCTTTGCTGCTGCCTCTGACCTGCAGTTGGAGATCCGGTGTGAGGCTCAGTCTCTTCCTCCTCCTCCTCCTCTCTGGGAGCCGTCACCACGCTGCTGTAGACCCAGACCTCTTCCTCCTCCTCCTCCTCCTCCTCCTCCTCCTCCTCCTCCTCCTCTCCCAGACCGTATTGCTGGACCCGCTGGAGGGAGAACCAGGACCAGGACTGAGCGGGCCCACTGTCTGCTGCAGTAAAATTAGTTTTCTAAAAGGAGTCTGGCGCTCAGAAGCAATACCGCTTTTGTCCACAGGGGCCGCCAGAATAAACACAATGAAAGTCACTCACAGCAGCTTTAAGTACAATACTTAATACAGTAAATGTACTTTCTACCGCTGCCGGTGTCTTAACACGTAACACTACGTTTTGGTATCTTAGGCATCTTAAACCTGTATTATCGTGTTGTGTTCATGGTCACCTCTTTCTCTGACTCTACTGGTATTCATATGACGAGTGTACCGTCTGAAACGCAGCGAGGATGTGAGCGTGTATCAGGGCGCGCCATCAAGGTGGCCTCCGATAACACATCTCTGTCCCAAATTGCCTGTCGAGAAGTCAAGGAGATTAGATGGAAAGCGGCCCTCCTCAATCCAGCAGCCATTACTCTCAAAATAGAAACAGTCCACAGAGTCCATGTTGGCAAACAGTCACGTGCACAGCAGCACTCAGAGAGCAGGACGCGTCCCAACAATCCATCAGGGGAGATTCCTAGAGGTGATAATGTGCTGTGGGCTTTCTTCTTCCTCTTTTCAATGTAGTCCATATCACACTCACCTTTTCAACCCTGGCTATTCTTTTTTCTGTGCTGCAGAACACCAAACACAGACAATAAAGGGCTGTCATTCATACAATTGCAGCAGAATTAGATTACGGTTGCACTCCTGCATTGTGTAGTCTGAGGCTGGAGCGGTTTCATTTGTCTCACTCCCGTGACTCCAAGCGGCTGCAAGAGATCACCGTTTGAAGGATGTGAACTTTAAACCCCGACCGTCCTGAGAGGTGATGTAAGCCTGATTGCTCCTCACCAAAGGGATGAGGGAGGGAGTGAGTGTATGTCGGCTGATTGTGGGTTTTCCCTGGATGGAGAGCTGCCTCGCGGCCGGTGTTTAGGAAACGCTGCAGAGTTCTGCTCCTTCAGACTCAATTATCCTCCTCTGAGGAGATTTTCCACCAGTGACCTGACTGACAGAAGAATTTCACTGGAGCACTTGAGTGAAGTCTCCAGCAGCTCAATTAGTGGAGCCGAGGTGTTCCTCTTGGTGAGCTGCGGCTCGTTAAGGCGGCTGCAGATTCAGCCAGAAGAGCTCCGGGCGATTTTATCCAGAAAATGTAAATAACAACATCAACAACAGAAAATAACTATTCAATATTGAAAATAATCGATGCAAAGAGAAAAGAAAGCGCACAGTTGAGTGCAGCGCGTTCTTGATGCTGGTGGATGTTGCGTGTGTGTGTATGTAGGCGGATATCTGCATATTCATGGAGTTCATTTAGGAAATATAGACGTGCTTCAATCTTTAGAGGGGACTATTTGGAGAATTAAAGTTAAACCACTAGTCTGATTATATTCTATCTATCTATATAGATATATGTAAATATAAAAATCTGACTATATATTCCCCATTTTTCTTAGATTTCTTCTTTTCTCGTAGAAATACCGTTAAATAAACCAAACAAACAGTGAAACATGTTCTTCTAACACGTTTTGTGATTATATGAATATATATATATATATATATATATATATATATATATATATATTTGAGCTCTATTGTTATCCAAAAAACATTAAGAAACACACCAATGAATCACACGGTTGCACTGGGTGTCATGTTCCTTCATTACATGGACACACACACACACACACACACACACACACACACACACACACACACACACACACACACACACACACACACACTACCACATTATTGTTAGTCCTGTGAATTACAGATTGACGATGTCTTTCCCAAAAGTGTCTCATTAACTCTGGCCTGAGTATTAGAAGTCTCTCATTAAAGGACACGTCCACGTTGTCCGTCTGAAAACTCTCCACACGTATTATAGTATAGATATAGATACTGTTCCTCTACTGCATTCTCACCGTATTACGGTTCAATGTTTTAAGCACATCATTATTATTATTAATAAAAAACATAATGGTTTTAAAATGTCTTGTTAAAATATTTGTCAGTAACAGATGTAACTTGTAACATTGACTTTTTTCCCCTCATATGGAAAAAACAATGTAGGAAGTGACGTGGTCCCGGTTTACAGGTCCCGGTCTACAGGGTCCCGGTCTACAGGTCCCGGTCTACAGGGTCCCGGTCTACAGGGTCCCGGTTTACAGGGTCCCGGTCTACAGGTCCCGGTCTACAGGGTCCCGGTCTACAGGGTCCCGGTTTACAGGGTCCCGGTCTACAGGTCCCGGTCTACAGGGTCCCGGTCTACAGGTCCCGGTCTACAGGGTCTCGGTTTACAGGGTCCCGGTCTACAGTTCCCGGTCTACAGGTCCCGGTCTACAGGGTCCCGGTCGACAGGATCCCGGTCTACAGGTCCCGGTCTACAGGGTCTCGATTTACAGGGTCAGGGTTTACAGGGTCAGGGTTTACAGGGTCCTGGTCTACAGGGTCTCGGTTTACAGGGTCCCGGTCTACAGGTCCCGGTCTACAGGGTCCCGGTCTACAGGTCCCGGTCTACAGGGTCTCGGTTTACAGGGTCCCGGTCTACAGTTCCCGGTCTACAGGTCCCGGTCTACAGGGTCCCGGTCGACAGGATCCCGGTCTACAGGTCCCGGTCTACAGGGTCTCGATTTACAGGGTCAGGGTTTACAGGGTCAGGGTTTACAGGGTCCTGGTCTACAGGGTCTCGGTTTACAGGGTCCCGGTCTACAGGGTCATGGTCTACAGGGTCATGGTTTACAGGGTCCTGGTCTACAGGGTCATGGTTTACAGGGTCCCGGTCTACAGGGTCATGGTTTAAAGGGTCCTGGTCTACAGGGTCCCGGTCTACAGGGTCATGGTTTACAGGGTCATGGTTTAAAGGGTCCTGGTCTACAGGGTCATGGTCTACAGGGTCATGGTTTAAAGGGTCCTGGTCTACAGGGTCCCGGTCTACAGGGTCATGGTCTACAGGGTCATGGTCTACAGGGTCATGGTTTAAAGGGTCCTGGTCTACAGGGTCCCGGTCTACAGGGTCATGGTTTACAGGGTCCTGGTCTACAGGGTCATGGTCTACAGGGTCATGGTCTACAGGGTCCCGGTCTGAACCAGTCTGTGCACATCCTTTAGCGTCGCCCCTCTCTTAGGGTTCCTTCTGGCTTTGTCGTCCCTGAGGAAGGAGATACAACGCATTGGCAATCACTCAATATTCATGAATACATTTTTTAAAAAGGTAATCAGTTTTAACCGTTAATTATTGTGCAAGTATACCAGTAATTGTCTTCTTTTTTTGCCATTTTTCTGTTAAATTAGTATTTAAAATGTATCTCTTTGTCTAAACGGCAATTTTTTTTCGTCATGGTTATGATGTCATGTTTGCATTGTAGCACTATTTATACATAGAACCACCACTACCATGTAATCAGTGGTGTTTACCTAGCAATGGTGTAATCAACCTGCTACATGGTGTTCTCTATCATTAAGCTGACCTCCCACGTGTTGCAATTACCTCTTCACTGGGAGAGGGTGCTACTGGGAACACTGGGAGGAGAAGCAGCAGCTGTTTAATCAGACAGTAAAAGTGGCATTTGAGGAGAAGTTCCTGTTCCCCGCAATGCGTTTCACATTCAAATCAAAGCCAATGCAGCGAGGCTACGTGCAGACAGGAAGTGTTGACTCGGGCCTGATGGGTTCAGCGCCTCAGATGTGAGGCGTGAGGAGAGAATGTTGAAAAAGCCACCGGCCGGCAGACAGACGCTGCGGCCGCAGATAGCAGCGCCTGCAGCGGACCTGTCTGTGGTGATAAGAGGCAGACGCAGGAGCACCGGGTCGCTTAAGAGCATGTAGTCTTTAGCTGTGTGTGTGTGTGTGTGTGTGTGTGTGTGTGTGTGTGTGCTGTCAGCTCGGGTTCCTTAACTTAAAACTGCATTTGTAAAAGAAATCTTTGTTAGACGACTCAATTAAAAAAACTTGATAATATCTATCATTCTATTCAATTATTGATAATCAAAAATGTATTATATATTTTGAAACTTCTAGAGAGGTTTTTGCATATTTTAATGGGATGTCTCCATTAAAAAGGAGAAATAGTAGAAAATATCAAACTGCTTTTTGATCGCAGTGAAAATGTTGTTTTTCAAAGGATAAAAGGCAATGAAAATATGTATTGAAGCAGAATATTTAGTGAAATAACTTCATGTTTTGACTTTTAGTAATGATTAAATCTACCTATTTTCAATACATTTGGAGTTATTAGAAATGTTTGATCACACAAATTGAAAACAATCCAACACTGGCATCTAATTCTTCGAATTATATGATAAAAACATGTTTCATTTCTTGCTGCATGTGCATTCAGATAATCTGGAAATGATCTCCATCCCATAAGTGGTTTAGGAAGGGAATGCTGTGTGTTCAGTCACATTATTATTATTATTATTATTATTATTATTATTATTATTATATATGAAGGAGTTGTCATTCTGTTGAAATGGTCCACATGACGCATTATAATACCTACATATATACATATATTTCCATTTGACATTGAAAAAATAATAATTGCAAACCCCATACTGCTCCTGTTCACAGACCAAAGAAACAGGACATGTTTATGATTGAAGGTTAGGTCATGAATATAATCTGCAGGTTTGTAACAAACTGAGGGATGGAAGCAGAACAATAGCTCTGAACTATCCGAGGTGGACCAATGACGCGCTGCTGTGGTAACCATGGCGATGAAGACCTTCCCCCAAAGTCACCATGACACGTCAGCTTATTAAGTATTATGCAGCGCAGCCAATGAGAAGACACGATATAAAACATCCTTACCTATTAGAACAAATGAAAGGGTATTCTGAAAAAGCCATTTTTCTCTTTTTAACAAATGTCCCAAAAATACAAAATATGTGATTACAGCCGTGAAAGGAAGGAAGGAGGCCGCTGCTGCTGGGCTTTGATCACATGTCCATGCACACCTGTCCAGGTCACATGAGCCTCTGGAGCATCAGGATGCTCGGCCCTCTGGGAAGGAAGCGCTCATGTAGCTCAGTGTTTATCAACCTTTGTTTTATACAATAAAGAAATCCTGTGGCACACCAACAACCGAAAATGTTACAAAATGTCACATTGTAGCATAACACAGCATAATGGTAGGTCATTAATGTGCTACCTGCTGGCATGGAAGAGTATTTAATTACTAGACCAGCCACTATATTGCAGCTCAGACGCTCAACAATGAAACATTATTTGCGGAAACTAAATAATATTTTTTGGAACTGATTAAGTGAAACTGGACATTTCCCACGGCACACTGCTGTGGTGCCGCGGCTCACTGGTTGAACATCACTGCTGTGGAGGATCTGTGTGGATTAGAGAGAGACCGGGAGGTGATCCAGACCGGGGAGGTGATCCAGACCGGGCCCCCGAGGGAACCCGGAGGAGACGGTGCAGCGTGGAGAGTTCCCCTCAATTATATCTGGTAAGTGCAGTGCGACAGGTGGAAGGCAATCCCTGAGAGAAGCCCGGGTCAGCCCGGATGATGAGGAGCGTCTGCCGGTTGACGGTATCAAAGGCAGCAGATTGGTTGAGGATGAAGAGGATGAAGAGGATGAAGAGGTTCTAACAGAGTGCAGCTCTCCAGTCTCACATGGAGATACAGATAATTGGACCGATACTTGTAAAGGATTGATCCTCGGTAGATTGTATGCAGTCAGAAGCTGTCTTAAGAAACTGTCTTAAGGTAAGATAATTAGGTGCTGATAGACCAACACCGAGTCACCTTCATCATCAGGTGACAACACCTCTCCTGATGAAGCGTTTATTGCAACTGTTCGCTTTACAGTTCACCATCAGATGAACCGGTGATGACACGTCATGTTGCATCAGTGCAGAGTGTCCATGCAGGAGCTGGTTCTGTACATCACGACCAGTCACCTGCTGGTTCTGTACATCACGACCAGTCACCTGCTGGTTCTGTACATCACGACCAGTCACCTGCTGGTTCTGTGCATCACTACCAGTCACCTGCTGGTTCTGTACATCACGACCAGTCACCTGCTGGTTCTGTACATCACTACCAGTCACCTGCTGGTTCTGTGCATCACTACCAGTCACCTGCTGGTTCTGTACATCACGACCAGTCACCTGCTGGTTCTCTACATCACTACCAGTCACCTACTGGTTCTGTACATCACGACCAGTCACCTGCTGGTTCTGTACATCACTACCAGTCACCATGCTGCACACAACGAGGAGGCTTCATGATGAAGGACTTAGCAATCAATTCCAGGTCTTTGTGCATAGAGCAATTATCATCTCTTTTTTTATGACATATGTTGTAGTTTATGAATATGTGTTATTTATTATTTAACTTTCAGAATCTCAACAGGCACCTTTGGATTAAAAACCACAGAGTTCTGTCTTTCATCCTGATTACTAAACCAGGCGAGGGTCAAGCTGTCTATGAGTCACGTGACATATCTTTGAGGAAAATGAATGGCGTGCATGTTAATTTGAATGGTGAGCACGTGCACGTTGAATGCCGTGCACAGAAACACATGCACTGAAGCTCCTCCCCAGCTTCAACGTGATGAAGATAAGGATTTCTGGTGTGATTCATTTTCCAAAGTTGTACAATCCGTAGAAACGACTGTGTGTGTTTCTGTGAGTCCTGACCTTTACCCTGGTCACACCTCTCTGCTGTCGTGCTGTTGAACCTGTTGAACCTGTTGAACCTGTTGAAGCTGTTGAAGCTGTTGAACCTGTTGAACCTGTTGAAGCTGTTGAAGCTGTTGAACCTGTTGAACCTGTTGAAGCTGTTGAAGCTGTTGAAGCTGTTGAACCTGTTGAAGCTGTTGGACCTGTTGAACCTGTTGAAGCTGTTGAACCTGTTGAACCTGTTGAAGCTGTTGAACCTGTTGAAGCTGTTGAACCTGTTGAAGCTGTTGAAGCTGTTGAACCTGTTGAAGCTGTTGAACCTGTTGAACCTGTTGAAGCTGTTGAACCTGTTGAAGCTGTTGAACCTGTTGAAGCTGTTGAACCTGTTGAAGCTGTTGAACCTGTTGAACCTGTTGAAGCTGTTGAACCTGTTGAACCTGTTGAACCTGTTGAAGCTGTTGAACCTGTTGAAGCTGTTGAACCTGTTGAACCTGTTGAACCTGTTGAACCTGTTGAACCTGTTGAAGCTGTTGAAGCTGTTGAACCTGTTGAACCTGTTGAAGCTGTTGAACCTGTTGAACCTGTTGAACCTGTTGAAGCTGTTGAACCTGTTGAAGCTGTTGAAGCTGTTGCAGCTGTTGCAGCTGTTGAACCTGTTGAAGCTGTTGAACCTGTTGAACCTGTTGAACCTGTTGAACCTGTTGAAGCTGTTGAAGCTGTTGAACCTGTTGAAGCTGTTGAAGCTGTTGAAGCTGTTGAACCTGTTGAACCTGTTGAACCTGTTGAACCTGTTGAAGCTGTTGAAGCTGTTGAAGCTGTTGAACCTGTTGAAGCTGTTGAAGCTGTTGAAGCTGTTGAACCTGTTGAAGCTGTTGAACCTGTTGAACCTGTTGAACCTGTTGAAGCTGTTGAAGCTGTTGAAGCTGTTGAAGCTGTTGAACCTGTTGAACCTGTTGAAGCTGTTGAAGCTGTTGAAGCTGTTGAACCTGTTGAACCTGTTGAACCTGTTGAAGCTGTTGAAGCTGTTGAACCTGTTGAAGCTGTTGAAGCTGTTGAAGCTGTTGAAGCTGTTGAAGCTGTTGAACCTGTTGAACCTGTTGAACCTGTTGAAGCTGTTGAAGCTGTTGAAGCTGTTGAAGCTGTTGAAGCTGTTGAAGCTGTTGAAACTGTAAAGACCTTTTGGCACAAAGTCATTTTACATAAAGAAGAGAAAAAAAAGTCCAGCATCCATGTGGTGGCAGCCGGTCAGAACTTCTGACTCTGTTCATTTTCTGGTTGGCCACAATTTTCATATTGCAGAGTCAGTCTGTCTTCTCTCGTCCCTCCAAAGAGGGACGAGAGAAGGGGGGGGGGGGGGGAGGGGGAGATTCAAGTTCTCAAAGCCAGTCAGAGAGAGAGAGAGGAGCTGATTGCCTGCTCTCAACCTGCTGGAAAAGATGTGTCTCTTCTCTGGTTCTGCAAGGTGGTGTGTGTTACATACTTGAACACCTGCATTACATCCTTACATCCTTACATCCTCCAGCAGGACTCGGCTTCGGCGCGGAGAGAGACGTTTCTGAAGCATCACTGATGGACGGCCCTCCAGAAGGTTTGACCGACGGGTTTCTGCTCGCATCACAAACATAAAGATGCCGTCAGTAGCGGCCAGAGCATTACTCTGATAGATATGGAGCTGCAATTAAAATAGATCTAAACTCTAATGAGGGAGATTGGCCGGGACAGAGATAGCGGTCTGCCTCCACCATCGATTCCCCAGAAGTGACATTCTGCCTCATGTGCATGTAGACAAACTGAGGAAGAGGAAGCCGGACGGGGGGCTTACAGATTTATTTTATAAATACTTTGGACTTGCTGGCAGACGGGGACGGCTGGGCTTTAATGAAACTGTCAGGCCGTGTGAAGCCTAATGAGGTTCCCCTAACGCTACATTAACGCTCGCCCCTCGGCCACCTTCTCATGCCAGAAATAATTACAGCATCATTACGCTGCATCCAGGTCCCTATTGGACACACTAACACCCCAAAAACCCTGCTCTACCAACTTCTCCACCCACCGCCATCCCATAATCACCCCGTTCCTCTGCATTGCGGCAGGAACACAATGATAAAGGTAGTCGTTAGTTTCCCCTCGTCCTTCTTGGAGAGCCATGTGAGTGTGGAATGGAAAGAAGAGGACAAACACACGTCTGCATGGAGGAGAGGAGTGAAAGCAATCACCATGGAATTAGAGGTGAAGAGCTTTATCTCGTCCGCTGATCATCAGGGAGGCCCCGGAATCCTAATGCGATGTTTGGCAAAGCAACAACACATTTTAAACACATGCTCTCATTGGATTTGTGAGCTGTTTGTATTAGTGACAGTTGAGCTGCTGATTTATTTCATTTCTTCATCAAGTTAGTATTTCAAAGCATGAAGTGGAGATGAGAGAAGATGCAGATTATTCACTTCATACTCACTTAGTCTCAGTCTGAGGTTTCCTTCAGGTGTGGATGAGTGTTGTCTGTGCCCTTTCAGATGTTATCTATATAAATATATATATATATATATATATATATATATATATATATATATATATATATATATATATATATATATATATGTGTGTATGTATTATAGTCTTTACTCTTCTCGCTTTTCACACTGAATATGTATTTTATATCATATGATATTTAATACTATGTCTTTTTGCATAGTATTACATTACTAATTACATTACTGTAAATTGTGATGTTTTCTTCTTCTACAAATATTAAGTAAGATTTATTTTGACCCTTCAGGTCTTGTTTTATTCTGTTTAAGCGGCTTAATTAAAATATTAAAATACGCTTAACCTACACTAGGGATGGCCACGAGAATAAAATTCTGTTATTATAAAAGACTTTGCTAGTAACTAGTCGTTTCATTTACTCCACATCATAATATTATATTGAAAAGGAGACGCTAAAGAGTGCAGAGGGAATGACCCTCAAACCTGTGAAGTCAAAGGCTTTTTACTAGACGCCTGATAACAGGTCTGTGGTTAATACAAGCTTAAATGTATTGCCGTAGTACAAAAGAGTTACGGGAAAAATAATAACAAAAATAAAATAATAAATAAATAAAAGCTACCTTCATTACATTTCGAGGATTGAAGAATAATTAATGAGCTTTAATCTGTAATGCTTTCCAGATGAAATGATTTCCTGGACAAACAGTTTAAAATTAGAAACCCATGTAAGCCCTTTACATATATATATATATATATATATATATATATATATATATATATATATATATATATATATTATATCACACAGATGTGTAACATGAGAGCACACATACCAAACAGGACTGAGCCCACAGATGCAATGGAAGTGATAAATAAGAACAAAATAATAAAAACAACGGGCTGGTTTTCCTCCCGTCTTCCATCATTATTTGAGTCACTGTTACACATAAAACAAACATGACCTGTTGCCCCTCAGGATGACATCGTTGTCATTAAAATGATCATCCCTATGATCACCACTAACATGTGCATGCTTTGCTGACACTTCTATCTATACCCACATCCACACGCCTGACTCAGATGTTCATTTAGACTTTTCCAATGTCCCATTACTTCCTGTTTTGCTTCTGGAGTACAAAAGTCATAATGCACACGGCTTCTTTTTTGAATCAGCCAAGTGGAAACACGGCTTGTTTCAGGCATCTGAACTAAAGCTGTGTGCCGTTTGACTAGATGTTGTCGTGTAGAAGTGTTGTCCTTGGAAAGGCAATCAGACCCAAAGGCATTGTGAACAGGAGAGTGAGAATGTGAGAGCTTCTACCAGGAAGTTCAGTTCAGAAGCAACTCGTTGCTGTTGTAATTAAAGAGGACCGTAAAACAGTGACAACGCGGCGTCACTATCACAACACCGTGTTGTATCCCAATCCCAGCACAAAGACTGTTTCTATCTCAGCAAATCCAGACCAGGATACACATATCGACTGCTGTAAACATCCCTAGTGATTATTTAAAAGTCCTCCACTTGTGAGTTTGGTTTTGACCAGAAAGGACATCCACGCCTGTGAAACGCTCCACAGCCTTTGTTTATCAAAGCTCAATTCAGGTGCAACAAAGCGCGCTGCTACTTTGCATAAAGTTTCCCAAAGCTTTCCCTCCATTGGTTTCCTATAACCTTACTTTTTCAGAGATGGAGCTTAGTCAGCAGCTCATGCACACAATGCTCACCTCTCCCAGAGACAAAGGAAGTACCTGCATTCAGAGCTCAGACACGAGTTAGAGCAAACATGTCTTTTTATTGATTACCTGAGACAGGAACCTTTTCAATGAGCTCAGAAATCTATGTGCATTCACTGAGAAGCATGCAGGAAGTGAGCATTGTATGCCAAAGCATTATGCACAGCCCATCCATAATAACAGAGAGAGAGGAATTAGCCAGAGAAACCCCTCACACTCAGATAAAGGAGGCGGAGTGAAAACCAAGTGAGACCTTTTGTAATCTAGAGAAAGTGTTTGTCTCAGGAGTAGGAGATGTTGGTACACAATGCACTCCATGACCTTCAAACTAGCAAAACAACTGTGTTGAAAATCCAATCCAGTGGGAAACATGCATTCTTCTGCTTCTTCACACTCTGCAAGGTGCTTGACCAGAGGCCTGCGCTATGAAAGGCGTATCCATGGAATCGTTTCTGTTATCTGGCTTCATTAACCCTGAACACTGCGATCACGGCCGTGGTCGTCGACTCAGTAAATAAAGTATGGTTTCTTCATCTGGCTATTAATGCGTTCACATAAACGGACAATCACGAACATGCTCAAGTCTACCGCCAAAAGAGTGTACAGATTGTAAAGCCCTCCGAGGCAAACTTGTATTTGTGATGTTGGGCTATATAAAATAAACTGAATTGAAAAAATTGAATATTGAACCAACAAAGAGCAAACTGTAATATTAGAAGAACAAGAATAACTTCAATGCATTCTCTAGGCCAACAGTAATCTAGTCGCAGCCGCCAAATGCAGGAAGAATGTGTGAATGTGTAAGGAACATTTATAGTGACATCACTGTCCCATAGAGCAGGAGTAGAGCTGGAAGAGAGAGGGACCAGGGTCAGGTTTGATCTCTCACATTCCAGTAGGCTGCGGGTGAATGCAGGTAAGCAGGCCGTGTGGAGAGCAGGTAGAGAGCGGTGAGAGAGACGACAGCATGGAGACGGATATGGCTCACTGTTTACAGTCCGATGAGCAAATTGAGAACTTTGAGCTCATGAAAAGCTAAATCATCATCAGACGATAGCCGACGCCAAAGCCTGCTCAAAGGGGATTCGTCAATACTACTTGGACTTCAAACTAAAACCATCACGTTTACAATACCCAAATCTTGAAGCGGCCTTTAGGGGTGAAAGCAGAACTGGATAAAAACATTAGAAAAGTAATTGGCATAAAGCAAAATTGCAACTGACGTTACCTCGTCCCCAGCAGGAGGAACGTGTGATCTCTGACACTTGCTCTGTCAGTGTGCAGTCATATATCTATATCTATATCTATATCTATATATATATATATATATATATATATATATATATATATATATATATGTATCACACAAACATGTTCTTGTACTGACAGATTCTGGTGGCCTTCTAAAGTTGATGAAGATAACAATTAAGCTAGCTGTGTTGTTTCCGTTCTAACATATAGTTGGATAGTTATATATATATATATATATATATATATATATATATATATATATATATATATATATATATATTGTGTTCAGTAAGTAATAAAGGGCAACTTCCAATCAGAGGATCGGCTGTTCGATCCCCGGCTCCTCCAGTCCATGTCGATGTGTCCTTGGGCAAGGCACTTAAGCCCAAACTGCTCCTGAATGCTGTGCATTCAGGAGCAGGAATGAATGATAGTCAGGAATGAATGATAGTCCTGGAGGGCAGGTGGCACCTTGCATGGTAGCCTGCCATCACCCTGTCATCAGTATGAATGGATATAGAATCTTGGAACTCACTGGCTGACTATGATTTATCTTTGATGGTTTAGAAGGTGCTTGCACACCGTAACGTGTTGAACCACCTGATCGTTCACGTAGTCTCAACTCAGCTCCAGTCACGCGTCTCACATTGCTAATTGGACTCTAAACGAGCACCGAGCCCCAGAAATAAAGCCCCTCCCCCACAGCGGTTTATCCATCACAGACCGATAGCTGATGGGGTTTACAGCTAAGCTAGCAGCTAAGCTAGCAGCTCTGTGAGGCTGCACATAAGTGTGAAGCTAGCACACTTATGTGCTATGCTCTACAATCTGACAAAGCCAACAAGAATTGTGTTTACAATATTCTCAATGTAAGTTTAGCACAATAACATTTTAGTTGCTCATTCTGACAAAGCATGGCTGATGGGGATGCATTAGGTTTGCAGGTATTTCAGGAGTTAAGTATTGAACACATTCAAATGTTGACTTGATGATTGTGCTCAATGGAAAAGTCAAAAGATCCCCAAACTCATCACATAGCAGTTCGTAGTTCATCAACACGTTTTGTTTGTGCAGATGTTGTCGAGAGAATAATAATTAAAACAAATCTGAAGAAGATTTTTCAGAATCAATCAATACCAAATAAGGATTTTACTTTTTTAAACTGCCCTTTTTGCAGTATGAAGGATTCAGAAGAAAGAAATAATAGTAATTCCATCTTCATGAAAATTACACCCATTTGTAGTTATTTCAGTTTTCAGAGGGGAAAAATCAGAACCATCTCAGGGAAATACTTGATTGTGGTTTCACTCAGAAGTAAACGCTCACACCTCCTGTCTCAGTGGACTCTGCTGCTGCGTACATGAACTCAACTCCAGAAGAGCTTTGTGGTTTGTTTTGTCTTTGAGGAAAAGCATCTGTCTGCCTCTGTTCTGGTTAGCAGTCAGGTGCTCATCTGCCAAAATGAATTAATATGGATCTCACTTAGCTGTCAGCTCAAATTACCTCTCAAACTTCAAGATAATTTACTGTGACGAAGCAAAAGATACGCAGGGTGCTTGAAATGTGCAGAACATAATAAAAATGCCAATACAGTGGAACACGTCGGATCTGAGAGACATTTGTGTTCTGGTTTATGTCATAATCTGAATGTCGGATGTGGACATTACCTGCCGTATTTTAGCCAAACAATAAAGTTACAAGAAAGACAACTGCACCTAGATACATATTGTTTATCCCACGCTGGTGTGAAAAATAAGTAAAGAGGCAGCATGAAGCGAAGCTGAATCACATAATCCATCTGCTCTCAGCCGACTGGTGACTGCCTTATTGTTTATGTATATGTGCGTGACTCGGTATAGAGCATTATTTCCCATTTGCACCATACAGAGGATATTAAACCATCTACTCCCTTTCAAATCTTATAGGTTAGTTGCCTGGAGGCCTTGAATAAAGTCTCATTAAATCACACTCCCCTCCGTTCCATTTGAATATAGTAGCATCACAGCAAATCAAAATGAAACTAAATGTGGTTTCCAACTCTGCAGAATGAATTTTAGATGATAAAATCCACAGATTTCAGGGAAAGTTTCATGGCGTGTGTTCATGTATGAGCTGCTGTTGTCTTCAGCAAGCACAGATTTCAAAGCAGGTTGCAGTCAGATGGATGCAGGCTGTCCTCATCGCTATGACATGATATAGGTAATCTATGCAGGCGACTTATTACGACTCATATTCACGCTCGTTAGGGGGTGACCTGTAATGGGAGGATGGATGGGTCGGACAAACACAGGACTTTCACCTAGGAGACGGCTGTTTGATGCCGTGTGAAACCAACACGTCAACACTTTGAGTTATTTCATTACGTAGCAGGGCATGAACGTTCCCTTTAAACATATGAGACTATTTTATACGTACTTGATTTTAACCCAAACTATGATCTTAGTAGTTTTCGTGCCCTAACCTAACCGAGTAGCACATTCCCGACTCCCTCACTTACCAACGGTTTGTCAGTCACCCTTGTTAAGTGCAAAGTGTATTTTCTAAATAAACTTACAACGTAGGTTTACTTTATTTTTAGGTTTACTTAAGCTACAATACTACATGGTTAGGCAACCAAACCACTTGGTTGTGCTTCTGAAAAAAGTGTTCAGATCTAGCTAGCAGCAGATGCTAGCTAGCAGCAGCGCTAGCTAGCAGCAGCGCTAGCTAGCAGCAGCGCTAGCTAGCGCTGCTCCTAGCTTGCTACAGCGGGGACACTGACCGGAGGTAGGAGCGGCCTGTAACCCGACTTTTACGGTAGTTAAGCACAGCAGTTTACTTATGATAACTAACACAGTTTCTTCTCTCCAGTCCTCAGTGCTCTCTGTTCAGGTCCTGACAGTCATGACTCACTAATGGAGCATGTGAAGCCAGCTTCCAGTGGAGCTGCCATACTGGTGTGTATCTATACTTTATGCTTTTTATACTTCAATTAGGGTGACCAGACGTCCTCTTTTTCCCGGACATGTCCTCTTTTCGAGACCTAAAAAAAGCGTCCGGCAGGGATTCCAAAAACGTCCGGGATTTTGCTACGTGCGGGAAAATAGTTATTACCCCCTTACACGTTTTGGAAATGGTATCTCCCTCACGTTCCACCTTCTTGCGCAAGCTCTGACTGTAGAGAGAACTGTCATTGGTCGACCGATCTCAACGTAAATGTAAGTTCAGGGCATGCTACACACTACTGCTACCCCCGCCACGAAGTGTCCTCCTCCTCTCTCTCTCTCTCTCTCACTCTCTCTCTCCTCCACCCCTGCCCCCCCCCCCCCCCCCGGAGCGAAGTGTCCTCTTTTTCACAAACTCAAATCTGGTCACCCTACTTCAATCATTCTTCTAAAAGGAACAAGCCACCGGTGTGCATGTTGTATCCCATGAACATCAGACTGCTTTACTCACTTACTTTACGCTGCAGATCATTGTTGTGCCAACTTTGCAGGTATGCATTTATTTTCATTCTTTAGCATCAGACTATGAAAACCAATTGCTGTCTGAACAACAATACAATTAGTATTGGTCAGAAAAATATGACATGCAAATAGCCCACCAGTTGTATTTAAATATGTTGTATTGTTGTATTTAAATATGTTGCATAGTCACAGAGAGCCAAGAGGGCCCCTTAAAGACATAGTGCTCCATCAGACTGCTGGACAGCAGCAGTGCTTTGGAAGTGAAATATTGTCTGTTTGAAGTCATCTTATGGTCATTTTGTTCCATTTTTAAGCTTAAAAACTGCTCAGGCCCCCTCAGCGTCACAGACCTGAACATGCAGACATGTTCAAATCTAGGTTGAAGGGTTCCTTTTGACCCCAGTGACTGACCGACCATCTTTGAATAATGTTTCATAGAAGTCAGAGAGCGGCAGGAAGCTTTGAGCGGTCACCCTCTCTTTTATTTTGTAGTTTCTCAAGTGGAAAGAGCCTTGCTCTCATGGTAAAATCACAATGGCAATGGATTGGAAGTACTAAGTACTAAAACAGGAAAGAGGGTTTGTAGGGCGCCTTAAGGCCTGTATCATCTGTTTTGATGCTTCTCTGTTTCATAATATTCTACTTTGTCTCTGAACCTGACTGTAAAGACCTGACATAAAGATCCCTGCCTCCGTCAGCCCTACAAGTCAAACATGTGACGGAAGGAGATATATGTTTATGAAAGGTTATGTTCAACACCTGTGACGCTAACATTAGCAGAGTAGCGTTAGCTCTTCTAGGCTACGCTAGCTACTGAAGGTTTACTGAATGTCTACACAAGCTTTGTATTTATTGTAACAGCTTCACAGGAACCCTGATGTTCCTTCATGTCCTGGTTCTGTCTGGACCTACAGGAGAGGCTTCACTTTCACACTTCAGCTCCTGTCTTCATCTCCTTAACCGGAGTCAGTTGGACATCCTGATATAACCTCGTAACACGTATTGTAGACCCTTCTCTCAGAAATTGCTTTTTTCATGTTTCCAAAAGGTAGATGAAATGTATGCCTGTGACCGCGTGGGCTCCATGGTCGCAGCGGGAGGCGGGGCTTAGCCAAGGGTCAATTCTGTCACCTGCAGCTTCACAACATTTATTGGAGCTCTGAAATTCAAAACTTTGAGTTAACAAAACACCCAGATGCTCCAGTGGACTCCAGTATACTATATTATTGTCACTTGTGTGTGTCTGCTTTCAGTGTGCTCCTGAGCAGTGGGGAGGAATCTGCCATGTTGCTCAGGAGGACTTCCCAGAGGGAAGCAGATGTTCTTTCATCAAACTCTCCTGCAGAGTAAAGGAAAGGAATTGAAAAGCAGAGCTAGGATTCAGAAAGCACGGTGAGAGTGAAACTCGAGGCAGACATACTGGAGGAAGAGATGGATGTGGAGGAGGAGAGGCTGGCTCCATGCCAGACACTCTCACAATGCTTTCCCTGCAATCTGTATCTTAGCTAATGCTAACGGCTTGGCATCCCTTTTAAAATGCTTTCTGCCTGTCTATTACTCTCTGTCCTTTTTCCTCTCTGGGAGAGAATTCTATCATTTCAAAGCATTCTTCTTACAAACACGGCAGTGCTTAGTGGAGAACTTCCATTCAAAGTGGGCATCTGTGAGTGTTTTCCTGTTTAATTATTTACAGCCGTTCGCTTTCTTATTAGCATTGCAGATCGCGTTTTCGCTCGCTGCAGCACGTGTTTTGTGGTCTCCGCCTCAGACTTTGCAACCTCTGCTTCCCTCCATCCGCTCGTCGTGGATACAACAGGTGCCAAAGGGGGGGAAGAAAAAAAAACGTCTTAATGAGGAGATCAGTAAATCATATGTTTACAGAAAAGCCCCTTGTGACGGAGCTACTCAGAGACGCTCGCTTTGCTCTTTCCAAAGCCAAGCAAACAGAGCGTCTGGGCAACATGTGTCCTATTAATTCTGTCCACGAGGGTTCATAGACTGCCACTGCTGCTGCGCCTGCAGAGGAGGAGGCGCAGTCACATCAGGACACATGATTCATCTGTTGCTCTGCGCCGCTGCCCACTCTCGACAACACAGGGTAGGAAAACATGTACTCAAAGGTGGAGAAATGACTGCAGCGGCTGTGAATGCTGCGTCATTTTCAGAGAAAAACAGAGCTGCGCTTTGGGCATTGTTAACATCAGTCTGAGACCGTGAGCCTCGCACCGCTGTTGATAAGCTGCTGTTCGATAGGTCTGCTGGGGTTTGTTGGATAAAGGAGAACTCGGGAAGAAGAAGGAAAACAGAGGTTTCTTTAATCTCATCTGGGACTAGATGTAAGAGATGTCTCGCACAGTGACATCATCATATCTTTGGGCTGTTGGTTCAGTGTCTTCGCTATAAGGTAGCAATGCAGGGATGCATCTCCTGAGATTGAGTTGTTTTTTAGCCGGACGACTGGGGGACGGCCCGTTATTCTGAGACCCCAAGAGTCCAAAAACATGTCCCATTGGACTGAAAGCCCATTTGGAGAACAGCCCATTATCCCAAACATATCTCCAGATGTCCCGAAGACACACACACACACACCTGAATATGCAGAATAATGTCATCGCACCACCAAAGGCTAGCCTGCCCTACTCGACCTCGGAGAATCCTTCCTTTGTCGGGTTGGTATGTTTTAGAGCAGGGGTCACCAACCTTTTTGAAGCCGAGAGCTACTTCAAGGGTACAAAATAATACGAAGGGCTACTTGTTTGATACAAACTTCCTGAACAACAAAGTTGCACAGATCACTATCTATTTAACCCCTATCTAACTATCTAACTCTATCTAACTCTATCTAACCCCCTTCAGAAATGGTCGGACTTATGCCGTGTTCACACCAAAACAGTTGCGAATATTCGCAACGCCACTTCGCCTATATCGCGCCGCCCGGCAAAAAACTCGCTCTAGTGGTTAATTCGTTTTTCGCAACCATCGCTGGGGAAAGGGGGCGGGGCTTATCTCCATGTCAGCGAAAACATTTACTATTTCCGCCATTGACCATTGAAATAACCACTAGTTCTGCTTTATACTTGTTGAGAAAGTCCCACAAACGTCGGAACATCAAACGCCCCGTGTCTGGGTTCATAATATTATCCGTAGTCGCACACAGCTCCGACTCCTCCGGGACGAGTGTCTGAATGAAGCCGCTTCCAGCGCTCCTTCAGCGGACCCGCAGTTTGATTCAGTGACGGCAGAACGGCGGTGATGCCGGGCGGAGCTTCTCAACGCTGATTGGCTTTCGCAACTCCGCGTCGGGCGAATTTTTCGCTGGCGATTGAATTATTTCAAGGCGAAAAAGCGGAGTTGCGAATATTCGCCAGTATCGCGCCGCCCGGCGAAAAATCCGCTTTTTCGCAACCTAACGCGGCTGTGCATTGATTTAACATGTAATCTGGACGCGCGAATATTTCGCAACTCTTTTGGTGTGAACACGGCATTAGGGCTGGGCGGTATGGCCAAAAATTAATATCACAGTATTTTGTAAGATTCTGGCGTATATTTTTTCTTCAGTAAACACATTCATTCATTGATGCTGAAAAGGACCGCAGGCCAACTGAACAGCTGTTTTTACGTTGGTACATAGAGGGTGTTAGGAAGCTAAACCTGGAGGGACTTAGGACCCAGGGGAATGTAGGTGAAAAAAAACAGGAAGGGTCTGTCTCTTCCTGCGAGGGAGTTTCTTCTTGGTGTGATAGTGGGCGAGCTGTACCCAGCATGCTCGGTGGTGTAATTTTATAAATGTACAATTATTAGTGTTACAAATTGTTAATAAGTCACAAACTGTTGTGTCTTGGTGTTTTACCCTGTTAAAATGTGTTAGTTGTGGGTTATTAATTGTTGTTATAAAGTTTTAACCGCGACTAAAGTTAGAACCATGATACAAGTTAGAACCATGACACGTAAGTAGCTCCGACCGCTGCGCGCACACCAGTGATTTTTTTTAATTTTTATTCTTTTTCTTGTGAAAGCTCATAAGCGTGTTCTATTTTTAGAACATGCTTCGCTGGCGACTAGCGTGGTCTCTGCGGGCGACCAGGTGCCCGCGGGCACCGTATTGGCTACCCCTGTTTTAGAGGATTGTGTACCAAGGATCGTGGTAAAGTGGGATGAAATAAATGCTGAGTAAGAGATTGTATTGAGTGATGTCACGACTTTGGCTCTTTCTGTCGACACTTGTCAAATGACCAAAAGCTTTTACATACGTACACCTTCTCAAAAGACGACGGGCAATGCCAAGGACCACGATCAGAATACTATAGAAAGTAAACACTCAGGGGAAGGTGAGGAAAACAAATCAAGGCATTTTCAGGGCTCATCCTTCTGAGTAATGTTAATAAACCCAAAACACTTTTACGGAGTTAGTGAATGGAGGATGTACCTCTTCCACTCCATTTAGCCATCCCATTTACACCGCGTTCCACATTATTAGGCAAATTGTATTTAAGGGTCATAAACATTCATTTTTTGGTTTTTCAATTAAACTCATGGATGGTATTGTGTCTCAGGGCTATTTGGATGATTGAAATCAATCCCAGACACCTGTGATAATTAGTTTGCCAGGTGAGCCCAATCAAAGGAAAACTACTTAAGAAGGATGTTCCACATTATTAAGCAAGCTACATGTTTCAGGCAAAATGGGGAAGAAAAAGGATCTCTCTGCTGCTGAAAAGCGGCAAATAGTGCAATACCTTGGTCAAGGTATCACAACATTGGATATTTCCAAAAGAATTGCGCGTGATCATCGGACGGTGAAGAAATTTGTCACCGATTCACAGCACAAGCGGGTTCGTTCAGACAAAGGCAAAATAAGGAAGATTTCTGCCAAACAAATGCGTAGGGTTAAGAGAGCAGCCACTAAAATGCCATTGAATAGCAGCAAACAGGTGTTTGAAGCCGCTGGTGCCTCTGGAGTCTCGCGAACTTCAAGATGTAGGATGCTCAAGAGGTTTGCAAGTGTCCTTAAACCTGTTATTCGGCCACCCCTAAACCAAGCTCACAAGCAAAACAGGTTGCAGTGGGCTCAGGACTACATGAAGACTAACTTTCAAACTGTTTTGTTTACGGATGAGTGCCGTGCAACCCTTGATGGTCCTGATGGATGGAGTAGTGGATGGTTGGTGAACGGCCACCATGTCCCAACAAGGCTGAGACGTCAACAAGGAGGTGGCGCAGTCATGTTTTGGGCCGGAATCATGGGGAGAGAGCTGGTAGGCCCCTTCAGGGTCCCCGACGGTGTGAAAATGACCTCGGCAAAGTATGTAGAGTTTCTGACTGACCACTTTCTTCTGTGGTACAAAAAGAAGAACCGTGCCTTCCGTAGCAAAATCATATTCATGCATGACAATGCACCATGTCATGCTGCAAAGAATACCTCTGGGGCATTGGCTGCTATGGGCATAAAAGGAGAGAAACTCATGGTGTGGCCCCCATCTTCCTCTGACCTTAACCCTATTGAGAACCTTTGGAGCATCATCAAGCAAAATATCTATGTGGGTGGAAGGCAGTTCACATCCAACCAGGTGCTCTGGGAGGCTATTATGGCATCCTGCAAAGACATTAAAGCAGAAACTATCAAAGAACTCACAAGTTCAATGGATGCAAGAATTGTGAAGTTGATATCAAAGAAGGGGTCCTATGTTAACATGTAACTTGACCTGTTAAGATGTTTTTGATTCAAACTTTTCTTGATTTCAGTAAATATGACCTCCTAATGCAAATTCAACAAATGACAATTTTTTGTTCTTTACAACCTATAAAATATCTTGAAACTCTGAAATTCTGCATAATAATTTGGAACACTGCATTTTGAGTTTTTTATTTTTGAAAAAAATACTGTTATCATTAGGAGGTTTGTTCAATAGAATTTGAATTATACTCTAACAGTTGATGACTTGAAAATGATACTGACTGACTGTGCATTACTATTTAGGAAAATCTGAGCAAAGTGTAATTTGCATAATAATGTGGAACGCGGTGTAGCTCATGGTCAAATGAAGGGTCGGGCTGGCCTGACATTGAAGTTCAAAATAATTAAAATGTCGGCAACATGTTCTGCTCCATTTGATGGAATCCGGCAGTGCAGGAATGAACATGTTGTCTCTGATGATGTTGTGTTCAGCTCCACTGCCAGCTGGGACTCAGTGTATTAGCGTATGGCAGCTACAGTCCCACAAATTGTGTTTACACAAACCAACACAAAAAAAGACTGCTGTGAAACACAACTTTTATGGAGATTCTCTCTCCCAAATGATCTGAAATTAATGCACGTCTGCTTTCTCCTCCTCCACTCTTAATTAATTTACTGTAATAAGCTGCAGTTTTTATCCACCACAAACAACAGCGATGCATTCTGGGAGTGCAGCGACTAACTCGGTGTCCTAGTGATGTCTTGCAGATTCACAAATATGTAAAAGCATAACCACTGCATGTGTGAGTGTGCATATTCATATATGTGTACTTGACTTTGTGGAGGAGCTTTCAAGGAATCAAACAATCACTCATCACCGACTCCGTCTCCAGCACATGGACATGCAGGACGTTGACTGGAGATGGAGAGAAGTTCAACAATAAGATGGTTAATCTCCCAGTGAGGTGAGGTTTGTTCTGACTTCAAAACAAACGTGTCTGAGATATGAAGACCTGAAAAAAACAAACAGTTACAGTGAATTTATTTGGGTTGGAATGGGTTGCACTTAACTGAATTAAGTATTTATTACAGCTAGTGTTTGTAATATTCAGAATTTTGTATTTAATTGTTTTATATTTGTAGAAATGTCCATAACATCCTAGCAGCAATCAATACATCAAAAGTGACTTGGTCTCAATCATTTCCACTGACCTGGAAGGTGAGTCGTATACCTGCTGGAACAAGGACGCACCGATACAGTCATGATCACATGAAAAGACTTCAGAGTGTGAGGTTCATTTGAAGTATTTATGCAAATGAATCATGAAGCATAGAACAAATGAATCAAGAGATATTTGCACAAATACAAATACTGTTCTCTCTTGGTCACTTTCTCAGATCAATTCATGGAACAAAGGCAGTGAAATACACGTGCATGCTCATACTCAAGAACCTTTGCTGCTTTAAAATCAAACAAAACCCCCAAATGATGGAAATGGACATGAATCCATGATTATGAAGAAATGAGCCGTAGAGACCTCCGGCTGATATCAATAGAGACACACGTGTTCTCTCCATACTCTCACTGGAGTCTTCCACCAGCTGCAGCTTTCACAGCTGTGAATACGAACAATAAGCATTTTGTTTTTTAAAACATAGATTCCATCAGTGTGCATGTTTTGTCTTCATAACTTCAGATTCTTTGACATTCAGATTCATTGATTTTCTCTTCAACTCAATGCAATTGTGCACATGATGATGTAAGGGAAGGTGCTGCAGCATTGTGAATACTGTACATATGCACAACCTTTTCTTCCACTTGGATATTTAAACACAGCTAGAAGACAGTGTGTCCCGCCCACAGTCCATCATCACTCAGTTAATCCCGGCCTGTGGTTCTCCTGCAGCCTGCATGTTGTGAGTCCTTTGCCCTGCGGCCGTGTGATGCTGTCAACAGAAGGAATCTAGTCAGACGTCACACCAAAAGCATTATTCCACAACACGTCATTTTCCATATACAGTGATATAGATGTGCATTTTGCCGCATGAAAGGGACAGTGAGGATCTCTTAAGAAAATATGCCGTTGAAAGAAAGGAGGAGGCAGCTGCATGATACAAGGCTTGAGCTGTGAAGCTGAAAAACAACCCGCGGCTCCATGTTTGTTTGCTGCCTTTTCCACTCTCCTCTGTGTGTGTGTGTGTGTGTGTGTGTGTGTGTGTGTGTGTGTGTGTGTGTGTGTGTTTATAAGGCATGTGTGCATTACATGTGTGGGTTTCCTGTATGCACTTTTTATTCGTCACGTGTGTAGGAACTTGTGCTTTTAATCTCACTTAATTGACAGCGCTGTGTTACCTGCTGGATTATAACGTGGGATGATCTGTTTCTGCCCCTCAGCTCCAGGTGCAGCCGGAGATATCCCACATGCTTCAGAACAGCCCCGTGACCAACGGGACCATCAGCAGGAAGGCATGGCTTATTACAGCGGTTGTTCACAAAGTGTGTTTATTTTCATTTGGTTTCATTTGTGAACAGAAGCCTAGCGAAGGGAGAGTAAGGTTGGGAAATGCATTTTGAGCATGAATAACACACCGTTCTTAACCCTAGAACACTAACATCTTTAACCCTCTGAGGTCGGCGCCCGCGTCGAAGCGTTACACCAGGTGTCTAAATGTTTAATAAAATTATATCATCACAATAATACGTCACATAAATATGGTTAAAAATCTGGCGGATAGATATGGTTTCCACTTCCGCGTCTGAGCATCTAAACATGGACATGAGGCGTGCAAAGCTTCCCTGTGAGTAAGAAGGTGCCAAGCAAAGAGTCCTGAGCAGAGCTATATTGGAGGGGACAGACGGCGCAGCTTCAGAGCTGAAGGATTCACTAACAAGGAGCTAGCCGGAGCTAACGGGCCAGATAGCTGGCCACAGCGTTTCTGTGAGACTGAACGGTGAGTAATCAATTGTTAAATCTATCACGTTAACTTGTTACAGTGAACATAGTACGACCAGTAGTGCTGGGCCTCCATTATGTGTTTGTAAGACAGTAAATAACGTGTGTTGACGAGAGCTACGAGCGGTTAGCACGTCGGTAAATAGTTCCGTGTTGGCTGTTATCATCCGTATATATGACTAAACGGGGCATAATCAATTGTTGTCTCTATCACCGTTAACTTTATTACAGTGAACATAGTACGACCAGTAGTGTTGGACCTCCATTATATGTTTGTAAGACAGTAAATAACGTGTGTTGACGAGAGCTACGAGCGATTAGCACGTCGGTAAATAGTGCCGTGTTGGCTGTTATCATCCGTATATATGACTAAACGGGGCATAATCAACTGTTGTCTCTATCACCGTTAACTTTCTTACAGTGAACATAGTACGACCAGTAGTGTTGGACCTCCATTATATGTTTGTAAGACAGTAAATAACGTGTGTTGACGAGAGCTACGAGCGATTAGCACGTCGGTAAATAGTTCCGTGTTGGCTGTTATCTTCCGTATTTATGACTAAACGGGGCATAATCAGTTGTTGTCTCTATCACCGTTAACTTTCTTACAGTGAACATAGTACGACCAGTAGTGTTGGACCTCCATTATATGTTTGTAAGACAGTAAATAACGTGTGTTGACGAGAGCTACGAGCGATTAGCACGTCGGTAAATAGTGCCGTGTTGGCTGTTATCATCCGTATATATGACTAAACGGGGCATAATCAACTGTTGTCTCTATCACCGTTAACTTTCTTACAGTGAACATAGTACGACCAGTAGTGTTGGACCTCCATTATATGTTTGTAAGACAGTAAATAACGTGTGTTGACGAGAGCTACGAGCGATTAGCACGTCGGTAAATAGTGCCGTGTTGGCTGTTATCATCCGTATATATGACTAAACGGGGCATAATCAATTGTTGTCTCTATCACCGTTAACTTTCTTACAGTGAACATAGTACGACCAGTAGTGTTGGACCTCCATTATATGTTTGTAAGACCGTAAATAACGTGTGTTGACGAGAGCTACGAGCGATTAGCACGTCGGTAAATAGTTCCGTGTTGGCTGTTATCATCCGTATATATGACTAAACGGGGCATAATCAGTTGTTGTCTCTATCACCGTTAACTTTCTTACAGTGAACATAGTACGACCAGTAGTGTTGGACCTCCATTATATGTTTGTAAGACAGTAAATAACGTGTGTTGACGAGAGCTACGAGCGATTAGCACGTCGGTAAATAGTGCCGTGTTGGCTGTTATCATCCGTATATATGACTAAACGGGGCATAATCAACTGTTGTCTCTATCATCGTTAACTTTCTTACAGTGAACATAGTACGACCAGTAGTGTTGGACCTCCATTATATGTTTGTAAGAAAGTAAATAACGTGTGTTGACGAGAGCTACGAGCGATTAGCACGTCGGTAAATAGTGCCGTGTTGGCTGTTATCATCCGTATATATGGCTAAACGGGGCATAATCAATTGTTGTCTCTATCACCGTTAACTTTATTACAGTGAACATAGTACGACCAGTAGTGTTGGACCTCCATTATATGTTTGTAAGACAGTAAATAACGTGTGTTGACGAGAGCTACGAGCGATTAGCACGTCGGTAAATAGTGCCGTGTTGGCTGTTATCATCCGTATATATGACTAAACGGGGCATAATCAATTGTTGTCTCTATCACCGTTAACTTTGTGAACTCATAGTGACTGTATTAATGTATTTTACAGAGTGGATTCAGAGCTGTGAGGGTCCAGAGGACAACATGCAGCATCGCTGCAGCAGTCTCCCTGTCCGTCTGCCTGCCTGAACACATCACCTAGCAGGCCGCAAAGCCAGCCACAGCTCATCATCCCCACCATATAATAATACAAAATTTTAGACATTAAATTACATGTGTCTACCATTTTATTCATATATTCCACTGCTTTTGTCAACCTAAGACCTTTTGGTAAACCAATTTCCATCACCAAAACCGCTATCCCACATGAGTAAAGTTATGTTTTCACAACAAATATGAGACATTTCCAAAATCAAGATTCAATTTTTCAGCTTTAGTCATATTTTCATATTTACACTTGTGCCTTTGGGACAATGGTGCCTCATTATATAGATAGCTGAGATTGTTCTGTATTTTTTGATATACAACACATTATTTTGTATCATATGCTAGTGACTTTAAAAAGGGGAATTTAAAAAGTATGTAAAATCAAGAAAAATCAAGAAATTGACCACCAGACCTCCAAGTGTTAACCCCAGAACACTAACGTCTTTAACCATAGAACACTAACATCTTTAACCCCAGAACACTAACGTCTTTAACCCTAGAACACTAACATCTTTAACCCTAGAACACTAACATCTTTAACCCCAGAACACTAACGTCTTTAACCATAGAACACTAACATCTTTAACCCTAGAACACTAACATCTTTAACCCTAGAACTCTAACATCTTTAACCCTAGAACACTAACATCTTTAACCCTAGAACACTAACATCTTTAACCCCAGAACACTAACATCTTTAACCCTAGAACACTAACGTCTTTAACCATAGAACACTAACATCTTTAACCCTAGAACACTAACATCTTTAACCCCAGAACACTAACATCTTTAACCCTAGAACACTAACATCTTTAACCCTAGAACACTAACGTCTTTAACCCTAGAACACTAACATCTTTAACCCTAAAACACTAACATCTTTAACCCCAGAACACTAACATCTTTAACCCTAGAACACTAACATCTTTAACCCTAGAACACTAACGTCTTTAACCCTAGAACACTAACATCTTTAACCCTAGAACACTAACGTCTTTAACCCTAGAACACTAACATCTTTAACCCTAGAACACTAACATCTTTAACCCTAGAACACTAACATCTTTAACCCCAGAACACTAACATCTTTAACCCTAGAACACTAACGTCTTTAACCATAGAACACTAATGTCTTTAACCCTAGGACACTAATGTCTTTAACCCTAGAACACTAACATCTTTAACCCTAGAACACTAACATCTTTAACCCCAGAACACTAACGTCTTTAACCCTAGAACACTAACATCTTTAACCCTAGAACACTAACATCTTTAACCCCAGAACACTAACGTCTTTAACCCTAGAACACTAATGTCTTTAACCCTAGGACACTAATGTCTTTAACCCTAGAACACTAACATCTTTAACCCTAGAACACTAACATCTTTAACCCTAGAACACTAACGTCTTTAACCCTAGACCACTAACATCTTTAACCCTAGAACACTAATGTCTTTAACCCTAGGACACTAATGTCTTTAACCCTAGAACACTAACATCTTTAACCCTAGAACACTAATGTCTTTAACCCTAGAACACTAACATCTTTAACCCTAGAACACTAACATCTTTAACCCTAGACCACTAACATCTTTAACCCTAGAACACTAACGTCTTTAACTCTAGAACACTAACCTTTAACCCTAGAACTCTAACGTCTTTAACCTAGAACACTAACATCTTTAACCCTAGAACACTAACGTCTTTAACCCTAGAACACTAACGTCTTTAACCCTAGACCACTAACATCTTTAACCCTAGAACACTAACATCTTTAACCCTAGACCACTAACATCTTTAACCCTAGAACACTAACGTCTTTAACTCTAGAACACTAACCTTTAACCCTAGAACTCTAACGTCTTTAACCTAGAACACTAACATCTTTAACTCTAGAACACTAACGTCTTTAACCCTAGAACACTAACATCTTTAACCCTAGAACATTAACGTCTTTAACCCTAGAACACTAACATCTTTAACTCTAGAACACTAACATATTTAACCCTAGAACACTAACGTCTTTAACTCTAGAACACTAACCTTTAACCCTAGAACTCTAACGTCTTTAACCGTAGAACACTAACATCTTTAACCCTAGAACACTAACATCTTTAACTCTAGAACACTAACATATTTAACCCTAGAACACTAACGTCTTTAACCCTAGAACACTAACATCTTTAACCCTAGAACACTAACATTTAACCCTAGAACACTAACGTCTTTAACCCTAGAACACTAACATCTTTAACCCTAGAACACTAACATTTAACCCTAGAACACTAATGTCTTTAACCCTAGAACACTAACATTTAACCCTAGAACACTAATGTCTTTAACCCTAGAACACTAACATCTTTAACCCTAGAACACTAACATTTAACCCTAGAACACTAATGTCTTTAACCCTAGAACACTAACATTTAACCCTAGAACACTAATGTCTTTAACCCTAGAACACTAACGTCGGGTGATTTTCACCCGAGCGATTGTTGTTACGTTATTTTCATTGTGTTTCTTTTGTCTGAGTTGCGTGGGTCCTTCTTTAGCTTCCTGCTGCTTACTGACGTTATTGAAGGTGGGCGTGTCTTATTGAAGATGGGCGTGTCTTCCTGCTCCGATCACTGTTTTTTTCTACCTGTTCTTTCTGTCCATTCATGTGGCCAATGCGGAAAAAACGCAAATGACAAAGGCCGCTTTCCTGCAGCCCTGTGAGGCTCTCAGCAACCACTTCATTCTCATTCAAGACTATTACCACAAGGCGCTGAACGGCGCCTCATGCTATGACCACACTACAAACATCAATGTTCAGAAAGGTCCCTGTGAGGCCGCTACATGGGCGCAGACACAGAGCGTGTCGGTCAGGTGCTCGGTGTTGTAGTGATGTCGTTACACAGAACCGAGAACTGGCTCACTGGAAGAATGCGCCTTGGTTCTATGTTGTCTTAGAGAAGATGTTGAAATGATTGGTTGATGCTTGACCAGGAAGTTGACAGTTGGACATCCCTGGAAAACCTTTGAAGAGAAGCATCCGGATCAGATGCCCGAACCACCTTTAGACATGAAGGAGCAGCGGCTCTACTCCGAGTTCCTCCGGATGTCTGAGGTCCCTCCTCTATCTCTCAGGCTGGTAAGACACCCTACCAAAGAAGCTCCTTTTGGCAGTTTGTATCCGCCACTTCATTCTTTTGGACATTAGCCAAAGCTCATGATCACAGTTGAGGGTTAGAACGAAGATAGAGTGGTACGTTGAGACCTTTGTCTTCCAGCACAGCTCTCTCTCTCTCTCTCTCTCTCTCTCTCTCTACCATCTCCCAGCAGAGAACCATGGCGTCAGCATATGTATTATATTCTCTGGTGGCCGTTATTGTTGAGAACACATAGAACACTCTCTGCGTTGTCCTGCACACACCTAAGCCCCGTCTGTAGCAGCCAGTCTCTCCTCACTGTGCTCTGGATTACCAGACAAAGTAAATACTTGAAGCCTGACAAGATGGGTTTTTGTGTGATTTCTTATCGTGACATCATGAGAATCCATCTTCCGTGCGAGATAAGAAAAACCTCAATGTGGTTTGAAAGATTGCATCTTAATGCGTCCGCAGTGCTTCTTGGGTGCATTTACATCTGTACTTACATCTGTACTTACATCTGTACTTGCATCTGTCCGCTTGGGATTCAATTACGTTTTCACGTAATCAAGAGTTTTCATCAATTTCCCTGTTTGTTTTTTGTTCTGAACACCTCCAAACACACACAACAATAACAATACAAAGCTGGTCTAAGGCATTGACTGGAGGTTTGTTTAAATGTGTCTTGATACAACTACATGGACTGATTGAGTGTAATGAAGGAAAGTCTTGTGATGCAACCAAATTAAGTGACAATTTGTCACGACAGGACAGAATCATTCAGTCAATTGAAATTAAAATTAAAATATTCCCTCAGGAACGGTTACATCTCGTAACCACAGCGACACTTGTGTGACAGACTGCGTCTGCTTCACAGATGCAGGCAGCAGAGAGCAGGCACAGGATGAAGGTCAGCGGAGTCATCAGCCCACGCAAAGACTCAAATCTGCTGTCATGATTATTGAAAACTGTCTGTAGTAATAATCCTTTGTGATTAGACAATAAACGGATTCTCTCCACCTCTTTAATGCCAGAGCCAAAATAGCCTTCTGCAATAATACTTTTCTTTTTTTGGTTTGCACCATTATTAATAACATACTTTTTGACTGCCTTGCATGCAACACAAGTGTATCATATTTATAATAATTTACCAGTTTAGCACTACTTCATGACAATCAATAGTACCAAAGAAATCAATAGCCCATTTCGGTTTGTGTTCATGTGGAATTAGGGCAGATCTTACCCTCCAGAGCAGCTACTGCGTTCCATCTGTCTTCTTCAACAGCTGGTTATGCTCCGTACTAGATACACAACAATAACCCAGTATTGGTGTTTCCACCCTTTTACCGCAGCTTTTTTCCAAGATGTAATTTGTATTGTCTAAGAAGCCACAGACAAACTAATCATACTGATGTGTGGTACAGTGGTGCAGCACAACAACATGAGAGCAACGCATCAGGGTACGTGGGCTCTGTTGTTTGTACTCATTGTGAGTGTCTTCCTGTTTGGTAGTTGCATTGTGTAGATGACGGACAGGTGGGCTCCTTTGCCCAGGAGGCCCGTTCAATAATCCATCCACGTATGGGCAGCAAAGCCAGTGGCATCAGATTGTGTAAATTTCTACACAAGAAAGCAACGTATGAAGCTTGATGTTGGTTTGTCTTGTTTCCTGTTTCATTGTAAAGTCCTTGGCTGCATCCCAAGTCTCTAAATTGCATCCCCGTTTCCCTCACTTGCGTCCTTTCCTTGCGTCTTAGTCCCTCCCACCAGGGATACATGGAGAGATGCAAGGAAACCAAGCGAGGAGCGAAGACGCGAGGAAACATGTTTTAAGAGACATGAGACGTCCTTTCCTCTGAAGCGTCACGTGAAGCGACGTCGGTTTATGATGACTGCAGCCGCCTGACAGCTGATCTCATCTGATCAGCTGTCAGTCGCTTTAACAGCTGACTGAGTTTTGTCCGGAGAGTTTTTAGCGAACATTCCAATAAAAAAAGCACTTCAAATATTGATAAAAAATGATCGTATGTTTTTAGTTGATTTAATGGTGTTAAACTACTATAGTAGTATACGATTAATATAAGTATACTTATATTAATAAAGACAAAGTTATCATGAGTGTCAGAGTGGAGATGTTTTCTCTGTCGTCTGTTACCGTTTAATAAACTGCATTGAGTATTTATACACAGTGTGTGTATTTATACACAGTGTGAGTATTTATATACTGTGATGTGTCCTGCTTATACGCGCAGGATCGATTTCTACCGGCGGAATGCGTCTTATTTATTTGTTTATTATTTACGTCGGTATGTTTTGAAATTCTGATTGTGACATCATTATAAAATAACCCACAATATAAATATAGTTTCTCTTCATTACGTGTTGTAAAAAGTGTTTCCTCTCTCCATCTCTCTCTGATTTTAATACATACATAATAAAAGTTATTGAGGGAAACAACAGATCAAATCTTTGAAGACATGTTTGTGGTCCTTTTGTTGTTCAGACCTACTATGAACATATTTTAACCAGATGGTGAATAAAAAAAGATATAATATATAGCTTGAGTTTAATCTGTGATCGTCTTCACTCTGGTATGAAACTCCAGCGATCAGTCCGCTCAGCTGCAGCGTCCAATCACATAACAGATGAGCAGTGAGGGGGCGTGTCCAGCGTTAAAACACTTCCTGGAACCCTGCTCTCGGGGCTCCTCGATCATGGCTCCTCCGATTTCCCTCCTCGCTCCTCGATCCTCGCTCCTCAGAGCAGAATAAGAGCTTTGGGACGGCCGTCAAGATGGCGGCGCAGAACCACTTCCGGTTCAATCGAGGAGCGAGGAAACAACAATTTAGAGACTTGGGATGTACCCCTTGTCTTGTGACACACAAGACAAGGGGTACATCCCAACAATTCTCTGTGTTCCCTGCACTTCCTGCCCCTGTGATTGTCCCTGATTGTCTGTCTGCCTTGTCCCTGATTGTGTATTTCCTTCACATGTGCTGCCTTCACTGTTTCCACCTGTGCCTTGTTACCTTCCTCTTGTATTTAAACCCTGTTTGTCTCCTTTCCCCTTGTTGGATTGTTTGTTCCTGTCAGTGTCCCGTAAGGCTCCTGTCTTTATGCCGTTTGTTTCCTGTTCGTTCCCTCATCCCTGTTTTTGTTCCCGGTTTTCTCTCCCGGTTTTTGGATTTCTGTTTTTCTGTTTATTCCCCCTACCTGTTTTTGCTCCCTGTTTTTCCAATTCTTGTTTTGGATTCGTTCCTCGGCCTGTTTTAAGCCTTACCGGAGTTTGGTTTGTTTATTACATTTACTTTGAACAGTTGTTGGCATTTTGGGTCCACCTTTCTTGCTAGATCCTGACAAAGCTATAGCGTAAGTTCAGTTGGAAGACCAAACTCTAGCATACATAAGCCCGCAATGTATTTCTCATACATCTGACAATCATTTCTTACGCATGCTCACTCATAATTTCCTTGCTGTCAATCATGACATCAGCTGTTTAGAGCAGCTGGTCTCTTCTATCCAATAGCATAACAAAACATATACATCGTTAGCCTGTCATCCTGCTGCTGTCTCTTTAAATATGACTGTCTCTCAACCTTCATTTAATTCATGCTGCTGTTACCCTCCACCTCCTCATCTCCACCCAGTCTTCATCAGATCATCATCATCACCACCACCAGGTCTGGACTCCACAGGGGGTTTATCTTGCTGCTGATCGAGTCAGACGGCCCTCAATTACAAATCTCCATGTGGAGTCCAAGAGCCAAAGACTCTGTCGAGACTGTCCTCACATATCACCTGTTTATAATAAGCAATTATCTTTTCTTTATCTGACTTGTCTCTACTGATTGAAACAATGTTTGTACATGAGCATATCAAATCTCGCTTCAAACAAATGTATGAATCACTTAAAGAATCCCAGATCAATGACGTGATACAGATGGGTGACAAATACCAGCAACACTCCTTTGAACACAGTCTCCTACATCATCAGTGACAAAAAAACATGACCGTCTCCTCTTTCTATTTTAAGATTAGCTTTAACAGACTTCATCACACTCAGAAAACAGATTTATTTCCACCCACTAGCTGGTGACACGCAGATGGTCAGATAGTGAAATTAGACGAAATGCTGAGAAGGGAAGACCCGAGTGATTGGAAACTGTTGGACAATCGAGTGTTTCAGGCCCTTCAAGTGGTCGAGCCTCCTGGCTGGATTCCGTCATTTTGAAACTCAATTGTGTTATAATGTCCTTTACAACCTGTACAGCTGGGTCAATCTATCCATGCGTGTTTCCATTTTTGTGGCAAATTTACTGTTGCCGTTTTCTGGCTCTAAATAGAGGGACCCTGCTGCCAATCATCACAACACTTTGGACCATATCTGAGATGTGGTCAACATTGTCCACCAGGGGCTTAATATGTGTTGTGTGGGCCGGTAATGGTCATTGTGTACTGTGGGGGGTAAACGTTGTCCCTGCAATCCAGACATCCCTGGACATATGTATCTTGTGTTGGCCCATGATTAATATAAGTGGTCTCTCCTCGGGATCGTGAGTGCTGGAGCCGTTTGTGGACGAGCTGTGAATTCATAGCACTTGTCCTGGATGATATAGGGGGCATTGGGGGACCCATTCAGATTCTAGACGTTGGGAGGCAGCAGGGGTACATGATGGAATGTGGACCGCCTTCCCCGGCCGCATTCACACATTAGTGATGATGTGATGTGTTCTCTATAGTCGTCTGCGGCTGCTTGTAAATATGCCTTCATCCAGTCTGGCACAGGTCTTCCTCGATCGAAACCTGTCCCCAAAGCAGGTCTCATCTCAGTTATAAATGAGATGTGACACATAATCAACATCAAATTCTCCAGAGGGATGTCTTCCACTCAAGCATTTTAAAGTGGACTTTCTTTGCTTTTGGTGCAATTATAAACTTAAACATTTCTCAGCCTCATCTTTGGAAGAATTTTTCATTTTAAAGGTGTTATAAGATATCATAATTAGAGATTGATTTTATTTTCCAACAAGTGCATTACACCACACTTTAGACCATATTCCTTCTTCGAGCCAATTCTTTGTAATACAAAAAAAATGGACAAGGAAGAATGATAGGAGAATCTGGAAAGGCGATGTTTGCTCAAATGTGGTGATTTTTGTAGAGAAAGAAGGACATACAGTACATGTCTCAGTCAGCAACAGATTAAGCTGAGGGACTCGAAGTGGTAGGTTTGACAAGCTGATTAATGGTTGTTAATAAACATTTGGAATTGTGCTGATTGGTGGTCATTAACTTTCACTTTTTGATGGTAGATGATCAGTTGATCTTTCATTTGTTGGTAGTAAACCTGGAATTGTGTTCTCCTCCTTTTGCTGTGTTCTCCAGAAAGCCCTGCTAAGTTTACGAATGTCCTCATTGATCCATAGGGGACAATTGACAATTTTTCTTGTTTTAGTTGTAAGTGGGGCGACAGGGTCCAGAGTGGTTCCACAAATGTTATTGAATTTCCCTCCCAGCTAGTTTATATCTGTATAAGAAGTGAAGCTGGGTTTTTCCATTTCGTAATTGTTAAAAAGGGAAGATAATTCATCAGCTGTATGTTCAGCAACTGCCCGAAACAAAGTAGTGCGCTTATGTGTTCGGTGCAGCTTGCAACAGAGTATCAAATAAAATTAGTCCACCCTAGACACATTAGTTAAATCCAAACCGAGCGTAAACACAGAGTCTAAAGTTCGGCCTCTGCGATGAGTTGGGCCAGAGACGTGTTGAACCAGATTACAGGAATCAGTAATGTTTAAAAACTCAACTGCAGTTTAATTTGATGTGTCATCCATGTGGAGGTTGAACTCACTAACCAGGATGATTATTATTATCATCTTTTAAAATAACTGAAGATAAAAATCCTGATTAAAAACACTGGATTAGACGGGTCGATAGACTGATGTGAGGTCCGGAGACAGAGGATGTTGTACAGATTGTAAAGCCCCCAAAATAAATTGAATCCCAGTCATTTTCAGCATCAACACTTCGAAGCTTGAGAAGTAGTGGGCTTTGATGAATCTGCACTTGTGCTGATTTTTAACAAAGCAACAGCTCGGCCTCCACCACAACCAGTAATCCGGGGAGAGCTCAAACACTCTTAGTTCAGGTGGCATAATTCACTCCGCTGACTATAGTCACCAACCTTCTGTCAAAAATAGTCCTAGCCCTAGTCTTTCTTAGAAAGTGCTTTTACCGTGACCTGGTCACAGTGGGAATCCCTTTACCGGGGTGCCTGGTGCAGCCGGTCCACATGGGGGAGCAAGTGAGTCTGAAAGTTTGTTGAGTGTGGATCGTGGCCAACAGAAGAAGCTATAATTCGTGGCCGGTGTAGCGGTCAGACCTGTGGGTGGCATTAAAAAATATTATCAGTTTAATGCGAGCGCCCAGGCCATTGGGGTGAAGACCATCCTTTAAAGCGAATGAAGGGTGGTTCCAGAAGAGGAGGAAATTGTCAATAAACGCTACGGTGCGGACTGGACAGGTTGCTTAAAGCCAGGTATGGAAGCTAAGAGTGTGTTTGAGTGGAAAGATGGGACTGTTTACTGTGGACCACGAGGGACTCAAGAAGATTGCTAAAGTAGCGTTTTAATATTTCCCAGGTCAGAGTAGGAATGTTATTGCAGCCGATATGGTTGATAAGGTCCCGGGCGAAGGGGTTCTTGGCCAGGATGCACCTTACCGCCTGGAAAGCAGGAAGTCTTTCTATTTGTTGTTCCTCACCATCGAATCTCCAATAAAAGGGTGGTTGGAGGAGGGACGGACAGTGGAGGAAATTGCACCAGGGATGACGGAATAAATGGAGCAGAGTTGACAGAGGGGAGCCCGGGGCGCGGGTGTGAAGTGTGCTGTGGAAGGAGCGCCCAGGTATGGCCGGTGGAGGGATCGGAGGCGACAGTCAGCTGTGGGACCTCCAGGTTGAGTATATGGTATCTATTTGGTATCTATTTTCCAACTGGATGTTATGGTGGATGCTCTGGCCAAGGGGGAGCATGGAGATGGTAAAGAGGAAGGGACCGATCACGGAGCCTTGAGGGACACCTTGGTTGACCAGGTCCGAAGAGGAACTGGTGTTTCTGACAAATTGTTTCTTCTTCTAGCGATTCAATTATATTCAATTAAATTTGATTTGTGTCGCACAATATCACAAATCACACATTTGCCTTAAAAGGCTTTACAATCTGTCCAACATATGAATAATCAAAAATAACTTTAACAGGGAAAAAATAGGAAGAACCTCCTGGAGAGCAAATGATGAGGGATACCTCTCCCAGTATTTGCAGGAGTGCAATAGTTCAGTTCTTGTGTTCAGAATATGTTGTAATTTAATGATGTTGTTTAGGCAATCAATATGACAGAAATGATACATGAAATGAGAGTAGTAATACCAGTATAGCAGTAATAATAGAAAACGTATTAAAGTGTGTTGAAGGCTGCAGAGCGGTCCAGGTGAATGAGGATACTGGCATGAATTTGAGGACGGCCGTCAGAACGTACTGAGAAAATAAAGGTTTGAGATCGGCTGGTAGTTGGCGAGGTCATCCTGGTCCGGGCATGGCTTTTGGAGGATAGGTCTGACTGCAGCCATTTTGAAGCTGGAGGGTACCATGCCAGATTCCATAGAGCATAGTAATAATAATGTTCTGCCAAGTGAATTCCACACACGGACATATTGGTTAAATATGATCACCGCCTCTGCCTGTCCAACTGTCTCATTGATTGTGGAACACATGGAGACATGTCCGGCTTACTTTTCCACTGAGGACACAGTGTCCCCCCCAGAGACTGGCAGTCTCCTTCCTCAACCCCGCCGCTCTCCAGCTAACAGCAGCACAACAACACAACCCGCTGACAGCCTCACATTCACACAGGTGACAACCAGCCCCCCCCCCCTCCAATACACATCTCGTCATTACATGCCATTACTGTCACCTAGCAACCTGTATGTGTGCGTGTTTGTCGGTGTGGCATAACATTGTGTGTATGTGTGCGTGTTGAAGTATTTGTGCGCATTACTGTCATTTAGAACTCAGCCGACATCCTCTTATAGCATCTCCAATGGAACGCTTTTGCAGCAGTGAATAATAGACAGCCGGAGCCGGCAAACCGGGAGGCTTAATGAAGACACAGCCCCTGACACAGCCACTCTCACCGCCACTGATGGACCCGGGTTTGAATGATGGCGTAGTTGTTATGGAGATGAGCACATCCAGCTTTCCACACAACGGGTTTATGCCCAAGCAATCTCAATATGCAGCTGAGGCCACTTTCTGGGGGTTAACTTAAACTCTTAAAACACCAAACAATGCAGAAAAAGAAAAGAGGAAAACACACTACTGTCAGCAGTAGTCCGTCTTTGGACGCTTGTGAGAAACACAACGTCTGAACAATTAACTGTCCACACTGAACAACTGATATACAAATGCTAATTCTGTGGGTGGAATATTCCTTTTACACGCTGAGGCCTGCATCATGAGTCGGCCTACTCTTCAAACAGAAATCAGTTATTAGGAATGAGCCATTTGTTCGTTTGGCCTTCACCCTTCAGCATCCACATATGGTCAGTTAATGACTGATATGTCTTCAGAAAGGTCCTTGTGACCGAAACGTTGACCCTTTTAAATAAATCAATGCAGAAGTGATAAGAGTGTGAGTGGGAATTGACTTTTTCCTTTGGAATTGGATCTCCGGGAGAATGAGTCCCGTGCTCCACAAAGGAGACAAAGCCAGTTGCTTCCACTCAGTCAATCACGGAGACCATCTTAATTGCTGCCAAATGTGTGAATGAACGGTGTTCATTGTATGTAAAAGACTAATTTACGGTTTTGCATCAGGAGGTTTAAATGTTCTAATAGCAATATTTTTTTTTAACTTGTTTTATATCATCGCCATCGGGAGGAAACCTCATGTGTCCAAAACCTGTGTTTTTAAAATAATCGAACCCTGTATTGTCAAAGTTGGTATTGTCACTGTTTTTCTTCAGCTCTGGGAGTGACACTCCATCCAAGAAGGGACAGGCTGGCGCTATGAGGTGAAGTCACTTTCAATTATTGTCATTGGTTATTTATTCATAAGGCCCACGGAGAGAAGAAAAGGGTTCAATTGAAAAGAAACCCAGCGATGATACATTCAAACATGTTTTTATAAGACTTGCAGTGTTCTCCCCATTGTTAAGTTACCACTCATGATTAATTGATGCATTTCCTGTATAGATACGATGCTAGAAGACATTATTCTATTTTTTTGTAAAACATGAATTTAACATCAAGGTTTGGTGTCAGCCTCAGAATCAAAGGGGAGCCGTCGCTGCACTGGCGTTCAGCCGTCATAAAGGGAAGCATCCATCAGAGTCTGACAGTCGCCTCAGCAGACCTGCAGCTGAAGACATGCAGAGCTTTTCCTCTGGTCTCTCTCTCTCTCTCTCTCTCTCTCTCTCTCTCAGCAGGATGCAACATGTCAGTGGAGAGTCATTCTAGGAAATGTACCGGGACGAAGAGACGCAATAAAAAATATACATTCACAAATATTCTTTCACCAAAATTAATTTGTAGATTTACAGAACAGATTGTTTTGGCTTTCTTTTGATACTTATTGTAAAGATGATGTTTGAGATGAATCCGTATGCACATATGAATACGCTGCCCCCTATGCCACCGTTTCCTCTTTTCATGTTAAACTGTTTTGCAAGAATCAGTAGCATTAAGGTTTTATAGTTCTTGTGAAAGTAGAAATTGTATTGTGATCTAAGATATTTTTGACTTAAGACCAGTAAGACATGTCCACCCGAGGATCAATTTAGAACTCTCGCAACCAAAATGCAAAAATCACAATTTAGTCCGAGTTATTGTCGGAAATTTAGCGGGTCGTCCTACAATCAGAGGATCGGCGGTTCGATCCCTGGCTCCTCCTGTCCATGTTGATGTGTCCTTGGGCAAGTAAGGCACTTAGCTCCCGCAGGCTGTGCCTGCAGTGTATAAATGTTAGTCTGATGGGCAGGTGGCCCTTCATGGTGGCCCCTGTCATCAGTGTGTGAACGGGTGAGCGACACGTAGTAATTAAGTGCTTTGAGTTTCTAAACCTGGCTTCCATAAAGTTGGAAAATAGTAGTGATTACGTTACTCACTGTGCTTTCCTTTAAATGTTCTGTTGCCTTAAACCCACACACTAATGTGCTTTTAGGTTCTGTGCTCCTTAAACTAGTTGGAAAAACATGCTGTTAAACACAGCTCATGTTTGAGCATTTCTGATGTACTTCTAAATACCTTCTTTTTTCAGGAAAAAGAAAAGTGAATCACATTGACAACATTATTGTTTTCAATTAGAAAGAGGTGACTAATTATATTATCAGTTGGTCTTTTATTGAGAATTGTTTGTATTGAGTTCACTGAAGGTTGCTTCGTGGCTCACCAGGAGCAAGGGAAACTAAAGTGCTTCTCTGTACATGTCAGAGGAAGTATAGCATGTCAGAGGAAGTATAGATCCCTGCATATAGCAGAAAATGACATTTTAAAATTCCAACTCTTCACTTTCTAACCTCAATATATGCTGAATTCTTTTTTTTTTTCTAAAATTGAAATGCTGTCTACCCAAACATTCAGCTGTCCATTCAAGTTATCAGAGAAAGTTAAAGAAAAGCGCCACTGGCTCTGTCTCCCAACCTTTGAAAAATGAGGGCAAGTCAAAGTTAATAATTATATTAAAAGCCCTGGTGATACATTCTCTTTTGACACATCCATTCGTCACGCTTGTGTAGTGAAATGTTTCCCACTGATAAATATTTCCAGGGATCAGAATGGAGGGCTGTGAAACGTTATTGGGACGGACTCATTGATATTTTCCCCACAAGGCGACAGTCGGCATTTAAGAGCACTATGCTAAATAAAAGGGTATTAATTTGCCTAAATCAGGGGTCGGCAACCCGCGGCTCCGGAGCCTCTTTGCACCTCTGTTGCGGCTCGCTGAGGCTTTGGAAAAAGAAAAATGAAGAAAAAAATAATATGTATATTTTTTTTGCCAAGTGGAACATCTTTCAAATGGAATTCCTCCTATCTTGGAGTTTGAGGTGATATTGGGTCACTGAAAATAAAAATAGTCTTTTAAATATTTGTTTGACTCAAATGTGCGTCATATCCTCTTATGTCGCTGTCAAGCGTCTTTCCCTGCAGGTGGCTCCTCGTGATTCCCAGAGCTCTGCCCTGGCTAAACTATCAACTGATAAAAAAATTGTTTTAAAGTCACGGAGAAAAGTAGAGTTTAATTCTGCGTGGACGTATTAATTTGCTTTAACTACTGTCTGACCTGTCTGCTTGATATATGGCAAGAAATTAACAAACAACAAAACATTTAATGTTGAAAGACTCTTCCAGAACAAACACACAGCATCTGCTGAAAAGTATTAAGCTGCAGATGAGCGATTCCTCAACTGCTGCAGCAAACTGAGCAAAGTAAAATACTTTCAGGAAGTGGATCAAGTCTCCAAACTCAACTACTGGTTCTGTGGAAGCTCATGAGACACTGAGGCGTCCGCTAGTGAAGACGGATCCGTCCTCAGGAGTGTGGCGGAGTGAGGACGCTCAGTGTTAACGGAGCAAAAGATATGCGTTTTAAAATAAAAACCTCACGTCAAGAACAAACACTTGAGCTACAAATATTGATAGGAATTAAAGTCTGCAAAGTGGTAATCTTAATTGACCTCAATGTAGGCCGACACATGACTATTTCTTCATGAGAGTTTGATAGTTATAAACAGGTAAATTAGCAATACAATGTCAAGAATTGTCTTTATTCTTGTTCTATAATTTCATAAATACAACAAACTATAGTTTTTGTATATAGAATTAATATGACTATATATTCAACTTAATAAGCTGTGATATGAAATAGCTAAACCATAAATATGACTCGAGAGAGCTCCCTAAGTTATGGAAATATCTATTTTCATATCCCTAGCTTGATGCCACACATGAATGGCGCACCTTTCTGGAAAGCTTACGGCCAAAACCACTGTCAGAAAAGCCTCAGCAAGATATCAACCACATTCCAGCCAAAACACTGAAATATGACTTACTTATGATTAAACAATATTCTACACAGCCTTGCTTGGTATGTACTGGTGCTTGAGCAGAGCCCCTCTGATGTGGAACCAGAGGCGTCCAAGGTCCAGGAAGAAAGTTAAGGCATTTTTGCTTTCAGAGACCTAAACCTCCGGTACACGAAATGTGCACTTTTCATTTTCCTGTGTTCTATCATAAAATGAACCAGTAACACATATACTTAGGGTGACCAGACGTCCTCTTTTTCCCGGACATTTCCTCTTTTCGAAACCTAAAAAAAGCGTCCGGCAGGGATTCCAAAAACGTCCGGGATTTTGCTACGTGCGGGAAAATAGTTATTACCCCCTTACAAGTTTTGGAAATGGTACGTGCGGGATTTTGCTACGTGCGGGAAAATAGTTATTACCCCCTTACAAGTTTTGGAAATGGTATCTCCCTCACGTTCCACCTTCTTGCGCAAGCTCTGACTGTAGAGAGAACTGTCATTGGTCGACCGATCTCAACGTAAATGTAAGTTCACGGCATGCTGCACACTACTGCACACACAACCCTCCTCCTCCTCCTCCTCCTCTCTCTCTCTCTCCTCTCCCCCCCCCCCCCCCCCCCCCCGCGACGAAGTGTCCTCCTCCTCCTCTCTCTCACAGTCTCACAGGTGTTTTCTGTATATTATACCTTTTGAAATGATTCAAATAGCCCTTGTGGTTGAGGAGATATTCCGTATTTAGTATGGGTACGCGAAACCATTCGAAATTTGAGAAAAATGGCTGGGTCTTAATAAATTAAAGCCCATGAACTTTGGCTTTGTGTCAACAAGAAAATATTCATCACATATGAAAAGCATTAAAAAAAAAAGAGTTGTACACAGATAAAGAGCCTAAATAAATTACTGTACATCAAGTTCTGCACAGAAAAATTAATAAAACTAAAAGGTAAATAGTAAATCAATACTAAAGTGAACAGGTAACTTAACAAGTGAGTAGCCTACTTACTTCTCTTTTACTGTACATTGGCGAGTAGCATGGCAGTCTACTTATTTCTGTCTTACATTGGCCAGTGGTATGGTAGTCTACTTCTTTCTCTCTTACACTGGCCAGTGGTATGGTAGTCTACTTCTTTCTCTCTTACACTGGCCAGTGGTATGGTAGTCTACTTCTTTCTCTCTTACACTGGCCAGTGGTATGGTAGTCTACTTCTTTCTCTCTTACACTGGCCAGTAGCATGGTAGTCTACTTCTTTCTCTCTTACACTGGCCAGTGGCATGGTAGGCCCCATAGTTCTGTATTACAGTGTTAAGTGTCTCATACAGGTTCACACTGACATCTTTATGATATAATAATCCTTCCATTTTGGTTAATAAACCCAACCACCGAGTAGCCAGTTTAGTTCCTTTAAGAACAACTAACTTTTCAAATATTTCTGGTCTTAACCGCCTCCTGTGCGGATGGAATATTATTCCTGCAAACGAGAACAGTCTCTCAACCGGAGCTGAAGAGGGGAGGGGTGTGTTAACTCGAACAAAAAGGAGCTTGATAAGTGAACTGTTTTTTGAGTCATGGAGAAAGTATTTTGAGTTTTTTAAATACAAAATTACTCCACTCTAAAGTATTTTGTTATAAATTACATTACATTTTTTATCGGCCCTATCAAATACAAATGACAAAATCCTCAAAGTACTTGAAAGACGTATTTCAAGTACAAGTAATAGAAATACTGCCCATCTCTGCTCTTGGCAGATTAGCTTTAATACCTGCAAGAAGTAGTGTGAGACTGGTATGCATTGTGGACATTGAGATGTACTGTACTGTACATCATGTAATATCAGTGGTTGGGCTCTCCAGCTGAGCGGAAACTTTAGTTTTATGACTTGGGAGCAAAGACTAACAGGAAGGATGTAGGTTGGCAGAAAACTTGACAGTTTCTCTACCTCTATTTTACTTACAAAATTGCTGACTTTGACCTGTACTAGCTGCAGTGTGCTTTTATAGGTCTGTGTGGGACTGGGCTTGTAAACAGAAGATGAGACAATAAATTCCTACTCTGTGAAACCGTCAAGTGATTCAGTTGCAGCTGTTGTGATGCTCCTGGATATACAAAACCTGAAATATTGCTAGGTGGAAAGACAGCAAAAGAGTCTGACACGCCGTGTGTAAAACTTTTCATTTTGACGTTATTCCCGGCTCACGTCGAAGATGGCCTTACAAAACCAGAGGTCATTCCCGAACAGCTGTCTCTTCTCCAATCTTACACTTTCTGCTTCCTACACGCTGTCTTCCAACCCAGTGACCGACATGCTTCTTTGGTACCTAGCTGGCTTCAAAGACACAGATACATGCAATATGATGGTGAGATGGTTATGAGAACAAAGCAGTGGCACCACTGCTACATTCATCTGAACACTTCCTGTTGTCACGCTCACCTACACATGCAGTGTGACCGCCTTGCAACCCAAAAAACTATCCATTTTGTGCCACTGCCTCTGAGGGAACGTTAGCTAACGTTAGCTAACGTTAGCTAACAGTGGCAGACAGACTCAAGTTATACAAGTTGTTGAATATGTGTTTCAAAGGAGCCATATTTAGAAAAAAATATGTAAAAAGCGAACAGCGTTGGGCATAAGGTTGGGCATAAGGAAACGCAGCATAAGGAAACGCAGCAGTCAACTTCACATCTTTCCGTCACACTGGCGTAAATCTGTCCTTGTAAAAGTATTCCACATAGGTCGATGTACTTTTTTGCCAAATATGGCAGTTTTAGTGAGAGGAATCAGGCGCCATCTTGGCTCAATCTTTACTTCCTGGTCCAAGAGACCACCAGACGAGGAGCGACAGCAGCAATTGTGATGTCATTGTGAAGCCCTAAACCAGAGGTATCGAATGATATGGATTTCGTTCTGCCTTTATTTCTCTTATTGAATGGAGCTTTTCGGCATATATACATATGAATCAGTATACACTGTGTTTCTTACTATCTAAACGTTTTTGGGAGATTCATAATATTTGTAACATGGCTATATGGAAATAAATAGAAAACAGTCCAAAACAGCAAGCATGAATGTTGTATTTTAGTTAGTTTTTCATAAAATGTGCAGTCCCAGTTGTAGTATAGAGTAGTACAAGCCATGCAGTCGCATCATTATCCATGGGGTTTTGGTTATCAGCTGACATTGCCTTTGAAATTGTGATATTATACTTGGCAAGAATACAAATTGTTCCTTTACGGCATCTCCATTTACCCTGGAACGGTAATAGAATTAGGTTTACTTACGATGGATTCATATTCCTTAGCTTTTTATCGTCCAAAGGAGACCAGAAATCTGCATATAAGCCTCGTGGCTGAGGAGATATTACCGAGACATTATGGGCATGTTATTTTAGGCATTTTTCAAGTTGACAACAACTGAGCTTGGTAGAAAGAAACAAGGTGATGCTAAACATGAATGCATTTCTTTATCAGAAGAAGGGAAGCAGTGTGGGCAAAAAAAAGCTGGTAAGCAGGGGTATTGGAACAACTGCAACTTCCACATTTGCTTTGGCGTAAATCACGCCGGTCGTTGTTCAGCATTGGCAAAGAGATGGGTTTAGTGATTGAGACACGAAAAGGTTCAAAACACTTAAACCCTGTTTTCTTGGCTGGCAATCCTTTGCACGCCGACTCCCTTAGGCAACTGTGAAATATGCTGCTCTTGCATGATAGAGCCATTCATCACTCTCTAAAGATTTAGGGTGCATTCCATTTGCACCCCTCCACCCTCTATCATTAGTCACCATCATTATATTTCAAACCTGCTGGTGCTTTTAAGTCTCCTTGCCTCTGCTCTCTGAGGTAGTCCGAGGCAATATAGATCAGACGGGGCACGTTGCCGGTTCAGAAACTCGAAAGATGGCAGCAACGTCAGTCAGCCAAGGCAGCAGTTCAATCACTATTATTTAGAACAACAACTGGGCCGAAATGATTTTCACAAAATGACATTTTAATAATATGTTATCCCTAGATGTTTCCATCAGCTCCCAACTGTGGATTGTTTACACCTGATACCATAGCAACACATGGCACAACAAGTGCAGCTGCCCCCGATGATTTATTTTGTCAGTCCCCGTCTCAAGCCACTTCTCACCTCCCCAAGGGCCATGCATTTCAAAGGGGTCTTTAGAACATCAGACATTCCCACCGGTCCCGGTCCCCTGACCCATACTTCCACCTGCTCACCTATTCCTCATTGCCCAATTACCCCCACAGTATTTATATCGGCCCATCTCCATCTGCTCCTTCCACATCTTCAATGCTACTTTGTCCATTTGCCTCTGAAACCTGAAGCCGGATCTGAATCGGTACCTAGACTGCATGCCAGCTGGTACCTTTATCCGCCTCGACCCTGTTAACGTGTGCTGTCTTGGCCTGTGTGCCCTTTGTATTGTTTTACAATTCGGACCACTAAACTGTGTCTGGCTGCCTGGCTGTCTGCATCTGTGTCCGTTTCCCTGCTGCTCTGTATACAGCCTGTGGCAGTATAGCGCTGATGTACACCAGTACTGACCGTTATGTTCCTAGCGTTCGGTGAGACGGTGATGGATTCTGAACACGAGCATTAATATGTGGTTTTTTTGTGAAACAATGATATTTGCCTCTTGTGCTCCACTTCGTTTGCAGTTCTTAAAGGTGCAGGTGAAGGATTTGGTGAATTCAAGCGCGAGGTTGCAGATTGAAACCAACAGAAACTTGTTTAGGAGAACTACAATGGACGACACAAACATGTGAAAGCGCGATTGGCCCAATCTAGAGCCAGAGTTCGGTTTGTCCGCTCTTGGCTACTGTTGGCCGGCTCCTTAAAGAGGACCAAAAAAACAAGTATTATGTTCTTTATCAGGTGATTAAACACAAAATAAAACATACTTATTAATATTACATTACATTTCTGCAAATAGATCCCCCCTAAATGCTTAAAACAACTATTTTATATTGCTCTAGATTACACTATTACTTATAATTAAAGCAATATTCAAAACCCGGGACGACACTAATTCCATATCTATAGCTGGTATTATATCACATAATTAAAGCCTTACAGAGTCTTGCAGTATTATTAGTTAGGTTGTAGTGTTCCCCATTATGAATGCATATGACAAGTTGTTAAAAACATCATCAAGCTTTTTCATCAATTTTATCTGTATAGCCCCAATATCATCACAAATCTCTCTTTACAATCTGTACACTAAACAAGATCCTCTGTACCCGGACCGTCGTATCAGATCCGGAAAAAGTCCCCCAAAAACCCTTTAATGGGGAAAGAAAGGAAGAACCCTCAGGAGAGCAACAGAGGAGGATCCCTCTATCAGGATGGACAGAAGTACAATAGGTATCACGTTTACAGAAAGAACAAAACACAATTACAATATAGTCAATCGATAAGACAGAATGATTACATACAAGAGTAGTAATAGTAGTAGTAGCACTAATAATATCAGAAATAATAATTGCAAATTGATAACTACTAACAATGGATATAATGTATTAATGATAGTAAGAGCAGTACTAGTAACAGTAATAGCATAAAGATGTGACTTAATAATAATAATAATGATGTAGCTGTGGGTGTCAGGCTAAACCACAGCCATGTATCCATGATCCATGAAGCCTGCGAGGCGAGAAAGCACAAAGACTCTGGGGAGGAAGCCGAGCCGAGGTGGTGATGGCTGCTGCAACACCTTTATGACAGCTCTTCTCCACACTCTGTACAATGCTCTTTTATTTCAGGCTCGCCCTGTCAGGTCTCGTCAGGTGTGTGTGACAAGCAGCCTAACGGCTTACAATACCAGCCCGAAAATCTGCCCAATGCCAGAACTCAAATTATGCATTTACCTCAAAATCTGCTTCACTTGCAACAAGAAGTCAGATCGTATAGAAGTCTATATAAATGACTCTACTTCTCTCTTGATTTATTCCCTCAGTAAACATTGTAAACATGAGTTTATGTCTCAATCTCTACTGTAGTTTCAAGTCTTCTTCAATACAGCATGATGTTCATTTAGTAAATTATCCTCATTTAGAGTCAAACAGTGTGATATCCGTTCAAATGTAATTGTAACATTTTTGGTCGGCTAAAATGTTATTTAGTGTATTTAGTACTCACGAGCCCCCGGCTGAGCGCCGCTGTGTTGGAGTTTTCCCCGGAGAACGAGAGGGTCACCTCCCTGCGCCTACGGGTTGCGGGGAGTAAGGCTCTGACTGTTGTTTGTGCTTGTGTACCGAACAGCATTTCAGAGTATCCGGCCTTCTTGGAGTCGGTCGGAGGGTCCTGGCCTGTTCTCGGAGGGTCCTGGGGGACTTCAACACTCACGTGGGCAATGATAGAGAAACCTGGCGGTGGGTGATTGGGAGGAACGTCTTGCCCGATCTGAACCCGAAAGCGCCGGACATTGTTGGGCTGTCTTGGCTGACACGCCTTTTCAGTGTTGCATGGGTGTCGGGAACAGTGCCCATGGACTGATGACCGGGGTGGTGGTTCCCATCTTCAAGAAGGGGGACCGGAGAGTGTGCTCGAACTATCGTGGTATCACACTGCTCAGCCTCCCGGGGAAAGCTTATGCCAGGGTGCTGGAAAGGAGGCTCCGACCGCTTGTCGAACCTCAGATTCAAGATGAACAGTGTGGATTCCGTCCCGGCCGTGGAACAGTGGACCAGCTCTTTACCCTCGCAAGACTACTGGAGGGGTCCTGGGAGTTCGCCCAACCAGTCTACATGTGCTTTGTAGACTTGGAGAAGGCTTTCGACCGGGTCCCTCTGGGTTTTTTGTGGGGGGTGCTGCGGGAGTATGGGGTGCCGGACCCGTTGGCACGGGCCATCCGGTCTCTGTACGCCTGCAGTAGGAGCTGTGTTCGTATCCTCGGTAGTAAGTCAGACACGTTCCCGGTGGGTGTTGGCCTCCGCCAGGGCTGCCCTTTATCACCGGTCCTGTTCGTGACTTTCACGGACAGGATATCTAGGGGCAGCCAGGGGGCGGAGAAGATCCGGTTCGGGAGTCTCGGGATCGCCTCTCTGCTGTTCGCGGATAATGTGGTCCTGTTTGCCTCCTCGGACCGTGACCTCCAGCATTCACTGGGGCGTTTTGCAGCCGAGTGTGAAGCGGCAGAGATGAGAGTTAGCACCTCCAAATCTGAGGCCATGGTGCTCTGCCGGAAACCGGTGGACTGCTCCCTCCAGGTGGGGACAAACTGCCTACCCCAAGCGAAGGAGTTCAAGTATCTCGGGGTCTTGTTCACGAGTGAGTAAGGTGGAGCGGGAGATCGACAGGCGGATCGGTGCGGCTGCAGCAGTAAAACAGGCGCCGTACTGGTCCGTCTTGGTGAAGAGGGAGCTGAGCCGGAAGGTGAAGCTCTCTATTTACTGGTTGGTCTACGTTCCAACCCTCACCTATGGTCACGAACTCTGGGTCGTGACCGAAAGAACAAGGTCTCGGATACAAGTAGCCGAAATGAGCTTCCTCCGTAGGGTGGCCGGGCTCAGCCTTAGAGATAGGGTAAGGAGCTCGGACATCAGGGGGGAGCTTGGAGTCGAGTCGCTGCTCCTTCGTGTCGAAAGGAGTCAGCTGAGGTGGTTCGGGCATCTAATCAGGATGGTTTTCCAGGCACGTCCAACTGGTAGGAGACCCCGGGGAAGACCCAGGACAAGCTGGAGGGATTATATCTCCCGGCTGGCCTTGGAACGCCTCGGGATCCCCCAGAATGAGCTGGAAAGTGTTGTGGGTGAGAGGGAAGCCTGGGTCGGTCTGCTGGACCTGCTGCCACCGCGACCCGACCCCGGATAAGCGGCTGATAATGGATGGATGAAAGCTCTCCTTAATGTGTCAGATGAAGAGGACATTGAAATAGGGAACCTAGGATCCTGGGAACTTAAAGACATGTTCGCTAACTGACCATTAGCTAAATCTTAGGTTGGAACAGCTTTATATTCCCTCAATACATTTTCCGACTTTTAGCCAGTTTGATTGTTAACCGGATGGAAAGTGCATGCAGAGCTCCAGCTACAGATTTCTGTCAAAGTTAATTATTTGTCATAGTCCATTTATTTGTATAACTAATGAAAACAGATGTTCCCAGTCATCCAGAACCAAAATTCATAACTGCAAGTTCTGCACAGAAACCTTTAGTGCTACGCTGTTAGCATCAGCTGTTGAGGTTGTGTGTCTGTCCGGAGCGCACAAAAGGTGACATGAAATATGAAACTCTTTTCTTTCACTGACTGATGTAGAGTCTGCTTGCCTTTACAGTTGATGTAGATAATAATTAAGTACAGATATCTGTGTTATTTATATTTTAAAATATAGTCAGCGTTAAAGTAAGTTCAATAAAAAAGTAAGGATAGAAATAGCAATTATTTTGATTTTTTTTTTTTCTGCTGTAGGATGCATTGTGAATGCATCAAAATGCTGTTTCAACAAATATGTGATACAATAATTTCATAGAGAGTTGACTACATAACTTGTTCACCCAGAATTATTCAGTTACACAAAATGGACGTGTTTTTATCGAAAAAGCTTGAACAAGCTTTAAGTGTAAAGCTGAAACTCAATAAAACAAGTACGACATAAAGGAAAAGAAGCACATTAGCTAGTACTTAGTGTAATTACCTTCTCATCAATGTGAACATCGTGGCTGGACCATGACTAACCATCATGCTCAGTGTACTGAGCGTGGTTGTCTTCCATGAGAGAGGATGCATTCTTCAACACCGACTCCTCTTCTATTCCAAGGTCCATGAAGCCGTCAGGAGGCCATCGCCTAAACCACTACTGGTCCAAACTGTCGACATGTATTTTACCAGCTAATTGGAATCAGAGTGAAAGATTGTATTTTCCTTATCCTGGCAGTGTTTAGCTTTGATAAATATTAATATAAAGGGATACAGGATGCGTTCTCAGTGATGATTTTCCTTTTTTTTATATAAATAGTGATAATAATTAAATTTTGTATAAGAACCAATGGCCGCCCAGAGAACAGTAAAAACAACAACAAGCTAACCAGAGTTGACGCCTAAGTAAAAGATTAAAACACCTTACAGCTCAGATAGACGCCCACAAACAGAGAGAAGTCTGTAGGATGAAAGAGAAATAAGAGATAAGAAAAAGCCATGGTCTCTATCAGGTTACACTGTGTGTGTGTGTGTGTGTGTGTGTGTGTGTGTGTGTGTGTGTGTGTGTGTGTGTGTGTGTGTGTAGGTGGGCATGGTGTTCCCTACTTTAAAAGTGAGACTAACACTGCGATTTGCTATGCTTCAAAGATGTCTTCTTTTAAACTGCATTTGTGTGTGTGTGTGTGTGTGTGTGTGTGTGTGTGTGTGTGTGTGTGTGTGCGTGTGTGTACGTGTGTGTGTGTGTGTAAGTCGGTTTCCCACGTTGACCCTCTGCCACCAGCAATGCAGGATGCACTTTCAGATCAAAAGCGATAAATGTATGTGTTTGGTTAAGATAATAAAGTGCCATCCGTAATAATAAAAGTGCATCCAAATCTAATTGCCAAAACCTGGGAATATTAACGTACACATTCATGTCACAGACTTAAAAATGTGGTCAGAATCCCTTCATTTGTTATCCAAAAGCTTTTACTCTATTTGTATATAAATATTTGGAGGACAGTGTTGTAAAAAGACTTACTGACACACAGGGCCGGCGATTGCTATAGGCGAACTAGGCGACTGCCTAGGGCGACAAATGGGTTGGGGGCGCCCTCACAGCGCACATTTCAGCATTGTGAGCAATTCGCGACCACGCGACCGGGGGGCGCTGGCTCCCGCGAGCAGGGACGATTCAGCTGTGAGTTTTCTCATCAAGTACAGAGAGACACGCATATTGAGAAACGGGCGCTGTAAACATCTTAACGCTGATTGGCCAAGACACGTCACATCAAAGATGTTCTATTACGGAGATGACAATAACTCGGCCAAAAATCTGATTTTTTTGGTCGAGAAAACGGGACGCTGATTGGCCAAGACTCGACACGTCACATCAAAGATCTTCTATTGCAAAGATGGCTTACTCCAAAAAAGAAAATCGTTTGTGCGGTCTGAAAAATGTGCGCGATCTGAAAAATCTATTGCGCGGCCACTTTGACTGGTCCGTGACATTTGCAAAAATGAAGCGGTCTAAACCATCTGGAGCACAGGGACAAAAACGAAAAAAGGAAGAAGAGGAAAAGAAAGTCAAGTATAGAGGTAAGTCTTCTCATCTCAGCCATTAAGGTGTCAAACGAAATACATTTAGTATTGTGCATCACCTAATATTGGACCTTTCATTGCTGTCACTTAGGCTAGCTATAGCTAGCTAGCAACTGTTACTTTGCTAATTTGCTACGTAGGCTATTACTAGCAAACGTAACTTCACTGATAACCTACATGGATGTACATGTCAGAAGACCAGTATCTGGATAACGTATGCTGGTTATGGAAAGTACAGTTGCTGTCTACATTCATTATAAATGGCATAAGTTCTGTTTAGTGAATTCACAACTAGCAGGTGCACACACACAGTAACCATGTTGGGAGATAGTGGTGGTGTTCACCCTTCTGTACAGTTCCTCCCCAGGAATATACTAAAATGTATATGTGTTTTTTGTTTTGTTTTGTTTTGTTTTTATTTTTTTATTTTTGTTTTAAATTGGCCAGATGCACTCAGGCAATTTTTTCAGAGGCCGGCACCTGCTGGAGAAAGGACGCCTGATTCGCCTCCCTCTGAACTTTGTAAGTAGCCTACACAACTAGTACTATTGTTGCTGTTTTTGTTATTGTTATTATTATTATTATCAATTATTACTTTCATAATCACATCACATTAATACTACTAATTGTAATCAGTAGCATTATCTAGCCTTGTAGCAGTGGTGGCAGTAATTGTAATTTATCTACTACAAGTTACATGGTCAGATAAAATGTATTTGTATAATGCAACTATGTGGTAGGATGATAGAAATGACCAAATGCAATTGTGTAACGAACAGCATGGATGAACTCTGTGTTTAAATACAGCTGCAGGAGAAGGGACATCCAGTAGTACTCAAGGGCCCATGAACACACAGCCTGCATCAGGTGAGTCTATTTAATAGTATTTATTCAAGTCACATCCATACTTTAAAGTACAATAGAAACATGTTAGCATGTATTAAATACAATAGCTTGTTTTCTTAAAGAAGTTCAACCACATTCATGATCATTTCACTTATTATATTAAACACCGCTTGTCTGGCTATACAATTTGCTTGAATACAGGTGAAGGTGAAGGGACATCCAGGACCACATCAAGCACTCAGGGCACCAGTGAAACTACACTGCCGCCTGCAGACACCTCACCCTCCGCAATTCCTGATATCCAGGGAGAACCTATAGATCCTGCTGACTGGCCAGCCCTCTGTGTTTGTGTGTAAGGGAAAAAAAACTGTCAAACCTTGTTAACCATAGTCATTCCCTATACAGCTTGTACCATGTTTTGAGGTTTGTTCAATAAACATATTTGAACAAAAGAGTGTTTTTGTCACAGTTTATGGAGTTAATTTAATCCTAACTTTGAGTGTGTAATAAATTATTTAAAATACTAAAAAAGAAAATGTTCTGAAACTATTCTGGTGTTTGTTGTGCATGCACCATTTATTGTTGAACTACAATGTAGAATAGTAGAATTATAAGTGGGTGAAAAACTGCTATGCAAAGTAAAGCAGTTAAGTTAATATATGGGAGGGGGGGGGGGGCGCAAAACTCAATCTCGCCTAGGGCAACCAAAGTGCTAGAGCCGGCCCTGCTGACACATTCCTAACAGTACAGGCTTTTAATTGTGGAATCATTTTGGAGCATTCTGGTTATAGTTTGTATCCCGAGCAAAGGCAAAAATGTACGCATGAAAAGTATTTTACCTTCAAAATGAAATGATATTTGATAACGACATCGTTGGCTGTGGGTAACTGTTCTTTCATGTTGCTTTAGGTGGAACTTTATACTTCAGCTCAGCTGGTTTTGTTGTCCATGGAGACCTGCGTGTGCCTTGCTGCTGTATTGTGTATAGATTCACCTGATAGACGTGCTCTGAAGGTGCATGTCAAAAAGAAGACATTTTAGTAACAGGGATTAACAACTTTTGCTTGGCGACAATGTGGAACTTGCTCATATCCTAAAAGCTGTAGTGCCTGTAGTACTTTAACTGCTTTCTTTTGCATCCAGGGCCCTATTCCTTGTACCTGGTTTACTGAGTTAGCCGGATCATTTTCAGGATAAGATGACGTAGGTCAGGCTTTTCGGTTCCTCGCAGCAGGTTTAGAAAAATCACCATAGCAACACATCAAAATCCCTTAACCTGCTCCCGTGCAGGCTAACTTCAATTCACTGGATAAGATGGCCACTCCCACCGGACAAAAAGGCAGCTCCCTTCCTCATTGATGAAGGAGCGACATTAGTTATATTAGTTTTATAGGGAGAGAGTTCTTCAAGATCTCCAAGATCCGTCCTCACATCATCATGACGTCCTGTAGAGCTCACATCATCATGACTTCCTGTACGAGCTCACATCATGATGACTTCCTCTATGAGCGCTATTGATTCTGCCGACAAGGAATAATGTATTTACGGGACCTTCTCGAGCCATAACGTGAACACCACAGGATTGACCGTCTCACATACTGTATAGACTATCAGCCGCTGCATGCCGTGCTGTTCTTAAGTTTATTTAGCGCTTAAGAAACTTATGGATGTGTTGAAAGCACTCATAATTATATGACAGTGTTATTAGTACACCATACATATCATTATTGTAGAAAATTATTACGGTGGACTCGTGATGAGAATACAGAGAATCACACACAATGTCTTTTCAATGCTTCAATTGATTGAATTTCTGATTATGAATAATACATACATACTGATCCCCCATACACAGATTCAAACTCCTAGTTATATGGTAATCTACACATACATGAATATACACATATATAGTACATGATACATATGCACATACAGTACATATATCCTCATAAGTATATATTAATTTGTATACTACTGCCAGCAGGTACATTTAAATAAATATAATCTGATTGATTTGGGTGATGAGGCACTTAAAATTAGCCGATACATTTTCCCAACACTGAAGCATTTAACTTGTCTGATAATTCGCGACGCTTATGTCTCGCAGTGACGGTGTTAAGCTGCGTTCACACCAAAAGCGTTGCAAAAGCATTGTGAATATTCACCATGTTTTTAGTGTGAACGCAGCTTTAGACTTTGCCATGATTAAGGTATTGACTTCCTCATATGCGTTCATGATCATCTCCTGCTCGTCAGCGGAGAAAACAAGTGTCTTGTCCTTTGAGTTTATTTGCCATTGTACTGTTAGAAGATCATGGAATCTGTGTTCGATTTTTTTCCCCCTTCTTTTGAAGCAGACGGGCACGCGCAATTATGATAATGTTAATCCAGATGACTGAATTAACGAGACCGTTTGAGCACGGATCAGCCGTGGAGGAACCGAGTTAGCCTGATGTGAATCATCTCGCTAATTTAAGATGGATAATAGGACATTTTGATCGACTTAGTTGAACCACGTACGAAGAATACCCCCCTGGTCAGATGCTAAACTGCATTTCGTTGTCCCAGTTTTGTGTGTGGTTGTGTGTGTGTGTGTGTGCGCGCGCGTGCGCGTTCAATTCAAAGATAGCTCTAACATTCCACTCACCTCTGTCACATCTGCTACTTTGCGTTTCTAAAACCGTGACACAGAAGTGTGTGAATACACTGATTGAGGAGCGTCGGGACACGTTTGTAGGAATGTGATTACGATGGCATTTGAAACCACAACAAAATCCAATTTGCAAAAATAATGTTTGATGCGTTTTTCTTGCTTTCCACTTTATGAAAACAATCTGGATACAATCTGGAATATTGTAAAATGATTTGGGTGGGCAGTTTGAACAAGGCCATGAATAACCTGCACTGTGTTCACTCCTACCCGTCTCTGACATGCTTTCTCCATAGGCTGTGTGGTATTTGCATCATCATACTGTGAACTTGAATTCAAGACCGATTATAAGTCAGAGAAGCCTTGTACAGAGCAAACCAATTCACAAGTCATTCTACGCAGCAGCTGATGTGTCAACTTACCAACAGCCCATCTCCTGCAGGCGGCTCACAGCCCAGTCGCCTGGTTTCAGGTGTTCTAGTCCTGAACCCTCAAAGTACTGTCCCATAAAGAGTATCTGGGTAAAGAAGTTAAACATTTGAGTCTGCAAAATGAACAGAGCAATTTGTTTTTCAGTGGAGCAGCTTCGGATTTGCATGGTTATGAAATGTTAGGCCCAGGCGGGCTGTATGGTTTCTGGCTTTGAAAAGAAAATGAAAGCTCCAACAGTTATGTGGAGAGACTTTTATTACTATAGTAGAACATCTCGGTGTGTAAGTACCAATAAGACAGCATCACCGTGGGAAGTGTGTGTGTGGGGGGGGGCAGCACCCTCTGACAGGTAAATAAAAAAACATAATTAACTTTAGTTGGTTATGGTTTTATTCTAATAATATTTTGATCTCAGTGAGTTTCTGATAGTGGATCTTATGTTCCAAATAACGCACAAGAAAATGACAATGCAACAGATCATTTTGAATTCCTTTGATGCCTCCTGATCGGTTGATCTTCACGGTGAAGTTGAACAACATGTAACCTGACTGTGAGGTCTCTACTGGCGGCCGGCGTGGAGAAAGAATGGAGCTCTGTTCCAGGAGTAAAGACCCAGCGACCAGCTGGGCTGAAAGCGAGCTGGCTGGATGTTGCTGGATGCATGATGCATGATGTGTGGATGGTGGACCACTGCAAGCACTGTTTCTGTATGTTATTAATAACTTACTCGGAATGCTGCTCCATCACCTTTTAACAGCACATATCATTTATACAGGCATGAGGTGGAGGTCAGGGTGAATGTTTACCAGTGTTTAGATTCCTGTTTTCTACCAACAGACTGCATTCATTCCCAAACATTAATCGAGTGGCTATTATTGTAATAATGCCGATGAAGGTCCCCGCCCCGTAACAAATTAGTCATTTTAAATTCACTGAACTTTAACTTTACTGAACTTTAACCTCACTGAACTTTAAATTCACTGAAATTTAAATTCACTGAACTTTAACTTCACTGAACTTTAACCTCACTGAACTTTAACCTCAATGAACTTTAACCTCAATGAACTTTAACCTCACTAAACTTTAAATTCACTGAACTTTAAAATTCACTCAACTTTAACCTCACTGAACTTTAACTTCACTGAACTTTAACCTCACTAAACTTTAACCTCACTCAACTTTAACCTCACTGAACTTTAACTTCACTGAACTTTAACCTCACTAAACTTTAACCTCACTGAACTTTAACTTCACTGAACTTTAACCTCACTGAACTTTAACTTCACTGAACTTTAACTTCACTGAACTTTAACCTCACTAAACTTTAACCTCACTGAACTTTAACTTCACTAAACTTTAACCTCACTGAACTTTAACCTCACTGAACTTTAACCTCACTAAACTTTAACCTCACTCAACTTTAACCTCACTGAACTTTAACCTCACTGAACGTTAACCTCACTAAACTTTAACCTCACTCAACTTTAACCTCACTGAACTTTAACCTCACTGAACTTTAACCTTGCATAAGGGTTTTATTTCTCCAATCTATCGATGCTGTGCTTCAGATAATTAAATGCTTATTTGTTGTTCTGGAGGACAGTTTATTGTTCTTTAATTTGGACTTGTTGGCGGAAATAGCATATACTAGTTTTCTTCTTTTTTTACATCTTCTCTACTCTTTCGCAGCTAATTGCTCAAAATGTGAAACGCCGTTCAGTATGATTCAGCAGATTGTTAAAAGTGACTAAAAGCAAGTTTGAGAGGAATTGCATAAGACTGCAGATTCACAGAGTTCAACAATCATGAGTTCTCGAGGTGAGAGTGACCGAACGCAGCATGATTTCACGGAAGTGCTTAAGAAAGCCACACTATCTAAGTGCCATATCTATAAGCAATATCGGAGCATTCTTTGTGACATCTTCTGCGGAAAATGTAAGGGAAGCCTTGTTTGTGTAGCAACATTATTGAAGTTGAGAAACAAACAGTGCAAACCGTGGCCTTAACAAAGAAACATGAGTCTTCATTGTGCCTCAGTTTGTGTATTTTCCACAAAAATGGGTCATCTCATGCTGACACCCTGCTATTAAATGAATAGACATGTGTACAGTGGGATCTAGAAAGCAGGAGGAGGCTATACACGTTGGTACCCTTACACTCCACCTTTTGTCACTGTGTTGGTAGTGGGGAAGTTGGCAACTCTACTTGCTACTTGCTAGACTATAGTTTATTATTCTGGCCCTTTTGGAGGGGAGCCTGTCTATGTTCCCGTAGACCAATACCTCCTCCGGTGCCATGCCATTGTTCCCAAGGCCCATTATTCAAATACCCAAAGAGTCTAAAAAGAGTCCCATTGGGCCAAAATCCCATATTGTCCAACGACCAGTTATCCTGACCTTGTCAAACCCTCCCATTCACAATCTTTTTTTTTACAACTGTGGCAAAGGCATGACCCGCCATACTCTGACTGGCTTATCCTTAAACTGTATTACATTCGTCATACTACATATTTTTACATACATACATGACATTTGGCCCCATCCATAGCAACTTAGGAGCAGTAGGCTGCTGTGTGGCACCCGAGGAGCAACTGGGGCTTCAGTGTCATGCTCAAGAACACTTCGACATGCAAACTATGGAGACTATGGAGACACCAGGGATGGAAACGTGAACCCTGCGGTCACAGGACGACCACTCTACCCATGAGCCACAGCCGCCCCGTATATGTTTATCCTATCCAGCCTCACTCCTCATGCCTAAACCTAACCGGCCCTATAGGCCAGCATGGAAACCTGTACTAGCCAGACTGTTTTATTGTTGGTGCTATATCTCGAAAAAAAAGAGAAATTTGAATGTTGATACAGGGAAGGTGCTCAGAGGACATGGGGCTCAGTACAAGAGCGGGTTGTCCTTCGATCAGAAGATTCGTTAGTCTACGGGTCCTTGGGCAAGACACTTAACCCCAACTTGCTCCCGTAAACTGTGCCTACAGTGTATGAATGAGTATGAATGTTAGTTGGTCCTGATGGGCAAGTGGCACCTTGAATGGTAGCTCCTGCCATCAGTGTGTGAATGGGTGAATAATGACATGTAGTTTAAAGAGCTCTGAGGGGTCGAGAGACTAGAAAAGAGATGTACGTACAAGTACAGTCCATTTACCAAAGGCTCTTTTGGGGCTGGCTCTGGGGTCTAATTACATTTTGAGTTTCAGCATGTTTAGAAAGTATGTTTCCCCATGTCTGAGAGTTTATTATTCTTTTTGGTGGAGTTTTGTGGCTGACTCAACATCCCGTAAATTGTGTTAAATTAGTTCCACTGGGTGTTGATGTAGTTGGTGTCATGTTTTAAATAAAGCAGTGGGTGTTGGATGAAAGTCACTCTGTACAGAAAGATCATTTAGAAAGGTCAAAATCTTTAGCTTAAATTCTGTAGGGTGAACTGTGGCGGAGGTTTTCTGCCATTTCAAGGAGGTTTAGCATGCAACGGGATCTTTATTGTTCTTTACAGAGGTTTATGGAATTCTGGGTCTGGGTTAAACAAGTTCTCTAGTCACTTTAGAACAAATGAAGAATCTAAAAGTTTTGCTGGATGGCACAACAAAAATACCAATACGATGCAAAACTTCAATGTTGTGACATTACGGTAGTAAAATAGGACAAAGAGTATCTCTAAATCGGCAGCTGTCCTCAGCCAAATCAGTTCTTGGTTGACTAACAATCGTACAATTTTGTCGACTAATCGATCAGTTGATCTTAACAATAGACGTGTCTTTACAAAGAATCACACAAAGGACCACCTTTAATCTTCTGTTGTACTTGTAGTGTCTTGTAAATAAGTATTTCAGCATAAACAAAGCATTACAAAATGACTAATAAACTAAAGAACTCTTAAAATACTGAGACCAAAACGACCGATTAGTCGATTAATCAATTTAGAGGTAATCAGCCCTATAAAGCTGTCAGATTACAATGAAATGTCTTCTGCCAGGCTGTATGTCAATATTGTCCTTAATAGTGATGTTTCATTCTAATAAAGTGTTATGTGGCCACAGGTGTTTAAGGTATTGTGCAATCACTAAAACCAGAAGGTACTTCCTGGATACAGGACATGTTTGTCTTAAAGAAGCAGTTTAAGCTTGAGAGCAGAATGCCATGGGGTGGTGAAGCCCTGGCATAAACACTGGATAACAGTGGGTGGTAGTCATTATAAGTAGTTTCTATTATTCACAAAAGATATTATGAAACAGAAAAGCGTGTTGAATGTTTTGAAGAAAAAGGGCTTCAATGTTGAAGCAGGCACTGGGTATGACAAAACAACAAACAATGTTCAAGGTTTTGTAACCAGCTGAGTAGTGAGAGACAAATATACCCACACATAATGCTTCCTTTCCTTTCCGCGGATGGAGAATAATGCTGTGTAAATATATGTCTGTATATGTGGCCTATTCTTTCCAGGAAGACATTTTGGGTTCAATTAGAGGGGAGCCAATTACAGTCTGCAGGGAGGTCCCTATCAGAGCACAGATTGCTTTATTTAGGGGTGAAAGCACCGAGGAGATTACAGTGAGATAAAGACGGAGAGGAAAGTCTCCTGTTTGGCTGTGTCGGTGAGATGGGAAATAACACAAAATGGCTTCACTATGGCCTGCGACTATAATGGAGCATCCACGAGGAATGCTGCGTTCACATGGAGTCATGCAGGCTGCAGATGGACAACACCTTCTGGACGGCACGGGACAAACAAAACATTCTGGACCTTTTGTTGCTTTGGTGATGTCATAAAATATATGAAATGTGCAAGATCTGGTCATAGCTAACGGTGCGAACAGCGCTAACAATGCAATCCATCTCTCCTCTCTGGGCAGTGGCGGCGTTTGGTCCAGCAGGTCTGGCCGGTCGGTCGGCCGTGAGCGCTGATCGTCTCAAAATTGACTTGATCCCCACACTTCATTTTCAGATGTTGATGAATGTATTCTATCATATGGCATTAGTCATAAACACAACAAATAAAGACACAAAGCGAAATTCATTGGGAGCTACCAGCCGCAGCATGTACATGCACCGTCGTTGACATACAGTAGTATCATGTTGTATAATATAGATATAGAATATAAATGCAGCTATTTGAGTTATTTTGTGTTTTATCTAATAAAATCATTTTAGAAATGGTCATGCATGCAGCTACAACATGCAGCTTTCTCTTCATATTTTTTTGCAAACTTAGAGAACGTTGTGCTGTGTAACATCCGGTTGTGAGTTCCATTGCCAAGGACAACAACAAGTAAAAATATTACAATGTTGGACTGTTAGCCTCCTACGGCCATGCTTATGTCTAGAAGATATATTTTATAAGTCAGTGATATATGTAAACTCTATAGGTATGGATTTCTGTTGAAATGAGCACTTCTGAGCCCAGAGTCTGTCGAGATGCTCCAACGGGAAACGGCCAGGTCCTTAATCAGAGGTGAAACACTTGATCAATGTGTAACACGGCCAACTGACACGCCATTTAAACATGTGCACATACGAGTGTATGTGAGAATCTATCTCTTCTCACATGATGATGGCGTGGCATTTGAACTGTGTCCTCCATCACATTAAACCCGCGTTGCATGTCTGAAGAGGAGCTGAGTACAATAGACCCAAGGGAACGGGGCTCGATTACGGCGTCGGTTCGTGCCTGTGTGTGTGCATATGTGTGCACACACACACAAAATGACGCTCCCTGTGACTCCATCCATCAGTCTAATTACACATCAATCCTGTTAATTCGTCGTTATCATTAACCTTGGCAATCTCCCCCTAAGAACACAGCCATCTGGTGATTCTTTCGAAACTTACCATGTGAGTACACTAAGTACACATGTACACAAGTGCCTAAAGAAACACACAGTCTCTGCTGGCAGCCCTGCAGCACAGCAGAGGAGCGAGGCGTCTGAAGACACCGAGTTGGGGCTGCACACGTCTCCCTCAGCTAATGAACCCCTGCTGCTGGATCCTTGTTAATGGATTAGTCCATTATGATTAGCGCATGATGGCCGCAGTGCCCCTCCCAAGCCTGACATTTGTCATTTTACACACGGCAGCGAGCCTTCCTCATTATTTTACATTAATCAATTCATCACCAAGTGCTGTTTAATTGGAGAGTGATTGATTGATGAGCTGACACTTTTTTCTCATCGCTTTCATCCAGGAATTGCAGTCATTAATGTGCTCTGGGCTCCGAGGATCAGCGGAGTTGCTGACTTTATGTTTATCACAAAGCATGGAGGAACTGATCAGGCAGAGTGGATCGTTGACTGAGGAGACTTTTGAAATGACGATGGACTATATTCACAAAGAAAGAACTGCGGCCGCCGATGGCGCCATGAACGGCATTGCTCGTCTTTCCTGCCGCGCCTCAAGCTCCGCTTCACTGATGATGTGCTGATACTCATGACGGTTTGTCGCAGAGCACTGGAGAGAGATAAGAAGAAAGTATTGAAACACTTGTGTGATATGTTTTTCATTCCTCGGAGCCCTTCAGTCCCACAAGGTGATGATAACTTAACTTTAAAAATAAACCTTACGGGACTTAAGGGGGCTTGTATAAGTCCTTTGGACATAATCCACTAAAAGCAGTGATATGATGTTGGATCTTAGAGAAATTCATATTCATATGGGCATCTGTGGATCAGTGATGAGCGGGGCCGTCCTTCGATCGGCGGTTCAGTCAGTGCGGTTCCTCAAGACTCTAAAAGAAGATGGCATAATTCAAAGCAGAGGACAAAAAGAAAAAACACAATTCAATGCTGTCATGACTACGTGAAGTCTGGGCATGTACAGCTACCTCTCCCCCTTTCACTGCATGCGGCTGTTAGCCCTGCTTTTTGTGAAATGGACTGTTTTGTAACGAAGCTCCTTTGCAATGAAAAGGGACCAAATACAAGGCTTCAGACTCACGTTTTCAACGAGCAGCACTAATGCTCTGAAACACGTTCATATCGTTTCACCTTAACTGTGTGATGAACACATCCTGATCCGATGTGAGGTCCCGGGACAGGGATGTTATGTGTCCAGATTGTAAAGCCCTTTGAGGCAAATTTGTATTCGTGATTTTGGGCTATATAAAATAAACTGAATTGAATTGAATGAATGCGTTGGTAATAGAGAATGTACAGAAATACCAAAGTGAAGGAGTGCTTCAAGAGAAAGAGTCTGAAGTGAAACATCGACACCAAATAATAAAGCGTTGACGAGTCTTATGGGCTACTCGGTTCTATAACTGTTATTGTACTGTGATGATGTTTTTAGATTCTAAATGTATATTCATATTAATATGAAGTGGCTGCACGGTGGTGGCGTGGCAGTCACCACACAGCTAGAGGTTTGGGTTGGATCCCAGGCGGTCTTTCTGTGTTGAGGTTACACGTTCTCCCCGTGGCAGCGTCGGTCCCCTCCGGGTTCTCCGTCTTCCTCCCAAAGTCCAAAGACATGCAGCTCGGGTTAATTGGAGACTTTGAATCGCCCGCAGGTGTGAATGAGTGTGATTCTATATGAGCCCTGAGATAAACTGCCTTCACCAATGCCAGCTGGGATCGGCTCCAGCACTCCCAACAATAGGATAAGCGGTTTGGATAGTGGAATGGAATTAATATGAAGGAATATTGCTCCCCGTTTCAAAATAAAAGCCCTGTGGCATGGTACTGTGGACACGGTGTGTTTCATTCTTCTGTGAATCCGCCCGTGCCCGTCGGTATGTATGCTCTCAGAGCCTTGCAGCATTCAAATGTGACCTCAGCTTGACAAACGTTTGTCTGTAAAAATGTGTGTAAAGAAAATACTTCAGAGTTAACACTGGCGTTGCTCTGTCTGCAGGTAGCAACGGGCCAGAAGGTCACAGATGCAGTTTGGGCTTCGACATGGAGCAGTAGCATTGGACTAAAGGTCAAGGGGTCACCATTACTATTTAATAATCATACAACTATACTAAATTCCAGAACAGTCTGGCCAGTAGCTGCTCACAAGTGTTGTTCAGATGGACGGAGCAGCCTGAAACCAGCGTGCTGAGGTCTTGCCAAACAAAATTCATCTCAAAATTTGATTTATTCTTCAAGCTATTTTTTCCCCCCCAATGCTGTGAGCAGAGTGTCAACAACTGACATGCTACAGCACAACATGTTATGAAGGTATAGCACACGACTCTTTAGTGAATCAATAGACCTCTCTGAAGGCATTATATTCCCCATGCATCACCAGCAGTCGGGAGCAGCAGGATCTAATAGATACAGTTGGATTAGATGAAGTTGTCCACATGCTACGTGTCAAAGAGTGACAAACAACCGTGTTGCAGCCCATTACTCACTAACCTCATTAAGAGGCTGACAGCTAGCCTTTATTCATATTTATGCACCTTTGTCTTCTGCTTGTTTTTTTCCACCAGTGGAGCGCCTAGCCATCTGGAGACAAAGACAAATCCCCTGTGTGCTCGACTTGTGTTGAGAAATAAAGGAGAAAGAAAGAATAGACCTTAAATATGTTATTTGAACACTCATAATGGGCAGCAGCGGATTAGGGAATGTGCGCCATCATTGTAATGAAATTGACCCCAAAATAGGATCAACAGGCTGTGAAATTGCCCCAGAAACTGAGCTGTGAGTGAGGCTCCTCTGCAGACTGAAAATGTAGCTGCTCTGTCTTTAGCGTCCCGGGGAGCAGCAGCGTCCACAGCCCGGACATGTTGCCTGATGTTTAACTCTCTGACCACATCATCGTGTCCACATGGAGCAACCGGGGAGATGGTTAGGGAGATTGCAGTCAGACTCCGACAACCTCACAGTCTGACCACCAGACGTCATCCAAAATGAACGTACATTATGTGAATCTTTTATGTATCTTCATGGTAAAAGAAATCTCCAGCTCCGTTGCCATGGACACGCCCGGGTTCCGGAGGCTGCCGCAGCACTTTGCTTTACACGGGGAGTGGGAGTCATGAGCACTGACAAGGTCTCCATCCATCTGAGGACTCATTATCTCTGATGAGTGCTCTGATATTCATCACCAAGTGCACTCAGAATCAGCTTTAAGCCATGTACATTTGCACATACGTGGCATGTTATTGTGTTGTGAATGCTCAACACATGACGGTGTCCGGAGCTCGGCATCGGATGTTCGCTTCTTTGTTCCAAGATGGCCTCCAGCGTGAACTTTCTCCTTGATCTTAGAAATCCTTTTTATTCGTCATAGTACATACATGAAATGTGTCCTCTGCATTTAACCCATCCTTAATGTCTTAAGGGGCAGTGGGCAGCCCTGTGAGGCGCCCGGGGAGCAGTTGAGGGTTCAGTGTCTTGCTCAGGGACACTTCGACATGTGAGCTATGGGGGGACTGGGGATCGAACCGGCTACCTTGTGGTTGCGGGACGACCACTCATCCCCCTGAGCTACAGCCGCCCCTCTTTCTCGAGCCGTCCACGGGAACTCCTCTTGAATCTGAGGTAGAGAGTATACATTGGGTTTGGTACTTTGTTTTCGTCAATCTAATGTTTCCAAGGTCAGCAGTGAGCTTTCACGCTCAAATACTAGAAACAAATGACATATTTACTGTGTTTTCCCACATTTGGTAAATGGACATTTTTTACTACTATAAGAGTAATCTTATAGTAGGGTCTATATGTTATTTACTGACTCCATTGTAAAGAACAACAGGTAAAAAGGCAAATATATTCCAAAATATGATAAATTATGCCAGATGCCAGATTTCCAAGGGCTTTTTTAAGCTTTCAACCCATCTGATTTCTTCTGCTGATGAAATGTAGCTAATAATAGCTCTGGAAAATTCTTGCGTTAAAATAAAAGGAATAAATACCGAAAAATTAAATGACAAAATTGACAACCATCCTTAACTCCTTTAAATGTTTCCTGTATTAAGAGCATTAATGGCAGCAAACGGCTATTTTCTAGGCGTAGATAAAGTGGAATACCTGAGAAGAGAATTAGGTTGTTCCTCATCAGAGCTTCTCCCTGGTTAGTTTACATATGCAGGCCTGCCTCTCGTGCTCTTAGTGCATGTTAGTGCATGTGAGCGTGCTACAGTGACTAGCTCATGGCGGATACAGCCGGTAATGCCACACAACCGATGGCGTTGTTCCGTAAGTGCAGCGTCCGGCTCAAACCCCTCACGGTGAGCAAGCTGCACACAACCCTTATCATCAGTTCCCCTTGAGAAAAAAACAACCTCTTATGAACTTGAGTGAAACTAAGATGAACTCCAAAATGTTCTCAGAGTCTCAGTGTGTAATACAGTAGCAACAATCTTACCCAAGCTTTGCATCATATTATCCAAAGAGATACTGACCAAATCATTAATAACGCTGACGCTTCAGAACTGCACTGTGCATCCGGGCAGCTCGAGCCACTGTTACACCCCCAATTACCAGACTGATGGGGCTTTAATGGCATAATCAAGGCAATGATCTATATGTATGTAGAAGTGAAAAGACATAATTGGGATAAATTCCTGGATCATCGGTTATATGAAGAACTGCAGCTCCCTTGCCGTGGCTGGATTCCAGCTCTTTGTGTGTGGTTTTAAGGAAAGAACATGAGGGAGGACCATAAGAATGGAAAACTGCATGGAAATGATTCACAAAAAGCACAGGAGAAAATGCCCAAGGTGCAGACATCAGCAGCTCATGCATGAGGAACCCCCTGCTGAGAGCCTTTTCCCTGCTGGATAAAGTGCTTTTATTGCTTCCCGCTATCAGCTGTATATTACAGGCCGAGTGACATGGGCGCTCCTGGTCACATATCAAGTCGGAGTCGTTGATTATGAGGTATATGTGATAGGGTGATGCAAAGCAGATTTACCATCTCAATTTCCTAAAAGCTTGTGGTGAGATGGTCCCTGTTCCTCTGGTTCCCATGGTGAGAGTGCAAGATGAGTTAGGACTGCCGTTACCAAAAATCAACAAATCAAAATTCCGTCTTTGGCAGTGACAACCTTTCACCAGGCGGGAAGTCTGCAGAAGCAGAAGCCTTTCCCCTAGCTAGAATACACTAACCTTAATTCATCACCAAAGCAAAACCCTCCTTATTATTGAAATCGTGTATCGTTTATTGGATGCCTGGTAGAGCCTCCGGAAGAATTCAGCCAAACACCGTCTCTCGTTCTGATCATTTATTTACCCCGATCACAAGAAAGTAAGCAAGCGCTGCGATTGCAAGAGCAGGGGTGATCCGACCAGCCCCCAGGCTCATTTTACACAGAAGACCTCCTTTTATCTCAAAGTTCAGACGTCTTGACGTCATTTATTATTTACAAATCTGATTGGCTCTAACTATCAGAAGGTGAAGGTAGTCTCCGCCCTTCTGACTTCAAGGCACATCGCGTACAACGCTGTATGTGCCTCTCTTCTCTAATTTTTTATATCAAACATGTGTGTATGATTCGACCGTTCCATCCTGTATCAGTCACGGCTGAGCTACACTCCCTCTCTCTGACCTCACATCTGACCTTGAACATCCTGACTGTGCCTCTACTGTTTCACACACACACACACACTTTTTTTATCATCACACAAAATGATTCAAGCACGCTGATTATTAATAATGATTATCATTATTCAACAGAAATGTGAACCATATCACGGACAATAATATTACAGCAACTTCATATGAAGCTTCTTTGTTGTCAGTCATTGTTTCGATTTAACCAAGCAGCAATCCCCAAATCTAACTGGGGAAGATGCATTTCCCCTCCCAAAGGTACTATTTGCTGACCTCCAAGACATTTTAATGCCTTCCTCCAATGTCAAAATGTGCACAATTAGTACAATAACTAGTGTTTGAGAGAGCCAGAGTTGACCTTATTTTGTTAGATTTGAGCTTAATGTATTTAAGAGTTTCCCACAGGATATTCTAAAGATGGATGGACCTTTATGCTGCCACAAAATAAATGTTGTACTTTCTGAAGTTAAATGCATCAATCTGGTGCACTTTGAGAGTAAAATGAAGAGGCTATATCTATGCAGAACGTTGTGCTCTAAAAACAATGGTGTCATAAACACATTGGTATAGATATGACATATCCCACAAATCACGATTAACGTGACGGGGTCTGTTTCAAGACGCGTTGAATAGGTTGCAGACCAAGCACCGAGGACAGTCTGGCCCAATCTCAATCTCCTCCCTTAAGCACTCACGGACTTTGAGGCGCGCTCCCGCAAAGTCCTTGAAGGTTTAGGGCTGTCCCACTGTCACATCGTGGAGTGCTCCAGGGCTCTCTGGCAGACATTTTGGCCCAATCCCAACCTCCACCCTAAACCTCAAACCCTGAACCCTCAGGGACTCACTGACGGCAGCTGCTGAGTGGCTGAGTGGGAGAGGCTGTGAGGGCTTGAACTGGTGTGAATATGAATGGGACAGCACTTTACTGCAACGTATCACGTGACTACATAAAACAATATTCTGTACAATTGTGTATTTTTTTTATTCACTGATTTGAATGTCTTCCTCACGAGATTAGTTTTTCCTTTACTCGTTTTTGTCAAAACAAAATGTTTGATGAATGTACAAAAAATATTATTAGATATATTTTCTGCTTGCATTCCTCTGATTTCATGTGTTTTTATGTCGCATCTTTAATCCGTAATGTTGTAGTGTATTTTATCGGGCTAAACGCCCACGTGTCTCTTTGTTTACCTTTTTTTTTTTTTTATGTCTTCATGCTTCCATTGGGAACTGCGTGTTTAACGTCACATTGCTATGAACTGTGGGTAATTCCCTTAGGCAAAGTCAGCATTAGATGCTAACTTTGTGATCCCTTACGGAAAGGGATCATAAAGGGCTCAAAATGTCTGCCAGAGAGCCTCGAGCACTCCACGATGTGACAGTGGGACACCCCTAAACCCTCAAGGTCTTTTCGTGGGAGCGCGCCTCAAAGTCCGTGAGTCCGTAAGGGTGGAGATTGGGATTGGCCCTTTGAGCCCTTTATGAACCTTTTCCGCAAGTCAGCATTAGATGCCGACTTTGCCTAAGGGAATTACCCACAGTTCATAGCAATGTGACGTTAAACACACAGTTCCCAATGGAAGAAAGTAGACGTTAAAAAAAGGTAAACAAAGATGCACGTGACAAAATACCTTTACACTACAACTTTCATCAAACATTTTGTTTTGACAAAACGAGTAAATAGATCAATTTAAATGACTTCTCATCTCGTGAGGTAAACGTTCAAATCAGTGAATGAAAAGTATAAAATGAATACACAATTGTACACAATATGTTTTTATGTAGTCACGTGATATGTTGCAGCAAAGTGCTGTCATTCATATTCACGCCATCAAGCCCTCACAGCCTCTCACACTCAGCCAATTAGCAGCTGACGTCAGTAAATCCCTGAGGGTTCAGGGTTTGAGGGTTCAGGGTGGAGATTGGGATTGGGCCCAAATCCCGGTTGCCGGGGGCCTCGGCAGCAGAGGGACCCGCCCCTCCCCTGAAACGAAAGGGGGGGCAGTGAGCGCCAAGTCGGAGACCTTTGAGCGAGTGCCGCTGTAAAGCTCCCTGTGGGCCTGTCCAAGTCGATGTAGAGCAGGTTGTGGCGCACTGGAGGTAATACACCCAGCAAGAGACAGCCAGTACCGGGGAGAGGTCCCACAAGGGGATCCTCCGTTTGCAAACTTAACCCGTTGAGAAGTAAAAAAGTAATTTTGGTTCACTATGACCAGCTGTGGCGAACGGGCTGAATGTTAGATCACGTTGATTTCATTTGAACACAGAATACAAAGGGTGATTATTATCATATACAGGTCCAACATGTGTGATACCATAGGCTAAGACATTATCACCAATATTCTATGATCAAAACACCTGGCTTAGGTGTTACCACTTTACTACCATAACTCCTGAAGGTCTTGTTGCCCCCTACTCTTCCTGTGCCAGTGGACTAGAGAAATACGTGGGTGTCTCCTGTTTAGTGCTTTTCTGGTATTGCTAATACTTTAACGTTTATTGTTAGTTTAGGGGATTTTGTGTCAGGCATTTATTTATGATGTGTTCCCTCAAGGAAGCATTCTGGGCCCCTTTCTATTTTCTCGCTATATTCTCCATCTGAGCTCCATTATTGATTAACAAATGCCAAATATCACTGTTACGCAGATGATGAACCATTGTATATATTTTCATCCCAGGACTCCAGTTCTGTGAATGCTCTTATGACCTCTCTTACTTTTATTACTTTACTATGAACTTAAGACAAGTAAAAATAAATTTTTCCTGGGTTTGCTAAAAGAAAATTGCAGTTCATTTAGAGTTCTGCAGCTGGGATTTCTAAAGATAACGTTACCTCATTGCTCGTGGCACTGCACTGACGCTCTGTCTATGTTGGAAGAGAGGGAGAGATGGCTGCTGATGTGGCAAAGAACTCTAATGTTGAGCCCATGGATGATGAATAATGACGCCATGGACAGTGAGTAATGATCTTCATCCAAAAGTATTTGTCCAACAAATCATGTAAACTTCCCATTCTTTCCTGTACATTTTGTGATGCAAAGAATACGGTTTAAGAATTGTTTTAATACATTTCTACTGCCGATCCATTCCTATTTAAGATTGAAAATCAATTAATAAACTAATAAAACTTACGTTATGTAACTTATGTTTCAAGAGTTTGCTCATTGATTTTCTCATTGATTTCTATTCTGTATTTCCTCATTGTGATGGATTACGCCGCCCACACAAATGGCAAGAGTTTGCCAATTAACTTGCATGTTGTATCGACACAAATGAAAACTGATGTAAAGATACATACAAACACAGCAGTTTCAAGTGCACTGTGGTATCATTGATTAGCAGTGACAACGTGGGCTGAATCACCTACAGAACATGAACCCAGATGTGAGGTTTTATGAAAGCAAGGGAACAGATGTGCTTCATAATAGCCAGCAGTTGCTCATGCTTGGAAAGTCATGGATAAAATAAGTCAAAGGCAGCCCACAGTGTGCACTGAGGCTCCTTTTAAGCTGTTTTCACTCACTATTTGTCTTTCTCAGTGTCTGAGAATCCAAGACACTGAGAAAGAAAAATAGCAAAAACAGTTGCAATGTTTGTACAGCTACCTGTACAAACATTGCATTGCATTTTGACTGCTGGGGCCAGGATCTAAATGAAGTTCCGGGGACATGTTATCAAAATATAATATATATAATAATACAATAATTATTCATACAGAAAACTGTTTGGGTGTTATCTATTATATTGATGATAATGATCCAAAATGATGTCAAATTGCACTCATCATACCCAGCGCAGTAACAACCCTGTATGAATGGGTGAATGATGACTTGTAGTGTTAAAGTACTCTTAGTGGTTCCATCCATCCATCCATTTTCGACCGCTTATCCGGGGTCGGGTCGCGGTGGCAGCAGGTTCAGCAGGCCGACCCAGGCTTCCCTCTCACCCACAACACTTTCCAGCTCATCCTGGGGGATCCCGAGGCGTTCCAAGGCCAGCCGGGAGATATAATCCCTCCAGCGTGTCCTCGGTCTTCCCCGGGGCCTCCTACCAGTTGGACGTGCCTGGAAAACCTCTAATGGGAGGCGTCCAGGAGGCATCCTGACTAGATGCCCGAACCACCTCAGCTGACTCCTTTCGACACGAAGGAGCAGCGACTCGACTCCAAGCTCCCTCCTGATGTCCGAGCTCCTTACTCTATCTCTAAGGCTGAGCCCGGCCACTCTACGGAGGAAGCTCATTTTGGCCGCTTGTATCCGAGACCTCGTTCTTTCGGTCACGACCCAGAGTTCGTGACCATAGGTGAGGGTTGGAACGTAGACCGACCAGTAAATGGAGAGCTTCGCCTTCCGGCTCAGCTCCCTCTTCACCAAGACGGACCGGTACAGCGCCTGTTTTACTGCTGCAGCCGCACCGATCCGCCTATCGATCTCACGCTCCACCTTACCCTCACTCGTGAACAAGACCCCGAGATACTTGAACTCCTTCGCTTGGGGTAGGCAGTTTGTCCCCACCTGGAGGGAGCAGTCCACCGGTTTCCGGCAGAGCACCATGTGGCACTCTTAGTGGTTGGAAGACTAAAAACCATTTATACAAGTACAGTCTATTTACCACTTACCTGCAAATGTCTGTACAATCTTGTTAATTTAAATGATCCTGACCACTCAAATGAAAGCAAAACCATGAAGGTTACGCAGCATTTAGTATGATGTCCTTATCTTCACTGACTTTCTCTCAGCACCCCTAACTCTGACTGACTTCCAGCATCCCTGTGCATGTTCCCTCCTTTCTCCAGGGACTCGGCAGTTTCACACAGACCTTTCAACCCGGTGGAGCAGACAGGAAATGCAGAGTGCCGACATGAGTGACAAGAGCGTTGTTTCCAAAGACCCATGTTGCCATTGTGAGTGTGGCCCCAGACAATGCAGCGGAAAACCCACTACAAAAACCTCCTCTGCAGGGAGAGCTGCCAGGGAAACTACTGCAGCTTGACACTAATGACAGTTCCAAGTCACTTAAAAGCAAGATTTATTCAGATAGATGATGGAAGTACAGTAACGTCACAGTCATTTTTATGGCCTGAGAGCAAGTTTAAACTGATGCACTATTGAATGTTCCATTTGACCTTCAGTTGGATTCTAAAGTGGCTTTCAGGGGGAACAAAGATTAGTTTTCATCTATTTTTGACACAAATTAGTCGTTTCATCTAAAAAACATGTGAAATACAATTACTGTAGTGTCTGGAAGTTGAGGGAGACTGCTAAAATGAATGGGTTTAGTTACTGGAACTAATTATAAGTTAGAATGAGCTGCTGTGCTCAAAATGCAACCTGTGTTCTGTTGATTTTGTCGTCACTGATTTAGTCTGGTGAAAGAAAATAAGGATAATATTTGACATATTTGTATTGGGTTTGACTTGTGCTTGTTCCAAAGCATTCCTGAGTGTGGAGCTGTGTCTTCTCTAGTGTTACAAGGTGTTTGACAAGTCATTAAAAATTACAAGGACATATTTGATATTTCTGTACAACATGGATTCCCCATTGCCGATATGTTCACTGTAATATGTATCAAGGCTATTCCAGAGCTTAGGAGTCCTTAAGCCGAACACGATGCATGTCAGTTGTAGTGTTTTTAGAGTTTAGTTGGTCAAATTTACTTGCACATGTAAGAAAGAAATTGTTTATGAGTACATTACAATGCACAAGAGACATGATAATTAATAAGGGATATTATTATGAAGGATTTGTAAATTGTATGCATATGAATTCACTGTTTTTATTACTGTATAATGATTAATGTGTGAATGGATTTTTAGAACAAAGTCGCATGTTGCTGGAAACAGTGAACTGTCTCTTTAAGGGATTGTAGTTCTCTTGTTCGCCTGAGGCGGCGGAGCTGAACATTGACTTTTGAAGTAACAGAATTAACCCTTTCTGTAGAAGAAAAATAGCTCCGCCCTTGAAGCTGCAGGCCCAATGAACAAGTAGATTATTGCAAAGGTGTTATAATAAGAGATATTAACCAATGGAAGGGGTTTAAGCTCAGTGGCTGAGAGCCTGAACTAACTTCCATGAGAGGAAAGCAGGCTCTTTTCTTCTGTTGTCTGGAGTTCGCTTGGATTAGAAGAGCTCGATGGAAAGCATAAACTGTCTGTCTATCATTTTTTATTAAATATACTTTTATTATAACTCTTTTGGACTCTGGACCTTATTCCCCGCACCACCTCTCAGGACCTTTTGACCACATTTCTTCACAGTGTATTACAAAACAATATGGATACGTTTACATCATTTTTTTTCATAAAGTCACACACGGGGAAATACTCCTAAATCAAAATGCATGACTTTGTATGACTATGATAAAAAGCTCCAAACAATAATCTCTTCCGTGAACTAAACTAAATAAACTAAAGTAATATGTCTGACGTTACGTTGACATGTTTTTCTTGTGTTGCCAATGGGCTACAACTGCATTTTGTTGAGCAACCCTGTGTTGCATGATTACAAACAATTATCGTCACCTTCAATTTCCCAAATAATGTTTTAATGACACTCATACTTTGTTTTATAGTATGTGCTGTCACAAATGGTTGAGAGTTTCTTGATATTCTTTTAATGCTCTTCGTGCAAAGCCGTTTCCCTCAGGGGAAAAATAATGTTGTGACCTTTGTCTGTTTATTTATATATAAATAAATATATAAATACACTTTACTTACTTTCTGCTGTGACTTATATTGACTTGTAAGGCACATCCTGGCCTTACAAGTCAATATAAGTCCATGTTTCATGTTTATGACACTATTCCACAATAAATATTAGCATACACCATAAATATGACTCGAAGGGACTCGAGAGTGACTTGGGAGAGCACCCCGATTTTTGAAAATATCAATTTTCATATCGATAGCATGAAGCTACACAGAATTAGCACACAGTTTTGGAAAGCTTAGAACCTACTGAATACCAAATACAATGTCAAGCGAATCCTCGACAACTTGCCGACCAATGTGCAATTCATTTCCAGCGAAAAAACTGAAAATGTACTTACTTATAGCTGAAACAATATTCAACACAGCCTTTGTTGAGCTCTACAGATGCGTCTCACCCTCCTGCACCCGGCTGCAGCGGAGCGCGTTCAATGACCAGATCAAAAGCTACGGGATTTACAGTGTTGGCAGATTTTGAGCGATGGCTCGAAAGATCTGCACTAAATTAATTATTAAAAATACTTAACTTCACTTAATCAAACTTAACCAAACTTTGCAGAGATACTCTTAACACATATTGCTATATGTATTCTTTTTTTTTTTTTAAGCGATCATATCCATAATTAAAATGAGAAAATACGTCCTGGAAGACTTTTTTTGGGGGGGGGGGGGGGGGGGGGGGGGGTATATATATTTTTTCCTTTCCTGTGTACTATCATAAACCAATACCAATACCAGTAACACATATATGAACTTCTTATCTAGTCTCACAAGCGTTTTCTGTATAGTATACCTTTTTAAATTATTCAAATAGACCTTGTGGTTGAGGACATAATCAGTATTTACTATGGGGTGCAAACCATTCACAATTTTCGCCATAAAATGGCTGGGGATAAAAAAGGTTTTAAGTACTTGGCTCACATGGAGTATGAACTGGGTAAAAGCCCTTCAATTTGATTGGTCAACACTTCATTTGGTATATATGGTGGTCCCACTTAATTCATTAATTTTTCATTGCTGTAGTAGCTCATTTATTCATAATTTGCTCATTGCATTTGTATATTAGTAGTTATTAGTTGTATATTACGTTCATATTTCAATAAGAAAATGTTGATTTTGTGTGTACGGAGGTCAAACATTACGGTCACTGTACTCAAGTCAAAAATTCAGCAGCAACTTTAAAAATTGAGGCAAAATTAATTACTTGGCAGGTTTCCCTTTCCAAAGGGTAGTGCACTAAGGAGGACCCAATGCTATTTGTGTGTTGCTTTAAATTCTTATTTAATATTTATCTAAGTTTCGTACAATCACTGTCTTTCATCTTTCTTTCCGATTGTGTTTATCGTGTATATGTTTGAGCCTCATGGGGGATTATTCATTATTGTTGCATATTGTGGTTTGAACTGATGTTAAACGCTGCATCCTGTTGACGATAAGGAACTCATGCTACACTAATACAAGACGGGATGGAGAGGACGTGACAGTCTCGGAGACATCGCCCCCCTGCCGGGTACGTCCCGGTGGGCGGTGAGTGGAAATCAAAACAAGAAAACCAATAACTGCAGGCCGCTGATGACATATAACCAGTCCGTGAGTGTCTCTGTGGACACCACTGTCGTCTGCTGCTGCTTTGATTACAGCCTTCGCTGGAGAGACTGAGGAGCCGAGGGAGACGAAGTGATGAGGGAGGAGACTCACATGGCATCCCTAATCAGCAGCCACAGTTAATAAGGGAGTCAAGTTTATCATGACACGTTTTACATCAAAAAACTAAACAAATCTAAAGGTAGCACTTGTTTTCTCTGGTGGTTTGGGAATGGTTGTGAAAGCTGGCTGCAGACACGCTGATCAACCGGAGACAAATAACAACCGACAGCTTTTTTCTTCCACCTCTGAGTTTCATACTTTAGCGGAGACGTTTTCTCACAGTTTGTGACCTTCATAAATATACTGTAGCTGTCACACACAAAAAAGAAGTGCTGTTAAGAATACAAAATAGTGACTAATTTTGTTGTTTGTCTTTTGTTACAAAGAAAAGACAAATTTAGCTGTTAGCAGGTGGTGGTCAGCACAGTCCTGTTTGGCTAAATAGCGCTAACAGCTAACGTTAACCCTTCAGACTCTGATGTCATTTTCTTGATTTTACATAATTTCTTAAATTCACCTTTTTAGGCACTTGCATATAAGATACATACCCATGTTTTACATCAAAATTGCAGAACAATCTCAGCTCTATATAATGAGGCACCATTGTCATAAGGCAAACTTGTAAAGAGATAATATGAAAAATGTAATCTCGATTTTGGGAAATTCTTCATATCTCTTGTGAAAACATAACTTTACTCAGGTGGTAGAACGGTTTTGATGCTAGAAATTGGTTTACCAAAGGTCTTAGGTTCACAAAAGCAGTGACATATATGAATACAATGGTACATATGAATACATGTAATAAATGTCTAAAACCAAATTTCTTTCACACCTTTCACCAAAATTATAAAAATGGGACTGAGAAATGACTTCATACTGCAGATCAAGCTTCATGGGGTGTGTGCAAATGAAAAATGACCATTACAACATTTTTTTGTTTTCAAATAAAATATGTATTATAAATACAAAAATAATGCTGGTGGGGATGGCTGTGCTAGAGGGTCTGGTGGTGGTGAATCCTCTCTGTAAAATAAATGACTACTAGTCAATACTAACTTCACACAGTTTGAACAGTTCAACAGGTGTACATGTGCAGTGAGCTGTGTACCTACGTTACCTGGTAAACAGTGTCCGGGTCGTAGTCAGTCTTCCACGACAGCGTAGGTGCAGCGATCAGCTGTTAAACAGCTAAGTTCACTGAAAGAAAGTTACGATTGCACACCAAAACCCGTAACAGAGATCCAGCAGGGGACTATGATCAGAGCATGAGCTAACTGCTAATGCAAACATACGTGCGTACCTGCGTAACGCCAGACTCGAGCAGCAAGGGACCAGCTAAATGTGCTCACTCTGCTAGCGTAAATTAGGGTGACCAGATTTGAGTTTGTGAAAAAGAGGACACTTCATTCCAGGGGGGGTGGAGAGAGAGAGAGGAGGAGGAGGAGGACACTTCGTCGCGGGGGGGTAGCAGTAGTGTGTAGCATGCCGTGAACTTACATTTACGTTGAGATCGGTCGACCAATGACAGTTCTCTCTACAGTCAGAGCTTGCGCAAGACTGTGGAACATGAGGGAGATACCATTTCCAAAACTTGTAAGGGGGTAATAACTATTTTCCCCGACGTAGCAAAATCCCGGACGTTTTTGGAATCCCTGCCGGACGCTTTTTTTAGGTCTCAAAAAGAGGACATGTCCGGGAAAAAGAGGACGTCTGGTCACCCTAGCGTAAATATGCCATTGCAACACAAAGTTTAGTATCTAAATACACTTACCCATATTCAAATGGATCCCTTCTGTCTGCATCTTCCTCTTGGTCGCAGGAGTCAAAGCCTTCACGGTCGTCCTCGTCGCCAAAATCGGCGCCACAGCTTCCTCCGTAGTAAAGTGCGACGCCATAATCTCTCTTCTTTATGAGTGAAAACGCCACCGTGTTACAGAGCTCAGGTGTGTAGTCACATGCTGGTTCTTTGTGAGTTTCTTGAGTGTTCATTGGTTAGTTTATTTCACAAAATGTCGACGGACATATGAGTCAACAAATCACGGTGAAGGATTTCGTGTGACGAGTACTTTTTTGGCATTGAATCACGCAAGATGTTGCAAGAGGAAGGCAGCGGAAGCAGGAAGTCTACTGTTTCCGGTAGACGTCAAACCATATTTCTGCGATGTATTATCGCGAAGATATGAATATTTTAAAAACGTAGACACTGTCAAAACGCAGCCTCGCGTCGGCCGTGTCGGAAGAGTTAACGGAGGTTGCATTGCGTTACATCACGGTGCGTTGAAGCTCTATTCACAAAATAGTAAAGATAAGGTGTAGTTGAATAGTAACATTATGCTCTGAGGTACTCTTGTAAAAGGTAGTTATGGGCAAGAAACTTGAATAAATACAGTTGTTTGATATTAAATTAATATCACTGGTATTGGATTGGTACTCGGTATCTGCAGCTATACAAGTTTGAGGAACAGCAATGGGAAGGAGCAAATGGTTTTGGGACATCTCTCGTAGAAAGCCATGTTGACCCCACTTATATAAACGGACAGGCCATCATTTTTGAATTTGTGTTTGTGGACTTTGTGGAATTTGTGTTTGCAGACTACGATTTTGAAGCCTCAAGGCATCTTGGTTTTTGTTAACCAGAAGTCCCTCAAGAGGGTGGAGTACAACCGAACGCTGGACAAGACAGTTTTAGACAACCAAAATATTACAATTAAAAGTAATTAACACACTATAAAAGGGTCTAAGTTCCAATGTTGCCCCCTGATGATCAAATCAAGATCAAATCTGATGTTCTGTCAACCGGGAGCAAAAGGTTGACGCTAGCTAGCTAGCAACACAGAGTCGCATATCGCCCAGATTCTTAGCCTGATTAGCCTTAGCTATCTTGGTAGCTGGGTGAGAGTGTCACTTTTCAAAATAATAATTCCACAAACCTTTTCTAACACCTTTAAACAACAGTTCCCAAAGTGCTTTGACAAATAAAGCTGATCAAGAATTATTATCATGATATTCTCTTTCTGTCTTATCAGGCTACAAGGACAAGGAGCAGCACTCAGCTTTCTCCTCCAGACATTTTCACATTTCAATCTGATGAAGTGGGCTCAACTATTTGACAGAGACTCAACAAGGAATCTGTGCTGTCAATAACATATTGAATATAGTCGTCGGCCCTGCTAATGAGGGTCCCTCCCTGTGAGAATAACATCTGTACAGCTCAGATGTCTCCACTAGAAACAGAGAAATCAAAGTGGATAGCAGCCTCATATCACAGCTCACACCGGCCAGTTTACATCCAACATACTGTCAGATGTCATTTGGCTCTTGATATTTCACGCTGGAGGCTGAGACGCAGCCGTAAGCTGCTTTTGTTCCCAGCGGGTCGGCCCAAATGCCACCCGCTCAAAATGAAGCGGCCGGAGAGAATGCTCCCCTCTGCAGCGACGAGATAGCGCGAAAGCGCCAACGGCGTACACAATCCTCCACCGCAACGTCCCACCTGTCCGCGGCCAAATCGCAAAGCGCCGGGACTATATTTATTTACAGGTGTAATCGGCTTGTCGAGAATGAATGGGCTCGCACACACGGACGGGTCTAAATGGTTCGGAACGGTTTGAATGACGTTGAGATTAACCCCGCGAGCTGACACGTCTCTATCACTCTGTGTCATCTGAAATGAGGGGAGAGCTCGGCGCTCGCCTTGTATCCATCATGCAGCGCTGGCGACAATAATCAATCTGACACGCCATCTGCCTGAGCTTCATAACCATCTGCATCTGCAATCACTCCCAGCCATGCTCATCTTCTTTCTCTTCCTTTCTTTCCTCTTTTTTTTGTATTTCTTCTCTACCTCTGCCCCCCCCCCCACCCCCCCTTCTCCCTCCTCTCCCTCGCTGTCATCTCTTCATCTCTCCGGACTCCCCCCCTCCCGCAATCTCTCAATATTGTGTTTCTAATATCAACTGTGGCACTAATTAATGGAATTGTACAGAGAGAATGGAAAGCAGATGGCTTCATTACACAAACAAATATAATGGCATCCAAAACAGGGGAACATCCTGCAATCATCCCAGCACAATAAGGCAGCCTGCTAAACTTAGTATACCATTACAGATACTACTAATAAGAGAGGAAAACAACGGGTTTGTCGGCGGGAAAAATATGTTTTTTTCAATTCATGAATTTGATAGAAACCTATTCCCTGCTCGATGGGCTGAGGGCACTTTCAGACACAAAGAGAGAGAGAGGACAGATGTTTTTAACATCTGGTGGCCAATCACAGGATTATTGCCACATTCGACTGTCACCACATTTTTGTTGTGTAAGAATCAGGTCGGTGGAATATGAATGACTTTGTGTGCGTGTGGTCATGCATGAGGAAGAAAGAAAGATTCTCAATCTGCAGCTGAGAACTCTGGGAATTCATCTCACTCACTTAGAAGTGTATGTTAATGAAGTTATGGTACAAACAAGCCCTCAGAAAAAGCACTGCATAGGCAAAGAGCCCCTTCATCCCCGCCTGCAGCAGCAGCTCGCGTGGTTCAGCTTGAGGAGTGATTCAGCCGGCTGGCAGACGCTCGCCCCGAAGCCTCTTCATAATTGGAGTGTCCTCTGATCTAATCGAGATCGGGTGATGGAAACCGTCCTCTGCTCTGCTCCCTGACTCGTTGCCCACGTTGGCCCTGTGTCTTGGACATGATGATGACATGATGTGATTCTGGATGGGCAGCCGCACTGCATGGGGTCCAACATCATCTAATGAGTCCTCATGACACTCATCCCTGGTCATTGTCACATGGCACCAACACCTCCTCCTGACTCCCCGAGCTGTGAGAGAGCGAGGAGGACCCAGGACTCGTCTACAGAACACCTGGAGGCAGTGGCATCAGCTGGTAATGATGGGTGTGAAGGATTATTTTACAGCCGTAATGCAAATACATACAAATCCCTGAACAAGTGAACAAAAACATGCATATTCTCAGATTATAAAGTCATGCAATTTTTCTGCAATCATTTTTTTATTGTTCTGTCAAGGAACCACTTTGCGAGGCTCGATAAACAGACACCCCATTAATCACTGATATAAATACAAGTATTTATGTTCATAAAAGAACATGAAAGAAAACAGATGTATTCATCCGTCAGGACCTTTGCTCGCTGAGAGTTCATCCAGACCATAATAACACTACTTTAGGATCAAAGGAAGTCAGATGCTAGCTGGCTTTGCATTTCTTCTTGCCAATTTATCTCTCCTCGAATATGTATTCTAATATTCTCAAGAATATTAGTTTTTATGTCTCATAAATCTACCATGTTAATTTCAGAGGATATCATTTTTTTTCTCTCCTACATTTATGACTTTAATCTCAAACATTCAGAGGTTTTTCTCCGGAAATTACCCCCCTCCATCTCTGTGTCTTCATTTGTTTTATTAATTTTTTAAAGTGCTGTGGCCCTCATAGTCCATCATAAATACACACACAGCTGCAAAAATACTTTGAAGCTGTAAAATAAGCTTGTAACCCACATAGCTGTTATCAAGGGTCACACTGAGTGTCAGACGGCGTAACCGTGACTGCTTAACTAAACTTGAAGTGTAACATTGGGGGAGTTCGCCTTTAACACTATTGAGACGTTGAAACAGGAATTATGCCAAAGCGGCCAACTCCCCATCAGCGTATCCATCGGCCTTTTGCTGTGGAGACATGGAACAGGAAGCAGCTTTTTTATGTTGATCACAGGTGCAGAACTAAACACAGAATAGTGACTTTACAGATGATTTAATGAACAGTGATATAAACATTCTACAGGGACAGAACGGAACATAATAAATACAAACAGAACACGTTGACTTTACTTAATAAACTTATGTCTTCACAAGAAACACACAGTTTCTGCTTTACATGCAGCAAACTTCCAAAGTAGGTTCACTTAGTTTTAAGGTTTACTTATGCAATAAAACTACATGGTATTAGTTTAGGAAAGATTATGGTTTGGGATCAAATTAGTATGTTTGATTAAAACAATAACCACATTTGTTACATAACTTCTATGTATGTTTAACTTAAATGATATAACGGTAATAAGCTTAAATAAGTCGGCCATGCGCTGGTTTTACATGTGGCACACTGTCTCCATGACGTGGATGGGTTCAGGTTCACTTTGGTGTTTGCATGCAGACGCTTAACCCCATCGGCTCGGAGCATTTTTTTACTGCTTTTTCAGAAATGAGGAAGTGAGTTTTAAAAAACTCAAACGCTTCTAGATCATCAACCACAGGTCCGATTTAATACATTTCAACGGCTAAAGTACTTATACCCTTGTGAGAAGAGAAACGTTGGACTACATTTTAAAAAAAAGATCGTTATATTTTTATAATTACGTAATTACATAAGCTCCTCAACATGACTGAGCGATTATAACGTTTCACTATTTAACTAATTTAGTACCGGATTTCGCTCAAAGTACCACGTCTGTAACCGTAGAGACTGTACGACTCTTCCACTAGTAGGACTTTACTGTTTGTAAAGTATTGACGTCGCGAGCGGCGAAAAGGCAACTTTTTTCCCATTTCTGCTTCCGTGTTTCGAGGTCCTGCGATCTAATTGGCCCTCAGACTCATCTGAAAGCGCGTCACATGACACGCGCTGAAGGAGACGGTCATTTGAAGTACACAATGGTCATGGTGTGAGCAAGATTCAGGTCAAAATTGCTAATTTTTCAATATCTGAACCGAAAAACATGATTTTTGGACTGGAAAGGCTTGAAAAATGTCATTGCTTGTGTTTATTGTGATTATTATTGCAGATTTGGATGATTTAGGTAGTAAAGTAAGAGGTGCAGTATTACTCTGGGACATGATGGGAAGGCACCGAAAATACAATTAAAAAAAACCCGGGGAGCGATCGAGGAGTCATTTTTTGATCAGACTCTTGACTTTTGATCATATTTATGCAGAAAATGAATAATAAATATATATATATATATATATATGTTTTTAAAGTCAAGGAGTTGCTGATTCTTTAGAGATCAAGGACAATAGGGGCTGGTATTCATATCAAGGTCATATGAGCCGTAGAACACCTGAAGAAGCCCTAGGGCTGATGAGGCGCCACTGACCAAGCGTCTGTATTTGAAGAGTATTTTGTGACAATAACAAGTTGGATGAAGTAGATCGACAATAACAAGCATATCTCACAGCCAGCACTGTATTTTGAAAAGTACCACCAAAGGAATGACCCAAAACTATTTGATTCAGTGACTTGTACAGTGTGTTCGTTTTACTCTGCTCATCAGGACGTGCAATGGCATATATTTATATTATTTTAACCGTTTTTAACATGCTACACGTCTACATGCCTGGACCAATTCATTTGGTTTAGAGGTGCATGCTTGTTGAGAAATCATGGAATATATGCAGACGTACAGGCTGGATACTGAAGATATGGAGACTGTCCCTCTTAGCTCAGTTAAACTATAGTATATGGTGGAAAACCAGTGTGTTGCTGCCTATCAGTCTCACTGCATCATTACACACACTTTCTGGTGTGTGTGTGTGTGTGTGTGTGTGTGTGTGTGTGTGTGTGTGTGTGTGTGTGTGTGTGTGTGTGTGTCTGACTGCCCTGTTCTCCACACACAGTGATGTCACCAGGCAGCTGCCCTTGCTTTTTAGTATCCCATCCTTCCTTCTCATCACCATTCATTGATTTATTAATCTCATTGTCATTGTCCAGGTTATTGTCAATTGCATAATTTGCCTGCACCTCTCGCACAGCCACTCTGCTGTTTGATCCCTCTCTCTTAATGTCACCGTCTTGGGATTTCTGGGGGCTTTATCTTTATAGACGTTTGAGGTCTAATTGCCCAGTCGCCCCACAAAGTGCCGGAGCGGCGGGTCATTAGTGCATTCTCGTGACATTGATGGTCGCTGGGAGCTTGGTGGAATAGTGCACTACTAGGGCTGGACCGGAATTATGTGAATATTAATTAGATAATAATAATGAACCCCTCTGGATTCAAACGTGCATAAAACACACCAAACCTTTGCAAAATGTTTATTCTATAATAAATAACAATACAAACAACACCGTAGAAATACAGAATCTTTCAGATTCTGTATTTCTACGGTGTACTGAAAGACAGCACAGTAGCCTCAATTATTCACTGTTGATAACAAAGAAATGGTACTAGTACCTGCATACGACATATACACATATGTCGTATGCAGGTACTAGTACCATTTTTTTTTTTGTCAACAGTGAATAATTGAGGCTATTCTCACGAGGAATACCATCCATTCCTCGTGAAGCAGTTCATACCCTGGCAGGGTTATAAACATATTGTTGGATGCTGTGATGCAGGTGATATCCATTTGGGAATCTCCAGGTTTCCCTATTCCTTTCAAAGTCAGCACAGTCAAGCTGCATATTGATGTCACAACGTTTCCCAAATGTTCTTCAGGGCTGGGCCTCATGAAGATCCCCACGGTGCTGGTCCTGCAACTGGGAGCCGCTGAGGGTTCCAACCCTGTAACCCCTCTATTCAGTCCACACAGGTGCCAACATCACAACCGACCTTCCTCGAGTTGATTCTGTCTACAGAATATATATATATATATATATATATATATATATATATATATAGCCAGAGTGATTGGTGCAGCCAGAGGAAGACCTTCAGCTCAGTGAGTTCAAACAAGCGTCACAGTTTGACGCTTCTCCTTACAGCCCAGCTAGTAGCAGGTAGTCAAGGGAGTCATTGTAGATAGCCGACAGTGAAAGTTATGTATACAGTATGTACATACATAAACAGTTTACTGTATTATGTACTGTAACGAGCTCCTGTTACTCAGCACAATGACGCCAGCACACCAGGGTTCAAGGTTCATAACCGTTTTATTCGTTTCTGGCTCTAACGGACCGTCTAGCCTTCTCCTGCTTATGTTGGGACAAACACACAACTAGTACAGCTGAGGCCAATCAGGCCAATCAGGCCTCTTCCAACCACAGCCCTCTGCAGCTGAGCAGAACCGCGCCCCCGCCACCACATGTACTGTCACATCCGTTGAATCTTTGCCTGGCCTGGTGTCAGACTCTGAGTTATCACAGTCTGGCTCTGTTCCAGACGATAGTCACCGTAGTCCTGTCCATTGTCTTCGCTGCCACAGATTGATGGACAGCGTTACAGTCGTTACTGTACCTGACCCTGTTGGATGAAGTGTTTTTGGGGTTTGCCAAGATAATAAAGCTCTCGATGTGCGTCTTGACTCTCTGACCTCTGAAGTCCTTGTTACAATCCCACTGGCTCTTTGGGAAATCAATCTGCAAATCCACTGATCACAGCGACTCGACTGCAATGAATTGATTTTGCACTCTTAAAATCTTAGATGACATATATAGTGGAAGTTTGGGAGCGGTGCATCTGGAGCTCCTTGCAGCTGAACGGTTAGTGTCTGCCATGTAGAGGCAGCGTCCTCCAACACAGTTTGCTTCTTCACTCTTCATCTGCGCTCAGGCCAAAAACGCATGGACATAATCTTACAAAAAAGAAATGGTGCATTTGTTGGGGACTACTTACAGTGGCGGTTTAATATGTATTGTTAAAGCTAATGGAAAGATATGTCAACCAGTTCAACAGTGAGTTCATGTGTTTTATTATTTTTAAATCACAATGAAGAAGCATAACAAAGGGTATTGACTGAAGGTGCAACCTGTTTGTATTTCTTTCCAGAGCTCTATTCTCCATCGGGTTATTAAAGATTAACAGTGTATTGATATGCATATGTCTAACTCTGTGAACCTTCCTTCTGTCACTCGACGCATTATGCACATACTCTATGCGTGTGCTGCCGTTGTTGCAGTGTTTGTGTAGATGTCATTATCACACACCAGTGCAGTTTCTTGACCCACATTGAACAGCCGTTGGCCCGTATGAGCCTCCACTTATCTACTCCTGATTGCATTCATTTGTCTAATGACCTGTCATCCCTTCTGAATCCAGGCCAGGAAACAAAAGGACCTGTGTGTGTGTGTGTGTGTGCACTGTTAGAAACACCACAGGTCCTCTAACAATCTGGAACAGCTTCAATGCTATTCATTTGTTTATTAAATGATATACTCCTTATTAGTCCAATGTGGTGTATATACCTACATAATGCATGCTGTATATACTATAGGCCTATGTGTTTAACATAAATGGGTTAAGTGAGAGGGAGGAAAACAACATCTCGCTGGAGACAACCTCGGCTCTTTGGCTGCAAGTTCAAGTCCATCCCTCTTTCGCCCCCTGATTGCAAAAAGCTGCATTTTATGGCTCATTGGCTTTAGCAATCAGTATTAGTAATAGCTTTTAATCTGGGAATGTAATGACTTTGCAGATGGGTGTCACAGTGCAATGCCGTGGCTCCCTGACCACTTGTCTTCTTGACTGGTCTGTGGAGCCGGCAAGACCCCTGGACGAGGAGGCCTCCTCTGCTGATGAGGACATGCAAAGTGAAGCGGCGTCATCGTTAGCAATGTGAATGAGCAAAAGGTTTTATAGTCATCACAATGCTTCAACATGTTATCCAGAGAACATGAATGAGTAAAAGTTTTATAGTCATCACAATGCTTCAACATGTTATCCAGAGAACATGAATGAGTAAAAGTTTTATAGTCATCACAATGCTTCAACATGTTATCCAGAGAACATGAATGAGTAAAAGGTTCTATAGTCATCACAATGCTTCAACATGTTATCCAGAGAACATGAATGAGTAAAAGTTTTATAGTCATCACAATGCTTCAACATGTTATCCAGAGAACATGAATGAGTAAAAGGTTTTATAGTCATCACAATGCTTCAACATGTTATCCAGAGAACATGAATGAGCAAAAGGTTTTATAGTCATCACAATGCTTCAACATGTTATCCAGAGAACATGAATGAGTAAAAGGTTTTATAGTCATCACAATGCTTCAACATGTTATCCAGAGGCACGTGAATGAGTAAAAGTAGGGTGACCAGACGTCCTCTTTTTCCCGGACATGTCCTCTTTTCGAGACCTAAAAAAAGCGTCCGGCAGGGATTCCAAAAACGTCCGGGATTTTGCTACGTCTGGGAAAATAGTTATTACCCCCTTACAAGTTTTGGAAATGGTATCTCCCTCACGTTCCACCTTCTTGCGCAAGCTCTGACTGTAGAGAGAACTGTCATTGGTCGACCGATCTCAACGTAAATGTAAGTTCACGGCATGCTACACACTACTGCTACTGGACCTCATGCAGTCGCTCTTACTTTTCTTTCTCCACCGACAACCGCTCTTGGTAAGTACCCGCATTATTGCATTGTTCAAATATGGTGGGAGATGTCTATTTAACACATTTATATACATTACTCGTTTTTGAGAGAAGCTCAATTCCTCCACATGGCCCGTGTATATTCAATGCTAACCGTGCTTAAGCTAGCTAACCATGTCAGGGGAGTTGAGCACGTTAGCTAGAAAACGTGTCCCGAGGACCCGAATAATGCTGTTAGCTCACTAGTCTGTAATGAAAGAACACTTTTGTATTCATCAAGCCATGATGTTTGATCACAGACGTGTATAACAACGCCTCCACTGCATGTATAACTGTTTTAACCGAGCCAGCTGGTTTACAGAGCGAGCAGGGTTGGAGTAACTTTAACGTTAATGTAATGGACACGTGGCGAAATTGTATAGCAATGTTTTATCTCCTGAAATCAAAATGTATAGTTATGATCTAGCAGACGTGGACGGTGTCAGATATTATTACATTATATACAGACACGATATTCAATACATAATGAGTGAGAACGGTTTGCAATACTATTGATAGATTTACCATTTATGTTTTAGAAATTGTGAGATCTCACAACTCTTTTTTGTCTGTTTCTACCAGGCTGCAACCTCCGGATTTTTAATTTTTGGACGTGAAGCCATGATGCCGGAGTGACGGTAGTCTTTTTGTGTTCAGTTAGTTCTATTTTTAATTTGACCCTGTGTGCATTCAGTTAATAAAAAAATATTTACTGTAACATTTTGGTCGACGTGTCTTATTTTATCGTATTGTTATATAATTGTGAGCTATTGCATGGTGTATTTAAACAGTTCTCTATGAAGCAGTGTTCTGATGTATGTTTCTGGGGCTTTTATTCTGAAGGGGAAAACGTAAGGAGAGGAGGTTTGGTTGGAGTGAGGAGCGAGTCAAGAATAAAGTGGTTGCCGTCTTGTCTAATCTAACGGAGCAGCGTGTTGTTATTTTATTATTATTGTACAAGTATAGGCGCAAGAGAAACCCTCGGTTACATTGGTGGCAGCGGTGGGATACATAATAATAATAATAATAATAATAATTCATTCAACCGGACCCGACCCGAGTCGGCAACCAGACCCAAGCAGAGTCGGCAGCCGGACCCGGGCCGACGTGTTTCTTCTGGTGTGCCGGCTTCGGGCCGATGCTGGCCCCGGTTAGTTTCGATTACGGCCCAGTGACGGCAGTGTCGTCCGCCGGAATCGGGCCAGTGTATTCGGCCCGATTCTGGGGCGCCATCCATGCATAGTCGGAGCCGAATCGGCAACCGGACGCGGGCCGACAGTGTTTCTTCCGGCGTGCCGAACCCGTGCCGGGTCTGGGCCAGGTCATTTTGGCTACCTGGGAAATAATGGACTATTTCAAATTTTAATGGATTTTGAACAGATGACATTTTGAAATGAGCTTAAACCTTCAACTGTTTTGACATGAATGGGTTAAGCAAGCAAACCCACTGGACTAACAAGCCTAAAAATTAAATAAATCAACAGACCAACATACCTTTTAAGGCTAATAAGGGTGAGTGACGCAAGTATCAACGAGTGGGAATACAATCACACAATCTTATTAAATTGGATTTGTCAACTTGGTAATTAATTCATAGACTTGCTGAACCCGTCTTTTAAAAAGTGGTCTGCGTTAAGAGTGTGTGTTTAGTTTCCTAACTGCTTGAACAGGTGACACGGGGGTATTACCGAGCGAGATCAGTGGCTAACGAGGCACGATGGTGTTCTCAGTATCACCAAGCTGGCTCTCTTTTGATCTGGCTTGATCGCCATGGCAACTTGCGCTGCAGACCTGAACTGGTCTGGACTCGTTCCTCTTCAAAGCTTCGGGTTGAAATTAGGAAAAGCTCCTTTTACGTATCAGCTGTTAACGATCGGATACTCAAGAGACGAGATCATTCCCAATGTGTCACTGAGCGTCAGCACACACACACTTTACTAATCACAACAGAGTACAAACAACAGATAAAATGATGATGCAATGGGATATGTATTTCAGAAATACCAGCTGTAACATCCACACAAACATGTTCAAGCTGCAGTTTCTCTGCTGGTTTTATGTATTTTGATCCAGCTGTCAGAATAACTTCCAGGAGAGCAATTTTTCTTTCAGTCAGCAATAATGGAAGTTCAGTTAGTCTTCAACTTAACTTTTCCGTCTTGTGCTGCTGTGTGTTGCAGAGTGTACACTGGGGGCTATATGCTAATTTTAGCTTGGAACAAAGAGGACTCCCCTGATAAGATGTCATTATTATGAAAGCCCCCCAGACACAGGACTTAGGAAATAACCCTCTTTACTGAGCAGTCAGTGATGCAGCTGCTCTGTGGAATGAAGTGCCGGCTGCTCATGACTGAGTGTCTTCCCTCAGACGGCATGCAGCAATTCTTTGAACAGTCGAGCCCAGAGGCCAGAAGAGGCCTCGGCACACCTGCGCTCGCCCGCCCTCAGGCCGTGATTGGCCTTTACTTGTTCTGCTCTCATCGCCCTGGCACAACAAAAGGCCCAGCATCCTCTGCTGCACACGTGTAGCGTTACGTTGGTATGCAGTATGCATCTCCATTACACATCTTCTGTTGACTAACATTCTGTCAAAAAGTGTAAAACTTGAGATTTGCATCAATATTCAGCTGAAGTCAGTCACGGTCTCTATGGACGATGATCAGGATGACATGCCATTGGATTGTTTTTCTCTTCATGTTCTCCAATTCCTGTCCGAGAGACTTTGTTGTGTCCTAACCAGTGAGGAGCAAGTTGTATGATGTCACTCTGAGGTCATGTTTAGTCCACACTGAAGCTGTGGTGTTGGTGAGAGAGGTTAACTTTAATAAATGTCTCTTGTGTGTCCCTTCCCTAGCCGTCCTGGAGCCACAAATGACACAGAAATAGCCAATTTAATGAAAGGTTTAAAGTGTTGTGAGAGTATTGGTATTTTCATAAAAAGAACAGCTGACCCTGGGGTCCCTGGGAGGGGTCAGAGGTCAGGGAGGTTTCCTGGTGACCACAGCAACATAAAGGACCGCACATGGCTGGAGGCAGAGCTTGCTCCATGGAGGGAACTGAAACAAGAATAAATCACAGACATTTTTTGTGAAATAAATAATGTCTTTATTGGCTGTCATTTCCAAACAGCTCATGCTTCTGACCTACTGGCCACGTGCAGCGTGGGTCCTGGTGCGTCCTCATGGGGTGCATCCCTAGTCTCTTATCTGCATCCCTGTTTCCCTCACTTCCTTGAAAAGTAAAGCATGCGAGGAGAGAGGAAACGAGGAAATCTGTTTCAAGAGAAATGAGACGTCCTTTCCTCTAAAGCGACGTCTGTTTCTGATGACGGCGGATCAGCTGATCATATATGTCAGTCGGTTTAACAGCTGGAGAAACTTTTGATCGCTGTATTAATACTAATAAAGACACAGTTATCAGTGTATTAATACTAATAAAGACACAGTCATCAGTGTATTACTACTAATAAATACAGTTATCATCAGTGTATTACCGTAAAATGCAAGCTATAAAGCGCACCCTTTTATATGCCGCATCTACTAAATAAAAAAAAGAAGTAGTATGAGTCTAAAAAAAGCCGCCGCGGGTTATACGCCGCTAATTTCGTGGTACCTGACAAACTAACGACCACCGGTAATGAACGGAACGGAACAAAGCGACGGAACAAAGCAATACAAAAATAACCCTGTTTGAACATCAGAGATACACATCAGAGATACACTGCACAATCAAATGCTTCTGACACTCACAGTTTACGCTTCATCGGTACTGTCCCCGCTGAAGCCACAGAAGTCTTCGTCCTCTGTATCGGAGTTAAGCAGCAACAGTACCGCTTCCTCATTTTGCGGCTCGGTGACCGCAGCCTCGGCCTCCGGGGCGTGCTCGGTCGAGGTTCCTGCTGCCGCGTCGTCTGCTACGGGTCCACACATAATTCCAGCTTTCACGGAGTCCGTGATGTGTGTCCTCATACTGTCCATCACTAGCATAGCCTTGTTTCGGCGGAAGAACCCGCCCGGTCGCTTGGCGTAGCACTCGGTAAGCCACGCTTTCATGAGCGACTCGTTCATCCAGCCCTTCTGGTTCACGTGCACAGCGATCCCTTTGGGGAACTTCTCCTTCGGCATAGTGATCCTTTTGAAAATCACCATAGGCGGAAGCTTCTCGCCCGCCGCTGTGCAGCTTAGTACGTAGGTGAAGTGCGTTTTCTCGTGCCCCGTAGTTTTCACAGTAACTGACGACTAGGGCTGTCAACGAATAATCGAAATTCGAATATATATTCGAATAGTTGTTAAAAACAGAATTTCGAATGTGAAAATTATTAAGTATTTCGGAGGATAATTATCGTGAATCTGGCAACCCCCGCCGCGGCCGCGATGAAGTGTCCTCTTTTTGTGTGTGTGTGTGTGTGTGTGTGGAGCCGTTCGGGGCAGAGTCTCTGACCCGGAGCAGACGTGAAGCTGGTTGAGGCTTTCACGGGGTTTTGCTGTTGTTGTGTTGCGTAGGCTGCGGCCCACAGTAGCCTGTTCTATGTTCCCTTAATAAACACCCTGTAAGCCAGCTAACGTCTCGTAGCTTTCTGACCCAGGGTCGCTACACTATGTAAGCTAGAGTTAGCTTACCATTCAACGACAAGCAACTTGAGGCCACATCTCCAGAATGTGCACCCAAGAGAATATGGCATAAAATGTGGAACTTCAGAGAAAAAAAGAGAGAGAGAGAGTGAACACCTAAACTGAAGAATTTTGTATTTACACATATATTCGAATATGTTCGAATATATGGGTTTTTTTTTAAAGAGAATATTCGAACGTCATTTTTTAGCAATTTTGACAGCCCTACTGACGACTCGCCTTTCTTATTCACCGTACGAGTGAGAGGAAGATCGAAGGTCAGTGGAACCTCATCCATATTAATGACATCCTGCGGGCCAATAAAATGCTCGGCTATTTTCTCTTTAGTGAAGTTTCTGAAGTCGGACAGTTTTTCCTCAAAGTCCACAGGTAGCTGTTGGCAGAGAGTCGTGCATGCTCTGATGCTCAAGTCTTTTCTTTTTTAGAACCGCAGACACCAGGATGGTCCGCCTCTGAACTCAATAATGTTCTTTTCTGCCGCGATCGCCATTGCTTTCAGACGAATCTGAACTGTGGAAACACCACGGCCGTCTGCTCTCTGTGTGTGGACCCAGTCCTCTATTTCGTTCTGGAGTTCGGGCCAGTGTCATTTTCTTCCCCTGAACGCTTTCTGAGACTTCTTGCATCTTGCAAGTTCTCCCTGCTGCAGTCTCCAACGACGAACCATGGACTCGTTGATCCCAAGTTCTAGTGCCACAGCACGGTTTCCCTTTTCAAGGGCCACGTCGATAGCCATTAGCTTAAAAGCTGCGTCGTACGCGTTACGTCGTGACTTCGTGACTTCGACATGTTTATTTCTGGGGATGCGCTACGGTGGAAATCATCCCAAAATTAACCGCACCCCTATTTTAGCAGCCCAGGTCAAAGTTCAGGAAAAAAAAAGTAAAAAGTATCGACTAATAACCCACATTTTACGGTAATACTAATAAAGACACAGTTATCATCAGTGTATTAATACTAATAAAGACAGTTATCATCAGTGTATTACTACTAATAAAGACAGTTATCATCAGTGTATTAATACTAATAAAGACAGTTATCATCAGTGTATTACTACTAATAAAGACAGTTATCATCAGTGTATTACTACTAATAAAGACAGTTATCATCAGTGTATTAATACTAATAAAGACAGTTATCATCAGTGTCAGAGTGGAGATGTTTTCTCGGTAGCCTGTTATCTGTTAAACTGCATTGAGTATTTATACACAGTGAGTGGTATTTATATTGTCGTCACCTTCCTAAAATAATGACCCACTACGAGCCTGCAAACTTTTGATCAGTGTACTAATGCTAATTAAAGACACAGTTATCATCAGTGTATTAATACTAATAAAGACAGTTATCATCAGTGTCAGAGTGGAGATGTTTTCTCTGTAGCCTGTTATCTGTTAAACTGCATTGAGTATTTATACACAGTACCGTAAACGTCGGGTTACCAGCCGCTACTACCTTCGGTCAGTGTCCCCGTTAGCTCCCCGCTGTAGCCAGCTGGGGCTCCAGCTAGCGCTCCGTCACTTCCCCGCTAACTTCCGCTAGCTCCCCGAAAACCACCGAAGGTAGCGGGACCAGGCTCGACACCCGACTTGGGCAGAGGAGACGCGGGCAGAGCAGCAGCAGCGGGCGGTAGCAGCAGCAGTGGCCGGTAGCAGCAGAAGCGCTAGCTTGCTACAGCGGGGACACTGATCAGCCGTAGGAGCGGCTTGTAACCCGACGTTTACGGTATGTGGTATTTATATTGTCGTCACCTTCCTAAAATAAGTTTTTTCAGAAAACACAAAAAACGTGACCAAATGTAATATAGTGGACACGCTGCCTCTAGACACTGAACTACAGGCATTCTGTAATACCGGTCAAATTCTGTTATGATTACTTAGGGTGACCAGATTTGAGTTTGTGAAAAAGAGGACACTTCGTCTCGGGGGAGGGGGGGTAGCAGTAGTGTGTAGCATGCCGTGAACTTACACTTACGTTGAGATCGGTCGACCAATGACAGTTCTCTCTACAGTCAGAGCTTGCGCAAGAAGGTGGAACGTGAGGGAGATACCATTTCCAAAACTTGTAAGGGGGTAATAACTATTTTCCCCGACGTAGCAAAATCCCGGACGTCTTTGGAATCCCTGCCGGACGCTTTTTTTAGGTCTCGAAAAGAGGACATGTCCGGGAAAAAGAGGACGTCTGGTCACCCTAGTTTACTAATAGTATGTTCCAGTGAGATTTTCATTGACATAAATGCTAACTAAGTTGCTAGCTTAAATGCTAGCTTCAAAATACCATCTTGAAAAGCTTGTAGAATGGCCTAAGTCACATTGTCTTTTGACTTAGGCAAAATAAAATGTCCTAAGTCACACTCTTGACAGGCCGTTATACTACAGGGGTAAAATCACATGATCTGTTCAACGGAGGATGGAGGAGATTTTACCAGAGGTGGCCAGTATCATGAGGAAAATCATTTTTGTCAGGTCTGATTTCTACCGGCGGAATGAGTTATTTATTAATTATGTATGTTTTTTTATTTTATCATTAATACTCGTACACTAGTAAGTGGAGTGGATGTAATGAGGGTGGTAGGTGCTGCTCTCCATCACAGTTGCCTTGGATCCTCTGACACACCTTACCTTCACCTCCCTCTCAGTGTCTTACATTTGTTTCCTAAATGTGCTAATTAATCACAGAATGCAACAAAGCAACTGCATCTTTCATTGCTTATGGCTTTTTGGCAGTTTCTAAGGCTTGACAAACAAATAAGTAGGTCGGTATCTTTAAGCATGTGCCATTGGTCGACTCATAAATATTACAGTGGAGGTTCTGATTAACCACAGCAAAGATCAGCCTGAACGTCATCGTACAGACAAGAATAAATCAGGCCACACATTAAATTTACATGAGTAGTTGTTACGTTCCCAGATTAGACCGGGGGATGAGGGAGTAACAAGGAAATCACAACAAGGAAAAAGAATCAGAGGAAACTGAGGTGGAAGCAAGAAGCAGGATTTATGCTTATTTATATATTTAATGATATGAACCCACAACCAGAGGCAGAAGGGTCTTCAACACAAACGTTACCAAATCACAGCCAAGGAGTTATCACCAAAATCACAGATCACACACTGATTACGGCTGCAGAGCGTTCACACAATCACAGTCCACTGGCACAGGTCAGAGCTCCGGCAGGTCCTTTATCTCCAGGCCCGGGCGGGTAAAGAGAGAGAGAGAGAGAGAGAGAGAGAGAGAGAGAGAGAGAGAGAGAGAGAGAGAGAGTCCAGCAGACATACCACAGTCTAAAAGGGAGATTAGTAATTACTGAGCTTATTACTTTTTCATACTCCCCAGAGGATCAACCCTTTCCTTTTCGGATACACAATGAGGTTTTAAGTAGCGCCAACCATAGAACATTATGATGGCACAAATCTCAAAAGCTAATAGACAGATATGTATTTTTACCGTGCCTCTGGAGGGAATTTGTTTTAAATCTATTTTTACATTCCTACGGGAACACAACAAGAGATGAATATAGATTATATATGTTATGCTCACTCACTCAATGACAAGTAAAGAATCAAACATGTACCGTACAGACTTCATAGTAAGAAATGCAGTTTCTATCTTGATGAAATACTCTGTGAACACTGCCAAGACTCTGTTTGTTGTTGTCAGGGGAGTTGATCTGTATGCAGAATTTCCTGGAACGCTCCCCAGCTCTGATGAAGTCTTTTGTTCTATTTGTGAGATTTTGGACAATGTGATTGAGCAAAACACACAGTAGAGACTCCTCCATTAGAAGCCAGTGAAACAGCAGCGTAGAGAAAGAGCATCTTGTCTGTGGTTGGCGAGAATAAAGCCACAAGCAAAGGGCCTTGAAGTACATTTAGGAGAGAAGTTGTTGAAGGTAAGACAGATGTATTACTTGTGACTGGAGCTGAGAGGTTTGGCCTTCAAGGCCCTGCTGAAGTCCACAGAACAACAGCACTCAGGAACACACATTGTTTTGATCTTCCTGAAGAGACTTGGTTAATTAAAAATGAGGCATCAACATGAAATCATATACAGCTGTATATTTTAATGATCTATTCATCATTTAAATATGTACACATAATTTCTTTTCTTTTATGGGGGTGTATGTTCAAGGTTTTGCAATTTTGCCTGAAAGGAAGTCCGACTTGTTTGAGGTGTTGGGGCTGCAGGTTGGTAAGTATGCCAACACGCTGAAGTCTAGCAAGTATAATGTTCACCATCTTATGCTGCGTTTACCGCGTCAGTTTACTCGCTCGACAATACAATCGCTGTTCACACCAAAGGCGCGAATCGCGTCAAAGGGGGCGTGGCTTATCTCAGTCGCAAGAGCTATCATTTCCGCTATCGTTCACCATGGAAATAAACACTAGTTCTGCTTTATACTTGTTGTGTAAACTACACATATGTGGGAACATCAAACTCCATCGTGTCTGGGTTCATAATATTATCCGTAGTCCCACAACAGTGCCTACGGATGAAGCCGCTACCAGCGCTACTTCAGGCGTAGCAGCAGCAGTTTGATTCAGCAACGTCAAAACGGCCGTGGTGACGGGCGGAGCTTTTCAACGCTGATTCTCAACGCTGATTGGCTGATGCAACTCTGAGTCACTCTTTTTTTTCGCCGGAGTTGAAATATCACGTCTATCGCGCCCCCCGGCGGAAAACACGCTTTTTCGCAACCTATCGCGTCTCGCGTCTGTGCATTGACTTTGCATGTAATCTAGTCGCGCGTCAAATTTGCGCCGCGTTTGTTGTGAACGCAGCATTAGTGTGCAAGCATGCTCACATTTGATAATAAATGATAAACACAAAGCATAGCAGTTTTAGACATTTTTCATTCGGCTAAAGAATAAGATGAAGTGATCACCAATGTGATATTAATTTGTTCCAAGAGGGAACCATCATGGCAATCCATCCAGTTGTTGTTGATTCTTTTCATGTATTACCTCAAACATCAACCTCATGCCATCATTCCATGTGACTATTATCATTATTCCAATGTCACATTACCTCTTAACCCCGATAATCTGAACCATTGGACCAAAAGCCCATTTGTCAGACGGCCTGTTGTCCCAAAGATCAATGGCCATTATTCTAAAGATTCATTACTCAGAATAGACACTCTCTGTATGAGAAGCACATTGCTAATTATTATGCAGAATTGCATCATCAGACCTTCCCGCTCTACTCGGCCTCTGATTGGCTCAGCATATAGATATTCTATATATAAGTCTAAACATAAACTATGTTATTATAACATTCTGGCCTCACAGAAAAGACACACGTTTTTTATTTGTTTTATTTGTCAGAGCATTTGAATCATTGATTGCTTCCAGTTTCTCTATTTGTGTTGCCAAAAATAATGGTTCTATACAAATATTGGGATTTTAATAAATTATCTTTATGCTGAGCCTATTTTTATAATTTATGGTGAAACATAACTTGTATATCATTATTATATATTGGAGGGAGTTTTATAAGGTTAGCGTCCAAAATAAATGTCAATAATGCTGCAATAATTTCCCTTTGTCGTTATGGAAATTTAAATAAAAAAATGTTTTTCTGAAAATAAAGTTCAATTGGGCAAACAAGACTTTGAGTCTGTTTCCTGACTTTCAAAATGTATAAAACGTATGTATTTGTATTATGTAACAAGTACGTGAACAGTTCTACAAATTTAAAGAAGCAAGTGCGGATTCTCTCTCTCTCTCTCTCTCTCAGCTAATGGAGGGTTTTAGAGAGTGAGTGTGTTGTCACATCGTCCTCTCCGGTCTGTCTTCATCACTCACAAGCCTCTCCTGCCAGACAGCATTTATGGTCAGTGTTTAAATGATGCAGTTCCTCACTGAGCATACTGATGCTACACCATCCCTTGTTTCTCTGGAGCTCAAACTTGAAAGTGAGCAGCCGAGTCAATACGGGGTCACTGCGAAGCAATTTAATGTTCCAGCCTTACTCGTTTACTCTAATGGCATTTAGGCATTTATTATTATTTTTGAAGTACACAGTGACCTTACATATCTTGTTTTTCCCTCCGATATCTGCCACTGCCAAAAGGCAGCATCAGTGAGTGGAAAGATGCTGAGTGTTAAAAGGCAATACTCTTCAAGTTCTGCATTTACACAAGTTATGCAAGATGGCGCCGACGATGGCTGCCTCGGTATGCAGGTGCTCATTGTTGTTTGTTCTTTTTGTCTTAAATGCTGCTTTCTGCTGCGATTCCCGGTGCTCTTTCACCAGAGATGAGCTCATGAACATCAGGGTAACAACCCCAGCGGACTTATTTCCAACTTTTTTAACCTCTGTGGAACTACTGGACATTCTCGTGAAAGGTGCGCTCACCTTGGCTCACGCAGTGAGACGCCGCAGGAGAGGGAAACGTGCCGGCGCGCTGGTGCGTCTCCGTAAACGGGGATCCCGTACAGCGCTGCCGGGCATATTTCTCCCCAACGTCCGCTCATTGTGCAACAAACTGGACGAACTTCAGTTGGGAGAGACAGAGACTTTTCTTCTTCCTCCGTTTTGTGCTTCACGGAGACCTGGCTCTGTGGATCCATACCGGACTCCGCGTTCCAGCTGGCTGGCTTCCAGCTGTTCAGAGCGGACCGCGACACGGAGCTCTCCGGCAAAACGAAGGGTGGAGGAATCTGCTTCTACCTCAACAACGGCTGGTGTAACGACGTAACAGTGATTCTACAGTACTGTTCGCCGGACCTGGAATCCCTCATCATCCACTGCAAACCCTTCTACTCTCCACGTGAGTTCGCTTCATTCATCCTGGTCGGTGTTTACATGGCGCCGCAGGCCAACGCGCAGGACGCACAGCGGACGCTCGCCGAGCAGATACGGTGTGTGGAGCGGACCTACCCGGACTCTTTAGTTATTGTCCTTGGGGACTTTAACAAAGGTAACCTCAGCCATGAACTCCCTAAATACAGACAGTTTATTAAATGCCCTACTAGAGAGAAGAGCATTCTGGACCACTGCTACACCACAATCAGTGGGGCTTATCACGCCGTTCCTCGTGCTGCTCTGGGAAACTCTGACCACGCCATGGTTCACCTGATTCCCTCATACAGGCAGAAACTAAAGCTCTGCAAACCTGTGGTGAGGAAGTTCAAGAAGTGGACCAGTGAGGCTCTGGAGGATCTTCGGGCGTGCTTGGACTGTACAGACTGGGATGTCTTCAGGACTGCTACTAACAGTCTGGATGAGTACACAGAGGCTGTAACTTCATACATCAGCTCCTGTGAGGACAGCTGTGTTCCAACCAGCACCAGGGTGAGTTATAACAACGACAAACCCTGGTTCACAGCGGAACTCAGGAAGCTAAGACTGCACAAGGACCAGGCATTCAGGAGTGGGGACAAGGACTTGTACACAGAGTCAAAATACAGGTTTAGCAAGGCGGTGAGAGATGCTAAACGACTGTACTCTGAGAAACTGCAACAACAGCTATCAGCAAGTGACTCTGCTTCTGTCTGGAGAGACTCAGGCAGATCACCAACTACAAGCCGAAAACCCCCCACGCCATGAACGACCTCCGCCTGGCAGACGAGCTGAACGAGTTCTACTGTCGCTTTGAAAGACAATGGAGCAGTCCTGACGCCACGCCCCACAGGCCCATCAACCAGCCACAGACCATCATCTCCCCCTCCCCCAGCCCATCGGAGGCTCACGCCTCCCCAGCGACGACCCTCACTATTCTGGAGAGGGACGTCAACAGGCTCTTCAAAAAGCAGAACCCCCGCAAAGCAGCAGGCCCGGACTCTGTCTCACCCTCCACCCTGAAGCACTGTGCTGATCAGCTGTCTCCGGTGTTCACTGAGATCTTCAACACCTCCCTGGAGACATGCCACGTGCCAGCCTGCTTCAAGGCCTCCACCATCATCCCCGTCCCCAAGAAACCCAGGATCACAGGACTCAATGACTACAGGCCCGTCGCCCTGACCTCTGTGGTCAGTCTTTTGAGCGCCTGGTCCTGTCCCACCTCAAAACCCTGACTGACCCGCTCCTGGACCCTCTGCAGTTCGCCTACAGGGCCAACAGGTCTGTAGACGATGCTGTCAACATGGCCCTCCACTACATCCTCCAGCATCTGGACTCCCCAGGAACCTACGCCAGGATCCTGTTCGTGGACTTCAGCTCTGCCTTCAACACCATCATCCCATCTCTGCTGCAGGACAAGCTCTCCCAGCTGCACGTGCCCGACTCCACCTGCAGGTGGATCACAGACTTCCTGACTGACAGGAAGCAGCACGTGAAGCTGGGGAAACACGTCTCAGGCTCTCGGACCACCAGCACCGGTTCCCCCCAAGGCTGCGTTCATTCCCCTCTGCTCTTCTCGCTGTACACCAACAGCTGCACCTCCAGTCACCAGCCGTCAAGCTCCTGAAGTTCGCGGATGACACCACCCTCATTGGACTCATCTCTGGTGGGGACGAGTCCGCCTACAGGTGGGAGACTGACCACCTGGAGACCTGGTGCAGCCAGAACAACCTGGAGCTCAACGCTCTGAAGACAGTGGAGATGGTTGTGGACTTCAGAAAGAATGCAGCCCCACCCGCCCCTCTCATCCTGTGTGACTCCCCCGTCGACGCTGTGGAGTCCTTCCGCTTCCTGGGCTCCATCATTTCCCAGGACCTCAAGTGGGAACTGAACATCAGCTCCATCGCCAAGAAGGCCCAGCAGAGGATGTTCTTCCTGAGGCAGCTGAAGAAGTTCAACCTGCCGATGAAAATGATGGTGCACTTCTACACTGCCATCGTTGAGTCCATCCTCTGCTCCTCCATCACCGTCTGGCACACCGCAGCCACTGCCAAGGACAAGGCCAGGCTGCAGCGCATCATCCGCTCTGCTGAGAGGGTGATTGGCTGTAATCTGCCATCCCTCCAGGACTTGTTCGCCTCCAGGACTCTGAGGCGAGCTAGGAAGATTGCAGCTGACCCCTCTCACCCTGGACATATCCTGTTCGAGTCCCTCCCCTCTGGCAGGAGGCTGAGGTCCATCAGGACCAAGACCTCACGCCACACAAACAGTTTCTTCCCGTCAGCAGTCGGGCTCATCAATGGGGCTCGGGTCCCCCACTGACCCCACTGACTGTCTGTCACACCCAGCTAATTTTTTTAATTTTTAATTTTTAATTTTATTTTCTCTTCTTTATTTTTATTTCTCTTACCATTCACTCCTCTGCACACCGCATACTTAAACACTCGTCACTTTAACATACACTTTTAACTTAAATACACATGTCACTTTAACGTACATTCACATTAACGTTGACTGAGCACTTGCTTATCTTACACATATTCCAATTCCAATTGCACTGTTGTTTTCGTTGATTGTTGTTTGTCTCGTCTTACGTCCCATGTCCATGTCCAATGTATGTATGCACCTTCCGCCTCAAAAAATTCCTCGTTTGTGTGAAAACATTCCTGGCGAATAAACGGTTTCTGATTCTGATTCTGGGGGTTATTTTACTTCAGACTTATTCTGTTCACCTGTTAGCCCCACCCACCTCTTCATCTTATTCTGTTCACCTGTTAGCCCCACCCACCTCATCAGCTCTATCCCTCTCACCTGTCCACTCTGCTGCAGCTACTCCCTTCACTATTTAAGCCCCAGCTTCACTCACTGCCTATCCAACACTTTTCCCCTCTGACTGGCTTCCCCTTGCCTCTTCCTCGGTACAACCCTCCTCGTTTGGACTTCTCCTCCATCCTGCCCGTTTGGACTTCTCCACCCCCCCCCCCCCCCGTTTGGACTCCTTCATCCTATACTCTCCGTCGTCTTGCGTCTGGGTCCTTACCACCACCCGTTACAGGTATCATACAACCTGCTGTATGGAGGTGGAGTTGAAAGATGTACCCACGTGTCTTTGAACGCGTCTGACGTCAATAGAGTGAGAAGGCTTTGCTTGTGGTGCAACACTCTACCGGCCACATTGTAGTCACTTATTTTGGCGCATGTCAATTGAAGTTTCTAGTCATTCGACACCTCATACGTACATACTAGTGCTGTCATATTAGCGCGTTATTAACGGCGTTAACGCATTTTTCAATTATTTTCTCGCGAGCACCACGCCGGATGTAGCTCAACCGTAAGCAAAACAATAGGCACGCCGTTTGGTCTTGGAGGCTAACGTTACGGTTTGAAATGAATGAATGGTGAGCGAGATACGGCAAAATGAATGATAAGATGCTAATGAATGGAAAGTTTACTTTAAAAAAGTTGTCGGATGGTTCCCTTGACAAGACCAAAGTGGTATGTGCCATTAGTCATTGTGAACTGAGCTATCATCGTAGCCTATCCAGTCTGAAACACCACTTGATGGCCAACACACAGCTGATGCTAACTCTGCGCCCCCTCGTCATAGCAGACAAGAATGGATGACTTCAGAAACACATGGACACCACAACAAGAACAGACTTATTGCAGCCATAGCTAAATGGTGCTACTGCGTGTAGCCTGTTAACGTTGTGGAGGACGAGGGTCTAGCTGATAGAATACGCATCGCATCCAACGACAGGACCTACGAATTTCTCTCTCTCTCTCTCTCTCTCTCTCTCTCTCTCAAGCCCTTGTTTACCTGAAATGTGCACTTTATAATTTTATTTTGTACCGCCCTGTTTGGCAGTTGTTTTTCAATAAAATAAAACATTTGCATAAAGCAAGCCGATCCACTTTTTCATGTTGATAAGAGCATTAAAATGAAGAAGAAAAAATTGTGATTAATCGCGAGTTAACTATGACATAAATGCGATTAAATATTTTAATCGTTTGACAGCACTAGTACATATATACATAGCTAAGGTTAATGAATGAATGGGATTAAATGGCTGCCTTCTGGAGAGGAATCTCAACGTTATTGTCCAGGCCGCTGACCATTTGGTTTAATAGACAAATATTGGAGTAGCCTGAACCGATGTAATAATGAACCCCCTTCTCCACTAAATTGCCCGAACAAATCCTGAACTATCCTATTCCTTTTTATATTCAGGTTATTCTGATAAATTGAGGTCATTTAATTCAATGTAGCTTCAGGAGTCTTTGGAGAACAAACGGCCCGAGGGATTCAAAATGGATTCCCTGATGTCTATACCGCCTTGTGAACTCCAGTTATTCTGCCTCCAGCTGTTCCAATGCTGCATTTTAATGCCAGCGGGTGCACTTGACCCTTGTCCTAAACACTTTAAAAGCCCAGAATAGAACCCAACCAGCTTGTACATGCATTATCCAGTCTGTTTCCCTTAATCGGCATTTCTTTTTCAAAATGATGGGAGTAGAAAGAAACACATATCATGGCTTAGCAGTGAGTAGCATGCTTTTTATGCTTTTAATGGTAGACAGAAGTGCACGGAGTTTGTGCATCAGATTGAAAGAGTAAATAAGTTATACAACGTCCCTCGTGGCTCTCAGCAGTTACATCAGAGGCCAAAAATACAAGACGGGTAGAAACGAGCTGTCTGCTGGTGCAGCTGAGGAGGCATTGATAGGCGTTCAAATCCACAGCGGGTGGGCGAAAATATATGTATGATATTGGCACCAAATTTACATTTGCTGGGTTTTTTCCTTGCACGCTATATACAGTATTAATGTATTTTTTTGTATGACTCCAATGAGTAATAATGTGTTGGAATACACATGATGGAATACACATTATGTGGCACAGTTTAAGACAAACATTGGTGTCTGCCAAATCTGTGTTGGTATTGGGTGACTCAAACATTTTGGCAGATCTGCCATCGTTTGAAAAACATTGTTGCTGTCCAAAGGATTAAGGAGTAACCAAATGTTTGTGATGGCATTTCATATTTCAAATGACAAAATATACTGTTATGTAACCTAAAAATGTCGGTAGCACTTTATAATAAGTAGACAATTTTTAGCATTAGTAAAGCATGAATAAACAATGAATTCATCATTTATAAAGCATTATCCCAACATGAATACTCATTAGTAACTCATTCATAAACACAGTTATAAATGTTTCATTCTTGATTAATAAGCTATAGTTTCATACTTTATAAATGATGAATTCCCCATTTGTAAATGAAGTATTCATGACTTATAGATGATTAATAAGATCATTTGTAAAGTGTTAGTAAATGATGAAAAAAATGCTGCAATTCATGATGAAATCAGGTAGTTACTACTCATTAGTTAAGTATTAGTAAAGCATGTTCTGTGACTTAATCTAAAGTGTAGACTATTTATGCTTTACAAAGCATTATAAATGTCATGATGAATTCAGTAGTTACTACTCATTAATTCATTAACTGAATGAGTAGTAACTACTGAAGTCACATTAAAGATTGTGGGCGTATCATTTTACATGCTACCATAATGAAGTCATATTTCCAAATGGATTGCTGATAAAAGCACTATTTACATGTCTAAGGATTATACAAAGATTTGACAATTTGTTTTTAGATGCTTTAGAAACTAGTCTAAAAAATCTTCATTTGAGTAAATCTTTTACAGTAAAATGATTTACAGGATATTAAACCTGCATTTCCTTATAATGAATGTACAACTTTACTTTTTCCTTACAGGGCTATAAAGTAGTCTGAATACGTTTAACGTGAATTACAATCCCTCCTCGGCATTGTGGAGGATGGGTTATGGCGTTTTGGTGGTTACACTCGTTGTCTTTTCAATTCTTCACAGTACATTTTGTTTGTACGCCCGCTGGCATTTCAGACAATAATGCAACAACCAGCACTTTGAGTTAAACGCGCTGAGCAAAAGCTTAAGGCTCGGATCAGACCATGAACATCACCAGGTGATCACAAGCAGACAGCCACTCCAGGCATTAGAAGCTGTCTTCACTGTGGTCGCATCGCATTTCCATGTTGTATATGCCAAGAGGTGAGTTTTCATTAAAACAAATGACTGGCGAGATAACTGCATGTCAAATGAATCGGCGCGGACGATTATGAAAGGTTGCTGACGAGCAATAATGTTTGAAAGTCCTGCACAGTGAACGGTCCTCGTAAAGCGCACCGGCTCATCACTTCCAGAGACAACGAAGGGAAACACTGTTCCATCATGAGCTGTGGATCCCCTCTCTGAGTAACACACATCCACACACACCAGTTACTCAACTAGTGTGTGTGGATGTGTGTTACCCAGAACACACCTGGCTGAGCCTGATCCGTCTGTGTTGTTGAAACGCTCTGAGACATAAATTACAACACATCTTCTTTATAGCGGCCATGTTGGGACAACTTTTTTTCATTTTTTACCAAAACAGAATTGTCGCTGAAATAAGAATGAAAATAATTGCAATAATAGTAATTGTAGTAATAATTGGACTGTGTGTGTACATTATTAAGAGGGTGAAAAGTACATAGTACAAATACAAAAGTTACTTAAAAGTTAAACGGACCATCCATGGAGCATGTGAATGCACCATCAACCTGCTGTGTTATCAATCTTCGCCCGTTTATTCAGCTCTGTTGTGTCCGTGTATGCCGCTACCTGCTCTCCAGTGACTTTAAATAAAAAGAGTAGTTCCAGAAGATGCGTTAGCTCATTTTCGCACACCACTAAAACAACCACCGCTGTTCCTGGGTGAAGTCCTGTGTTAGTTTGCACCTTCCACCTACCTTGTTATTATATCATATTAACTTTCAACAATAGTTGCTGGATATAATCACTCTTTGTACCATTTCACTTGCTCTGACTCAATGCAAAAACATCCACATTCAACGGGTCCCGTGGTTTGTGGAAACATACAATAGCAACATGTATTCCTGCTGACTCGACTGAAACGTCAGTTTGAAATGTGCATTAAAGCGTACCGAGGGGTCTGTAACCGGCATGTCCCTTGTGTCCAGCTAAACTACAAAAAGGATCGCTTGCATCATCCCTGGATATGCCAATGTAACGGAGTTAGAAATACACTCTGTCATTTCTTATTTTCAATGTATTATATCTTATTTTTATTCATTATTCAACTTGAATTTTATTTTGAAGAAGTTAAATCTGTTTCCTGTGGAAATTGCCTTTTACCTCTTCTGCACCTCCTAAGCTTCCGTAGTCCCGTTTTTCCGTCACAAAAGTTAAATACTGTTGAAGCTAAGTTGTGGGGAAAATTATGTCGCACTATTTTGTTATATTCTTTAAAAATGTAACCGTTTATGTTACACACAGTAATGACCACTAATGCTATCACGGTGTTCAGCTGTTGTGTCGTTTAGATGGTTAAAATATACGTTTTGTGGCTGTTTCAATTGGCGCCATTTGTATCGTCTACACCCGGTCGCCCTGTCGTATATTTCCCCTGTATGAATTATGATGTTTTGCGTGTTTAGGGAGCTGATGTGCAGACAGAGACCAGAAGACAATGTATGTGTTTTGTTGTCTTCTGCAGGAGGAAATAAATACTGGAAAGAGCATTATTTGAGTCGACTTCTTCCATGCCCTAAACACATCTGTTACACCAGAAACACTCAAAGCAAGTCGGACTAGATTTCAAATATCAGTACAAGATTATGATGTACTAATATAGCTTTCCCCATGTAGGGAGACGAAGTTTTCTACATGTAATTGAAACAAGTATTTCTGGCTTTAGTGTACAGCAGGTGTCACTACTTTTACAAACCATATCAAGTCAAGGATGGCACAGGACTTCCTCCTTACATTGCCTTTAGTTACCAGTAGATTCTGAACATTCTAATCGGGGCTTCAGGAAATGATCTGCTGCCATCTTTGACGTTGTGCCTGAGAGACTGGGATGTTCAGGCTGAGATGGTTGTTCTCAGTTTACCACATTGCACATTGGCTGTGCTCTGACTGGAGTGGTGAGAGGTCAACCAGTTTGTTGTGCACATGATCGGAGACGTCAGTGTCCATCCAGGACGGATACCTCTAAACCCCTGGTGCTGCTCATTAACACATGTGCCAGATGCTGCTTTAGCACCTTCTGAGGTTTAACTAGAGAACATCTAAAAATAAATGGTTGCAGACACTCTCCCACTGTGAATGTATTCAGAACCATGCCTGTCAGAGAAGAACTAGCTAACAGTATAAGAAACCAGTTAAAGCTGTTGCCTGGGAGATTGGCTGAAGTGTGAATTGTTAAGCAGCGCTGTATCTTCATGTGGGGGTCAGCGTGACGAGACCCTGATGTGTAAAGTGACACTACAAAGAAAATGGCAGACGGATCCAATAACATCTCTACACAACCATAACTAGAAGCAGCTAACAGGCTGGAGGCTGATACAAGAGGCTGGACACACTGACGAGCTACATATCAGGAAAGCTGGCTAACAGGAGCACATTTTAAGATGGGTGACTCTTGCAAATGAGTTTCTTTATTGCACCCATTGCCATCCTGGCTATATCCTTTCTCAGTCCGGTGCCGTTAAGAAGGGACGTCAATTACTGATGACACGTATCACCTGTCAGTGATGGATCTCAGGGTCACTGACTAGAGGACAGAGGAACAGAATAACAAGCTGAGAGCGGCACTGACACCCGGTAATGAGAGAACAAGCAGCAGCTGTGAGGGAACCAGCTAGCTCTGCTCACATGCAGAGAGCACCTGTGGGTGAGGCTGTGACATAACCTGCCTCTGAAAGGGACCCTGACACTGTTCATAGGCAGTTCTATTTAAGTTCCAACCATGAAGCAGGGGCCCATTTATCTTTCACAAACTCAAAGGTAATTACTCTAACCCTCCTCAGTTATGACACGCATCATCTTTGGCTACAAATGGTCTAAAGAGTGTGAGCGAATCGTAGCCGCAGGGCATATTGGCTCTGTGTGACACGGCATGGATCAAGGAGGGAGACACATAATCCATATGGGGATATATTACAATACATCTTATTGGGATAGCAGAGCATCATATCTTTACTCTAGACATGTGCAGTAAATACAGATCTTACAGCTACATCTTTACACCCCAAAAATATATATATATATATATATATATTTATTTTGGTGTAAAGATGTTTCTGTAAGATCTGTATTTACTGCACAAAATGATCTCTCAAAATGATATATATATTATAATTGTGTATATATATAATATAATAATTCCATTTGCCATTACCCTATTAACCGCCTCACATTAACATGTGCTTTTTTTATGTATACATTTGAGTATCAAGAGCAAATGTTATGCAAGGTGTTATGTATGCAGAATGCTTTGTAAATGTAACTAGATTTTCCTCGTGTCATTTGCACAGGTCGGACCGCACACATCTCTGTTTATTCGCCCTCAGCAGCGTCTGCAGCGGCGGTACAGACGTGAGCTGTGAGCGCGTCTGTGTGGGAGTGAGTCTGTTTGTATCGTTCAGCTCAGCCTCTGACTGAACTCAGAACTTATGCAACGGATACATTCAACGGGAGAAGCACCAATTTAATTGCACGAGTTGAAGCATTTTATTGATGCCAATTCCGGCTGCCCTGGAAAGTTCTCGTTCAATCTCGTCTTTCCATTGGCTGTGATGCAATGATGGCACTTCTCAAACTTGCATTGCAGTCTGTCTTGACGAAGAGATCACCTCCGGTGCTGACGAATAAAGCCAATGTGGAAGTGCCGGAAACAGTTCCTCTAATGGCCACTCGAGTGTGGCTCCAAAAGTGAGTCGATTCTCATAGACCACAATGTGATGATCCCCAACTTTACAGCATAAAAAAATAAAGAACAACCTGCTGCAAAAGTGTTTCGTCCATACAGCTAATAAGATGGTTCATAACTGTATGGAGGATAATTGTATCTATAACTTCCCTGTTTAATTTATATTAAGGCCTAAAGTCCTACATGATTAAGGGCGTGGTTGCTTTGAGTGACAGGTGGGTGCAGTCTGAGTGTTTCCCTGCTGTCACCCGCCTCATATGATGTAACGTTACTGTGAATAAATAATTAAATAATAAAGATTGCTCGTTAGATCCTCAAAACCGATTTATATCTCATTCAATCGATACGGAGACATTAGAGCCAGCGGATCATTTCAAAAAGTCATTTCAAAAAGATCAGGCTGCTCTCGGCGGGCAGCAGAGCGTGACGGCCCGGTGCTGACGGGGATCACCGGTCCCGCGAGCAGGATCTCAACCCGTCGGCGTATCTTTTTAAGCAGGCTGATTCTTGACAAACCGAGCACAGATTTGATGCTTAAACAACTAACTTCTCGCCTGAAAACATCCTAAAATTACATTTAGTGACTCAACAACCGTAGTATTTATAGAATGTCAACTTTCAGTTGTGAGTTTTCTCATCCGCCATTGTTCCCCGTTTGCTGGTGCGAAATGCATTCTGGGATATTGGCTCTCTCAAGTACGCTGAAGTCTGCTATGATGCATCCCCGGTAAAATGGGAGGATCAAGTCACATCCGGGCATTTTCACCGTGCTTGGCGAGAAGCGGACTTTTGAATTGGAACAGTACTTGGGCCGCGACTGATGACGTTTCACGAGTCCACGAGAACACAAGTACAGAGAAGAACGCTGATTGAGAAACGGCCGAAGAGACTTGTGAAGACAGCGCAGATAACAGGAAGGAGAAAAGCCAGCATCACTGAAGCGCATGCGCACTTACTATCTCATAATTATGACTTTTTGTCTCATAATTTCAACTTTCTATCTCACAATTTCGACTTTATTATCTCATAATTATGACTTCTTTTTTTGTGGCGGGAACGGGCTTCCATACATATCACTCGTCTATTTTGTTGCGTTGCCGGGAGTGCACTTCTCCATGAGGATACCCTACATGCATATGTGCTGATTGGAGATATAATCTGAGTTATTTTTCTAAATGCAGATATTATTATGTCACATAAAAACAAAATTAAATAAGCGTGTCCTTGATGTATCACTATCCGACAAATGTCAGGCTGTGGAAGGAATAATGTTAACAAACAGCAGCGTTGTCCTTTGTTCAAAGTTAAAAGACTTGAGCAGCCACCTCTGAGATCCTTGGCATTGATATTCTCCGACAGTCATTTCTAATGATACTGGGAGTGTCACGAATCAATCAAGGCTTCAAAGAGCTAAAGGACAGCTTTTATCTTACGCCCACATTACTGAGAGGAAATGAATACTGATATTGAACAACAAGGAGGGAAAGCCTATGATGAAGTTATTGCCTCTTAATTTGACACCGAATATAGAATATACCTTTAAAATTGGCTTTGTAAATCCCAATCTGGCAACATCCTAAATTGCTTACAAAACACAAATCCATCCTTCCATTTCAGTCATAATATACAGTATAAGAAATGGAGCTAGTCACCGTGAAGTCACTCATTGGTTGTCGATTGCCATTTTTTAAGCCTCGAGTTCGGCATCTTGTTTTTTTGGCCGTTGCCATCGTCTCTGCTCCCAGAAGTAACACTAGAGGGTGAAGCTGAGGACAACCGAATGCTCAACAAGCCATTTGTAGGCGACCATTGCAATTTACTTTGATAAATTGAAAAAACAATGTTAAGACAAATGGTACAATGCCATGGTAGCGACCTCTCAATCACATGGGAACCACGCCCTAAAGCGCTGACTCCTTCACTGTCTGTTTGACTCTAAATTGGACCAAAGTGCATTATTGAAAAAGACTAGCGATTGGGAACATAAACTCCTGTTTAAAATGTTTACTGAGGGAGTAAATCAAGTGAGAAGTATGGAGAGTTTCTCAATTTTTTGCATCCAGCAACTTCAGCATTGGCTCCAGTTTTCAGGCCCAAAGGTTGCTGCCTAATTGTACTACTAATCCAGATCGAAGATGGGCCAAGCCAGGTAAAGTAAGCCAGCCTCGTCTTCCCTCTAACCACATTGTCCAACTCCTCAGGGAACATCCCAAGCCATTCCGATCCAGATAGGACATGTCGTCTGTTCAGCTTGTTCTGGGTCTCCCAGATGTGCAAGTGAGCCTCCAGAGGGAAGCATCCTCACCAGACGGCGGAGCCACCCAATCTGGCTGCTGTCAACATGAAGGAGCAGCAGTCTAACCCAAGCGTCTTCAAGATGAGACACTCACCCTGTTCCCAAGGTCGCCTTTTAACTGGTATATTAATTCAGTTGTTTATTTGACAGTTCCCATGAACAGTGGATTCAGTAATGGGTCTTTCCTCCCCAAACAAATAGATTGAGACTCGTGTTTAGTTTTCCTCAGAATTCAACCGCTGTCACACCAGCCTTAATGAAAACCAAACAAATGGAAGAATATGCAACAGTTCATCTGAACTGAGCCAAACCGGTTAGAGCTCAGTTGGGTTTAGAAGAAACATCAAGTTTGGCTTCAAAATGACTGTCAAGTTAGGTTCAGGTACCAAAACCACGTGTTTAGGAAAACCACCACAAAGGTTCTCGTGACCGTTGAAGACTTGGAGACTAAATCGTTCTTGTGTTTGAACGTGTCCTGTTTGTTGGACCCATTCACCTCCAGCCCACCTTATAGAGATTTCATATGATGTCACTTGGTCTGACTGTTGCATCGTCACAAGAAGAAGAACTTAAATTAACGGAAACGGTAAAATAACAGAAAAGGAGCAAAAATAATACAGTGCTGAAAGAGTAAAACGTTACAGAAGATTCAGGACTTTAAAGATGGAATATAAATAGTATTTGGAGTCATCAAAGAAAATCAACCGTGATACAACAAGTGCAAAGTTCTCTTTTCACTTGTTGTATCACGGTTTATTATTTTATTACAAGAAAAAGACAAATTCAAAGCAAAGACAAAAAGAAAGAGACAGGCTGGTCAATGTGTGACCTCTGTGACCTTGGGGGCTTCAATGGGTAACGATAGATAGATGCCTTTTCACAGCGTTCTCTCCCATTAGTGCCGTAATAAGAGAACACATCACCTGCGTCACCTGAGGGCTGAAGACGCCTCCACTTCCATCATGCCACAAGAAAAAGGTGACCTTAATATTGAGGTAGCCATCTCTAATAGCGCTGTCTGCTTTAACCCTCTGGTGGCGGGGCCCGCTTCGAAGCGTTAAACCAGGTGTTTCAATTTTTTTATAAAATTATATCATCACAATAATACGTCACAGAGATATGGTTTCAAATCTGGCGGATATGGTTTCCACTTCCGCGTCTGAGCATCTAAACATGGACATGTATGAGGCGTGCAAAGCTTCACTGTGAGTCAGAAGGTGCCAAGCAAAGAGTCCTGAGCAGAGCTATATTGGAGGGGACTGACGGTGCAGCTTCAGAGCTGAAGGATTCACTAACAAGGAGCTAGCCGGAGCTAACGGGCCAGATAGCTGGCCACAGCGTTTCTGTGAGACTGAACGGTGAGTAATCAATTGTTGTCCCTATTACAGTGAACATAGTACGACCAGTAGTGTTGAACCTCCATTATGTGTTTGTAAGACCGTAAATAACAATTGTGTGTTGACGATAGCTTAGCGTTAGCACGTCACAACACAGTGCCGTGTTGGCTGTTATCTTCTGTGTCTATGACTGAACGGTGCATAATTAACTGTTGTCCCTATCACCGTTAACTTTCTTACAGTGAACATAGTACGACCAGTAGTGTTGGACCTCCATTATGTGTTTGTAAGACCATAAATAACGTGTTAGCTCACGATAGCTTCGTAGCTTTAGCACGTCACTACACAGTGCCGTGTTGGCTGTTATCTTCCGTGTCTACGACTGAACGCTGCATAATCAACTTGTCCCTATCACCGTTAACTTTCTTACAGTGAACTTAGTAAGCCTAGTAGTGCTGGATCTCCGTTAATCGTTACTACTGTAGTGTTTATGTCACGTTAGGTGCTGCTAACACAGCGCGAGCTAACGAGAGCTAACGGAGATAGCTGACTACAGCTATGAACGGTGGTAATCAACTGTTGTCCCTATCACCGTTAACTTTCTTTCAGTGAACTCATACTGACTATTAATGTATTTTACAGAGTGGATTCAGAGCTGTGAGGGTCCAGAGGGCAACATGCAGCATCGCTGCAGCAGCCTCCCTGTCCCTCTGCCTGCCAACAGATCACCTAGCAGGCCACAAAGCCAGCCACAGCTCATCATCCCCACCATATAATAATAAATTTGGTTTTAGACATTACATTACATGTGTCTACCATTTTATTCATATATTCCACTGCTTTTGTGAACCTAAGACCTTTGGTAAACCAATTTCCATCACCAAAACCGATATCCCACCTGAGTAAAGTTATGTTTTCACAACAAATATAAAACATTTACAAAATCAAGATTCCATTTTTCAGCTTTAGTCATATTTTCTCTTTACACTTGTGCCTTTGGACAATGGTGCCTCATTATATAGATGGCTGAGATTGTTCTGTAATTTTTTATATACAACACATGAGTATGTATCATATGCTAGTGACTTTAAAAAAGGGAATTTAAAAAGTATGTAAAATCGAGAAATCAAGAAATTGACCCCCAGACCCCAGAGTGTTAAGGCTGTTAGAGTACCACAGCACTTACTTTCTTCTCACTAACTACCACATTTTGATGGGAAAAATCCAGACTTTTCACAAACTAAATTACAAACTGAAACTGCCAAAAAGAGTGCGCCTGAAATAAAATCCATGGCCGGGGGCGTCATAGTGGGACCAACTATTCACCCCAACATGGAGGGCATGCGGTCTCGCTGCTCTCATCAACCTTCAGCCGACCTTGCTGTGCAGCACCAAACATAGAGGTAGCATCCTCTAGACAAAGAGACTAGCTGGTGCTTTTAGCAGCAGATATCTTGATTGAAGACTCGGAGACCAAAACTGAGCTAAAAGCAGTGACTTGAGTTCATCAGGTACAAACACAATTTAAATGAATGTTAATGTTGGGTGGCATGGCTCCTTTCCCCTTCTTCTGCTTGCTCCACACCCATCATCCAAACCGGCCTTCATTCTTATTTCGGACTCCTCAAAGTGTCGGGACTATATCCCAAATGTGTCCAAACACTGAACTATAACACAGGTTAATATGTACACCTCCTCTGTGGTGGTTCCTGCTCTCCAGGACCACATTGTGCCATGACACACACACACACACACACACACACACACACACACACACACACACACACACACACACACACACACACACACACACACAACAATACCACCATTGCTGTCGCAGCTGATAATTGAGTTAATTACCCACAATGCTTGTCCTCAGGATTCAATCGGTGATCTCCTGCTGTCTCTTGACGGCAGCGCTGCTGGTTTTGCTGACCTTGTCCTCTGTAGGTCTTTTGTGTGGATGCCGGTGGCCACTGCCTCCGTCCTGTGAGCGTTGAGCCTCCACAGCAGGACACACACACGTCGAGGACACACACACGTCCATCACCACGCAGGTGCATCACCTGAACCAGAGGCAGCCTGAGCTTTTCACCAAAAGAAGTCTACCTCTAATTTAAATGTCTGTCTTATCACAGTGTTTCATTTCAGTGGTTGCAAACCAGAAAATACATTTTGTGAAAACAACAGGTGACTGTTTCCAGTATTCATGTGTGGAACAGAGCTGTCGGGTCAGAAAGCAACGCAGACGCAGCTTGTTAAAAATAACGAATTTGAGGAAAGAGGCTGTCCACATTCATTAGTCTCAGTCCATGAAGTGGGATTTTGGTGAGAGACCATATATTGATTTATATATAGATTTTTCTATGTTTTCTTTTTCATATTTCCACATTTATGCAAACTAGAGCAGCAAAAGTAACCCAGAAGTTGAAGAACAGGGAAACAAAAGACTTTAGCTTGTAACAAATTGAGAGTTTTTGTTAATAATATAAGGCTTTGTGTGTGTAGTGTGCCAAGGTCATTCATCAATCATTCAGCCTCGGACTGAATCCAGGAAAGAAAAGCGTTTTTCTTTTTTTGCAACATTTAGGTTAAATTGGGTGAGGATTAATTGAAGTTATGACAATGGAGCACAGCAATGTGCGTCATTGCCAAAGTATGCTACACGAGGCAGTGTGTACACTCCAACTACAGTATATCTATGAGTTGTCACTCGTTTAAAGGATACTGACGTTCTTTTTTGTATTTGTCTTTTAGTCATTCAATACAGCGACCAGATGGAAACGGGTCCGTCGCTCCATGATGTCTGACCTTCTCATCTGTGCCTCTCGGCTTCAAGCTATCGGTTGTACTGAAGATGTACGTTTGAGAACAGGGCACTAATATTACTTTTAAAGGAGTCGTACATTAATTAAAGCAGGTGGACACTATTGTTTTTAGGAGGAAATAGTGCATCCGTCTGGGATTATTTTATGCATCATATTAATGATTGAGTCAAAATAAACTACAGTCATGGTGATGAAGGAATTGGATGCTTCTATGACTGGAAGCTTAAAGTGATAACTATGAATAATTGAGTGTATATGAACACAATAATAAAGTTACTGTGTGAGTCATTGCAGTTTAAATTGGAGGAGGAAAGTGTTTAAAACAAATTCCTTTAACTTTTTGAGAACTAGGAGCAGATTACATCATGTCTGTTTCTCTGTGTTGACACAGACATTTAGTCATTAATATGCAACTAGAGTGAATCTGTTCAAGAGGAACGAGATCCATTAACAGTAAAAACATGTAGACCGGTTTAAACAAATATGAAAAAAGGCACTTTCCTCCAGTGTCATAACTGCATATTGGGGCTTCAACAAAGTCCCTCTGATCTTTCTGTGCGCCTCTTCACTTCTCACATTCAGTGAGAAATGGGCTGCCAGTATTTTAAACCTTGACAAAATGGTGTCAGAGAAACTGTCATCTTTGCTCCACCATCAACCTTACTTATTTTGAAGCAAGCTCCCTTTTTCGTCATCACTTGCTGCTCTTCGCTCCTCAGCTGTCCGTCACCCGAGGACGATCAGCTCCAAGAGCAGAAAGTAGAGGGGGAGCATTCAAAATGCAAATACATCACAGTGTGAATATATATATATGGTAGAAAAATCACACATTAAGTCATGGTCTCTTAAATGAAAAGTAAAACAATGTCCTACTCCAGGCCAGAAGTAAAATACTCAAGATCATGACAATTGACTGAATACTGTTGAATAAGACGGGTGTCCGTAGAAATTAAATGTAAACCCTTTATGGTATTGACCCGGGGCACTCCGTTCCAAATGCGTTTTCTTAATTGCTGCAATTTAGTTTTGGGGAGTTGCACTGCTCCACAGCTACTGCACCGCTCTGCTGTCCCACTCCTTCATTTAGGTAAACGCATGGCAAAGCACTCGTACCTGGTTCAACAAAGTGGATCAAATGTCCTATTATCCAGCTGAAATTACCGAGATATTGACGTCAGGCTATGTCGGTTCCTCAAAGGCTGATCCGCCCTCAAACAGTCTCGTTAATTCGAACCAGACGTCAGTCATCTGGATAAACACAGATTCGATGATCTTCAAACGCTACAATGGCAAATAAGATCAGAGAAAGAGCGTCTCTTTTCTCCCCTGACGAGCAGGAGATGATCATGACTACATATGATGAAGTCAAGTCCATAATCATGGCAAAGTCTAATGGTGCGTTCACATCCAAAGCGTAGCGAATATTCGCAACGCTTCTGTTGTGAATGCAGCATAACGGTGCCGCCGCTGCGACGGCTAGACATAAGCATCGCAAAATATCAGACAAGTTAAATGCGTCAGTGTTGGGAAAATGTATCAGCTAATTTTAAGTGCCTCATCACCCAAATCAATCAGATTATATTTATTTAAATGTGCCTGCTGGCAGTAGTATACAAATTAATATATACTTATGAGGATATATGTACTGTATGCGCGTATGTATCATGTACTATATATTGTGTATATTCATGTAGGTGTAGATTACCATATAACTAGGAGTTTGAATATGTGTATGGGGGATCAGTATGTATGTATTATTCATAATCAGAAAAAGGAATAGGGCCTTGGAAGAGCCGCACAGCAGCAGTCCAACCTGCTTCTTCTCAGTCACAAGTAACAGCAGGGAAGGTATTTCCACTATACATGTGCATAGACCAATTATGATAACACTAACATTTTAAGACATTAAATAGTGATGCATTTCAACATTTATTTGTAAAAAAACAGCTTTCAAGCTCCCTATATCCAGTGTCATTGTGTCATATACTGTGTCACTCCAGCGCCTTGACCTGCATGACCCCATGTGGTGTGACTGGTAAATGGACTGTACTTGTATAGAGCTCTTCTGGTCACCCACAGTGCTTTAACACTACATGTCACCATTCACACCATTCACACTCTGCTGGAACGGCCTGAGGATGCATTTGGGTTAAGCGTCTCGCCCCAGGACACATTGACACGGACGAGGATCAAACCGCTGATCCTCTGCTCGAAGACGCCCTTGTGATGTCATGTTGGAAAAGATGTAGATAAAGAGACAATTCTAATTATTGTTAGTAGTATTGTGTGTAACGTGAGCCGCAGAGTGCAAAACTCTGGGACAGCAGCTGCCGTCTGACTTCCGTTTCTCCGACAGTAGTGTGTTTTATAGTAAGGATGGAAGGGGTGTGTGTGTGTGTGTGTGTGTGTGTGTGTGTGTGTGTGTGTGTGTGTGTGTACATATAAATATGTATATATATATATATATATATATATATATATATATATATATATATTATAATCTCTATTATTGTAGAACTTCCAAAAAAAGTGAGGGAAATTAAATTGATATCCAGCAAAGGTTAGCAATATTTATTTAACAGAAGTATGTAGACAAATAATTTTCCACCAAAAGGGTAGTACTTTACATCTGTTTTAGGAAGCAAGAGTGGTGGGTGGTATGAGATGGTCTTCAGTTCATAACCAGTGTTACCAAAGGTGTAAAAGCTGTTTTTAAATGTATTATCTTGATATTTGATTTACTAAATGTATCATAAGACTAACTTCCTGTATCGTCACAGCAAAGTGTAATCGTATGTCGTAATACAAGGGTTATGGACAGTGAGCGGTCTCTTTTACTTTAGCTGCATTTGTTTCATAAGTATATATCCATTGAATGAATTGTGTAACTTTTCTCGCAGTGAAGATCTGTGAGCTTTAGGTTGAGTGACTCTTTGCTGCTCGTCTTCCCTCCTACCAGTGAGCCGTCTGTGTTGGGTGTTGTTGGCTTAGCTCAGTGATTGTCAACCACTGTGCCGCGGCACACCAGTGTGCCGTGAGAGATCGTCAGGTGTGCCGTGGGAAAATGTCCAATTTCACTTAATTGGTCCCAAAAAATATTATTTAGTTGACGCAAATAATTTTTCATTGTTGAGCGTCTGAGCTGCAATATAGTGGCTGGCAGAGTAATATAGAACAGGTCTGCACCTTGTTCTGCTATTAAACAAACTAAACGGCCGTATGTTATTGATCTTATCCACACAGCTTGTCATTTCTGGGTCGCGTCTACAACTCGGCTCTGCTCTGTGTCGCACGCGCAGTTCCGCCTGATGCGCGCAGGTGAGACACAGCGGAGAGAGAGACAGAGAGCGGCGAAAAATATGTCGCGTGCTTTTCACAATGGGATTTGCTGCTGAAGCTATCAGTATGTTAAGCTATGAGCTCTCACTGTTAAAGCCCAACAGTTCATGTATTTGCAGGTCAAGACAAACAGCCTGGAGCTCATCAATGACGTTTCTGACTCAGAGAGGCTTTATGAGATCTCTGTGAGGTCGGCTTTCTGCTGTTGTGTCTCTATCATGGAGCATGAATTGAGAGCCGTATCAAATCTACAACCCGGTTTTAAAAAGATTTGTAGAGGAAAGCAGCTCACTGCAGCCACTAATACTGATACAACCTGATGCTCACATATCTGCACTCATTCCGTTTTGTTTTGCAATAGCTTATTGTTTTCCACAATAAACTATTTAGTAATAACTAAATATTAGTTATTTTTTCCATAACTTTATTTTCATTTTTCTAACAAAGTGATAACACATTTTTTTTGTCTGATGGAGCGATCTGGTTTACACTGAATACTCTTCCATGTCAGTAGGTAGTGCAATAATGAGCTACCATATATGCTGTGTTATGCTACAATGTGACATTAATAATAATGACCTACCATATATGCTGTATTATGCTACAATGTGATATTTTGTAACTTTTTAGGTTGTTGGTGTGCCGCGGGATTTTTTTATTGTAGAAAATGTGCCGCGGCTCAAAAAAGGTTGAAAAACACTGGCTTAGCTGAGATGTTCTCAACTGTCTTAACTTTTGGCAAATGTCCTTATGTGCAATGGGATATTTAGTTATCTCGATTTATTACAACTTACGAAACGAGAGTGCTATTTGAAGTTCATTCTGTATAATCTATGAGTAGTTTTGGCTCGTACGGACTGTATCTGGCAGAAGCATATGTTGGCTTCACTGGGTTGTGACTGACGGAAGATAAATCCTATCTCAACTGCAAAGAGCATTAACTATTGGTCTATCAATGAATCAATGAAGTGGCAATAAAACACCTGTTTCTCTCTCATTTCAAACAAGCCCCTTGTCTGCTATAAGAAGTCTGGCCCTTTACAGTGTTTAGTTTCCTGCAACTGATAAAGTACCTCGGGTGGGCTCAGTTTAGTGGACACATATTTGACAAACCTTTAGAAGTAGATTCAACAGCAGAAAACAGCTTCTGGTTCTCCTTAAAGTGTTGAGACCTTAAAATGAAACTTGTGAATGTCTGTTTTCAACATGGGAAGTTAAATATACGCTAAACTTGATTGCAGAGTTGTTAAAATGATGACGGCACTGCTGCTTGTCTACGTACATAGACTTGAACCTTTTTAAAAATGGTAAGGGATTTTTTGTTAAAGAATTACAATTTTCACCTTAAAATGGAGTGAGAGGAAATGTCAGAAGAGCAGCAATGCGGTTACATTTCATCCTGTGTGGAACACGAATGTCTGAACAAAATGTCATGGCAATCCATCGAATAGTTAATGAGACATTTCACTCCACAAAAGCACAAATGTCAGCCTCTTGGTGGCACTAGAGGAAAAGTCAGAGGATCGCCAATGTCATTAGGATTCATCCTCTGCTGGTCATGAATATTATTACAAAATCGCATGGCAATACATGCAATAGTTGTGAAATATTTCATCAGATATTCTCGGCTGGATACAAGTCAGTGGACTGACCGTTCCTGGAGTCACGGCAATTGCACGGCTTAAAAGCTAGAATCGGAGTAGCTACAGGGTCTCTTGGGAAAAAGCCTGAATTCACACTGAAATGGCAGCTCTGGGGATTTGAATGCGAGGGTCCTACAGACGGCGTCCCGTTCTAGTTCTATGTCCCTGAATAATGTGTGGGTAAAAGAGCATACTCCTGTGTGGGTGAAAGAGTGGTGTGAATCAGACTCTGTGAACACACATCTGCAGTAAAACATTCTTAACTCGAGCTTCACTTCCTACTTTATTTTGCAGAGCTTTCATGGCATTGGATGTTGAGACACAAGTAAATATCTCCCTCCTGCTGTTCCACTCTCACCCAAAGTTTCTGCTGTGTGAAGTGTTAGTGTGTGTGTGTGTGTGTGTTAAAACATCTTGTGCAGCTCCTGCGTCAGATCACATGGAGCTCTGAGTGATCATGCCGCCTCTGCAGTCTTCCTCGACTGTGTCTAAATTGGATGTGGCAACAAGAAGGAGAGGGAGCTCTGAGTGGACGGTTACACTTTCCAGGGAAAAACATAATCACACACCCGATGCGCTCTGCAGTCTCTCACTGATGCCACGCTGGTGGTATTAAGACGTCTCCACACCGGCACCTTTTGTTGGGACCAGGGGCGGTTTTGGGCACGGGCGAACCGGGCAGCCCGGGGCGGCACTTTTTCATGACACGTGGGGGGCGGCACGACCACTTAAAAAATAAAAAAAAAATAAAAAAAAAAATATATATATATATATATCATCTGGGCCGCGAAGCGGTTTTCCATTATCTATCATATCACTGTGTGGGGAATTGGCAAATTGGCGCCCCCTGCAGCTGCAAGCGCCCCTGCTCGCTAAGAGGGTGCCGTGATGTGTCGGTCGCGAACGAAACAGCTCTGAGAGCTCTTTGACGTGAACGACAAAGAGCCGGCTCCGGCGCTCGCTCGCTCTCTCAAGCCGCATTTGATTGGTCAATATGTGTGGCGTCGTCTCTGTGCCTGCGATGAGCAGAGGGGGGAGGAGTTACACAGTTCATGTGACGTCACGAGACTGTGCATCGTAGCAGCTTCAGTCCCCTCAGAGAGAATGTTCTCCAACAGGCAGATCATTAAGAGAAGAAACAGGATCAGCCCTCACAGCTGAGGCACTTGGTCTTTCTCAATGTAAATCTTCACTGAAGGACAAAACTCTGGATGCTGATTTTTTTCTTTTTGTTTTACACATTTTAATTTATATTTTGTTGTGTGATTCTGTAAGCTTCTGTATGTTGTTTCACTTAAAATTTGTTAAGTATTAAAAAGCTAAAAGTTTAAAATAGTTAAAAGTTAGTTAAGTTCATTTGTAAATAGTTAAACGTTCGGAGGGGGGTCTCGCCCGGGGCGTAATTACATGTAGAACCGCCACTGGTTGGGACCTCAGGGGTCCAATCCTGAACACCAACAGGAAAGAATAAAAGGTTGGAGGAATAAAGGCATGGGCTTGATGTTTTAGTTTTCATCAGAGGCCATTCAGTCTGAACCACTTCCTCACGTCTTTATTTCCTCGTTCCATCTTCCGTGCCCGTGGTCCTCATTAGTCGGCATAAGCAAAACAATTGCGGAGCTCAAACTTGGAGCTCAAGTTTGGACCGAGTGGGCAGATTATCCATCAACCAAATGTTCTCCATCAAGCCTTTGTGTGGGCAAGCAGCTCTGCTAGTGTCAACAAGTCATTGAATCAGTCAACCACAAGGAGTGAAAGGCGTAGCTGGTGCAGTCTTGCTGTTGGCAGAGATCACATGTGTATTTTTAGCATAGATATTGAGCAGAGTGCTGCCTTAGTATTCACAAGTACTTTGTGTTTATGCCCGTCCTCTTGAAGGAGCACTCTGGTTGCTTCAACCTGCGTGGAGCTCCTGGACACCGGCGTGGAGCTGAGCTTCCTGGGCATAAACCGGAGGATCTATGGAGATACGGTGCTGCCACGGCAGTATAGGTGGGTCAAGAGGATCGTGAAGCCCAATCTTCTATCAATTATCATGGGAAGCGAGAAGAACGGACAGTGTCTGCAGGGAGTGCAGTTGGCTTTGCTTTACAGAGACATGGCTGAAGAGGAATAAACTTCACTGCCGTGTGGGCGGACCGGAGGGAAGAGTCATAAGAAAAGAGGAGGCCGTCTTTGTTCAGTCTAAAACCCTTTGAACAATATATACTGTGTAACATGAGGGGATAACATCCTGCACCTCCTGAATGTTGTTGCTGGTAGCAGATTTAATTAACCATTGATTAATATCAAGCTATGTAACAATTATATCTAACTCAATTATGACTTACAAACTCATAATTTAGTACACAAGAATGATGAAAAACAAAATAATTTAAATGTACCCATTACATCTTGATCTCAAGGTTTCTACAAAATGATCCTCAAGGTGTACATGGACCTATTATTTCATATCCACTCAAATCAAATGATAAAGTTCTTTATAAATTGAATATGTATTAGACTAACTACATAACTATATATGAATATATAAATAAACGATAAAAATAAATAAATAAACAACTAAATTAATGGAATGAATAAAGAATAGGATGAACACTACAATGAATAACGATGAACTACAACTAAGCCAGGTAGAATCTGTGACTCACATCATTGACTGAGTAATTGAATGCATGCAGTGTCAGCTTCCTTTGTGGTCATCTCTGCATTCTTGAAAGTTGTTGGATGATTGTAGTTTGTTGAATCACACACAAGCGAGATAGAGTAAGGAGATGAGTTTCCTCTGTAGGGCTCAGCCTTAGAGATAGAGTAAGGAGATGAGTTTCCTCTGTAGGACTCTTACAGATAGAATAAGGAGATGAGTTTCCTCTGTAGGACTCTTACAGATAGAATAAGGAGATGAGTTTCCTCTGTAGGGCTCAGCCTTAGAGATAGAGTAAGGAGATGAGTTTCCTCTGTAGGGCTCAGCCTTAGAGATAGAGTAAGGAGATGAGTTTCCTCTGTAGGGCTCAGCCTTAGAGATAGAGTAAGGAGATGAGTTTCCTCTGTAGGGCTCAGCCTTAGAGATAGAGTAAGGAGATGAGTTTCCTCTGTAGGACTCTTAGAGATAGAGTAAGGAGATGAGTTTCCTCTGTAGGACTCAGCCTTAGAGATAGAGTAAGGAGATGAGTTTCCTCTGTATGGCTCAGCCTTAGAGATAGAGTAAGGAGATGAGTTTCCTCTGTAGGACTCTTAGAGATAGAGTAAGGAGATGAGTTTCCTCTGTAGGACTCAGCCTTAGAGATAGAGTAAGGAGATGAGTTTCCTCTGTAGGGCTCAGCCTTAGAGATAGAGTAAGGAGATGAGTTTCCTCTGTAGGACTCTTACAGATAGAATAAGGAGATGAGTTTCCTCTGTAGGACTCTTACAGATAGAATAAGGAGATGAGTTTCCTCTGTAGGGCTCAGCCTTAGAGATAGAGTAAGGAGATGAGTTTCCTCTGTAGGGCTCAGCCTTAGAGATAGAGTAAGGAGATGAGTTTCCTCTGTAGGGCTCAGCCTTAGAGATAGAGTAAGGAGGGAATTTGGAGTTGAGCTGCTACTCCTTCGTGTCTAAAGGAGTCAGCTGAGGTGGTTCTCAGGGTTTTCCGTGCACACCCAACTGGGAGGAGACCCCGGGGAAGACCCAGGACACGCTGGAGGGATTATATCTCCCAGCTGGCCTGGGAACGCCTCGGTATCTTCCAGAATGAGCTGGAAAGTGTTGCTGGTGAGAGGGAAGCCTGGGTCAGCCTGCTGGACCTGCTGACACCGAGACTTAGGAAAGGACATCCTCTGACTTCACACATCATGAAGACCTTTGAGGGCCTGGTTCTGCGCCAGCTGAGGACACTGCTCACTGCTTTTCTGGACCGGCTGCAGCTTGCATACCAACCACACATTGGAGTTGAGGAAGCCATCGTTTGTTTTCACCTACAAGTCCCTCTCATGCCTGGAGAAGCAGGGGAGCGGTGTGACACTCATGTTCTTTGACTTCTCCGGTGCTTTCAACACCATCGAGCCCTGCCTTCTCAAGAAAAAGCTTATAACGATACAACTGCATGCTCACACTGGAGAATACACTAAGACACACACTATTTCATTCAATTCAATGTGGCTTTATTGGCATGAAAAAATAAACTTAAATGTTGCCTATTCTCTCTTTCCATTGTCTCTCTGCATTCCATCATATTCTAATACATTGTGTTATTATCATACTACCTTTTTGCTCCACATATCTGGAACAAGGTTCCTGAAAGCTGCAGGTCTGCTGAGACCCTCAGAGACCCTCAGCTCCTTCAAATCCAGATTGAAGACTTTTCTGTTTGCTGTTGCCTTTAATTGAACCACTACTGGAGGTGGATCACAGACTTCCTGACTGACAGGAAGCAGCACGTGAGGCTGGGGAAACACGTCTCAGGCTCTCGGACCACCAGCACCGGTTCCCCCCAAGGCTGCGTTCTTTCCCCTCTGCTCTTCTCGCTGTACACCAACAGCTGCACCTCCAGTCACCAGTCCGTCAAGCTCCTGAAGTTCGCGGATGACACCACCCTCATTGGACTCATCTCTGGTGGGGACGAGTCCGCCTACAGGTGGGAGACTGACCACCTGGAGACCTGGTGCAGCCAGAACAACCTGGAGCTCAACGCTCTGAAGACAGTGGAGATGGTTGTGGACTTCAGAAAGAACGCAGCCCCACCCGCCCCTCTCATCCTGTGTGACTCCCCCGTCGACGCTGTGGAGTCCTTCCGCTTCCGGGGCTCCATCATTTCCCAGGACCTCAAGTGGGAACTGAACATCAGCTCCATCGCCAAGAAGGCCCAGCAGAGGATGTTCTTCCTGAGGCAGCTGAAGAAGTTCAACCTGCCGATGAAAATGATGGTGCACTTCTACACTGCCATCGTTGAGTCCATCCTCTGCTCCTCCATCACCGTCTGGCACACCGCAGCCACTGCCAAGGACAAGGCCAGGCTGCAGCGCATCATCCGCTCTGCTGAGAGGGTGATTGGCTGTAATCTGCCATCCCTCCAGGACTTGTTCGCCTCCAGGACTCTGAGGCGAGCTAGGAAGATTGCAGCTGACCCCTCTCACCCTGGACATATCCTGTTCGAGTCCCTCCCCTCTGGCAGGAGGCTGAGGTCCATCAGGACCAAGACCTCACGCCACACAAACAGTTTCTTCCCGTCAGCAGTCGGGCTCATCAATGGGGCTCGGGTCCACCACTGACTGTCTCTGTCACCCCCAGCTATTTTAATTTTTAATTTTAACTCTTAATTTTAATTTTCTCTTCTTTATTTTTATTTCTCTTTACCATTCACTCCTCTGCACACCGCATACTTAAACACTCGTCACTTTAACATACACTTAAATACACATGTCACTTTAACGTACATTCACATTAACGTATCTGTTGACTGAGCCCTGCTTATCTTACACATATTTTAATATCAATTGCACTGTTGTTTTCGTTGATTGTTGATTGTTGATTGTTGTTTGTCTCGTCTTACGTCCCATGTCCATGTCCAATGTATGCACCTTCCGCCTCAAAAAATTCCTCGTTTGTGTGAAAACATTCCTGGCAAATAAACGGTTTCTGATTCTGATTCTGACTGCATTTTATTATATATATATATATATATAATGCGTGGCATCACAAGGGGTCAGGTTGCAGAGGGCTGCTACATTCCCACACATGATCGGCAGCCACATCACAAAATGTCCGCCATATCCCACATACAGCACTCCCCCAGCTGTAGGTGCTTAAGCCACTTATATGAGGCCGGGCTGAAGAGCTTCACAGAGATCCTCTCTCACCTGGAAAAGGCTGGAGGCACTGCCCCACTCTAGCCTGCCCTAGAGACCTCTCGTGATATTACAATATATAAATATATATATATATATATATATATACATATACCTTTTTGTTTTTCCCCTTCAAAAAGCATTTACCAGATGGCACGAGCTACTAATTAAAGCTTCACACCATAGTTTGAAAGATGAGGGATCAATCCCATTATCATTTAAATCTCTGGCAGCCTTTGTTGTACCAAGACAAAGCTCAGAGTGTCTGTGTGTGCCAGCGTACGATGGAAAGCTCATTTACTTCGATGCACTGTGTAGCTTCCTCTTGCAGAAAATGAATATGTCATTAGCCTGGTTAACCCCACAAGTAAATTGTTTTAAATCCAGGCTGTGCTATATGCATTATGTGAAGCAGTCCTATCTGAGCTGGACCATTACCATAAAGCATGAAGTCCACTCGGCAATTAATTTGAAATGATTCTTCATTGAGAAGAAGAAAAAAAAACTAATTTATTTTTGATTTACACGTCATATCGATTTCATGCTCGCATGACTAACCTGGCTCTATTAAAAATAAATCAGTTCTTCCAAATTAATTATCCTCTCAGGGATTTTATACGTTTTATATTGTTCTTTTTTCATGTCTATGGGACAAATGTGCTTTTAAAAGCTCCTTTGAAAGTAAATCAAATGTAACAAATGTGTGCTGATCCTCTGAGCTACCCGGGAACGATTGAGCTCTGATAATGGAACAAATAGTGAGAATCTGCTTAAAAGCAGTGAAAGACTGACGCCAGAATAATTGGCATGACCAATGCAAGTTAACTCACAGCTGCAGAGGTGAGTCAAAAATGAGTTCTCTTTTCAGATTATTTTTGTAACATAAATGTCATATTCCAGAGCTGTCTTCAAATCCTTTTGGTTATAAGCCCATATCACATTTCTGTGTGACCTGAATTTCTTTTAGTTCGTCAAAAATGACCCTTATGATTTCTCTATTGAAACATTTTCAAATGTGACAAAGCTGTTAGATACACTGACAGTCAGACAGTTACAAATTACACGTTTACCCACTTATGGAAAAAGAGGTGTACACTGAAAAACATTTGGAGTGCCATTTACTTAAAAAATGCTCGGTAACAATTTCCACACAGAAATTGTAAGTAATTTTTACTCAGACAATTTTTAAGTTAAGTTTACTTACTAATAACAATGTGTTTTCATCCAAAATGGTCAAGTACATGTTACTTCGTTGTGTCCAGTAGTTTAGTTAATATTACTTGGTGTGAATGATCACATTTACTTCATAATTACTAACAAACACAAAGTAACACATTAAATAAAAGGTGACCTTTTAAAGTAAAAGGACTGAAATAATAATTTATTGTAGAATTTACACATATAATCAAGGTAATAATTGCATGGCCAAAAAGTCATTTTTTTCGTAGAAAAAGTGAAGTGTCAGAACCAGGACTCAGAAAAGCTCTGCTGTAAAATCCTCAGACCTGACCCTTTATCCAGCTTCTACACATTCAAAACATGGCCGGATATGGAGGAGAGACGGAGAGGGCCATGAATTGGATTAGCCAGTTGGATGTGATGATAAGCCAGTGAGGACGGCCGCTGCAGCGCCTCCGTGGCCTTTCTGATAACAAAGCTAATCCATCCATCTTAGCCTCCTGGCCTCTGCTTTGCTCCCCCTCATCAAACACCCCACCGCCCTATTGTTAGCCGTGTGTGCTGCCTGTCCTGCTGCGGCGCCGCGGCCATAACTCTTCCCTCTGCAACGTGGCGAGCGGGTCAACTATTAATTTCGGCGGAGTGCTGCTGTGTCTGTACCCGCCGCTCAGCTCGGCCGAATGAAAGAGACGCGCTGCCCGTCATCTTTCACCTGCCTGGCGTCCTCGCTCCTCTGGGCCTTCCTCCTGTCTTCCACCAGGCCCACCGTGACCGACAAGACAAATTGCGATATTACGGCAAAACTATCAGCAGGACATTTACTGTGGCCAAGAGTTAAGCTGGAGTCATAAGTCAGTGCTTACAGACAGCCAGTCGTCGGGATGGGGAAGTGGCAGGGCGGGAAATGAAAAGATCAGGGCTGTGTCTTTCCCCAGAGGTGCTCCACAAAGTGAGATGAAGGAGTCCGACTTGTATCAGGAACTTCTGTTTCGGTAAATTATGCTTCCATTAAGCCGGAACCTCTTAAACCCTGCCGCCTCGCTGCTGGATCATCAAGTCCAAATTAAATATATAAATCAAAGGGAAGCAGGATTACCGCCTCGCTGGTTGGATGCTCCTCCCACCATGGAGCGGTTTACTTCCTGTTGGTCCAACATGTCGTCACTTCGTCTTTTTATCCGGATTTGCACGGATGTGTGTGAAATCATCATGCTTAGAATACAAATGCTTGAGTTGTTTACTCCTCGCATATATAATTACTACAGATAAAAATACACGTTTAATTCAGTATCAATGAATGACAAGAATATAGTAAAAAATATATAATTCATAAGTTCGACACCAGCTCCTCAGATAAATGTTTAAATTGGCAGCAAAAAGCTTTATTTTTAGCGTAATTTGTTCAATTAATAAATATCTTGCCAAACTATCAACAACAAAAACATAATTTAAAATGAGACGGGACATAAAAGTTAGTTATCAAAAGGCATTGTCCTCATGTTTGCTGCTCCAAAAACAACATTACTGGACCCCGTAATCGCTAAATAGTTCACATTTCCATTTGTATTGAATGTGTACACTAATGTCTGTAGTGTTTCAGAGCAGTAAAGAAGATGTTACATTTTCCTGCAGCAGGGTCGGACTGTCTGCTCCGTACAGGTCTGGTTCTGGTTCTCCCGTGACCCCCTTCCCTCCGGCGGGCCCAGCAATGTCTCCAGCAGGGGGGCGGAGGTATTGACTGCCAGCAGCGAGGAGAAGCTCTGCTCCTGGTTGGAGGAGCCTGAGGAGGAGGAGGAGGAGGAGGAAGAGCCTCCCACCAGAGCCCCGAGTGCAGGTCCAAGGCAGAACTGGGTCGGTTCGGGCGGGCGGCTGCCCGGAGGCCCGGTTATAACCCAACCTGCTACAAACATGCACCTTATTGCAGGATGTGTTATTTAGTGTTTATACAGTTTCATTGACATATACATAACAAAGATATTGATGCAAATTCTTGAAATCCAATTTGCCCACTTCACAGTTTGAGAAGCGCAGCATAAATAAAGCTGTGGAGTGGTTAGTGTCTTTTTAATTAAAGTAAATGCAGTCTGATTAGACAAATTGATGTGATCAGCGTTTCAGTGCCAGACTGGGTCCCCTGACGTCCTTCATCAGGCGGCAGTGCTGTTGCCTTTCTTTGGTCATTAGATGCTTGTAACCATCAGACACACACACAGTCTTCTGAAGTGCGACTGCAGCTTGAACATGGCAGCAGCCCTGTCATGACTTCATTCATCCTAACTGGAGGAGTCACTAGTTAGTTTAGTGGAATTGAACTAAAGCAGAGGACCAAGTCTCACTTAATGAAGTGAGACTTTTCTGTATTCACGAGGCCTCGTCGGTGAAACGGCCCCCAGGTAGCGGCTCCTGACAGCGGCTCCCTTGTTTGAACATCAATTTCATCTCCAGCGCTCCTTTGCCCCGGCCTCGCCAAATCCCACAACAATTACGGCCCAGACAAAGTGTTCGGAGGGGGAACGCTGCTAATGAAATGTGGCCTTCAGGGCCACTGGTGTACAGTAATGTGTCAGTGTGGTGGAATTGCTTCAGGCTAACGGTATGTCGCAGGACTTTGTGCCAACATCCACGTGAAGAACCGTTCAGCGCTCTTTGTTTTTCAAAGTGTTTGGTTTTGACTCTGATAAACATTCATGTCTCAAAGGGGAAACCGCCTCTTCACCCGAAAGCTGTTAGGCTTTCATTCTATTCTCCAGGGCGCACACAGGTACGGCTACACAGGGGACCCGAGTGTTTTAGAAGGTTTTATTTCATCATGAATGCATTAGCAGGCATCAAGGAGTCCTGATATCCTCTGAGATGCTGAATGTTCTGGTGACATTTTGACTTGAGGCTGAGTCCACTGGTCTCATGGCATTCCATGAAAATGTAATATTTATTCACTTATCGTGATTGACATTCTGCTAATATAAAAATAACGTGTAATGTTGTGAAACTAATGCTGATCCTCTAGATGACCTTCAGAAGTAAAGGAGACCATCAGTAAGAATATTGTCTATTTTTATATAGTTATTCTGGGTGTCGGTGTCGGCTCACACAGGAGGCACGAGCGAACCAGGACCAGGACCAGAACCAGAACCTGGACCAGGACCAGGACCAGAACCAGGACCAGAACCAGGACCAGGACCAGGACTCCACGTAGCAGACCGTCAGTCGCCTGCTGCAATTCAATTCAATTCAATTCAGTTTATTTTATACAGCCCAACATCACAAATACAAGTTTGCCTCGGAGGGCTTTACAATCTGTACACATAACATCCTGTCCCGGGACCTCACATCGGATCAGGAAAAACTCCCCTAAAAAGATAGTAAAAACCCTTTCACAGGGGAAAAAGGGAAGAAACCTGAGGGAGAGCAACAGAGGAGGATCCCTGTCCCCGGATGGACAGAAGCAATAGATGTCATGTGGCCAGAATGAATAACGTAACGGAGTTACAGCACATTACATGAATATGACAGAAATTATTCATATAATGAGTAGTAGGCATGGTCCATGATCCTGATAATCCACGATCCATGAAGTAAAGGGAACGGTGGTTTAAACAACAAAGCTTTGACATGTTTTGTCATAAACATCCTGTTTATCATCATAGCTACTGTCATATCACCAACATGTTGACATTTTTATTTTTTAAGATTATATGAAGCATCTACACTGAGGAAGAGAAAGGAGTTCAGAACCTTCAGGAGGCCACATCCTGCTGCACATGTTGAAGATGATCACAACATACAAATGAAGACCCTCGATTGTGTCTATGCATCACCGTATTCATACGTCTGAGATTCATCCAGGATCCGTACATCCATGTGCCCACCAGGAGACCGGGTCAGAGGGTCATGACCCAGGAGACCGGGTCAGAGGGTCGTGACCCAGGAGACCGGGTCAGAGGGGCGTGTCCCAGGAGACTGGGTCAGAGGGTCATGACCCAGGAGACCGGGTCAGAGGGGCGTGACCCAGGAGACCGGGTCAGAGGGGCGTGACCCAGGAGACCGGGTCAGAGGGGCGTGTCCCAGGAGACTGGGTCAGAGGGGCGTGACCCAGGAGACTGGGTCAGAGGGTCGTGACCCAGGAGACCGGGTCAGAGGGGCGTGTCCCAGGAGACTGGGTCAGAGGGGCGTGACCCAGGAGACCGGGTCAGAAGGTTTTTAATAAACATAAGGCAACATCCTTGAATAGAATCAAAGTGCCATGTAAAGAAGTTAGTCACCATGGCTCTTGGTTCATGCCACTCCCGGGCGCTCTGTGTGTCGGAACAGAGGTCGTCTTCAGTTGGGAATAATGTGCAGTGTTCTCCTAAAGAGCGGCCACACTGCTACAGAGGATGGATCCCTCAACACAGTGTGTGAAAACACACACGTCTATACTGTACTAGCAGCCAGTGCAGTTACACATCAAGACAGTCTTCTTTTAAACGATACGTTTGGGAACTTTTGTTAACAAGGTGATTGCATGAGTATGCAACAGTGAGCAGGAGTGAAAACACCAAGACCAAATTGAAGCAAATAACTGCCGTTCATATACACAACAGGATGTAAACTAACAAGGAAGACAGAAGAACATTCATCGCCTCATATCCTACACAAACCTACCTTTGTGACTGTGGACGTAACTACAAGGTGAGCTTGAAGTCTTTCTCCTTTTTAGTTGCCAACATATGGCACAGTGCTGCAATAATGTGAAAACGCCATAGCTGCCTATTGGAGGGCGTTTAGAGAAGATGTCCGTTTCATTGTTTTATATCTATATAATAAATATACAGCTGTCAATTAAATGGTAAACTGCGTGAGAAATGAAAAAAAAAAGTTGGCTATAATAATCACCGGTTGTCTATACGCAGACAGACGTGATCACTACAGATGGTTTCCACTGTATGAGACGATACAAAGCATATCCTTCCTTTTGTATTGAGATGATGTAGCTCCTCCCATCAGTGTGTGAATGATGACATGTAGTGTTAAGAGCTTTGAGTGGTCAGAAGACTAGAAAAGTGCCAGGCAAGTATAAAACATTTGTCAAGCTATTTATATCTTCAGGCTTCAACATGTCTTTGACTTGTTTATGGTACCAAGCTGTTAACTTCCCATGGAACCTACATTACCCACAATGCAACCCAATGGCCAATGGTTCCGTCTTTGATTGGGGTGTTATGCTAGTAACAGCTAATGTAGCCTGGAGCCGCTAATTATTAAACCTTACAATTATACATGAAAAAGGGAGGTACATTGGGACTATAGATAGGTTGATCCACCATTATTATGATAATTCCTTTTGTCAATATTTGTAGGAGGTATGGATAATCTTTCAAGCAAAGTCTGGAGATGACTGCAAATACAGCTGATGTATTTGACCCTTATTGCCTAACCTTACCCCTGAGAGCATATGGGCCCTTTGCCAAGTTCCCATTGCCAGATGTAGATCCTGAGCATGTAGGACCCTGGACACATGGAAATGACCCCGCTATGGACATGTCTCTATACAACCCTAAATGTTCTTTCATCCTTTGTGTGTTCTCTGCCTGAGGGAGATCTATGATGGGAGCTTTTACAAAATAAACTGTACAGATTCTAGTGTGCAGAAGTTATTTTTGTTGTTATTCCCTTACTTTATATTGTACACTCAATTTAGAATGCTGATGTTTGACAGGCACCTGAAGGCAACATTGGGCTTGTTTAGTGTGCTTGATAGGTTGCAATTTAAAATCAGTCCGTCACTGTCAGCTCAGTATGAAATATTAACTGCGCCGGGGAAGGGATTTGTGATAGTGATGGATTTAAGACCACATACACTCTTTAGTATGTGTCAGTCCAGTGTAAGCAGAACTGTAGGACTCAAAGAAAAACTCAACCAGGTTGCAGCAGTGGACTGACAGGCATCTGACCCCAGAATGCAGTCCAGACCCCCTGCTGCTCTGGGAAACCTGGGCTTCAACAACTGAGCGTAACTCTCAGCGATGCAGCGGTCGTGTTGTTCCTCTGAAACAGTCTCTGAAGGGGAGAACAGGGTTCTACACCGCTGTAGGTCACTTTCACTGGGAATGTCTCCAAACATTTCACACAAGTAATCATTTGGCTAATTGCTCACACATTTAAGATGATTTTCTCTTTGTGCTATTATGAATTTCAGTGGCTGGTCCTTGTACATCCTGTTAGCAACACATTGTGCTCAGGTTACTTTGTAATTATTGCAGAGGCTTGTTTCTGGAGAAAAAAACTGAAAAAAAAACATGTTTTTCTGATCACAGAAGACTGGGACCCTGTGAGGTAAAACATGATTAAAACTAGTGCTATTATTATATATTATTTCTACTATTTTTATTGTTCATGTTTTCCTTTTATGTTATGTTTCTACGGCACTCGTTCTCAGTGAAGTTGAGGAATTGTCATGTTTCCTAAATGCTGATTCACCGTATTTGATTTCGACCAATTAAAAAAAAATATATGAATAGTATTTGGGTGCTGGCATTATTGAGGGTTATCACTGTACCAAGACCCAGTGGCGGGCCGTGCGTTTTCGACCTAGGCCTTCAGTGCCGTGTGTCCACATCAGGTGCGGACTGAAAAAAAAAAGGTCCCGGGAGTTCCTGTCAGACCGACCCGCGCGTGTATTGAACACGGCCCGCTGCCCGGCGCGTTCATACAGACTGTCATACGCTCACTCTGTCTGCTATACGGACGTTTTTTGTGCACTATTACGGGCACGGATAGAGGAGCTATTTTAACCACTTAAGACGAGAAAAAAAAATACGCTTTATTAACGGTTACTTAATTTTTCACTCTTCTCACAAGGGTTACGGTATTGTAGCAATTTAAATGAAGTTAAACAACCATGTGGTTGTGGCAGTGGCGGGCCGTGGATTTAGTATTTACGCCCGCCGTCTGTTTAGTTTAACAGCTGATGGCGGCCATGCAGCAGGCTCAAGGCAACAGAGCTGTGCAATGAGATAAGATAGTAGGGAAAACTAATTATAATACATGTAGTGCATTTGTGAAAAACAATTAAACTATAAAAAAATAGCTATAACTTTAAAATTAATCGCATTTATGTCATAGTTAACTCGCGATTAATCTCAATTTTTTTTTTTCTGCTGATGTTTAGCAGGTCTAATGTAGATCAGGTCTAAAGTAGACTATGGCGCTAGATCAAAAAAATGTAATACAAAAAATTAAAATGCAACCTTTGGGCAACATGGATCCAGGCCGATCCGTCTATTGTCGAGATCTTTTAGGCTGGTCCAACGTGTTGGTATGACTGGCTGACGTGATGTTACAAAAATATCGTTTTTCAGCCTTTAATTTGGGGATTTTGGGACCATCATATAGCAATAACAGGGATTTCACTTGAGACTTAATGCAAAAAAAAAGTGTTTGGCTGTGAAAATCCTGTAAGAAGTATATAGGACAGGGCTAGGACGTAATTGTACACGGTCTGTGCATTGAAAGTACACGTTGTTAGCAGTGGCGAGAACATTATTCAATATATTCAAACCGGAGTCAAATTCCATGTATGTGCAAATTGACATGGCCATTAAAGCTGATTCTGATTCTGATATATGTCAGTGTGCATGTGGGCCATGACATTGTCTTGACCTTGTAAGATTTGACTTACACCAAAACTGCTCTACAAATCTGAAACGGTTCCAAAAATGCACACAGATTTGTCATGACAGTAATGTGTGTGAACAAACCTCAGCATGAACGATGAAAGGTTGCAGACGTCCAATGTGCTCTTTGTGTTTGGAGTACGTCTCCCCTGGACAGTGTGCAGGATTGGGTGCAAAGCTAACTGTGATACAATGATTCTTGCTTCCAGGTGGTTAAACACTAATCACAATTGAATATTATTTTCCTTTTCTGCAAAAATATCCCTCGAAATGCAGCAGACTGGCCCTTTAATAGAAACAGGTGTGCGTATTGGTGTTGTAAAATCTCAAGACAGCAAAAATCTCCTTCCGCCACCCCTGGAAATACAAACGGAATGATGTATTGCTGAGGTTATCTCACGCCTGCTTGACGTCCATTTGTTCTCAGCAGCCCAGTCGGCCCAGTGTGGAGATAAACATCACAGGCAGGATGGAGACGGGGAGCGTCTCTGCAGCATGACAACATGCTCTACTGTAGAGACAAAAGAACTGATGTGTTCCTGATAGACGATTTTGTTCAAGAGAAATCTGGCTGCCAGTTGGATATTATTCCCCTGTCCATCATTCCAAAAGGTACAGTTGCCTAGACTCCACGTATCCAGATATAAGCCAAACTACTGGACCTTTAATCTCTTCAATCAAAACTACCGCGTGGCCAATTATCTTCCATTCAAATGGGGTAGTACTGAACCTGTGCAAATAAGACAAAGGAAACAGCCTCTCTGTGCTTCTGTGCTATTTGCATGTATTTAATATGCAGGGCCTTAGCGTGACATTGTCCCCTCTCCATGCAAAGAAAGAGCCACGTTGTGAACAGTCCAATTCATAAAGATCAGCGCTAATAGCCACAAACAGTTACAGCAATTTTATTAGCATCTTCAGAGAGTTGGTGGTCACTGAAGTGCATTTAGAAGTTATTGTTGGGTGGAGGCGTCATCACGCTGTCTCAAACTGGGAGGAAGTTATAGGATGCAATGACAGTTGCCATGACAAATAGATGAATCAAGCAATACAAGAAATGAAAAATATAACACATTTTTTTCATAAAAACAAAGGAACAATGTATTTTTTTCTTGTCCATATTCAAAAAAAGGTAAAATTGCACACCTGCTAACCATAATGAGCGAGTGATCAGTGTAGAGGGAAAGTGAAGAAACTACAGTCGGTGTCAATGAAGTTGTTGAATTGTGAGTTCTACTTGGTTCAGGAAGGAGTCACTCTTCACAACCATCTACCCGTCTGTAAGGAATCATACTCACAGCCAACATTAAGCCTTTAAAAACACTGGAACCAATTTTGGCTTTAGACCTCTAGTCTTTTCCCTGTGTTTGAGTCGTCGTAGGAACCCCCGAATTAATTCCAATACTTGTGTTTATTGTATGTATTTGTTCAGCAAAGTCTTGGGAAAAAATTATATCTGCAAAAAAAAATCACTTTTAAAAGATATTTAGATCATAACTATGAACATCCAGCATGATATGAGCAAGATTTCCCCAAAATGGCTCCTAATGAGACACCTTTTTGGAAAGATTAGGACCTAAAGAATCAGAATCTGCAACAAAAATCACAATAAAACACATAATTTGGGTGTTCAAAGGAGTTTCAGAGTGAAATCTACTGCGTACGCGTGTACAGCAGCTAACTTCACCTGGAGTTTGTCCAGCAGTGCGCTGTGGTTTGTTTCTCCTCCCCCACCTGAAAATCACTCATTGAATTGTTTGTTAAATTTGTCCCTGACATTGCAATATGCTGCTCTGGTTATTACGGTGAAGATAACTTGTGTGTGTGTGATCAATCAATCACCTACTGAGCAGAATCATCTCGTTATCTATGTAATTACTAAATGACGACATTGCCCATGAGGTCATTCAAATTAATATTATTATGATGTATTAGTTCATCCACGATCCACCTAATTTACACGACCCGACCCTGAAATAAACTGAAAAGACACCAAGCTGTGGCGTTGTATCTTATTTGCACTGCTGACATTACTGTTTTGTAAACAGCACAATATTGTTATAGGCTACATGTTGCACCCTTAACATGAACTGTCCACAAACCCGTCGATCTTAGTTTGGCAACTTTTATTAAACTAATCCACGGTCAAACACAAGCACATGTTTCTGCCTTCAGGCTGCAAACTGCACGTCTTTCTAACTCTCTTAAAGCGACAGCGCTCTCTTCTACAGGGTCAATACAATACATCTCATCCATTTCAACACAGATCTGTTGATCATCATGTAACCTTATCTGGGATCGGTGAACATAAATAATGAATACCTGTGTCCTGATTACATATTTTCTCTAAATATTGACTGATAACTATCGACACTACAACTTTATTTCACACTTTGGTGGTTAAACTGTTATTAACCTGCAGTTCACATGCACATGTGTGCTGAACAGCGAGGAGGAATCCGTACGGATCGACAACAGTCCGTTACACCGCTAACGGAGGAATGAAGCGAATAATGAATAATGAAGCAGATATTGCTTTTTTTAAGTAGGTCTTTTAGCTAAAATATCTTTTGCAGCTGTCTGTGCCCACAGCACTTTGCTCTTGTGGTGGTACTCCTGCCTGTATCTCCAAACTGGGAATGGGCCGCCTGCCGTCTACTACAGACACATACACCCGATACCAAAACAACAAACTATCCCTTAACGGGGAAAGGCAGATTTTCCTGAATATTGCCACCTCCGACATCCTATGCTAGATTCATACCATTAAACTAAAACCATCAGCACCACGACTGAACACGCGTGTCGGCAGCATACAGTCCAGCCTCTGCTCTGTGGGGAGTCTGAAATATTGAGCAACATTTTACTTGAGTTGGCTTAGATTGTTTATAATTGAAAGGCGCTAACACATAATGTTACCTATTTAATTTGTCTAATAACTAATCACGATATCTCACTGTGGCTCAGTGGTGAGCAGGGTCGTCCTTCAATCAGAGGATCGGTGGTTCGAACCCCGGCTCCGCTAGCTCATGTCGATGTGTCCTTGAGCAAGACTCTTAACCCTACATGTCTCCTGTAGCTGTTCTACGGTGTATGAATGTTGATAATCTGATGAGGCTCCTCCCATCAGTGTGTGAATGATGTCATGTAGTGTTTGAGTGGTCGGAAGACTAGAAAAGATCTCTACAAGTACGGGTCCATTTACCATAACACGTACTGCAAGACACGATCAAATAAGTAACAATTTAGTGAGGTATAATGTTTATAGACATGCATCTTGAATATCTTGGTTGTATCCAAATACTGTTGAGCATTGCAGGATTATAATGACACAAAATACTTCCTACTACTCGTGAAATATAGCTTATTTCCTGGCTAATTTCAAGATCTCTTTTTATCTTGAAAAGCCTGTCTACTTTTTCTTCAAGAAAATGTTCACCTAGTTTTCCAGTGTAGCATTAGATGTTTGTGATGAAGTGGATTTATAAGTAACACTAGTGATATAAGGAGAAATTAATTGTGTGAGCCTCTCGCACTTAATTTCTCCAACTCATAATTTTTCTCAAAAAATGCAGTAATAAAAGCTCCATTGAAATGAACAAAATAATCTGGACCTCACTAATATCTAAACCGTTCTGGCCCAGGATGACCGTCTAAATAATTGCCTCCCTCAGAGTTTGAGGCCTTTGAGTTCTGACATAGCTGCTCTAATGAAAGTATAATCATTTCCTCTCACGTTAGAAAAACACTTTATATCAAAGCAAGGCAGGGAGCCCCCACAATAAAGCACTGCAGGCAGCCCTATTGCTCCTGCTCTAAAATATTAATGAGATATTGTGTAACTTAAGAAAAAAATAACAGTTCTTTTGGAATTCAGAGGCAATACAAACAAACCTTTTCTAGATTTGCAGACACTGAGTTTTTGCTGTTTCAATCTGAATCTGTATGGTATGAGAGAGCTAGAGCAGTGAGAATAGAATAGAAAAAGTAAAAGTGTAAAGAAATCAATTCCAGTGCCCAGTTGTTGAAATGACAAAAACAACCATGCATGTCCTCAGCAAAAACTGGCTCTGGAATGAAGCTCTTTGATTCTGAGAGCTTTATCTCAGTGAGAGTAAGTAGCACAAGCCAGGGTTGTGTGCAGGCAAAGTGGTGTTAAACTCCGATAGACCATGCCTGAGATAAACATATGAAATGATGAGGGGAAGGAAAGACTGATACAGGGGAACAGTCCAGAATGGTCAGGAGAACCAGGGATACCCGAGTAAGAGCAATGTCTCACATGAATGTGAGTCTTCTTCCAGTCTTTTAGAGCGCTCTGTAGAAAACATCTGAGAGAGAGACAATCAAAAGAAGTAGATGTCCCGGGAAAGGGTGTGAAGCTGAAACAAGCAAGGCCATGATGGTTTAACCTCAAGACATCAGGGGGCTCCATGCAAGATTCTCTTTGGGGGATTCTTACTTTTTGTGTTTGTTTATGTTTTGGGAGTAAAAATGGGAGAGAGAGAGAGAGAGAGAGAGAGAGAGAGATCTTTCAAGCAGAAGACATACAAAAATATCCATTATGCAATATGAATCTCAAACATTGTCTAGAGTGGCTGCGATCAGCTCCAGCAGCTAAATCGCAGCCAGCACCTGGTGGAATACTATACTGGCTACCACTGATACTGCTTGAATCCCAGCACAGACGAGCTTCATTGATATATTAGCTCAACTTTCCTCCCTATATTTTTATTTTCCCTCTTCCCTCACCCTCGCACTGTGCTGGTCATTTCCTATCAGCTAATTCATATACAATATGAAATACCAGTCAGTGATTGGCTGTATGTCTCTTAGTAACTTTCTTGGACCCTACACAATTGCTTATTCACCGTATAGGGTGGGCCGCCATTGGACTTAACTATAGTGTAGGAAGGACTGGTTGGCAGATTTAGGGGAGGACCATGGTGAGTGGTGTGTCAAGATGGTTTCCCCTTTGAGAAGTGTGTCCCATAGTGCCGCCCTCACTGGTTGGGTCAGGGTTTAATTCTAGTTCATGTTTGTGAAGTGGTCACTCAGTAAAAATAATTATTGCTTTTTCCCTTCACTCACGTTGTCTGGTTTGCTTTTTCCCTTTTCCTTTGCGGCCATTGAATGTCTGGTACTTAGGGGCAATTTGACTGCTGCGGCCCACCCAGTGGAAGGCATTGTATGGCAGGACCAATACTTGTGGTAATTGTGGGTGCCACTGGCTCCCTGGTCTGCGTGAAGCACACTTTTATGCACATCACATGAACAATAGATCCTAACAGTAATTTAGACTTCTTTGCCAGGTTGTTCCCAGATCTTTGATGTCATTTCAGCGTTGCAGGACAGTGCAGGCACGGCTCTTTTTATCTTCTTTGGTTCATGTGACCAACCGTTTTAATCAGCTGCTGGACACACACAACTACACTTCTTTGGTCCAGTTAATAAGATAACAATCACATTCCTGATATTGCTTTAGGTTACCTTTTCAGTGGACACGGTCAGAGCCTCGACACCAAATTACAATGCTGTGCTTACTCTAGATTTACAACCAAATGCGTTCAGAGTCAAGTCCATACAATGAGTTGACTTAGGCAGTGGTAACGCTCGTCTTTCCAATCAGACTTTTATCATCAGATCAAGCAAGACGCCTAAACTGTTAAGCCTGTACACTCCGAGATTGAATCTAGTTGGCAATGGGACCCGATCAGCCAGACCACATGCATGTGGACACTTTACAGACTATTTTTCAAACATAGGTCTCGCATCAAGCCGCCGCTGGAGCGCATCTAAGACCCCTGTCTGAGTTGTGTTACATTACTGCTGATGAATAACCAAATATTTCCTAATTTTCCTGCTTTAAAATTCAATGTTTTAAGTAATAATATAACAGGGGACTCTTAATGTGAAGAATGTATTAAGAACATGTGTTTATCACCAAATTAGCGGAGCTTTGTTAGCAGCTATTTTTTAATGTTAAAAGTGGACGTTTATTCTCTTCTTATTTTGATCTCGTACATTCAAATACAAAAGTCTCATTGGAAATAAGTGTAACCATGGCTATAGTCACTTTGCCATTTCATCTTGTTCTGTTTACAATACATTGAAATGACATGAAACTAAGGTAATACAATAATATCATGATAAGTAAACCTTTATAAAAGAAACAAATACCTACTTACTTTCCTAACACTTGCTTTTTAATGTGCTTTTGAATAACATCGGTTTAGACGGTCTAGCCCTCTATCATAATAAGATCCGGGACACGCTAACCCTACGCATGAACTGGCAAACCTGGAGGGGTAGGGATAAGTGCTATGGGCAAAAGGTGTATTTGGATTGGGCCTAAATGTCCTTTCACCTCCTCTGATAATGTACTCTTCCTATCAGTTCCACTCACAGCGCAACATGAAAAGCCTTCGCCTCTTCCTGTGTGTCTTTTACTGTATTGGCCATGGCTCAGCACAGATTCATGAATACAGAAAGCTGAGGGGTTGACCACCGAACTTGCCATGCAGCCAACTGTAGAAGCTTTCGCTCACTGAACTGGACATGTCATTGTCATTGCTATCAGAGGGGCTCTCTGGTTTGAGGTATATCATTGTGGTGCTGTGTTTACTGGCATGGCTGATCTGTGTAGACCTTCTACACAAATTCCATTTGCTTTAGTTGCGGGATGATGTCACGGCTCTCTGTGATTCAGTCAGACTTTCAGTGTCATTGTTTTGTTTATGCTTGGGGCATGGGCCCACACGGGATTTCTAGTTATTGATCGCTACAATGATTTATGGTTAGGTGGACAGCCAGACTCTTCTCCTGGTGAGTGCTTTTATACTGACTTTCACTGCATATTTTCTTGTGTTTTTAGGGTTTCAGATGTTTATTGTCCCCACTGTTTGATGTCCATGAAGTCTTCAGGTTTACAACAGCATGCTGGAATGAACATTCTAAAAGGAACACATAAAAGTTGGTCAAAGAGATCATTGCCGTTTGACTCTCAGGATAAAAACAGCATTATATTTCTTCTATAAGACAAGTGTTTTGTTAATTTACTTTTTAAAGTTTTTTACTTAGCGATTTTAATAAGTGAAGCTTAAAGTTAGAAGTTAGTTTTGTCTTTACATGTTGATGTGGCAGTGGTGTTGGAAGGGACCACTGTGCTTCATGACCTACCCGACCTCTACTGCCTTTGCATACTTTGGCCTACTGTATCCCATGAATATTGATTATCCAAAGGACATGAGGTATACCTTTGAAGCGATTCAGACTATCTTTTTCGAGCTTGACTCTCGATGCTCGCAGCGGATACAAAGCTTTTGCTCTGAATATTAATGGGGAAGCCAGACAGGCCCTAAAGCTTAGTTTTTTCCTGTTTTAGTGCATGTGGTAGTCCTGATGTTCAAGCATGGTAGTCACCGTTGCCTCTGAAATAGAGATTCACAGAATTCGTGGAAATGTCCGTTACCAGTTCACAATAGGGACAAATCCAGTGTTTTAACTATTCAAGTTAATTGTTACTACTCAGGTACAAGGTAAGTGAATGTACATGCTTGTACATGCAAACATTTTAAGTCTGCAAGTTCTCTTTGCCTGTGAAATAGAAATTTGTTGAACTGTGAATTCTCATTATATTGATGAGCAATTCACAATTGGCTTTATTTATGGCTTTGCATTTAATTGTAGATGCTAGTAGAGCAGTGTATTACTGCCTTGGCTAGTTTAGTTTTCTTGCAGTATAATACTTTAAAAAGATGTGTGGAAGTGTCAGTTGCCAGTTCACAAGAGGTATTTATTTGTAAAATCTCAGTGTGTGTATAACTTTTAACTGGATAGTTCATTGTGGTTAGTGCTCATGGAAAACGTACACTTGTACACCCACTTGACTATGTTGAGGTGAGGAAGTATTGTAATGTGACACACAGCGGTTTGATTTCTGTGTACGTAACACCAGACTGACCTCATTATGTACTTTTAACGCGTGTTCAAAACCTGTTTACGAAGGCTAAATAAACAAGGTTTTAGCTCACTTTGAGCTGCGTGCCCTTTTATTATATTTGTTGAGAATTCCTTCAATACAAATCCAGCAGCATACATTTTCATTGAGTTATCAAGGAGAAGTTCCATCTCACTGAAACAGGAATTATGTTTATTCAACTAGTATATATGTGTTTGTTTAAGGTAGAAATACATGGCATTGAAACAATAATTGGATTGTTAGCCTCACAGGAATATTATAATTATGTGAACAAGAAAATCTAAGTTTACAGAACACAAAATACAATTACAGCAACATAAAATTGTATTGATTTGTAACAGAAAAGTTTTGTGTCACTGAAACAATAATTGTAAATTGATTCAACACATACAGTATAGCTGTGTTTGTTGAAGGTAGAAATACATGGCACTGAAGCAAAAATGTTTGCGTTAGCCTCACAGGAATGTCGTAATTAGGTGAACAAGAAAATGTAAGTTGGCAGAACTTTTTGTCTGAACTTGGAAATCTTAGTTAAGTAAACTACTGTATTCAAAAGTTGAAAAACTTTTATTGCAAATCATTGCATCATGTTGCCTTAATATTTTTTGAGGTTTTTTTTATACAGTGTATCGACATGGGCTAGTAGAGCCGAGGATCGAACTGTCAATCTTCTGAGAACTGCCACCACTGAGCCACAGTCACCCCGAGTGGTGGCTGGTATCCATGGACACACATGAAAGGTGAGACTGCTAAACTGGGAAGGGTGTTGTGGGCATGCTCACCCCATTGGAGTTGCCTAGATCAGGAGTGTGGGTTGCTGGACCATCTCTTGGTTCATACGCTCCGTGGAACGGATGTATTCCAGATTCAAACAATTGCTCCGCTCCTTCCACTTGCATTCCTCGAGTGCAAGCTTTACCGCCAGCAACTCCCGGTTCCCAATGTCATAATTCCTGTCCGCGGAGGACAGTTTCTGGGAGAAGAAGGCACTTTTTGTTTTTGGTCCTCAGCAGATCGCTGAGAATGAACCGCCACTACACCAGGGTCCGAGGTGTTCACCCTTACAATAAATTGGCGGACTGGATCTGGGATTATGAGAATGGGAGCGGATGTGAAACGTGACTTTACTCACCCAAGGCCCCCGTCGACTCAGAGGACCACCGGGAGGGCACATAGGGAGAGGTGAGAGCGGTGAGGGGAACACAGTGTAGTGGAAGGCCTTCAAAAGAAACAATCGTTTTTTACCTTGGCCCTTGATCTCTTTTCTATAGTGACCTCTAGTGAGCCCGGGGGAAGGCCAGTCACTGAGCCAGCCTTTCTGATCATCTTATTAATCCTGTTTTTATCATCCGCAGTAATTGTGTAAATTCAGAAATATGTGTTTGGTAGATTATTTCTCTATTGTAACAATGCTTCTTGGCAATAAATTGTATTCCGTTGGAAAGCCTGTTTATTTACCTTTCTCATGATATCTTGGAATAAACATTTCACAAACTGAGGTGGAAGGCACACAGTGTGCAGTGCACAGGAACATGTACATCGGCATGAAGGAAATCTTCCACCTTAGAGTACCATTCATACCTCCTATGAGGTATGAATCTACTTCAACTCCCACATCATAGAGGTCGTCCTCGATGTCTGAAAACTCCATGTGACGCCGAGGTTTCAAAAGAACGGACCTTGACAGCTTGTGGGGAATGGCTTACACTGTAATCAGAGCGGACTAGGATGACATGTGGTGTTCCCCAAGGCTCAATACTGGGTCCTCTTCTGTTCAACATCTACATGCTTCCACTGGCTCAGATTATGAAAAACAACAAAGTGTGTTATCATAATTATGCAGATGACACACAAATCTACATAACTATATCACCAGGGAACTATAGTCCCATACAAGGGCTGGCTAAATGCATTGAAGACATCAATAACTGGATGTGCCAGAGTTTTCTTCAATTAAATAAAGATAAAACAGAAGTAATTGTTTTTGGTCCCAAGGATGAACGATTAAAAGTGAGTGCTCAGCTTCAATCACTGATGTTAAAAACCTCAAACCAAGCCAGAAATCTAGGTGTAGTTATGGATTCAGACCTCAACCTGAATAGCCATATCAAGACAATTACAAAATCAGCCTACTATCACCTGAAGAATATACCAAGTGTTAGAGGACTTATGTCTCAACAGGATTTGGAGAAACTTGTCCATGCATTTATCTTCAGTAGACTTGACTACTGTAACGGTGTGTTCACAGGCCTCTGTAAAAAGTCAATCAGAAAGCTGCAGCTGATTCAGAACGCTGCAGCTCGAGTCCTCACTAAGACCAGGAAAGTGGATCACATCACTCCAGTTCTGAGGTCTTTGCACTGGCTTCCTGTCAAACAAAGAATTGACTTTAAAATCCTGCTGCTGGTTTATAAAGCACTGAATGGTTTAGGGCCTAAGTATGTTTGTGATCCGCTGCTACCTTATGAACCATCCCGACCCCTCAGGTCGTCTGGGACTGGTCTACCTTATGAACCATCCTGACCCCCCAGGTCGTCTGGGACTGGTCTACCTTATGAACCATCCTGACCCCCCAGGTCGTCTGGGACTGGTCTACCTTATGAACCATCCCGACCCCTCAGGTCGTCTGGGACTGGTCTACCTTATGAACCATCCTGACCCCTCAGGTCGTCTGGGACTGGTCTACTTTCTGTTCCAAGAGTCAGAACTGCTGAGACCCTCAGCTCCTTAAATCCAGATTGAAGACTTTTCTGTTTGCTGTAGCCTTTAATTGAACCAGATTCAATTGCTGCATTTCACTACTGCATTTTATTTCTTAAACTGCACTGCAACTTTTAGTAAACTTGTATTTTTTATTTAGCTTTTTGACTGTTTTAATGTTTTCTTAACTGTTTTTAAATCTGCTTTATGTTTTGATGCTTTTAATGGTTTTATGTGAAGCACTTTGAATCACCTTGTTGTTGAAATGTGCTATACAAATAAACTTGCCTTGCCTAATGGGAGCCCAGAAAATGCATCTCTTCATCATCATCATCCATGGCAGCAAAGCAAGTTGGTGGGTCCATGGGTGAAGTGGAAGGACCAGGGGAAGTAGCAAGGTCCCTGAGTGAGATGGCATGTGTATGGGAGCCATCGCTGTGATAAGTGGTCAAATATATGACTTCTTTGTCTTCGGAGTCCATGGTTGTAATGTGAGAGAAAGTGCTCAGGTCCTATTGTAGGTGCATGTGTCCCCTTTTCGCACCTAGCCCAATGTGTCAAAAATCCTCTTTTGACAAGTCTTAAAACTATACTAAAGGAAGGAGCTAGAGGCAACACACTTTGGTTAAGTATCTTAACAATGGCATTAGACAAATACACACAACATTTCGTGGTTCTATCACTTACCTTTCAAAATGTATATTCAAATTACATATGAATAATACGGATATCATTCAAAGCGCAACTATTAGTAGAGTAGAGTCTACTTCCAAGGCTCTACGGTAGGCTGTTTGGTTAATAACACCATTATATGGATCAGTGTGTGAAAAGTTCAGAGCTCCAGTCTGCTTGCTCCAAATGACCTGAAAGTTGACATGGGGACTTGTTAACCTTCCCTCTACCCACCCTGAAATGCCCAAGTACCTATAATCTTCACATGCAAAGTTATTCAACAAGGTTAGGTTTGGGTCAGAGCTGTGACCTTCTTGCAGGGTCAATGGCGCAATTGTTCGGTGTGTAGATTTATAATAATTTACTATGCCTTACACTGTAAATAAGGAATGTCTATGTGTAAAATACTTAAGAAATAATATAAACAATAAGGGGAAGTGAACCTTATGAAATTGTGTATTGTAACATGTAGTTAGTTTAGTTAGTGTGTTCACATGGGAGATGTTGTAGGTAGGCCAGGAATGTGAGGTCAGGATGAGCTCATGGTTCTTCTCAAAATGGGTGCCATGCACACAGAGGGGGGGAGAGATGACTAGAAGAATCAGGAAGCAAAGCGTGCTGAGGTACCACCTCTGAACCAACCCGAATGCTGCCTCCACCTCTGTTAAACTTATAACCAGTTGCACGCTGTAATGTTAAGCCAATGAGAGACGACGACGCCCATTATATTGATCTATAATATCAAATGTTTTACACCGATAGCCGTTAGATATCCGGTGGTCTGTGGACGCTGTGTTTTTGTGCATCCTCGTACCATCAACTTTTTACTTACTGAATCCAGAACTATTTCTTCGAGTCCACCATCCAAATATTTCAGAACATAACAGGTGTGATCAAAATCCTATATAGACATATAAACTTTCATTAAAAACCTAAGACAGAGGGTTCAAAAGAATATTAAGAGAATAAGATAAAAACAAACAAATAAGAGATGTAGGGGTTAAAAATGGAATAAGCAATAGGGGGGTTAAAAAATATATAGGCGCCGGCACAAGATGGGCAGTAGATTGGACAGGTAGAGTAATTTATTATTACATTAAAAAAGTCCCACGGTCTCCATGGTCCATGTGGGAAACCCTGTGTGCCTGTGGACTCATGGCGAGAAACCGGCACTCTTAGTAGTACAGCTTCGGAAAAGCCTGTCCCTGTGAAGCTCTGGGAGGCGAGGCCACAGCAGGAGGCGTTTGGCCAGTGGCTCCTGCTGGTTAACCTTTTCAGCTTCAGACTGTTCTGGGATGTCTCTTAGATCCGTTGCCATTTTATGGTGCTCCACAGTCCACTGCTCGCAATGGGGAGCTGGGAGAGCCTGGAAGAGAACCTGCTCTGGAGGGAGCTGAGGCAGCAGACTCATGCCCATCACAAAGATCTTCATCCAGGATGTCCCAGGGATCACAGTTGAAGATGCCCAGCTCTTCGGTCGTTGAGGTATCGCGATGGTCTGGCCAACTGCTGTCCCCGCCACCTTCACAAAACACTTTGAAGGCCTCTGCTGGTTTCTGCGGTCTGAGGACAGAACTAGCATGCGGGGTACGCGTTACCCCGGTGTGGACAGTGCCGAGGTGCCGAGGCAGCGTTCGCAGCTGGGATGAACGTCTGTCAAGAAGATGTAGCCAACCTGGCAGCCGGTGGCTGATCCCGTTCATCTTCTTTCACTTGTTGACTGCTTGACACTGAAAAACAACTAGAACAAGAACTGCACAGCGCTTATATATCACTAGTGCAGACGTAAGGGAGGACACAAGGGGTGCAAACAAGGATGTGTCAGGATGACGCCTATATGAATCTAAACAAAGTTGCAAGCTAATTTTACAAACATTCACACTCCCGGCTGAAGAGACGTTTCTTTTCTTTTTTCAATCAGTTTTATTTTGGACATATTAATAGTTGTTAGTGATCACTGTCAGTGCAAAGGCTGAATTCAATTTCCTCAAGAGCCTGTTGTAACACCAGATTAAGAACACAAAATCTGAATTCCTCCCAAATAAGATGCATAAATATGAGCAAAAGCAATTCAGTTCTGGAGTGCAGCATCGTGTACATAGTAAAACAGAAGGTATTAAAAGTGTCTGAGATAAAGGGCGAGATTCTGTCAGGAGGCTTAAATATCAGGAGTTGACTTTGGAGATTATCTGACGAAGTAATTTGCATACAGACACTTCTGACAGAATCGATGAGGCACAGAGCTCTCACTCCGCCTCGCTCTATCAAATGCTGCTGAAATTTTCATGAAGGAGGAGATGCTTGTCTTCCACATGAGAGGGAAGTGCCACTTGCTCCAGAGTGATACCACGTATGTGCAATAATTGCAGGCACTGTTTCGACATCAGTAATAGTTGGATGATCAAACCAGCTCAGAACTCTTACTGCTGACGGTCTTTGATGAATAAAATAGTATGCCATCATTTCTTAATTAATGAAACATCTTTTTAGTGTAACTTTTGATCTTCTATTTTTCTTGATTTCAAACTGCTCAGGGCAGCTTTTTCTTTTTTTCGAAGTTTAAAATAATTCTTGATCAGCAGCGTTACACCTCAGATAATTTCTTTAAACATATCTGTATATGGTTGTAGAATATTTAGGTAACGGGACGATTTTGCTCTCAGGAGAGATCTGGTTTTCTTTTTTAGTCCAGTAGTCTGAGTCGTACTTGTCATGGTAGTAAGTAGGCAGAAGGATGGACCGCAAACAAAGACTAGGAGGCAGCAGAAACGATGAAACAATTTAATTACTTCTAAACTTCAGTCCAACAGAACAGGCAGGAGAAAGCAGGACGACCAACCAACACAGGAACTGGGCTGCTATATGTAGTAACTAGCTAACGGGGAAGTGGGAACAGGTCTGGGGATTGCAGGGCTGATGACAGACGGCCCTGATCAAGGTGGGGCCGCAGGAACAGGAGGTTGCTGCTGGATAATTGGACCGTATCGGAAGTACTGGCCTGGAGATATATATATATATATATATATATATATATATATATATAGAGAGAGAGAGGTTATTTTCCCTGGAGGCTGTTGTTGTCAGACCAATATGTTCCGAGTGTGTGCTGTTGGTGCATGTCGGCGTGCCCCACTAGGTAGCTCATGGCCGCTGCTCGGTTATACAGCTGATTAAGCCATCCCAACTGGTCGCCAAAGAGTTGTACCCAGAACCCCCTCAGGTTAACACTGTTGGCTCCGTCAGCAGCTAGACGTTGTTTACACTGTCGGCACGTTTCACCGCTCGCCTACACAGCACCTTTGACTATACAGCATCTGAATCAAGAGGAGAAGAGATGTGTGCAGTGCTGTGGTTTTCTAAATGTCATCCAGTATTAAAAATCAAAGAGAACAAATGAACAATCCAGTATGTGGGTTGATGTATTCCAGCACCATACATCAGTGATGCAGATGTGAAAAGGTTAAACTATACTTGTAAAATGATAATCCGGGGGGATACATGTCACAGTTTCCCACTGCTTCTGTGCGTTGGAGTTTGACACTACTCAATTGAAACCCCAGTCATGTATATGTTTTTGGTGTTTATGTTTACCTACTGATCTCAGTGAAATTGTCATCCAAAAGAGAGAGGGAAATAAACCACTGATACTGTGAAGAAAGATAATCCTCCAGGACCTTAAATCCATCAGATGAACCCTCACAACCAACACATTCACCTCGGAAATGTCTGTGTGTGTTCTGATGTTATTCACCGCACATTTTGCACAGAAATAAATACATAAGCTGACATCAGTGGCAAAGTTTATAGCAAAGCTACCAGTTACATAAGCATGCTCTATCTCTCTCTCTGTAATATATATATATATATATATATATATATATATATATATATATATACACACACACACACATTCTGAATATGAGACAGTATCCTGTTGGCCTTTTCATCTCAGCGTGTTTTATGTCAATCTTTTAACTATTTGAAATTTATTAGTTTATTTATTTTCTTATGTTTTCCTCAGGAGACATTTTCCTGGTCATCCATACAAATAACAAGTACTTAAGTTTGCTGTAATTAAGTAAATAAAAGGGATGAAAATAAAAGGCAAACTTAGATCATTTGTAAAAACAAATATATATATTGTACTGCATCGAAACTTTTCTTTTTATTCATTTCAATATTTGATTATTTCTTGTTTTCCGCTAGATGAGAGTCAAAGCATGACCATAATGATGATATTTAATACCTAAAAAGTAGTAATTAGCCAACTTATCAATGTGGATATGCTGTGATTTCATAGATTGTTTGTGTCAGGAACAGAACCACGGTGAGCAGGACCCACAAGCAGACAACAAGGCAGGGAAGTTGGTTTTAGAAAACACGGTTTTACTCTGGCAAACAGTCACAAACATGAAGAGACAAACCGGCACAGGACAGGGAGTTGACACAGACTAAATACACAGGGGAACGAGACACAGGTGGAAACAATGAGGGCGGGGCTTGCAATCACACAGGAGGGCGGCACACGAGGGAGGAGTCTGAAACGAGAGACAAGGAGACTGACAGACACACAACAGAAACAGACAGAACACAGAACTACCCAGGAGGTCTGGGCGTAACAGTACCCCCCCCCTCTAAGGACGGATCCCAGACGTCCCACCAGGACTGGGCCACATAGGGTGGGTGGAGGGGAGCCGGAGGAGGGACCTGGGGTACGGCAGAACCAGTCCGGGTGCCTGGCCGGAGAATGGCCATCAGGCGGGCGGAAACAGTCCGGTGGGCGGGCCGGAGGACGGCAATCGGAACGGGACTCGGACTCTGGGGAACGGGACTCGGACTCTGGGGAACGGGACTCGGACTCTGGGGAACGGGACTCGGACTCTGGGGAACGGGACTCGGACTCTGGGGAACGGGACTCGGACTCTGGGGAACGGGACTCGGACTCTGGGGAACGGGACTCGGACTCTGGGGAACGGGACTCGGACTCTGGGGAACGGGACTCGGACTCTGGGGAACGGGACTCGGACTCTGGGGAACGGGACTCGGACTCTGGGGAACGGGACTCGGACTCTGGGGAACTCTGATCAGATCGGGGCGCCGACAGGACACGGGGAGCCGGCATCGGACGGGGCGCCGACAGGACACGGGGAGCCGGCATCGGACGGGGAGCTGGCATCGGCTGCGGCCCGGAGGCGGCAGCGAGGTCTGGGGCTGGCAGCGGCACAGAGGCGGGAGCCGGGTCTGGGGCTGGCAGCGACACAGAGGCGGGAGCCGGGTCTGGCAGCGGCACAGAGGCGGGAGCCGGGTCTGGGGCTGGCAGCGGCACAGAGGCGGGAGCTGGGTCTGGGGCTGGCAGCGGCACAGAGGCGGGAGCCGGGACAGGGGCTGGCAGCGGCACAGAGGCGGGAGCCGGGACAGGGGATGCCGACAGGACAGGGGTAGCCGGGACCTTGCTTGGAAACAGGGCCTGGAGGGACTCCATCATGTCCCTGAGAAGCCGATCGTCGTGATGGAGGCGTGGGACAGGCATCGGCCGGACCGCCGACTGGAGAGGTGGTGCAGGAATTGGCTGGACCGCCACATGGAGAGGAGGGTCCGGGATCGGCTGGGCCGCCGACGGGAGACGGAGAGCTGGAGCCTTGTCCAGGTGGAGGGCTTGGAGGGACTCCAGCATGTCCCTTAGAAGCTGGTCGTGATCGGCTGGGAATGACAGCTTACGGCACGGATTGGAGTCTGCTGGGTCCATGTCTTGGCCGGTTTGTACTGTCAGGAACAGAACCACGGTGAGCAGGACCCACAAGCAGACAACAAGGCAGGGAAGTTGGTTTTAGAAAACACGGTTTTACTCTGGCAAACAGTCACAAACATGAAGAGACAAACCAGCACAGGACAGGGAGTTGACACAGACTAAATACACAGGGGAATGAGACACAGGTGGAAAAAATGAGGGCGGGGCTTGCAATCACACAGGAGGGCGGCACACGAGGGAGGAGTCTGAAACGAGAGACAAGGAGACTGACAGACACACAACAGAAACAGACAGAACACAGAACTACCCAGGAGGTCTGGGCGTAACAGTTTGGACATTTCAACGATAGTAACTAATTATGAATATGTTTACTTGATAGGGAGAATATTGTGTTAAAACACAATTTGGAGTATGTATATATATATATATATATATACTCACAATATATATGTGTATACCAGTGCAAAAAAAGCAGGGTTGTCATATTTAGTTTGACTGTAAAAATACTTTTCAGTGAAGAACAGAGTATCTCATGACAACAGCTGAGGTGGTGACCTCTGCAGAAAGACGTCCTGCATCCTCCCGTCCTTGAGAGTCTGGACTCCCAAGTCCAAACTCCCAAGTCCAAACTCCCAAGTCCAAACTCCAAAAGTCTGTACTAAGCGTACTTGGTATTGAGAAACGGCCACGGACTACAAAATAAAACTGGAAGCCACACAATTACAATTACAGGCACTTAACTTAAATCAGGAGATGACCAAAGTTATTGTTCATCCAGTCAGGAATCTCAATATCTCAAATTGCATGGCTATCAATGTGATATGAATGTTTATCCATCCAACCAGCTCCTCCAGCCCCCTGGCCACGCTGCTTGTGTCACGTTTCTCTAATGCAGACCCACCAGAGGAGAGGCTTTCAACTAGCTCCAGTGTAAACCAGTCTGGGTCCTTACTGGATGTTTAGAGAAACCGAGGTAGTGCAAAGAGTAATAAATGATGAGAGGTCATATCGGACAAACAGAAAGGACTTTTACCAAGCCACGAGTTGCATGCTTTGTGTCTTTCCAGAATAACAGAACCTGTAAAGTCACACCTTCAGTTGGAGAAAACACAATTAAAAATGTGCTGCAAAAGCAATTAAAAGATGCTGCTTGAGGAGAGGCGGTGTCAGATAGGACAGTGGAACAATGAGTGCCCCAGATGCCGAAAGTTAAATCCGCACCTTGGAGAAAAAAAACGTCTTTAATTAGCATGAGATTAGCATTAGCAGGTATGTCTGAAACAAACTGACATTTTTCATTTACACATTACAGATTTATTCAGGATTACAATCACCGCTATTAAAAGTCCCCAGCTGTCTGGAGGTAATATTGTTCTGAATGAAGAAGGCGTCCAGTCATTTTGAAGCAGTATCTCTCCTGAAGCGGTGACACGTGCCGCAGTCCTTTTGACAAACTTTGGCTTTTTGCAATGCCGAGGCCTGGTTCCTGCTCTCTTCGGGATATTTTTTTTCTTTTAAGAATTATGAAAAGCCCACTTCACAGCTTATCTTGACTACAAAAAAGAAGACTTATCTTTTCACTAAGATTCCAAATTATGAAAGGCAGAACCTCGCTGGCAGATGTGCTTTTCTTTCATTAAGCTGACTCCTATTTGCTCGGGTTTATCTGCCAGCAGATATCCACCATGTGACAGAAATACATTTCACAACAGTAATGACAAGCAGACCGAATCCTGTGACGGAGTAACACGGAGCAGCCCTTTGTAGATGCTGCGCAGACTGCAAAGTTGCACATTAGTCAGAGTGAGATAACACTGAGCCGCACTTTATGATGAGCTGAAAACAAGCGCAGTGCTGCTGTTAATGCTCACAGAAGGCATGGGAATTCAGAGCTCCTGCTCTCCTCAGGCGGCCGACCCGTCGACCTTTCAGTTGTTCAGTTTGCTCCTCTCTTTTGATGAATATTCAAGACAGGACTGTGGTTCATCTTGCATCAGAGACCAGATGACACCCACACTGTAACTAATGTCTCTAAGCTTTCTGCGCTGAAGATAATCCTGCCGGCCGAGCCGTACAGAATCAATGTCTGTGCAATCAGACGACCGCGGCCACGGCTGCTCAGCGTCTTCTAGGCCCGCCGGACCGGTCGAGGCCGACTTTCGTGATCAGACAATTAATCCACACGAGTGTACATTCATGTCCTGTGATTCTTTTTTCATGGGATTCATATGGTTTGGGCTTTATTAGGATATGTTGTTTTTGATTTAAAGTAAGTTACACAGGTCCGACATATTTATTAGCTTATATTTGTGGGTATATCAGTGGGTAGCGTGCCCGTCTATCAATCAGAGGATCGGTGGTTCAAGCCCCGGCTCCGCTAGTCCACAGTGTGTAGAGCAAACTATTGGACTTTGGATAAAAGCGTCAGCTAAATGTAATGTTTGTGCAAATGATAACGGTTGTTTGTTTAATTTTTGTTGTTTTTCTTTAAATAGAAATACATATGTTTCCATATACACATATAAATAAATAATATCATTTTTGCCATCTAATCATTGAAGTCTGTTCACCCCGAGACGGGACTTTGATCGCATTTGGATCAGATCCACAGACCTCATTCGAGGAGGCTGGCTCCTGTTGAGTTGGACCTCAGAGGTGAGGACAGCATGTGGACACAATCCAGACAATTTATCAACCGTAGACCTCCATCATCTTCCCCGACACGGGGGTCCTCTCCAGAGGACAGCGAAGGGAAGAGAGGAGGAATCCAGAGTTCTGTTAAATTACTGCTGATCAAAACACCACATTTCCTAATATGGCTGCTTAAAAATAAGAGTTTTTAAATAATAAGAGCTTTTAAATGACAAGATAACGGGAATTCATTTCATTGTGATGAATTTATTTACGGGAAAAAGCTGAGTTAGCGTTTATTCTTCAATGAAAAAACAACAACTAAGTCTACAAATACTGCAGGGAGGAAGAGTACACAACTTAATTAATGGGACTTTTACTTTGAAGAATTTATAGGAGATTAAATGGAAGTTGCATTCAAGTGTCAAGCGTGGACACGGCTGAGTTCCATTCTAGTGCATCTGATCATAGTTGTAACTGTGTGTGTATGTGTCCTTTGCATTGCTCTACTCCACATTTGGCAGGTGTATTGTGGGGGACCTACGGATGTGCAATGTCAAAGTTTATGCAATTTGGACTTGTTCAAAATTCATAAATCTTTGAATGAATAACCAATATCCCTCTTGGCAGCAGGAGGCGGGGCTTAAGGGCTCTGCTGACTGAGTCGTGTGAGTCATCTGCAGCTGGCCTTAACAGGCGGAGCAATTTACTTCACTTCAGTCAGGAATGAATGTTGACAGGGTGGTGGCGGATGATTTATGAATTACACGGACTCTTTAAAGTATTATTAAGTCATGTTTGCGGCCACATGGCTGTCCAAGCTGTACATTAAACACCAACAAAGATGTTATAAGCAAAAAGGAGCAATGCCAGTTTTCCCTTGGTATCATTTTGGTTTGTAAAACCAAAACAAGAAGGAGCTGAAATATTAACATTTTGTCCGCTGCCATCTTGTTTTTTTAATTGTTGCCATATTGGTTTGTTGGAACCAGAAGTGAAAAAAAGGTTTAGCTGAATACAGCGCATGCTGAAGACATTTTTATGCGACCAAAATGTACTTCCATGAACTGAAAACCTATTGTGAACAACCCGTGCATCCCAAGGTATCCACACCCTAAAGCATAACCGGCTTCATCGCCTACTTTACTCAATATGGACCATAACTTACTGGATGACTTAAACTATGAACTCATGTTGACAATGTTTACTTACTTGTAATAAACTAAGTGAGCAGTAGAGTCATCTTCACAGACTTTTTTTTAGAAAAATCGGAGTTGATAATTTTCGTTGTCGTTTCGATATTAATTATTGCAAAGAGCAATGCAATCCTGGAAATGGTATCATTTGGAATTGTCTTATTTTTAAGGGATTTAACGTTTCAACATATAATAATTTCGACATTTAATTTTGATCAGGGTTCTTACGGTCATGGAAAACCTGGAAAAGTCATGGAGTTTTAAAATGGTTATTTCCAGGCCTGGAAAAGTCCTTGAAAACAATAAAATCCCAAAAGTTTATTAAAAGTCATGTAAATGTGTTATATTCATGTGTTCATGTCGTTCATTTACTCTGAGTTTGAAATAATGAATATGCTTTTAAAAGAAAGACTCAAAATATAAGCAGGCATACATACAGGCATCTATATAAATGTTTATTCTTTTAATCAAACTATTGTCTCATTCATTTGTGTCATTTAAGGTTTACTGTATGCTTTGTATTCTCATTGTTAGTTTAAATACTACATTTACTAATTTTTTCATGTTTACACCCAGATTTCACTAAATGTTTGCTCATGGAAATGTGGTTTAAAGTCATGGAACAGTCATGAAAATCCATTGGTCAGAATGTGTATGAACCCTGTTTGTTCTTCCTGCTTGACAGATAATACCGTATGAGTGTGCAAGTCCATATGCATGCACACACACACACGCGCACGCACACACAGACACACACACACACACGCGCACAACACACGCACACACACAGGCTCTCTAGGTGTTAAGAGAATACCTCAGAACAGCTCATTCCGCTTCTTCTCTTCAGACCTTCTGTCTCTTGATGGTTCACAAGTTCTCTCATGCCTGTCTGCTCTTCTTGTGACCTTTTCAAAGTTACACATACGGAATGAGATTCTCCCCCTTCAGGAATGTACCATTTCAGAGTGACACTTTCCAGCGCTGCAAGGGTTTTCAAAATGTCCATTGAGGCACAGTGTGAATGATTTCCCCCCCGCCTATTCTTCTGCCTCGCTGTTTTTTTTTTCACAGTCAACTTCAGTTCTCACTCTACATGTAATATTGGGCCAAGATTTCAATTTGTTGGTTGACCTTTTTGCAGCTACATTCTCTGGGAAAGTGCAAATAGCATCGTTCTCCCAGGACATTAATTCTGGCCGCTGAGCCGATAGCCGAAGGAAAAGACTCAATGCTTCAAACCAATACGTCCTTTCAATGGAGAGCCTTTTTTTGTTTGATGACTTGGAAACACAGGTATTACTTACAGTATTAGATTCTCGCCGACACGCGATAGATATAATGCGTCTCCACTGGCGCCTCCCCAGACCTGCAATACCATTCTGACTGTTTTACATGACCAATGGCAATTTCATTGTGCAAATGCGACTCGGATCATAAATAAGCTTGTTAATTTTTGCCCTGCTGTTTGTGATGACAAATCGCCCGCCGTGTAAACACTGTCAGCAGATGGCAAAATTACTCAAGCGAGGGTGTTGCCTGGTACTTCTGGGAGGTTGTAATGGCGGGGCGGTGTCTGGCAATGGGATGCTAAGTGATGCAGCGCTCCATTCTTCTTAGCTCGGCCGCGGCAAGCAGCGACATTCATCATAGCGACGCACCTCCGCAGACAGATGTGTGCGGAGGGAGAGGAGGAACACATGCTACGATTTCCTCAGACGGGTATCGGCCAAACAAAGAGCGGGATGAATGTTCCACAGTCCCCGAGCTTGACAGGCCTCTGCAATAACAGCCACCCATGTGTGTGTGTGTGTGTGTGTGTGTGTGTGTAGATGGGAGTGAGAGGGCGTGCATTGCCTCCTGACTTTGCTTTATGCTCAGATTTATCCAACTCCATTCATTTCCTCTGAATAACTGTTAACACATGAAGTCATCATTCGCAATTACCGACTTTTGTCGGGAAGTGGCAGTTACACAACACGGTCCAAATTGTCGACAGGGTCATGGTTGTTTTCTCCAATTCCTCCCAATCTACTCTGCTCTCTCCTTCCTCCTCCGCCCGCTTGAAAGAGAGAGATAAAAAGAGACAAACGACCTGAAACTCAGACCTTGTGAATACGGCTCTCCAAATGAATGGGCTCATTGTGTACGCTGAGATGCAATTACGCTGCCTTTCTACCACCTCAACAGGGATGTCGTGCTAGTTGGAGCTCGGAGGTGAGAAGGAGTCTCTGTTTCACAGCTGTGATAATCCCAGTGTCGACGGTGGATAAACGACAGTGGAGTTGTTGATGACGCAACTCAGAAATCCTCTTGTTCGAATGCAATGACGGCTTCAGAGGAGAAATTCCCCCAGAGAGCACAGCGATGGTCGATCCTGAAATCTCTCTTTGCATTTGTTTTGAAGAGTGAAAATGATTGAGATGTATGAATACATACATCTGCTATTTCAAACTGCATCAAAATGATGTAAAGAAAAACTGTAACCTCGTTTTAAACCAAACCTTCACCGTCTTTTCACCATCAAATCCCAAAACTACCCCAAGGTTCTAACTATCTGGCATTTCCTTTCTTTTAATATGCTAAAATGCATCTCTATACTCTGATGCAGGCCCAGAGGAACAGGAACACCCTGCACAGCAAGTCATCCAATTCAAACAACAGATTCATTGTTTGTCCAATGCCTCATCAACACGGGGAGGTTCTGATCCAACTGCAGCACGACATCATGTCTGTGCATCCCAAACTGTTTCAAATGACTGCAGGCACCACAGCAACTGAGTTACGGTGGGAGAAGCATTGTGCTTTGCTTTGAAAGTACTGCTCTCAGGTCAGGGGACCTTTGTCATCATGTGAAGATGATGGAACTATTGCGGTCATGCTTAAAGAAAAAGAAGCGTTGGCTGTCCGAGGTCAGCAGGAAGTAAACAGCGCCCCTGACCTCCCTTGACTTCCTCCTCTGCTCCATTCATAATGACCTCATCGGCTGGAAGGTTTTCTCACTACGTACAGAGATGAGGCTTTGGGGCATTTGCTGAAAGTCCTTCTTCTTGGAGAAGTGCACAAGTAGCTCTTCACTTCAAAACCCGTCGCCATGGCTCCATTATTGACTGACCTTATTCAAAACGATCTCCTAATTAGCTCTGTGGCTTTACACTACAGCATACTTCATGTGAGTTCTTGCTCTTGCAATACCACATACGCTTCTAGCAACTTTAACTTTCCATTGTAGTCATGATCATGTGCTCACAGACCTTAGTTAAAGCCTTAACGGGTGATGCACCATCATATCTTAAAGAGCTTATAGCACCATATTACCCCACTTAGAGTCTTAAAAAGTAGGTTGGGGGCTAGAGCTTTCAGTTATCGGGCTCCTCTTCTGTGGAATCAGCTTCCACTTTCAGTCTGGGGGGCAGACACAGTCACCTCATTTAAGAGTAGACTTAAGTAGGGTGACCAGACGTCCTCTTTTTCCCGGACATGTCCTCTTTTCGAGACCTGAAAAAAGCGTCCGGCAGGGATTCCAAAAACGTCCGGGATTTTGCTACGTCCGGGAAAATAGTTATTACCCCCTTACAAGTTTTGGAAATGGTATCTCCCTCACGTTCCACCTTCTTGCGCAAGCTCTGACTGTAGAGAGAACTGTCATTGGTCGACCGATCTCAACGTAAATGTAAGATCACGGCATGCTACACACTACTGCTACTGTGATATTCATTTATCTCTGTTATGATTTTTATTTTATAGTGCAAAAATAAATAAACACAAATAAATAAATGAAAGGAGTGCAGGACTAATGAGGGAAACTGATCCGGGGAATGAAGAGATCCAAAAGGTGGAGAATCTCCTCTTCAAAATAAAACAGGAAACAAACTTCAACAAAAACCCATGTACCGTGCTTTTTATGTTGCTGTGTTTTTTGTTAGTTTAAATAAAAAAATGAATAGTGTATGAATGTAATTGCAACAGGGTTGCCTCACCACTCGATCCCAGGAAGAAGTAGCTAACGTTGAGCGCCAGTGGAGTTGGTGAAGATGTTGTCGAGTCCTGGACTAAGAGCTCTAACTGTAGCTCCGCCCCCATCAATACGCTTTAAGCACTTTTATCATTTATTTAGTTACAGCTTTCCCCAGAACTTCAGACACACCTTTGGGCTACGTACTAATTGAATTCTACACAGTACAGATACTGTATGTTCTATTTCAACGTATCCCAATACAACAGTTGTGCGGAATTAATCAGAAAAGTTGTTTAAAAATGTTTGTACTGAGGCAACAAAACTACTCGTTTAGGTTTAGCAGAAGGTCATGATTTGGGTTAAAATAACTACTTGAACTACTTGGTTAAGTTTAGGCTACACGACTAAGTGGTAAGGCTTCTCAGTACGTGTGTTATGAAACTTACATAAGTGGCATTATTTATATGCGTATTTTTACAAAAGTACAGTCAAATATTTCAACGTTTCCTTTTGTCCGGTGTTTGTTTGACCCGCCCACCCAGACCTCCCAACATGCACTTTGTCTCTTTTAATGCTCCACCTTCCTTAGCGGCAGCCCTGAACGTCCTGGTCCTGATCACGTGGGTTAAATAAGAAGTGAGTGCATAACCTTTGCAGACGTAGGTCTTTACAGTGAATGTCTTTTCTGTCATGCCACATGACAGAAAAGCATGATCACATTAACAAATAGCCTACTGTATGTGAACGTGTCCCTTCGATGCTTTATTTCCGACTGATTGCTCTTGTTGGAAGATTAAAAACACATGCTGTGCAAGTACTTGCTGTCTCTTGGGTTTCTAGCACCTAATCCCATCTGATGATGACGGCATGCGCAGCAAGCACATCCCTTACGACCCCTCATTTTAATTCTCATTAAGATCAATAACCTGATATTCACTTCAGAGATAGCGTTAGTGTTTAATACATCTCAGCATAAATGCTAAACAAAGCTTTGATTTGAAGGCAGGAGGTGGAGCCCCGGCGCTCACAGCCAGTGACTGAGCAGTATATTAACTCAGTATGTTAATCCTTTCAGCTGCGCAGCTGGAGTCCAAGTTAGGAGAGAGCTGTTCTCAGGTTCAGGTTATTTTAAGACATAAGAGCTTGCTTTCAAAGGCGCTGTAGAAAGAGTGAGCCCTGAATAGACGGATAATTAGGTTGTTCTCTGCAACAGTAATTACCCGTGTTGTTTTTGACAGCAGTAGAAGTGAGGGCATGTCTTGATTCTTTTTCCATCTTTTGATTTTCTGTTGTTTCGAGTGGAGCCGTGCCACATTTCATTATTTCATCGCTCTGTGGAGAGCGGTAAACACCGCCGCATGAACGATGATCAAATATCTGCAGAGAGGCGGCCGCGTCCTCTCAGTCATCCGCACACACAGGTTGTTAGGATGCGTACGCGCAGAGAGAGAAAGCAGTTAAAGACCCACCGGGTAGATACATTTCCTTCGAAGGCTTTTTGACAGCAGACATACACTAAAGATCAGAAAGAATCTCAAAGGCTCTTCCTATAATTAAGCTCATCCGTCTCTCTGATTCGTCTTCACAGGTAATGATGAAAGGTCTAGATGAAGGATGTCAGAAGCAGAAAGCAATTTTGAAGTTCGCTCTCCGGAGAACTTCAAAACGGTAGTCTGAGCCTGCCGGAGTCACCTCTCACTTCTGTGAGGATGACTGTGAAGCCACGACTCCAGCGTGGAGCATCACGCTTTGAATATGTAGCAGTGAATATGGATTGTGCCCACTGATGGAATGGTTTCTCTGCTGAAGAAAACATTGCAGCACACAGGAGGACCACACATTATACAAGCGTCCCCCTCATGTCGCTTCAAAAGGTTTTCTGCATTGAACTCCACAGATGTTAACCTTCTGAACCCCAAAGCGTTCAGGGCGTTTTGCTCCTCTATGGAGACGGAACAATCATGGCTGGAAGTAGGGAGACTCCAATATGTCTTCTGTGCAGTATAACACAGTTATAAGGCCATGAATCATAAAACAGAGAAATTCATTTTACAATAAATATAAAACAATGGAATATATATACATTATATTGTATATAAGTGTTCACAATTTTGTAAAAGGAAAATGTATCTACACACTTATGTCACGTGACTTTTTCTTCACAGAACCTGGTGAGAGCGAACGGTTTATTTGCAGCAACATTTTAAATGCAACATATAAAGTATCTTTGATGAAATATCACAATGTTAAGCTTCATTTTGGCTGCTGGAAGCGTCTGTCACACATGATGTGTTCAAGGACCGTCGGAAGGATGACAATAACAATAATGTTGTTTTTCTGGCTGGGATCAACAATGCAGACTGAAAAGCACATTTTCTTTTCATTACATACAAAGTCACAGCAAAGATGAGAATAGTAGCACCTATTCAGCGAGAGTGACACCAATACAGGGCGCTTGTCGATTTAAAATGTGTAAGAAAAAGATGGTTTTAGCGTAAACATTTCAAGGATCATTTGGATTACTCATTTACTCCATGTCTTTGCTTCTTTATGTGTGACATCAACACACACGCCTGGCGGGAGAGCCACGAAGCTCCTTCACTCTCAATACATCTGGAAAGAGAACAAACACAATGTTCGTAAATAAACAGCAAAATGCTTCAGCAGCTTTTAGCCTGCCACTCCTTTTATGTTGAGATGACATGTTGTGGTCTTTGCTGTTTGAATACCTTCTACATATTCTGAGTACTGAGCCACCATGGCTCTGAGTGCTTTCCCTTCTTCCCGGAGCAGCGTACAGGACTCTTCCCCAGTGGCCTGGCTGCCACCGACCCTCTGGGATCCGGCTCATACGGACTGGAGGCTTGGCTGAGGATTTCTAATGTGGTCCTGAGACGGTTCATGACCTTCTGCTTTATTTCCTCTGAGACTTCAGCCTCCTCCTGTTATATAACTAAATCCATTTGGTGTAGAGACAGAGAAGTGGCAGAACCACGCTGCAGACAGAACAAAACATACAATATGAATACAAAAAGGATCTAATGTTTGTTTCATAGATATCAGTCCGAACCCGTTTTTCAAAATGTGTCTTTTAAATCCAGAAAGTGAAGGGTTTATTGCTGAATTCTTCCAGAAAGAATACGAGCAGTAAAAATGCGCGTTGAACGCACCACCGTTAGCTCCTCACAGTAGTTGCAAAGCGTCCCTGACGGCAGAGCCTCAGGGAAGCGGGAACCACACCGGCTTGTTTTAAGCTAAGAGGCATTCCTCATCCCCGTTTAAGGACGTGGGACAGATTGAAGAAGAGAAAATAGCCCGTTGTCCCGCTCTGCCGCTGTAAACACATCTTTATCGGGCGGATTAGGTTCTGTTCCCCGGTGCAGGCGGTGATCCGCTCATCGTCAGGAGCGTAACGCCACTTCTCACTGTGGCCTCGTGAGCATCTGAAAGTGACATCTGGAACAGCACGAGAGTGGAGAAATAAATCTTGCACCTGACAGTTTGTTTTTGAAATAATTACCCCACCAGAAGGCTACAGTCATTTTGGAAAACATTTATTTTTTTCACACCACAAAAGGAAAACTGTGCTCCATGTTGCTTTTCATGTCAGCTTTCTTTTCAGAGAGCAGTGTGTGCAAGCCATTTATTTCATTTTTCCAGTGGCATTGGAAATGCTTTCTAATAGTATCTAAAAATCTTTGTGAGAAACAAAAACACGTGACTGGTGTTTGAAGAATTAAACACAAGGGAACTGTAGGAGACGGAAGAAGGGAAAGACAGTAGGGAAAAAAAGATGGAGAAACGTGAGCGTTCTCTAACAACGTGTTTGCTTTATCCAAAGAAACTTTTGCTCTCTTCCCAGAAAGATATGATAGTCACTTCTGGTCCAAACCAAAGAGAGCGAACCCAGGCAATTTTCTCCTTACCAGAACTTCCATACCAGAACAGCCGCAGCAGAAAGAGTTCTGATCCAGCCGGGTGTTGCTGGCTGGATCAGCTAGCTTCTAGCAGCTAGCTGATCCAATAGGTCGATCGCGATCGACCGGTAGATCGCGGTCGTAGTGCAGGTAGATCGCGGGTAGATCGCATGCCATTTAAAAAAATACTTTATTGACAAAACGCAGCTCCCGGTGGGCAAATTAACAGGCTCGTTCGAAAGCGCTGCGCCTGGCCTGGAATCCAGACGAGAGCAGGCGGGAGTCAAAAAACTGCAGTCAAGTCAGACAGTTTTCAGCTGCCTTCAAAGTAGTCAGTAACAGGAAGTCACAGAAAAAAATGACTTCCTGTTAGTTCCGAACTTTAGGCTTCTTGTAGTTTACAGATCACGTTCGGATTTATTCATATGTGTTTATAAATATATATTTATATAGAAATGTGTGTGTAGCTGCAGCCTTTGTTCTTTTTATGTCTGCCTGTGAAATACATTACTATTACTATTTTGTATTATCAACCACACAAGATATGTTTTTAGATTAAACATGAGACTAATAGTCAACAATCGAGCGCTAAGTATTACAACTACACAAGGTGTTTGCTGTCAGATCTAAGAGCCAATCAGCTCTCTGATGTGGCGACAGCCAGGCGTTTCCCATCATGCACTGCGCCACGCAGTCGGTGGAGAGCTACTGCGGCGCCTGGGTCTGATATCGGGGGCTGCCTCGCTCTCTGGAGAAGGCCGACTGTATAATAATATTATACAAATATTAAGTCCAAACAGCGTTCCACCATGACTGATGATGATTTGGAAGTCTGCCTGAGGCTGGCTACCAGCAGCTGCTGTCCGGACTATGCAACCCTGCTGGTTCCATTCAGTGCAGTCATCAGAGTTAAATGTAATGACCAAAAATGTACAGAATTGTATTGTGTCATAAGGGTTCATGCAGTTATGCAAGGTACGCCAATATTGTAAATATAAAGTATACTCGGTATGTATATAAAAATAGGTATTTACCATTATTAATGTAGGTAGATCTTTTTGACTTGGTCATTTTAAAAGTAGCTCGCGAGCCAAAAAAGTGTGGGCACCCCTGTTCTAGGGTTAGGGTTAGCTGCTAGAAGCTAGCTGCTAGAATCCAGCCAGCAACGCTAGGAGCTAACTGCTCTCATCTCGGTAGTAGTCTCCTAGCGGCGGAGCGTGAGGCGAAAGGACAGCAGGGGGCGCTGCCTTCATACTGTTGGCCCATCTATCAACCTGTGTGCCCCATTGTTTGCATTGTGAGAGCTCACCTGCCAGTACACTGACTTATCATTACTGCTTTTTAAATTGACCTGAATTCAAACCTTTGAATCCTGCAGTACGTCCATCCTTGGGGTTTGTTGTTTTTAAGGAATAATTTAAAAGCGTTTCAAAACCAATTAATTAATGTGAAAATCGCACTGCTTATGTGCATTTAAAGTTGTCCTTCACAGACTATGGAGTGAGACCAGGCAGTGTTCTGTCAGTGCTCTGGAGTGACCTCACTGCTGACTTCATTTCTCTTCATAAATCTAGTCTTAACCATATTTCAAGCCTAGCTTTCTCATTAACATACTTTTTTTGCTCATTATCTGAATGTAAAGTGTCCTTGGGTTACGTGAAAGCCGCTTAAAATTGAATACATTATTTCTCTTATAATTGTTGTTGAAAACAAGGCTGCTTTTCTCAGCTAATGAAACATTAATGTTTTCTTAGGACGGCAACGAAATGATTCACAAAGTGGTCTTCACATTAAAGAACAGCAGGGCAGCTTGGTTTTGCTTGGTCTTGCTCTCAAAGTTGGTTGCCACAGGATTTACCTCTAAGGAACTAATTTACTCCCTTGAAATGTCATCCAGGTCTCTAACTGTATTGTTATCCTTTGTTCTGTGTTATCTTTTGGTGCTCTCCTTGCATGAACCTGCTCCCGGGTGAGCAGGTGTGACTGACCGTTGATTGAACCAGATTAGGAATGATTCATCCTCCAGTTCAAGTGTCTGGACCGACTGAATAAACTGAGCTGCTGATGGCCAGTGAGAACGTTTCTGAACATGCCAGTGACATTCCTACCAGATTATATGGCAGAAGTGACATTTCCACCAGTGCTGACAGCGTTTCATACGCAGCGCTGTATTTATCCACCGACTAACGTTTGTATAATTATATTGAAACCGTAGCCTTTCTGAGGCTGCTTCGAAGGTTCAGCAAATGTGGATAGTGCAAGTTAGTCTATATAATTATTGACACTCATTATTGAACAAAGCCTTGAATGAAATATCCCTGCCTTGATGATTTGTGTGGCTTTCTGTTTGGGGCTTGGAGTGTGTGATCAAAGTGCTTTTTATATGTTGCACTGGTCTAAAATGTGGATGTTTGTCTGCAGAAGGTGTAGTTTCAGAGAGGCTGGTCTGTAGCTGCTCGTAAATCCCAGTGCATATTTGAGTTTACTCTTCATCCCGCCCTCAAACCATCAATCACCAGTCACGGTTATTGTTAGGCCCACTAAACTAAACATACTTCAACAGATCTGCCAATATCCAACTGCAATCGCTCTGTATTTCTTGGAGTGGAAGATGGCAACCCGACACACACACATCTAGCAGGAAAAAAGCCATCTGCATGTGTTGTGTGCGACCAGCAGAGAAAGCTGTCAGGCTGGGAGACAACAGAGCTGCTGCCAGAGAACCGGTCTGTTACCAACTAGCTACCGTACTTACTAGACAGTCAACCTGACACGTTAGCTTGAATCTGACTGGGTTTCTCTTCAGTTTTTCCATCCCTTCTGGTACATGTCTTCTTCTTTTCCTAATGTATGTGAAATGTCCCGCTATGGATTTTTGGCCATCTGAATGTCTCTGTGATTTTTCATCAAAGTTCTTCATTTTCTCCCCATTCTCGTAGTTAGGAAATGACGGATGTGCATGGACAGGTGAAAACCCACCAAATGGAACCCCTCAAAGTGATGTATCTGACAAGGTGATATATATACATTTTTATATATATATATATATATATATATATATATAAAAATATATATATATATATATATTTTTTTTTTTTTAAATTAGATTGGTCAAAACTGGGGTGCACCTCTTGACCCAGTGCACTGGGCACTGGGTCAAGAGGTGCACCCCAGTTTTGACCAATCTAATTAAAAAACAAAACAATGTGTGGGTCTCAGGTGTCTTGGAAGCGGCCCGCCGGCGTTCATGTGAGTGTGGATGTTGTTGTTTAAAGGTCTGATCCCACTGTCCAGGGTCAACCTCAGCATAAGGAGGTGTAGATGGATGGACTATCTATCTGTTACCTTGCAATGAGTAATTCATGAACTAATAATGATCTAATCATTAGTGACTTTTGTAAAATAATACCCTGTTCAAGTGAAATTTCTCAGATTAATTTATTGTTCGTGTTCTGGTTTCCCCGTATTAGACTGAGCTAATATCTCAAAGCCTTTGTAATCCGCAGCATCCCTATCTGGAGGAATGGATATAGCTGTATTGTGTTCATGCGTGCACTGTGCCTTTACTGATAATTACAGCACATGTTAAGGCTTGAAGGATTAAGCACCATCTATCAAAGCACCGCACAGACGCTGCGTTTCTCTGCTGCAATCTTAAAGCAAATCATGTGATCACAGCTTCAGTTCTCTTTCTGTATTCCCTTTCTGGAGACAGGAACATGTTGGCCGTATGTGGAGCCAGTCACCCTCCCAACGCGGCCATCTAACGTCAATCAACCCGTGAGACTGGGAACATTATTTTCACCCTGGTGTTTACTGTATGTGACTTGAATAAACATCTTATTTTTATGTAAATAGAACCTCTGTGATTATGTAAAAGCTCCAAACTGCTTCTGAGTGACACGACTCGACGTAGTTCAGTTTGAAGCAGGAAAGCTCCCGGAGATTTGAATCCATCACAATCTGTTCATTCTTCTGGAGGATGACATTTTCGCAGGTAGCACGTCGGGAGAGAGGCTAACTGCAAATGTAATGAGTCTGTCCCAGACATGGCTCGGAGGATGGCCTCCAGTTAACAATATTTGGTGTTAATTAAAATGTTAATTAGACGATCCCTGTAGCCGGGCACCGAGTCGGAGTGCTCTTTCTCTCAGGTCACTCCATATAACCTCTCCTGGACACTACAAATGTCATTTAGCAGCAGCGAAGTAGCTTTGAAGTGGCATCAGTGAAGCAGACAAAGGAGATGTACCTTCCTCCACACGGACAGACATGTTCATGTCGTCCTTTGCATTGTAAACCTGCTGCTCAGCGTTGCCTTACAGCCGGAGGGAAGTCACCAGCAGTCTGCAATATAACGGAGATTTACAAATGCAGAGAATAATATTCTGTTCACACGCAACTCAAATGGCTATATTAGTGAAGTGAAGGGTGTGAGCTTGATTAAGTTAACTTAATAATCATGCTTGAGTAGCCACCAGCACATATTGCTGGTAAAACAAATGTCAAGCATTCAATAAGTACATGCATGTACATGCTGAATGTTTTGAAATGTTTTATTAATACCACATCAAAAATGTTATCGGAGAGCATTTCCTCGAAAGTCATGAGAACCTGATGCAGAGTAGTTGTATATGAACGTAATAGATGTTAACCGTGCTTTTGATTTCACTTCAATGAGTGGTTTCAGTGTAGAGGATTTAAAGCAGCAGTGATGTCACCACGTCCCAAAGGCAGTGAGATGAATGCTGCCGAAACAAACTATCTAAACACGTCGTGTCTCAATTCGCTGTCGACTTTTTGGGAAGTAAAGCAGAACCCTGCAATGATATTGTTGTCTCAGCGAGCACATTTTGAATTACCAGATTGGATGTTGAAAAAAATTATGTTTTCAGTGAATCCATTTCAAAGTCTTATCTTAATGGTTTCCTCTCCTGTTCATGACATGAACACCAGATGGAAAAAGAGCTTTTACCAGGATGAACTTTCTAAGTTCCTTATTTTTTTCATCCTTGAAACCGATGTAAAGAAACTTAGTTATAATACTAGTACACGTTTGGTTTGTTGTTGTGATACTTGGTCCACAAGCAGCTGAAGTGCACCACGGCCTCGTGTGTTGAAGCATTCATGTTTTCTTCCGGTGAGCTTTGATTTCTTCATGCACCTAAAAAAAATAAAAAATTACACAAACGACACAAAACCTTGAAGATGACGGGGTAGTGGTGTCCTTCAGCCTTTTGTGGTTGAAATGAACATTAGAACACACGGATATAAAAATCACCCTTTTCACCCATTAATCTAAACGGGTGAAAAGGGTGATTTTTATTTCCGTGATTGATCATGAGAATGTCTGCAAAATTATCAAACATGTTTTTGATCAAGATTACCAATCTTTTTCACCCAATCTAGGGTGAAAAAGATTACATTATTTTAAATATTAAAAGATGTATATTGTAATGGACTTTATGTTCAATTTTGGGGCAACAGTTTTCTCTGAGTGTTTACTTACCAAGACATTGCGTTAAATGTAGGTTTGGTAGATCAAAAACGTGTTTGATAATTTTTGCAGACATTCTCATGATCAATCAATCTGTTTCTGTAGCTGTCGCAGGACTTTAACGAGCCGACCAATCATTTCATTCGGCTTTGACCTGAAGAGTCGAGTCTCAGCAGGGAAAGCACGTACCTTTATGAAAGGCAAATCCAAGATATTTTTAAAAGTGGTGTACTTCAAAGGCACTGATCTTAGCTCATATGGCTTTATACGTTGCAAAATTATTTATTTTTCTTTAATATTAACGGCAAGTCTATTTTTACGACACCATGAACATATTTCTTTCCAATCAGCACAATCAACATATAACAGAATACTAAGGTAAATATCATCTATTTGTATACCTATATGTCTAATAAGAGGGGGAGGGGCCAGCTCCTGCTTCACCCATTGAGAGGAAACCAGTCCTGTTAACATGCAAGAGGAGCTTTGTACTGGGCTTTATAGCATTATACAATTTCACATCAATACCAGCAAAAATGTCCTAAATACTCCAACAGATCTCTATTGATCCGATCTAAAGCCGTCTGAAGAAACAAGCAAACACGCTGTGCTTATCAAGGTGATGCCTTTGAAATGTATTGGAACTCAAGGCTCGGCTTTTCCAGATTATGGGATGTTTGATGATAGATTTGTTCCACACAGATGGAATCATAGCATTCAGAAGGCTTGACATAGCTAATGTAAAGTGTCCACATATCAGGGGCTTCATGGACGATGTCCTCAGCACCTTTCATTCAGTTTGCTCTACCTGGTGCCTCCTCAAGAAGGATCTTCTGTTCAACTTGTGTTTTTAACAATACACTGTATTACTTATCCCATTTTCAAGAACCCATTTGAATGTATTTCCTCTTCATAAAAAACATAGACGGCTCCTGAAAATGCCAAAGCCTGCAACCGTTGTGGTTATGAAAGAAGATGTCCTGTTTGATAGTGGTCAGGAAGTCTACTGTAATCAGCAATACAATGAAATGTCCATATCCAACTCTGTCAACAAGACCAGAGGGTGTATAAACGTTAAATTCAAGAGACATCTGATCCTCAGCAGCATCGCCCCGAACAGAAATAGATGAAGCACACGGCATCTACAGTCTTTTAAGAAATGAAGCTCAAGCGTAAGTTCAGTTTGGAAGACAAGCTTTACTCTCCGGTTCATTCAGGAGCCAGTCTGTAGTCTCACAGCCACTACTCCATCAGCTGATTGGGGGCGTGTATGTTGAATGAACCAGCCTGGCAGAGCAATTCCCTAAGCCAATCACAGCGTTGTTGTCTAACTTTAAATTCAGGGAGTCCAATCGCCAAAGACTTTGCACTATTCAAATATATGCAATTGTAATAAATGATTGTTAAACTCTTAAGTCTCTCCCGATTGAAATGAATAAGGGTCTGGCAGTGTTTATACATGTCAAATATATAAGTCTAGGATAAATATCATATGTCATCAGCAATATAATCATCAACAATAATTATAAATAGTCTATGTGGTACAGATATTTATTCATAAGGACACTCACTTGTCGGTGTTATTTTATGTGTCTTCCTTTTCATTTGTCATGTTTACAGACAACCCATCATTACATTTCAAACGGTTATATTTGATGATAAAACACTCGATCATCTGTCGGTTTATGAACTATATCTCAAGTTACTAGTGACACGGTTATGACTAAACCCAGTAAATCCATCACGATTTAGTGAATTACTGGAAAAATGACTCATTCAAGTTAATTCAATTAGTTTCAAGGACACAAAGCGGTCTGCTCTGAATTTACAGTTTGTTAACGTCCTTAATGAACTAATGCAAACTTCTCCTCCAGAGGGACCGGTCTGTGGGACCGGTGCCAGAGTTCACAGTCTTTGGCCAGGAGAACATCGGTGTCCAACAAAGGCGGGGGCCGGAGTCATCTTCTTAAAAAGTTCACATACAATAAGTACACTTGATACAAAAGGAAAGTGCAGTTGTACCCCGTCCACTTTCATTGAAGGAAGCCATTGTGTTCTAATTAAAGATCACAGCCAGAACGATGTGTCCATGTCCATGATGGCAGCTGACTGTGTTAAGACGACTTTAGACACTGTGGACCCGTTCTTTAGACACTGTGGACCCGTTCTTTAGACACTGTGGACCCGTTCTTTAGACACTGTGGACCCGTTCTTTAGACACTGTGGACCCGTTCTTTAGACACTGTGGACACTGTGGACCCGTTCTTTAGACACTGTGGACCCGTTCTTTAGACACTGTGGACACTGTGGACCCGTTCTTTAGACACTGTGGACCCGTTCTTTAGACACTGTGGACACTGTGGACCCGTTCTTTAGACACTGTGGACACTGTGGACCCGTTCTTTAGACACTGTGGACCCGTTCTTTAGACACTGTGGACACTGTGGACCCGTTCTTTAGACACTGTGGACACTGTGGACCCGTTCTTTAGACACTGTGGACCCGTTCTTTAGACACTGTGGACCCGTTCTTTAGACACTGTGGACCCGTTCTTTAGACACTGTGGACCCGTTCTTTGGACACTGTGGACCCGTTCTTTGGACACTGTGGACCCGTTCTTTAGACACTGTGGACCCAGTCTGAAGCCTTTAGAGACGCACTGGACTTTTATAAGACTAAAAGGTTGTGAAATGAGGACGCTCACAATTTAGAATATTGAGTGTATGAAGGTCAAGTGTGTACACATTTACAACCTGAGATCTGACCTTCAGAATGTGTACTCTATTGTACTGTTGAGTGTTTACTCTATTGTACTGTTGAGTGTTTACTCTATTGTACTGTTGAATGGGAGTGAAAACATTAAAGAACAAACATGGAGTATTTCATTATGACACATGAAGAAAACTGAACCTGAAAAACAACTCAAATCATCCTGGAATTATCCTCAATTATGTCCCCATGGTGTATATCAACATGCTTTATCAACACAGTACACACACACACACACACACACACACACACACACACACACACACACACACACACACACACCACTTGCTTGATTTGATGCAACAGTTACTTTTATCATTGAAACCATTCCATTGCATTCGTGTGCAGGATCATCATGTGTTGCAGACTGGGCTGGTATTGGGAAAAAAGGCATATATATATATATATATATATATATATATATATATATATATATATATATATATATACCTAAGAATACTCTGTTTAATACCTATGTGAATGAAAGCCGCATGCAACAACACACAACAACACACACCATGGACACACACGGTGGTGCGACGGGTTTATTCCCTGTTGTCTTTTCTATTTTTCTTAGTAAATAATGTGAACAAATGAAGCACTTCCATATTTTGAAGAAATACCAAACGTTTTCAAAATAAATAAAAAAATCTGAAATAAGTGTTCTCTAGATCTAGGCACAGAAATGTGTATGTCTACAGAACGTAATACTGTGTTTTTGGGGTGGATACCCTTTAGCCGATGTTGCGTGCCGTATTCCAGTCTGAATGTGACGGGCTTCTGAATACTCACCTCAGCTCAGCCTCTGCACAGCGACAGAAACACATTACGCTCCTTTTCAGCCCGAGCATTCAGCTCTCCATCCTGCCGTTTGACAGCTATTACAATAGCAGTCAATGAGATTCACAGAATGACGATGGAAGGTCCTCTCAATGTCAGCGCTGCTATCTTTGAAATGAAGTCAGTGATTTAAAAGGAGTAAAGACCGGGAGCACGAGGCCGGGTTCCAGGTGACAGACAGCCAGAGAGAGAGGGACTTCTTCCAGTAGCCGTTTGCTGCGAGGCCACCATTACTTCATGGCAGCGGAGGAACACGAACCGTTGTAATTAAGCATTTCAAACAAAGTAAGACATCTTGGATTGCTCTCGCATACGTTAATAGATCCGTCTGCAAAGGCTGCTTCACATCTGTGATCACTGTATAATAACGACACAGCCTCTTTTCCACTTGAACATCCTCCTCTTCTTTGTCTCCTCTCATCCCCTCTTCCACTGTGGGAAGCTGCTAAAAGGCAGGAGTGTAGAACGGGAAGTCCTCAGGAAGCCTGAAATGGAGCAGTGTGAACAGGTTTTTTTACTCAACAGGAGTTGGTCTAGAATAAAAATAACTTCTTGTCATAGTTTCTCAAACTACTACATCCTCCATATCCTGACAGTGAGACAGATACTCAGTGAAAACATCCGGTTCCTCTGAACAGCAGATACAAAACCCTCTGAGGTCTGAGGTCATTTTCTCGATTTTACATAATTTCTTAAATTCACCATTTTAAAGTGCCTTGCATATGAGATACACACTCATGTGTTGTATATCAACAATCTCAGCTCTCTCTATAATGAGGCACCATTGTCCGAAGGCACAAGTGTAAAGTGTGATTTGTTGTTGCCGATACATTATAACAAAGTGCAGAAGTTATATATATAGAGATATATTACATATTTAGGTCAAACCAATTTAGCCTATGTCCTCAAATGCAGATTTTGTTATTTTATTATTGTTATTACTTTCTTTCCTTCTTTATTTTTGTAAAAAAAACAACAACATAAGTAACATATAAAAGATTGTTTTAAATGAAGCCAAACTGATGGACAGGACAACTAAGTGAAATAATTGGATCAGTGCTTAATGCTGCTTTTGGAACCAACCCCTCCTCCTCTCACACTTCTGATGCTTCCTCAGTAAAGGCCTCTTTTCATTCCCTTATCTCCTCTCCCTTGGCTAGCAGTCAAGTGCAGAAGGAGAATCTGTGATGAATTACTTTTAGCCCAGGGCTGAAGTGTATTTTTTATTTTAGGCTATTTTTGTTTTGACTGTTTATCTGCAGAGAAGCTCACCTGTACGAACAACTAATTAGCCTGCAGACTATAATTAGAATATTATCTGTTCTCCTTGCTCTGTCGTGGCTGGCACTTTAGCAATAAACACATTTGATGTCTCTGTCACTTTGATATCGAGATGTGAAGGAATTCATCACAGTGTGAACAGATGTGATGTCGTAAAACATTCCCACTCTGAAAATGGTCATTAAATTATTTCCACACTTTAGGGCTTTCGATTGGAAATTATAAAGTTATTACAAGCTATATATATATATATATATATATATATATACAAGTTAAATTACCTGTAACATGAAATTCTTCATTGGCTCTCAATCATAGATCTGCTCTGAATTTGGAAGATTGCAGCTCTAACTCTTTGTGAACTTCACTTCCAAACTAAATGATTGTTTGATCAGGAACATGTGGAAAAATATATACAGACCAATACTTTACATTATGATCATCCAGATGTGAACTCGTCCTCAATTGATGTTGGAGATGACACCTGAGAGGGAATCAGATACCAAGAGAACGGGCTATATTATAAAATGTATTCAGCAAAACTGTTTGTTTGGTTGTATTTATAAGACATGTTGATATACTTAAAGACATGTTTCTAGTAGGAGGCTATAGTTCCACTCTCTGTGCTAAGCTAGGCTATAGTTCCACTCTCTGTGCTAAGCTAGATAAATCTGTCTTATTTATGTTCAGATTCCGGTATAGCAGCCAGCAAATAAGTCATTTTCCAAAGTGTCAGAGTGTACCTTTAATTGGGATAGCTGGTGTGACACAGATGTATGTTTGCATTCGTTATAACATCTCAGTCATTATAATCATGTAAGTGTAACTTAAACATGCATTGGAGCTCATTAGGGAGAGACGGAGCAAAGCAAAGGGACTTGTCTGTCACTGATTTGTTATCAGTATCCCAGATACCCCGAAACAACCTTGAATTGATTTGGCGGTGAGGTGTCACTCTCACGCCCTCCTGTGTGCGCAGGTCCCTCCTTCAGACATGTCCCCATGGCAACATGTGATGTTTTCAAGGAGAGAGGAGGATCCCACGCTGGATGGCACTTAGATTTTAACTGCAGCACGGCATCGCTTTTGCAAACAGAGACACAGCCATGTACTGTGCACCCAACACACACACGTCTTTCAACATCTATGATTAATAGCCATGAGAACTAATTTGTTTGTTTACATGTAAGGGAAGTGCTCAGGAGAACAGTACATGTCTGTCCCCGCTTCTATACTTTAATGAGGCAGCTTCGCATTCCGTCAACACATTCAACGCTCAATCCTCTCGGGCTCTTTTTTAATCAACGCGCCCACTCACTTAAAGCAGTGCAGCACATTTCCATAACTGCCTTCATGCCGCTTCATCTGTGTTGGGTTAAACTCAGAGCTTTGTTTTCGCACACTCTGAGGTGACACGGCCATTTCTTTTTGTCGTAATACGTCAGTGACAGGCATCCTAAGCTCGCCGCAGTATTCTTTTGGCCGACTTGCCAATATGATTTTCTACCAAAGTCTTTCGGGACCGTAAATCCTCCAGCAGTGAGAGATGCTTAGCGTTGATGGCTCCGCACAAACACATTTCCATTCCTCCGGGGGTTCGGTGGAACAAAACAATCACGCGGGGTTAGAAAGTCACACGGTACATTACAGTGACGGATTCCTGAAAGCCCAATAAAGACCCTTACATCAATGCCAGCTTCAATTGATTACTTTTAATGAGTGCAAATAAATAATGCAAGACCATTCTCACACACACACACACACACACACACACACACACACACACACACACACACACACACACACACACACACACAAGCGCAGACACAGACAAGTAACAGAAACTTTAGTAAAGTTGAATGCCCTTCAATTGCTTTCCCTTTTGTTAAAATGCCTTTGAGCAGGATTGCTTGTTAGCACTTTGCCAGCCACCAGATCCCAATCGCACTAATAAGACGTGTCAGAGGACCCTTCATCCTGTTAAGTCAGAGGCACCGGTCAGCATTTGTTAATGCATTGGGGAGATTTTGTATTCATTTCTGGGAAATCCAAATTAGTCAGAGTAGGACAACTTCTTTCGGCAATGCTAAGGGACGATCGTATTGTTCAACCAGCAGGATAGATTTGTTTTTGCTCTTGTCCATTAAGGGAAAGTGCTCCATAATCATGAAGAGAGACTCAGACGCGTCGATTCTCAACACTCGTCACTTAGCTTTTGGCCCAAAAAAAGCTTTGTTTTAGTAAGAGATTGGGGTTTAAATAAGTCGTTGTTTGTTTTTCATAATTTCACGTAGGTAGTGGCCTGTGTGGTGTAAGTTAAGTATTTTACGTGAAATAAAATGAGTTAACATTAACTTTTGGGTCCACACGGAACACTAACATTGGTCTCCTGGGGGAAAGTCCTGGGTGTGTTTGCTCCATGTGTCCATCCACCTTTCTCTCTCTTTATACTACGTCACCTGACTTCCAAAGCAGCAGCTCTGAGCCTTTAATGTTGCTGCAGAAGAGTTTACATGGGAGTTCGGCTTACTTGAACGCCTGGTGCATCTCATGGAGGCCAGAGGGTATGAGATGCCAAAGACCCCAACACAGCATTGGTACTTGACAACCTGGGAATGAGACCTGACGGTCACATGTGATACCTAAAAGGGTCCGACAAATAGAAAAGGCCTTCGATGTCCGTCTGTCCTCTCATCTGTACCACGTTTAGGACACGAGCAAGTTAACTCAACAATGACTAGTAAGATTTCTATTGGTGGAAATGTTCATGGTCCCCAGGAGATGTCATGCCAGGACCTTTCACTCAGTGTCTCAATCAGTATCTACAGTAATAGTTCAGGGCTGATTATCCATGAATCCCCATCAGTTCAGGCAGAGCACTGAAGTCATGCTGGCAGCACTTCATTCATGCTTTACAATCACCGGCTCATTCATCGCCAGCAGCTGGGTAATGACACATGTTCGTGTAGGTGTACAATGTGACAGTTTCTACCTGACACAATACTCTGCTAAGACCTTCATGCGAGGCCATTTCTTCCCACAACGCCCTCGATCACCCAAACCTCCCTCTTATATCATCTCCCAGCAATCATCCTGGCTTTTCTGATTCTTTGAATGTTCCCTCAGATTGCTGACACATTCTTCTGTGTAAAACATTGACCAGTATCTCAGTCAAAATGAGTCATGGGTACTAGTGTGTCCTGTATCCAGAGGAATAACTCTACTGATGTATAGACCTCTCCTCAGCACCAACATGACAGCATTGCATGATTGTTCAAATACTTCAAAAGGCCTGTCTTCCTTGTCCTACCCATAAGGACTTCCTGTGGCCAAATAAGTGATGACTGTTGTCACTCAGAAGTAAATGTGCAGATAGGTTGAGTGGGTAGATGGACTGGCCAACAAAGTGGCCAGTCAGGCCACTGAACCACGAGCATAATGGATGGATGGATGGATGGATGGATAGGATGGATAGGATGGATATATACTTTATTAATCCCCAAGGGGAAATTTGTTGTCGTAGTAGCGCCTTACAACTTGAAGATACAAATAAACACACAAGATAAAATATATAAAGAAGCAACAGGGATGAAAGATATATACAAAATAAAATAAAATAAAAATAAAGTAATATATATATATATATATTTAAATATACACAATAAAATAGAATACAACTAACTGGAATGAAATATATTTACAGCCGCAGAGTGTATTTATTAATTAAGCAAATTAAATGTAAACAATAGATTGCAAAATGCAAAGTATGTACAGTATGTGAAGTGTAATAAGCATACACGTGTACAGTGATAATTAATCCACAGAGGATCTAGCAAGCGGTGACTTGTTGTAAAGCCGTAATGCCGTAGACAGGAATGTTCTCCTGTAGCGGTCCTTGTTGCAGCGGAGCGTGAGGAATCTGTTGGAGAAAGTGCTCCACTGTCCTGCAGTAGGTGGAGGAGAGGGTGGTCCGGATTGTCCAATATGGACACAAGTTTCTTCAGTGTCCTCCTCTCCACCACCTGTTCCAGATACTCCAGCTTGCAGCCGATGATGGAGCCGGCCTTCTTAACTAGCTTGTTAAGTTTGTTGGTGTCTCTGGCTCCAATGCTGCTCCCCCAGCAGACAATGGAGAAGTACAGGGCGCTGTCCACAACCGACTGGTAGAACATCTCCAGCATCTTAATGCACACATTGAAGGATCTAAGCTTCCTCAAGAAAAAGAGTCGACTCATCCCCTTCTTGTACACAGCGTTGATGTTGGTCTTTCAGTTCAGTCGGCTGTCGATGGAAACACCCAGGTACCTGTACTCCTCCACCATGTGATGAGACACCAGGTACCTGTACTCCTCCACCATGTGATGGAGACACCAGGTACCTGTACTCCTCCACCATGTGATGGAGACACCAGGTACCTGTACTCCTTCACCAGGTGATGGAGACACCAGGTACCTGTACTCCTCCACCATGTGATGAGACACCAGGTACCTATACTCCTCCACCATGTGATGGAGACACCAGGTACCTGTACTCCTCCACCATGTGATGGAGACACCAGGTACCTGCACTCCTCCACCATGTCCACGTCCTCTCCAAGAACACTTAGAGGTCTAGGAGCCGTCGTCTTCCTCCTGAAGTCCACCACCATCTCTCTGGTCTTGGCCACGTTCAGCAGCAGGTGATTCTCACCGGCCCACTCCACAAAGTCACTCACCACTGCCCTGTACTCCTCCTCCCGTCCATCCCTAATACACCCGACCACTGCAGAGTCATCAGAGAACTTCTGCAGATGGCATGACTCTGTGTTGTATTGGAAGTCAGTGGTGTACAGGGTGAACAGGAAGGGAGACAGAACAGTTCCCTGTGGGGCTCCAACATCACCACTGTTTCAGACAGCACACGGCCCAGTCTGACAAACTGTTGTCTGCCTGTGAGGTAGTCAGTGATCCAGGAGACGCTAGACTGGTCTGCCTGTGAGGTAGTCAGTGATCCAGGAGATGGTGGACGAGTCTACCCCCACCACCCGCAGCTTCTCACTCAGCAGCAGTGGTTGGATGGTGTTGAATGCACTGGAGAAGTCAAAGAAAGTGAGTCTCACAGAGTCACCGGTTCCATCCAGGTGTGACTGAGCTCGTTGCAGTAGGTAGATGATGGCGTCGTCCACTCCCACATGAGGCTGGTAAGCAAACTGCAGAGGGTCCAGCGATGATTTCACCTGCAGTCGGAGGTGGGCCAAGACCAGCCTCTCCAGCACCTTCATCACATGGGATGTGAGGGCAACCGGTCGGTAGTCATTCCATAAGGGAAACCTTGACAACGTGCATGATCTGAAAATGGCCTCATGAATAATGTTTGCAATAATTATGAAGGGCTGGACGTTTCGTTCTGATAACAACCTCTTCCATAGAAATTGAGCCAATCCATCCACTGAGGAAGGACATGGGCTGTACTTGAAATCTATGGAAATAAAATGTTTGGTCAAAAACCTTGTGACTTGTTTGGAAGGCGATGTTTGTCCTTGAGGCTTGAAGACGTGTTGGAGGTTTTCAGTATCCAATAGTCCTTGGACCAGATAACCACTTGAAGACATTATGAAGTGTTGACAGACTGCCTTGGCATTTGGTGCTGTTTGTGTCGTTTTAAACTCAAAATGTACATTACATTACAGCCCTCCCACACAATCGTGGGAGGGCTCGTTGGTAAGTCCAAAGGACACAATAAACCGGGGCTACTTTCAGACAGATCTCCTATTTTTCTTCCCAAGTTACTTCAAGTCGTATCCACTTCTCTAACCTCTAGGTCGCTGCGTCCCCGCTGTGTTATTAGAGCGAAATTTTCCCTTTTTTATCTGAAGTGCAACGTCCTCCTGTGTGGAGAACTCATTGCCTTCACCGGGAGGCGCGACCAGTGGGGTGTTTCACATCGAGGCTGCGATCACAGCGTGTCTCTGGCTCAGCATGGGATCCGTCTCTGCGATGCATACATGTATATTTCATGATATTTCCTTTCATCTGAAAATGTAAACTTCACTTATCTCACTGTGTTGCGTTATGAACACGTTCACGCGGACGTGGCCTCCGTGGACGTTAATGCAATATATTAATTAAACAGGATTGTGTGACGTTTCCAATGCCGTTTTTTTTTTTTCCCTTCAGTGTAACGGTTATATATGTTCAAGGATTCTACCTAGACATGACACTTTTTATTTTAAACCTAAATAATGCCTACAATTAAACAGTTATTGATGAATGTTTAAATATGTATTGATTTGACAGTTATAATACATTTGAATATGCAACATGTAGACACACTGAGTCGTTCAGTAATCTCCACCCTGTGTTTGCTTTGCCCTCTCTTTGCCTCCACATGAATGATTGTGTCTCTGCTTGCTGGATTTACACACACTGGTATAATTTTGCATTGTTCTTGTCTGTCTCTCTCGCCTTCACTCTTCTTGCTACTTGGCCTGCTTTGCATTCTGAATTCACTGATAAGTAAACCTGATTAGCTGAGCCGCCGCTGCCAAATCCACTCCTCCATTCCAAAGAGGATGTCATTTTTTCCCCCCTCTCTTCATTTTCCATTCCTCTATCTTGTCTTTCAAACAGATGAATGGCTGATGAGATTTGACGGGCCCATTTCTACCAGCAGAGAAGTAGTTTCCTGTTTCCAAGGTTTTCACTGATGAAGGCTGACTTCCAAAACCAAGAGACCTGCAGTAAGACCACTTTGCTATATCACCTGCAAAACGCTTCCATTTCCCCTCAGACATCACGGGAATCATTTGAGAGGCGTCCGGGTTGGTTTGTGTTCTGGGAATGATGATTATTGTTATTTGGTCTTTCTTTATACTTTATTCTGTAACTGTTTTCATATACTTTCTTATTTTTGGTCACATGTAGCTCAAAAAACATTCATTCTACATATATTCATTTATCAATAACGGTTTAATTTTATGCGCTATTTATTTTAATTTTTAAGTGGCATGTCTAGGTAGAAACCATGAACATATATAACATTACATTGAAGGAAATAAAAAAAACGGCATAATTCTGTATAATTAATATATTGCAGTAAGGTCGGTAGAGGCCACATCCATCTGAACATAACATGTGTATATTGTGATTGACACGCTGATTACCTGGTTTCATTATGATGACATCTACAGTTTGAGTTATTATGTCACATATCACATATGGAGTCTATATATATATATATATATATATATATATATATATATATATATATATATATATATATATATAGACTAAATATAGATGTATATATATATATATATATATATATATATATATATATATATATATATATATATATATATATATATACGTTTTAATAGGTAACTTGCACACTATCAAAAGTTTCATCAACTCTTGTATTAGCATAAGCAACTCGAAAGTATTTAACAAAGTAATTTACTGTAGTGCATCAAAGTATAACACATACGTGTTGCAGAGCTTCATCTCTTTCTAAATCATCTCTATTGTACTTCAGCCAATGTATTTGTTTTCACGTGATTGTAAAGTCATGCTGCCAATCACACACATTTTCCTCAAAAAATACTTTTAGAGTTTCATATTCCTGTCATCCCATTCTGTTTTTTTTTTTACCTTTTCCTCTACCTGGGCAGCTGCGTGAAGAGGACGCTCTGCTTGTGACATTTAGCAGCACTATCAAGTGAAACGTGATTTAAGCTCAAAGAGGAGAGTCGGCCTCTCCAGTTCCCTCAGTGTGACGCTCAGCGCGTTACCAACCAAACACACGGGATCCCTCAGTGTTTGAATTTCATCTGTGAAAATGGTTTATTTAAATATTATTCTGATATCGTCATTATAATACAAACTGTTGCAATGTTCCAGTACAGAAGCCTCACACAATACCAAAGAAAAGAGAACTAGAATTCATCAGAATTTTTTTGACAGCTCAACAAACAGACAGGACTGCATTGAAATGAAATACATTAGAATAAACAAATACATCTAGAGTGGATGAGTAGCGTGGCATAGAAAACAGAACAGAAGAATAGCTGTTTCTGCAATAGCATCCTGGAGGAAGGACTCTAGCTGCTCCTCTTCAGTAACAGAGCTGTTGCTTCACAGCAGTTCAGTCTCCATCGCAACCCAAACTCATAGCTCAGTTCCTCCATAAGCATCTTTTTTTTTTAGAGTTGTTCCGATACCAGTAGCAGAGATGATACAGCCTAAACGGCTGGCTCAGGTTTTTAGCGAGTACGTGAGTCTATTCTCCGATACGTCAGCTAGCAGCTCATTTAGACCACAGGATCAACTTCACGTTGATCTGAACATCCTGTCTGATCAACAGAGAAGAGGAGGCAGATAAATGGCTCCTTCCATGATCAGGTGCAGACTTATTCAGGCTGGTCTCATCCAGTATTGGTAGCAAAAACTAGGAAAAACAATGTGGCGTAGATTGTATATCCCACAAAATGATTTAGTTTGTTATCCGCGTAACCATGAATGAAGCATAAGGACACACAGGAGGGGAGGCGGAGACCACAGATCCTTCTCCGTTGTCACTGTCGATGTTTTTTTCACGTAACCTCCGTGGTATTTATTTCTTGGCTTAACCTAATCAAATCGAAACCTGACTGAGTTGCCTGTGAAGACAGACGTTTAGTTTGAAACGATGGTTGCTGGCTTTCGCAGGAAAAGTAGAGTGACTTTTGGTCGGATATCATACGAACGGTTTGAGGATGAGTGAGACCTCTCGCTTCTTCCTCACCTCTTTGAGAGACGCTCGCCAGCCAAAGAGAAGAAAGGTCTACGGCATCATTCTCTGTGTTAATGTTTTACAAAGCGCAAGATCATACAACAATGATAACAAGCAGATCACAACCATACAGGGTTAGTAGTATACAGCTGTTTGATAATAATACTAATTTGTAGTTTTGTTTTTAATGTTCAGGTATTGTCATCGGTATCAGGACAGAACAATGGTATCGGAACAACTCCATTTTTTCATTTCTCCAATCACAATATCAAATCATGGCTCCAATGTGTCCTTCATGTTGCGAGGGCCTATAGGATGAAAGCCTTATAAAGGAGATGTTTCTAATATTCATAGCTATATAGAGAATTTTTTTTTTTTTAGTCATACATTGTACCCAAGTTATTTTTGAAGAGATGAAAACCCACTTTGGACTTGTTAACACTTGAATATGAGTACATGACACCATTGTTACAAGTACAGAACATCACTGGCGTCTGCCTTTTTAAATGGATGCTTAAAAAAAAAAAAAAAAATGTTAACATGCTGATTATTTCATTTACAAGTTGTACAGATCTGTAACTTTGTACATGAGGGTCGGACAAACTGTCCACTCGAACAGAGCACACTCAACCTCCTAATCCCGTTTACCTTCAAATAAAGTGGACTGTTCTCTTTCTGCAAACTAAACGTTCTGAATCATTGTACATTACATGTCATTTTAAAACACAGCAATCGATTTCCAGTCACAGCAGATTGGCATATACTATGTGACAGTGATGCTGGACTAACTGTCCAGATTCACCCTGAAGCTATGTGTGTTGTGAGGGATGGGACCGGGTCGTCCATCATCTCGTCCCCTCGCTGGGACCTGATCACCACACGTCCCGGGTCTGATCCCAGAGGAGTCAACGCGGTGCTGAATGCTGAATCAACACGTTTCCCTCCACAGCTCTTTGGGAATGCAGTGCAACTCTACATGGGGTCAAGGGTGAATGTTGCGTCTTGAGAGCGCAGTAATCGCCATTACGTCTGTACGCGTGTGTGAATGTTAGATTATAGCACACGTCACAGGAACATATACACCTTCATGCTTCATGTTAGTACATTAATTGTGTAAATTTTGGCCATCAACTGAGCAGAACAATAGCATGTGCTTCGGGGTCAGCGTCTACCAAAATAAAATGTTGGTCTTATTGCTCTCGGGCTGCATGACACTCACTTCCAGGTTCTGGAGACATACAATGACTCCTCTATTATTCATAGATATGCCAGTTTGAATTGCAGCATGGTGTGTTGCTGATAGATGGTGCTTAATTGTCTTTTCAGCTCAAAGGTTAACAAAAGAATATAATTTATTTACTTCAGGTTATTCTGTATCTGTTGTTGCACTATGGAACCCAAAAAATACCATTGTCTGTGTTTGTGTCAGATTGTCAAAGCGTTTTGCTAATAAATGCTCTGCAAGGATAAAAATCTCTATGAAATATCGTCTGAAAATAAAGCTAAAAATATATTACTGTAAGATATAAGAGAGAAGATTTAACAAAACTAACTCATTTCTTCCGAACATGGGTCATACACATATACTGTTGATGACAGTCGGCTCTCTGTGTTGCACTGCATCTCATCCAGCCTCTCAAACGGCGACCTGCAAAGTGTGTGTGTGTGTGTGTGTGTGTGTGTGTGTGTGTGTGTGTGTGTGTGTGTGTGTGTGTGTGTGTGTGTGTGTGTGTGCTGGCGTCAAAAAACAAGACAAACGAGCAATACCCGTAATCCAAAGTGGGTAACCTCTCCTTCATCCTCTGTCGCGATGAGACAGCAGCTGAAGCATGCCGTGTGAAGATGCTGCGGGTCAATTAAAATTAATCATCCAACGGTCACATATCAGGATTTTCCAATGACGCATAAATTGTGACATCCTTTTTTATTCCTACTGAGGATGCGATACAAATTAAGATGACGGGGGACAATTTATATATCACACCAAAGCTAGCACATTAAAATAAAGCTAAATTCAACAAACGGTAACACTGAACTCCCAAGTGTTGACTTATGTAGCTCAATAACTTATGTTCCCCTCGTTTACGCCGCCAGGTCAATAAGCATGCACACCTGTACACGTATCACTAACAAGATGTAAAAGTATGCACATTGGATCATTGCCATGGCCAACACAGCTGGAGAGAGGTCAGAATTTAAACCCTGTTTTAATGTCGCCAGTCTAAATTGACATGTATTTTCATTTCTTTTGTTTCTTTGAGAGGGCCTGTTATTCACAATGGAGCTCCACGGCCAAAGTGGTGAGTCTCAGCTATGTATACAGCACGTACAGTAAGTCTAGGTGTTAAAGAAAACAGATATATATCTAGAATCATGTCACACAAATATAGATTCTCCTTTTTTTCTTGTTCGCTTTTGAGCAATAAACACATTGGAACTGGAACAGGGAGACCATGAGGAGAGTCCTTCTTCCATGAGAGTTATCCAACGAGCTACAGAGTCCGCGTGTCACCTCAGAGGGCATCGGGCCGCCGGCGCCGGCGGTACGAAAGGGCTCCACGAGCTGTGAAGGTGACGCTGTCTACGGTGGAGCAATGTACAGTGTGGCAGGGGGGTGACGGCCAACTGTGCTGTGTGTGTGTGTGCCTGTGTGTGTGTGTGTGTGTGTGTGTGTGTGTGTGTGTGTGTGTGTGTGTGTGTGTGTGTGTGTGTGAGGAGGGCGGGGACTAGAGGGGGATTTTCTCGTTCACTTTGAGAGCAAACAGAGCGAGAGGGACATCAGGGCCTCAAACCACGTCAGTTCTTCAAATTATAACAAGGCGCCCCTCACCAAAGCACACGCCAGCAGGAGGACCGCCGGCCCACAGGTGGGGGAGGATATTCTTGTACCTGAGGAGAGAAGAAACAAACAAAGGACGTCACGTTTACTGATGGAACCGTTGAACAGATTAGTTCTAGCTTGATGAATAGATTCACTGAGGCCCTCCACGTCATTTTATGTGGCCCGCGACAGCTTGAAAGGCCTATGATCATTTTAACATTAAAGTCTGTGCTGCTTTACAGTGTGCAGTGACCATATAGACTACATCTCCCACAATGCATGTCCATTTTGTGACCCGCGAATGAATGGCACCCTACCGCGAGAAAGCAGTGTTTCCATATCGCCGTTTAACTAAAGACAAGTAATTCAATCGACAAATAATCCCAAAATGTCCAAGAAGAGAAAGATGGATGCAGAGGGAAGAACATTTAAAGAAGATGAGAAAGTGAACACTTGTATGTTTGTGCTTCAAGAAGACAACCAGGTACTTTATATTTTTACATTTCTATACCGTAAAAGTTGGGTTACACGCCGCTACTACCTTCGGTCAGTGTCCCCGTTAGCTCCCCGCTGTAGCCAGCTGGCGCTCATGCTAGTTCCCCGCTAACTTCCGCTAGCTCTCTGCTAACTTCCGCTAGCTCTCCGCTAACTTCTGCTGGCGCTCCGCTAGCTCCCCGACAACCACCGAAGGTAGCGGGACCAGCCCCGGCTCGACACCTGACTTGGGCAGAGGGGACGCGGGCAGTAGCAGCAGCAGCGGGAAGCTAGCAGCAGCAGTGGGAAGCTAGCAGCAGCAGCGGGAAGCTAGCAGCAGCAGCGGGAAGCTAGCAGCAGCGCTAACTACCGCTGCTGCTAGCTTGCTACAGCGGGACACTGACCGGAGGTAGGAGCGGCTTGTAACCCGACTTTTACGGTAAATGCATGTACAATATTTTTTAACTTGAATAAACAATAATCAAATGCAAAGACAGTTACATAACAAAATATTAGGGAGTAGTTTATACAGTGTTTCAGTTACAACTGGCCCTTTGAGGGCGACCATAATGCTGATGTGGGGGTGAGATGAGTTTTGACACCCATTTGACAGGCATTAGTAGTGAGACGTCAGACTTGTCCACCGTCAGAGATGTTGCCACACTGTACTTTTGTTTCAAGAGAGACAGCAGCACTAACATGTATGAACCACTGCATCCAGCTGAAAGCCAGAGAACCAGTAATTGCATGGCAGCTGCAGTATACCACCTCACGCCCATATATGGTTGCTTAGCCACACCCCTCTGCATCGGATACCGGCGCACGATGTCCGTATGAGACGCAGCAGTCGTTCAACTAACTAACGGAAACCCAGCTGGAGAAATATTAGAACCAAAGACGTCAATCAGGGTCGGAGGTTGGATGGATAAAATAACCGACTGTAACCTAGGTGACCGAGCGTCATATTTTGCCCAGATGGGCGGTCCAGTCAGAAACCCAGATGACAGTATGTGATAAATGCTATGATGATAGCATCATATACTGATTACGGCAAATAAAATATGCATGGGATTTGTTTTGTATGTTATTTTTTGGGCTGTGATGAGATGCGACCTTTGACCTTCCACGTCGAGGTGGCTGTGGAATGTGTATCACTGCTGAGCAGCTGGCAGACTGCCGAGTGTGAGCGGTGTCCTGCCATGCAACTACCGCGACCTCCTCCTACTTTGATCAAACACATCAGTAATATGTCAAAAACAAATGTGATCTGCAAATAAATATGATCCCTTAAAAACAACAACACCGTTAACACTTGTTTTATGGGACCTTGAGGAGAGCTGCAAAACAATTTTTTTCATTTAGTTTAGTTTTTCTGTTATCTAACATGTATTTTACCCTCTTCTGCGCTCCACATGTTGCCTCATGTGTTTCCTTAAGTTTGGCCCATCCAATGTTATTTTACACGGCAAACATGATTGCGCCATTAAACAGTCCGCCAGTTACTTTATTGACTTCATTGTTTTATACTGTCACAACACACATTTCTTATTAGTAACACACGTGTGCAGTTTGAGAGTTGATTTACAGCATCATCCCTTTAACCCTAGAACACTAACGTTACAAATAGTAACACGTGATATAATGTACCTGATAAAATATACTACTCATCAAAATATATTCAAATACAACAATAGAAGGCAAGTTGAAGTACTCTTCTTTTATTTTACCCTGTAGAACTTCCCATAAAACGATAAACAGGTATCATGGGAGGACCCTGAAAGAAGACTCAAAATCGGGTGAAAAATTAGGGAATCGTCAATAAAACATGATTATAAATATAAATAATGGAGCTATGAACTTGTTATTTGGTCCACATGTTCCTGGGACATGTGAGCTTCAATAAGTCACGCCCAGCTCCAATAACATGTGCCTACCTTCAATAAGACACGCCTACCTTCAATAACGTCAGTGAGCAGCATGAAGCTGAAGGTTAAAGACGTTAGTGTTCTAGGGCTAAAGGTTAGTGTTCTAGGGTTAAAGACGTTAGTGTTCTATGGTTAAAGACGTTAGTGTTCTAGGGTTAAAGACGTTAGTGTTCTATGGTTAAAGACGTTAGTGGTCTAGGGTTAAAGATGTTAGTGTTCTAGGGTTAAATATGTTAGTGTTCTACGGTTAAAGATGTTAGTGTTCTAGGGTTAAAGACATTAGTGTTCTAGGGCTAAAGGTTAGTGTTCTAGGGTTAAAGACGTTAGTGTTCTAGGGTTAAAGATGTTAGTGTTCTATGGTTAAAGATGTTAGTGTTCTACGGTTAAAGACGTTAGTGTTCTATGGTTAAAGATGTTAGTGTTCTAGGGTTAAAGACCTTAGTGTTCTAGGGTTAAAGATGTTAGTGTTCTAGGGCTAAAAGTTAGTGTTCTATGGTTAAAGACGTTAGTGTTCTAGGGTTAAAGATGTTAGTGTTCTAGGGTTAAAGATGTTAGTGTTCTAGGGTTAAAGACGTTAGTGTTCTATGGTTAAAGACGTTAGTGTTCTAGGGTTAAAGGTTAGTGTTCTAGGGTTAAAGACGTTAGTGTTCTAGGGTTAAAGATGTTAGTGTTCTACGGTTAAAGACATTAGTGTTCTAGGGTTAAAGATGTTAGTGTTCTAGGGTTAAAGATGTTAGTGTTCTATGGTTAAAGACGTTAGTGTTCTATGGTTAAAGATGTTAGTGTTCTAGAGTTAAAGATGTTAGTGTTCTAGGGTTAAAGATGTTAGTGTTCTACGGTTAAAGACGTTAGTGTTCTATGGTTAAATACGTTAGTGTTCTACGGTTAAAGACGTTAGTGTTCTAGGGTTAAAGACGTTAGTGTTCTATGGTTAAAGACGTTAGTGTTCTAGGGTTAAAGGTTAGTGTTCTAGGGTTAAAGACGTTAGTGTTCTAGGGTTAAAGATGTTAGTGTTCTACGGTTAAAGACATTAGTGTTCTAGGGTTAAAGATGTTAGTGTTCTATGGTTAAAGATGTTAGTGTTCTAGAGTTAAAGATGTTAGTGTTCTAGGGTTAAAGATGTTAGTGTTCTACGGTTAAAGACATTAGTGTTCTAGGGTTAAAGACGTTAGTGTTCTATGGTTAAAGATGTTAGTGTTCTAGAGTTAAAGATGTTAGTGTTCTAGGGTTAAAGATGTTAGTGTTCTACGGTTAAAGACATTAGTGTTCTAGGGTTAAAGATGTTAGTGTTCTAGAGTTAAAGATGTTAGTGTTCTAGAGTTAAATATGTTAGTGTTAACGACGTTAGTGTTCTAGGGTTAAAGGTTAGAGTTCTAGGGTTAAAGACATTAGTGTCCTAGGGTTAAATACATTAGTGTTCTAGGGTTAAATGCGTTAGTGGTCTAGGGTTAAAGACATTAGTGTACTAGGGTTAAAGGTGTTAGTGTTCTAGGGTTAAAGATGTTAGTGTTCTAGGGTTAAAGACATTAGTGTACTAGGGTTAAAGCTGTTAGTGTTCTAGGGTTAAAGATGTTAGTGTTCTATGGTTAAAGGTGTTAATGTTCTAGGGTTAAAGATGTTAGTGTTCTATGGTTAAAGGTGTTAATGTTCTAGAGTTAAAGACGTTAGTGTTCTAGGGTTAAAGATGTTAGTGTTCTAGGGTTAAAGATGTTAGTGTTCTATGGTTAAAGGTGTTAATGTTCTAGGGTTAAAGCTGTTAGTGTTCTAGGGTTAAAGATGTTAGTGTTCTAGAGTTAAAGACGTTAGTGTTCTAGGGTTAAAGACGTTAGTGTTCTAGGGTTAAAGACGTTAGTGTTCTAGAGTTAAAGACGTTAGAGTTCTAGGGTTAAATATGTTAGTGTTCTAGAGTTAAAGACGTTAGTGTTCTAGGGTTAAAGATGTTAGTGTTCTAGAGTTAAAGACGTTAGTGTTCTAGGGTTAAAGACGTTAGTGTTCTAGGGTTAAAGACGTTAGTGTTCTAGAGTTAAAGACGTTAGAGTTCTAGGGTTAAAGATGTTAGTGTTCTAGAGTTAAAGACGTTAGTGTTCTAGGGTTAAAGACGTTAGTGTTCTAGGGTTAAAGACGTTAGTGTTCTAGAGTTAAAGACGTTAGAGTTCTAGGGTTAAAGACGTTAGTGTTCTATGGTTAAAGACGTTAGAGTTCTAGGGTTAAAGACGTTAGAGTTCTAGGGTTAAAGATGTTAGTGTTCTGGGGTTAAAGATGTTAGTGTTCTAGGGTTAAAGACGTTAGTGTTCTAGGGTTAAAGACGTTAGTGTTCTAGAGTTAAAGACGTTAGTGTTCTAGGGTTAAAGACGTTAGTGTTCTAGGGTTAAAGACGTTAGTGTTCTAGAGTTAAAGACGTTAGTGTTCTGGGGTTAAAGACATTAGTGTTCTAGAGTTAAAGACGTTAGTGTTCTAGAGTTAAAGACGTTAGTGTTCTAGGGTTAAAGACGTTAGTGTTCTAGAGTTAAAGACGTTAGTGTTCTGGGGTTAAAGATGTTAGTGTTCTAGGGTTAAAGACATTAGAGTTCTAGGGTTAAAGACATTAGTGTTCTAGAGTTAAAGACGTTAGTGTTCTGGGGTTAAAGATGTTAGTGTTTTAGGGTTAAAGACATTAGAGTTCTAGGGTTAAAGACATTAGTGTTCTAGAGTTAAAGACGTTAGTGTTCTAGAGTTAAAGACGTTAGTGTTCTAGGGTTAAAGACGTTAGTGTTCTAGAGTTAAAGACGTTAGTGTTCTAGGGTTAAAGACGTTAGAGTTCTAGGGTTAAAGACATTAGTGTTCTAGAGTTAAAGACGTTAGAGTTCTAGGGTTAAAGACGTTAGAGTTCTAGGGTTAAAGATGTTAGTGTTCTAGGGTTAAAGACGTTAGTGTTCTAGGGTTAAAGACGTTAGTGTTCTAGAGTTAAAGACACGTCGTGTTGAACCGTTGAATTAAAATGGACTTGTGATGAGTGGACTTAAACTTACTGTTCTTACATAAATGCCACTCCCTCCACCGGCCCAGCACAGGAGAGTAACCGCTGAATGCAAACAGGCTTTGAAGTGCTGAGGAAGGATTACCGGGCAGCTGCTGCCGCCTCGGCCCGACACACCGCTCTCCTCTGCAGGCGCCGCCTGTTTACTGAGCATCTGACATGACTAACAACTCCAAACTACAACACAGCCTCCGCAGCCTCCTCTCTGATCCGCTGCGTCTCGGGGACATCCAGCCTGCACTGATGAGAGCAAAGTGAAGCCATGACAACGAGATGCTGCGCAGAGGAACTCCGTGGACCAGAAATAGTGGAATAGTGGAAGCAGGAATAAAGAGAGAGAGGATTTGAGAGGCTTGAAAGGAGCGAGTGGTTAGGAACAAGAGAAGTTGTATGAAATAGGAAATGCAATAGTCAGTAAATCACATTGACATGGACTGGATCCCCGTGTCAGAAGGAAAGCGTCCAGCGGGACACGTCGTACCTCGCGGCCCAGATCTGGATTGTCTGGGCTGCCAGGGGATGAAGGGAGGAGCGGTGGGCTCTAGATGGAGGCCGTGACCCTTTAGTCCTCCACCACATCTCATTTGGAGTGCGGTGGTCTAGGGAACAGGACCACCACAGAGGAGCAGCGATCACTCCGGGCCAAAACATCCTTCACACAGAGAATAATTAATCAGCCTCCAGCGACGAGGCGACGAGGCGACGAGGCCCAGGCGGAGAGCGACAGCACACGGAAGACTAGTTCACCCGTACCAGGCCTCCTGCGATCATCTCCTCATTAGCCATGTTGAGGATGTGCGATTTAATTAGAAAAAATGATAAAAAAGCTTTTTGTTTTTTGTTTTGGGTAACAGCGAGCATGTTTTCCTGGTGGCCGTGGAGAACGTGTGAGAATGCAAGCATCTTGTCTCATTTCACACAGCAGTAGGAACTGCTGCACAGTGGCTGCGCATGATTATGGCCCTTAAAATAATAATTTGTACACTTCATGATGAATGTAAAATTGTTTGTCTAACAACAGAATCATATGAAAACACACACAAAATAAAGGTGATTTAATTTTAATTTAATCCACCCCGACCTTTTCCCCACTCAGACGTCCAAAGACTCATCTGAAAGTAATTAGTTATATTTCATAAGTACATTTCTATGAGAGAGAGACAGAGCGATGGAGAGAGAGAAAGAGAGCGAGACAGTTGTCTTTCATCAACAGTTTCTTGTTTTGCTGCTATTTAATAATAAAGAGCACCATTCTACACTGCAAAAAAGGAATTTCAAGAAAGTAAAAAAAGCCTTGTATCAAGAAAATAAGTCTTATTTTTTTGCCCAAAAAGAATATTAATCTTGTCAAGCATGTTTTGATTAGAAAAATTATCTAATTTTAAGAAAGTATGCCTTACTTTTTCTTGATAAGATATACCAGCTAATTTTGAGCTAAAAAGAACCAGAAACAGAGTATAAAAATGTTTTACAATAAAGCCCAGTGCAGTGACAAGATTATTTGCCTTATTTTAAGAGTAAGACCATTTGCACAACTTCTCAATTTAAGAATGCCATGAAACAAGGACAATTAAAGTTTTTTTTAAAATTATTATTATTATTATTTTCATTGCAAGGCAGAACCTGCTGCTTCATATCTAACATATTAAGATGACAGCAGACTGGTCTATACAACACACAACATAATACAAATAACCATGATGAATGAAAACTGCATGGCATTGCTTGTTTTAGAAGAATTTGGGTTAATTTAAGATTTTCTGTCAGGTTTAAAGTCTCATTTTAGTCTTTCAGAGCCAAGAATTTTGGGCTTATTTTAAGAAATCTTGTCAAGCAAAAAAAGCTTACCCCATTGGCAGATTTTTTTGCTTGATATAGGATGATTTGATTGAATATAAGACTTTTTTGCTTCTTTCTAGAAGGGCTGTTTTTGCAGTGTACTGAAGATCGACTACTAAACTATTACTGAACTCTAAATACCATTGGATTCTGAAAACAGAAGACAAATGAAACTTCTTCTGCATTATGTTTTAGGAATGAATAGAACTCATTATGCATTATGTTTTAGTAATGGATGGTTGTGAACATGCGGGTCCTGCACCATCTGCCAGTGGAAGCTGCAGCCTTCTCCCATCTGTCCAGACATGAGGCCACATATCTCTCTTTAGTTTAACTGCAGACTCTGGTTTCTGAGTCTCACAAACTATACCTGTTTGGGATTTTACAGAAATCCACCCGACTGCTTGGTGTTTCTCTGGTTATCTGCTGCCGCTGCTACCACACAGGATGAATTCATAACCATGTGCAGCACCTACATTAATCCAATAATTACAAAGACCTGACGGGTTCCCCCAGGTGTTCAGAGCGCCAGGCTTCAATGTCGGATTATGAGTTAAAAATAACAGTCAAGCTTGTCCTGCACTGCGTGACTAATCTGGTGGAAATGATGATGAGGAGGTTTTGGAGGAAGAACCTCGCTGAACGTCTGTGTGTCTCCACCTCTACCCTGGGAGCCCATTTCTCAACGTTTTACCAAATCTGGTGAAACGTGATGAAAAGTCTTCCTGCTGGGCTCACATGTCCTGTTGTGGCTCAAAGAGAACAACCAGCTGGACTACTTTAAATTACAAGACTTGTTTGTAAAATACATGTTTCTAATGCAAAATTGTGGATGCTGTTATTATCTGTGTTACCTGTAAATGTCCGGTAGCATGCACTGCTATGAGCCAATCAGAGCATGTATATTCAGATTGCTTTGTTATGACAGGGTGGAGTGTGTATTACTGCTATATCCCTGTACATTGCATGAATACGGCTTTCTGATGAATGTCATCCTCACTGTTTGAAATCATATAATTTATTTGCTAAATGGCAGACGAGCAAATGTTCTTCCTTACTGCTCTTTGCCATATGCAAAATGTTCTTAAATTTCCTCTAGTTTGTTGATAAAAAACACAATGTAGGCAGTTCTGGTCAATACTGTCACATTGAATATCAACTATACAACCAAGCTGCATTCTCACTTCCATTTCCAACCAGGGGAACTCTTTTTTTCTTGGAGGTGTCAGAAGTAAACGTGGTTAACGTTGGAAACTAAAACAAAATAAAACAAGAACACAACTTTACTTGGTTGGCTTTAGAAACCCATCATGGCTTGAAATGAGGACGTTGAGTCAGCGTTGACCGGGTCTCACATTGGACCCTAAGAGGGGTCTCCTGGGTTAAAGTCCTGTGTAGGGCTGCAACTAACGATTCGTTTAGTAATCGATTAATCGGTTGATTATTTTTTCGAATTATCGATGAATCGGATAATAAAACTAAAAAGCATTAATTTCCAACCCTTTATTCAAAAACAGAAGTGACAGTGCAAAACATGTCCAGAAAGCACAAACAGGTTGCTCCTTGAACATCCCTGAGCTGTTAATTAAAACAATTAAATAAAAATGGACTAACACAAAAAACATACACATGTATGCTTTACATCTGCCAAACATATAGGCATGTGAGCCCTTTTTACTGTAATTGATCTCCTTGGAGCAGAGGCTGCATTTAGCATACCCTGCTTTATCAATATGTATGAAACACTGGGACAGAGGGAAGCTCTACTGCTCCTCTCACATCTGTTTTGACCTCCACCTTCAGGCCCAGCTCCACCTCATCTCAGCCCTGCATCAAGCTGCGCTGCATATAGAGCGTCCTCTTCCTTAAATATTTCATTCTGAAAAATGGACCACATTATCTGATTAATATCTGGGCCTCTTATGACCGCGACATCACGTTGTTGGCTAAGCCCAACTACGTGATTTGCTTCATTCTAAAACAACCTGCAGCCAGATCCTCCGCTGTGCCGGTTTAACGTTAACGAGTGACTGGTGAACTGAACCAGACCGGAGGTTACGACATGTTTCATCACGTTACGTTTTTTTACAAGCAAGACTGAACTGTAACGGAACATAAAGTAACTTTAACCACAATACACAACCCAAACACGTTAGCTAACGTGATAGCAAGCTGACTAGCTTCCATTAAAAACAAGTTTAAGGGAAATGAAGACGCTGTAGACATCGTAACGCTGATTGGCCAAGACTCGACACGTCAAAGATCTTCTATTGCGAAGATCACAACCTCAACTTTTCTCGTTTCTCACTCCAATCTCAGAAACGCTGGCAGGCCAGTTGCTCTGCTCCGCTCTTTTTTTTTCTCCACGACTTATTGAATGGCGTAATAATCGCGCGACACAACGAATCGATAATGAAATTCGTTGCCAACTCTTTTAATAATCGATTTTTATCGATTTTATCGATTCGTTGTTGCAGCCCTAGTCCTGTGTTGTTCATCCCATCCATCCTCTCTAACATCCTCCATACGCAGACTTCCACATATAAATGTATTTGTGAAAAACAAACATACTTCAGGAGAAAAGGTTTTTGTTTTATGTAAATGCTATTTTTAGGAGGCTGTGATGTGGGGGACTAATCTCTCAACTTTTACTAATGTCAGGTTGAAGTGATATACGTGGCTGACAGAATAGTTCTAGCCAAACTAGCAAAATATATTTGATTTAATGGTTAGAAATGGATTAAGAAGGGATATGTTCTTATTTTATACCAAACTAAATAAAGTGATCAATTGTTGCTGGATGATATCACTTTGGTATCAACGCGTATTGAACATCTATCTGTATTGGTTGACAGGAAGTGACCTCATTGGGAGCCAGCTTGTGTTCACAGTCCTGACTCGTTGACCTCCAGCAGGACGAGCAGCTGAAACACTGAACCGGGAGAGAAAACAATCTTTCTCTGCAACAGCAAACATCTCCCCACGTCTCTTTCCTGCAGAAACAACAGCGTACAGTTGCGATGTGTTAAGCCGTGCTCGTGGTAATGATATCCTTCTGGTCTGACATGAAGGGTCGCCCACGCTGCACAGCTGTGCTGGGGCCTTTCTGGAGCATCATTCCTCACATCCTCCAGATGTATTATTATAAATCCATTGAAGCAACTCTTAGCCGTGTGCAGTCGCTCTAGAATCTGGAGATGAAGCCACACTTGTGCCGAGCAGCAGGGGCATTGTTATTCATACATTATTGATTTGCTGTTGTCAGGATTTCTATTGCTTTAGTTGATATCTGTGAAGTCATTTTTCAGTTTGGTCATCTGAGAAACCACAGAGTGCACGAGGATATGAAGATATCAGGCAAACAACGGCTGGAGGGAAATAGCTAAAGCTCAGAAATCCAGTCAAAACGAACATACACCACCAACACACCATTAATCCCTATTAATATGCAAACTCATATAGTGAGATGCTCCAACATGTGTTTTCAGGTGTTTTGTCACAGTGTTGCACGAGATAGAGCAAAGACAGAAAAAGGACAGATTAATTTTTTCCCTTTACTTCACAATAATTTTGCAGCCCATCAAGTTTTATCTCGTGTCACAATTTGGCGGTATGTTAGTGCATTTGCAAAGTCAGTGATAATTGCGCACAAAAAAATTCATGCACTCAACTATGGTGAGAAAATGTTTGTGGTCAAATGTAAATCTGTAACTGTGGCCCAGCGTTGGATCGTCTGGTGAGCAAAACAAACACAGGACTTTCACTCAGGCGAACCCTGGCTGAACGTTGACTCTACCCTTGTATACCTTTTTAAGCTTGTTAGGTAACGTTATATAAGAACCCCAGCTAAGGTCGGTTGTTTTTAATGAACACTAGTTTCATTGTAATGGTTGTTCCTTTACGTTGTGTTGCCTAAACCAATCGCTTCACACCGTTAACCATGAGGCATTGAGAGATTCTGCAACCGTATTTATTAAAATGCCAACATTACCTTTTTCTGGCGGCTGGGTTGAGAACAAAGTCAATACAAGTGTTGTAATACTGTGTTCTTTCGGCCACTACACAAAGCTCATGACTTTGACGATGGTGACATTGGACTGGTGAAGAGAGAGCGGTGCAAGTCCACAGCAGTGTTCCCTCTAAGCTGTGCGCGGCCGCGCAGGCCAGTCGAAGTGGCCGCGCAATAGATTTTTCAGACCGCGCAAACGATTTTTTTTCAGGGGTTAAAAATCTTTTTTGCGCCAGTGTTTCTGAGATAGGAGTGAGCCATCTCCACAATAGAAGATCTTTGATGTGAAGTGTCGAGTCTTCTTGGCCAATCAGCGTCCCGTTTCTCGACATGCGCTCTCTGTACATCCGCTACTGCTCTGTACCTCTGCTAGCGCTCTGCCTCCGTTAGCACCCCCCACCCCCGCTGTCCTCCTCCGGGCGCCAGGAGTGAAGCTCGCCTAGAGCGCCACATGAGCTAGGGCCGGCGCTGTTTAGGCTACTCTTGGTGGGCCCTGCTCCAGCAGTTATAGATACCATGGCGAAAAGAAAGGCAGAGCAGGTGCCCCAGAAAAAGGTCTGCCTAACGTTCAAACATGAGTGGCTAGATGAAATAGTCCAAACTGACACAGGTAGGATGAAACTTTCAGACATATTTAAATATGAAGAAAGCAAATTCTGCTCGGAGGCAAAAGCGAAAGGAGAGTTCGCTCGTGGGAAAACGTGTTTCTCTTTTGGTTAACCTGTTTTTCAGATGCTGTTCTTCAGAGACATGTGTCTTCCATAGGCCTGCAGACAAGATGAGCCACATAGCCAGATAGGCCTATCTCCCTCAATGACATTCAAATGACATGTTTTGTAGCCTAGTTTGTTGCAAACCACACAGGAAAAATGACACCATGTCAATTTAATAGGCCTATAATTATTGTTAAACAATGCATTAGCATTTTTCTTTCAATGAAGTTCCACTTAAATGTTGTACCTGCTGAGAAATGACTAAACACCTTTGATACTTTTATTTTTTATATATATCATTATCAGCCATAACCAGTGAACCAGTCATAACCTCCACTTATTGAAGTTCAACAAAGATCCTTTAAGTTCAACTAAACTGACTGGTAAAACACCATCATTAAAATGTTCCCAAAGTCCAGCCATTATAAAGGATATTGAATAAATATCAACCTTGTATACATATTGATGCATTTGCTGTCATCTCTTTGAATCCCCTATGGCTAACGCAGGCTTGTGGTCATTTTCGGCAGGTCGCGTGGTTGCGAATTGCTCACAGTGCTGAAATGTGCGCTCAGAAATGAAAGAAATTGCTCAGTGCTGGCAAAAATTTGAGGGAACATTGGTCCACAGTATCATTTGGAGAAAATACAGTCTGCATGTATGAAAGTCATATCACACATATGACACTCTTTTATCCATAAGCATATATCTGGTGTCGAGTTGTTTCCATGAAAAGCATCCACAAACCACTGAAAGCAACACTGTCTAAAGCTGTTATGCTACGTTATGCGGTTTTCTCTTCAGAATAGCGTTGTGAGCGTGGTGGAGGTAAAGGTACCTGCTGTGCTATTTTTAGAAAACAACAAAGGAGCATCATTTGTGAATCCTCGTTGTACACTAACATGCGTTTTTAATTGCTGAGTAAAGAAAAAGTACAAAGAGTCTAGCAATACAGCTGAATACGCAATAAAAAACAACCTTTTATTTTGGCAGCATTGTATTATTTCTCTCATCCAGCGCTGTGGCTAAAAGCATCTCCGCCCACTTCCTGTCATGGTTTGGTTGACAAGGTCACCGTGTCTTTACAAATCATTTCGGATTAATTTACAGCTGAGTTCCTGCGTGGTTATTCAGCTGAAGAAGGGAAGCTCAAAGAAATGTGAATCGGGGAAAAAGGTTTCCGTGGCAAAGACGTCTGACTTTCATCCCATATCTTAAGGTTCAGAGCGGTGCCGGATGTCTGAGCTTTGCTCCTCAGTGACGTCCACAGAGGGGCCGGAGAACGGCTTCTCTGTCGGCATAATGACTGAGAATATCTGCTAATAGAAGCCTTGTCAGGCTGTCTCGGTGCATGCTGGGATGGACTAGACCCGCACTGAACACGCCTCATGTTATCCTACTTAACCTAACAAAACACACTGCGTTTTGCCAAAATGTTTTTGGCTGTGTGAAATGGCGACATGGAATATCAGTTCCCGGCCAGGAGGCGGTGAGGTCGGTGAGGCTCGGAGGTGAATCTCCACCTCTGGCTCCCTGCCAGCCCGTCTCTCGCTCTCCTGGCCGGCTGACTGGTGCCTCTGTTATGAAAGCGGCTATCTTGTTGACTGATTCACTCTCTATCTGACTGGATTTTTGGCTGACCGACCGGTTAAATAACTGGATGTCATTACCTTGCAGCTTGACTGTTGCACTATGAGTGAGGGGAGATGAGATAACGCAGCCGGGCTCCAAAACGCCCATCCAGGGCGCCGTGAACGGCTCCCAGCAGCAGTTGTGTGTTTTACTGACTTCACTGCAGCCATCTTCCAAACCATGGAGCCGTGAATGACACGAGTAACAAGCGTCTATTAGAGCTTAATGCCCGCCGCGGAGCAGTCGCACTGATCGTCAGTCTGTTCACTTCCTTCAGCTAACATACTGATTCTATGAATGTTTCAGTGTGTTGTGAACATTCGGTTTGTACCTGTTGCTCAATGACATCACGCTGTCTAAGTGACTAAGGACCTTTAGGCCACTTGTTGAGACAGTGAACCGAACAAAGTGACGTTTATGAGAATGGGAACAAAGGATCAGTGCCGAGTCAGAAAGGAACAACTTCAACAGTGTTCCCTGCTCCTCACATCCACCTCAGTACGATTTGATCTTGGGTAAAAAGGGTAAAAAAAATTAACTATTGGATAGAACCATACAAGTTTGCCTGATGATTTCTGAAATTGTATGTTTAAATATGCAAATGAGGCATTCTCTTACTAAATATGTGTACATTTGGATACATTTCCAGAAAATAAATGTGAACGTTGGATTAAGCCAAAAGATATTTAGAGAAACAGCCTTGAAGGACAGGTTTTGGAAAATGACCAACATGTTGAAGACACTGCAGGTGAATAGGGAAAACGTAATATATGCAAATGAGGCATAATCTAATGCTAACTTCTAGCACATTTAGGATAAATCTGCCGACGCAAATAAACAAAGTAGTAAAATAAACAGCTCAATGTGTGTTTTGGATGGGAAGACGATATTATAGAAGCAAAAAGCCTCAAAATTGACGTGAAAAATTATGATTTTGCCTTTTTGCACACTGACTCAGAACCGAATGACTTCAGGGAAAACAAATCAAAAGAATCTAATCCGGACTCGCTGAATGTACTTGTGAAAGAACCCTCATTCAAAAACTACAAGTTGGAGGAACTGGTTCCTGAGTATTTAGATTTAAACTTCTTCTCCAAACACACCTCAGTTGTTCTCAGCAGAACAAAATACAGATCTGATATGTACAAATAAACATACATGTGCATTTACTTCACATGAAAGTATGTTTAAACCATAAATCTGCTCTATTAGTATTATTATCACGGTGCAGTAAAGCCCGTTGGACCCGTGTAGCACATCTACTGTGAGGCTTCAGCGTTCATGGATCTCAGGCTTCCCCCCAGAAGACCAGCGTGAGAGTGAGGAAGGACCCACTGAAGCATCCACACAAACCACAAATGACACGTTGACGTTGCGTGCGACTGCTCCAGCGATAGGAAAGCAGCCCTAACCACCTCCTGGAGTGATGACTCATTGCTGTTCTTTCCTGAGACATATGCAGCCAAGGCAGTTTAAAAAAACATGGTGCTTCTTAAAAACAAGGTCAGCGTTTTCTTATTTGTTTGGATGGATGCTGACGCAAGAAGCTGAGTCCATATTTGTTTTCCCTCCATGCAGGAGCCGGGCCGGCCCTCGGGGTGGAGGGACACGTTTGGCCCAGGGGACGTTTCCCTCCTCCTTATTCTGCTGCCCGCATTCAGCGCTGGTCACCTCTGAGCTTTGGAAAAACAACACTGCCAAGAAGGATGCAGGCGGGCTGTGATCTAACGGCATCTGACGCGCTGCTCCGCCGCTGCAGCCGCTGCAGCCGCTCCGCCATCTGGAAAGGCCTCGTTGTTTACAGACGCAGCGATGCGGAAAAGGAAAATATCTGCACTCTCCCAGGTTTCATTTAATTGTTGCTCATCTGCCTCAAAGCCGAGCGGCAGTAACGGAGCTGCGTCGCCTTCAGCCCAAACACCTCTGTGACGCTCAGAGGAGGAGAGTTTATCAGCGTCACGCACACCGCACACACCACTCACTGCAACACAGCTGTCAGCGTAATTTGGCCGCCTCATAATCTCTGAGTCTGCAGCCCCGGGGATTATTCTACTCTTTTTTTTTACCTCTATTCAATGCCAAGTAATATCTTTCTATGTTTGGCCTCGGGGAGCAGAAGGATATCTCAGCCGGGCTCCAACTGACCAGGTAGAAAAGACATTCATAGATGATAAAAAGAATGCAAGGAATGGTTTATGAGAGAAGAAAAGCGAGCTCAGCTGTTATAGCAGGTGTAGGTACACATGCCACGGCCCGCCACTGAGACAAGTAGAACATGCAGATGGTTTGAGATGCTGACATGAGAACCAGCCGAGGAAATGAGGACCATTTGGAAGTGCAATGTGCAAAACTAAAAAGTCAAAAATAGATAATATCAGGGTTCATACACATTTTGACCAGTGGACTTCATGACTTTTCCATGACTTTAAACCACATTTCCATGACCAAACATTTAGTGAAATCTCGGTGTAAACATCATAAAGTGAGAAAATGTAGTATTTAAACTAACAATGTGACCTTTATTTGATGCTATATTTGGTAAACATGCTGACTCCATTCTTATGCCGTGCATATCCCAAATCCAAGTTGACTCCTTTTCGTTTTTCATGATACTTCAAACTCGACAATGTGAGTAAATATGATTCATGATTCTGTTTCTGCATTGCCTATTTCCTCATTTAAATGTTTCAGGAACATACTTTAGCATATGTTCAGCTATAGAATGAGAAGGTTAGCCACCCAGCAACAAGCTAAGCCCCGCCCACTAGAGAGAGTAAACCATTTGTTGGACAGATTTATTGTATCTTGAAAATTATACTTATTTATGAATAAGATTTAGCTGTCTACCATCATTTTTCCCAATCATTTGATCCAGCAACAACAACCATTAGTTGCTGCTGGTTTCGATACAATTAGACATATTTTTGATTGCTTCCATATTAACTTATTCATAACAAACGAAGTGGCTGATCAGCGCTCTCATTTTCTGTTACAGGATTATTATTATGGAGTGTTTTGTTCTATTTGAGTTACATTATAAAAAAAAATAAAAAATGGAAACGTCTTCATTAATTTAGCTTACAAAACTCATTTGAAGTAATACTGAGCTTTACCAGACAAATATGACTGTATATTTAGAGAAAGTGAGTTTTAAATAGGTGACATGTTTACGTGTTCAATCCACAGCTGACATCAGCAGTAATGAAAGGGTTAAAGGAGCCTCTACCATGTTGCAGTGCTGTTGCCTCTCTCAGACTCTCAGCTGGTTTCACACCACCAAGAGAAAGACCAAGCTAACGTTGCTAATGTTGCTAACGTTGCTACACTTTGCAACGCGCTGCATGTAATTACAGGCTGCTATTAGATTCCCATGATGGAGACGGACTGAAGTTCATCTCATGAATTCCATTTATGCAAGTTCAATGAAAACAATGATAACTTAAAAGTCAGTATGTCTAGCATTTGTATGTGATTATAGCAAATGTCAAATAATTCTAGCGGCATTAGTTTTCGTGTGAGAAGCCCTGGAGATGTGCATGCGTTGCGTTCAGCCCCTTATTTAAGCGTCCCTTGAGTCTTTACACCAAGTCTACCAATGAGACATGTTCCAACTCTACCCACGGCAAAGTGTGAAGCAAATGAGGATGATAATTAAGGAGCAGCGAAATTCAAAGCAAATACATGTTGGAAAATAATATGTAGAGTTGCTCGTGATGGGCCAGCAGCTCGGGCAGAGCTCCCAGCCGGCAGCAGCCTCGGCACTAAGGTGAGCTCTAAGGAGCCCGGAGGAGGCCTGCCGCAGGATCTGAGAAGCTGAGGGAACATTTCTAAAGTATAGCTGGGGGCCTGACCACGTGGCGCCTTAACATTAACAGAAACATCTTAAAATCAATTTCAGGACTCGCATGCAGCCTGCAAAGAGACACATGAAAGGCTGGGATGTGTTCTCGTCTCCGAGGATTAGTGAGGAGCGTTTATGGGATGCTGGAGGCGGACTACTGACTTGCAACTGATCCTTCAATAAAGAGAATTGCAAGACTCCAAATGCAAGACCGAATGGCGGCTAAGAAAACAAGACCCTAGTCACTTGGTTATCAATGGTGTTTACATTGTTATTATTATGTAGAGGACAGTTCCTCCAAACAGATGTCAGTAGGTAAGGAACACGGAGCGGTCCAGAGAGGGTCTCAGGTCTCTGGTCTCTGGTCTCTGGTCTCAGGTCTCAGGTCTCAGGTCTCTGGTCTCTGGTCCCAGGTCGCAGGTCTCTGGTCTCTGGTCGCAGGTCGCAGGTCTCTGGTCTCAGGTCTCTGGTCTCTGATCTCAGGTCTCAGGTCTCTGGTCTCTGGTCTCTGGTCTCAGGTCTCTGGTCTCTGGTCTCAGGTCTCTGGTCTCTGGTCTCTGGTCTCTGATCTCAGGTCTCAGGTCTCTGGTCTCTGGTCCCAGGTCTCTGGTCTCTGGTCTCTGGTCGCAGGTCGCTGGTCTCAGGTCTCTGGTCTCTGGTCTCTGGTCTCTGGTCTCAGGTCTCTGGTCTCTGGTCTCTGGTCTCAGGTCTCAGGTCTCAGGTCTCGCTGCATCGTCTCCAACAGAGCTCCGCAAACACAAATGCCCTTTATAACTAGGGTTGGGTACTGAAGACCTTTCTTATTCACAAAGCTGGTTTTTGGTGTTTGCCGTATTCAAGAGCATCTCCGTCTGGTTCATAAAAGCTCTCCTTTGATGACGCGTCGTCCATAAAGCAGCAGTTTGTAGAATCCAACATTCTGAGTTCCCCATCAGGCCACCTGATGCTTGTGTCTGTTATATGTTTTTTATATATTGTTTATAGTTTGAAGTTAAAAAGTTTGAAGCTGTAGTTTGAAGTCCAGTGTTTAGTATTTATTTATATTCATAGTATACTTTAAACAGTTAATATATTGTTCAATTTGAAGAAAACAATTTGCCTTGGCAATAAAAAAAAAATTCAGGCACCGTTTAGCACCGGTATCGTTTTAAAAGTATCGTTTTAGCACCGGTATAAAAAAATAAAAAAAGGTACCCATCCCTAATTATAACCTCTCAATGACGCATTCTATGAAACAGGACTTGAACCCTCAGTGGTTTCCATGGAGATAAATTATGATAAACCCGTCTGCCACTTCAGCACCACGGACAGAGCCGTGGATTCATCTCTACACACGGCAGCTCATCTGTCTGCTGGAATCACACATTGTGAGGAGGCTAGATGAGATGAAGAGGATGAAGAGGATGAAGAGGAGTGGCACTTCTCAGATGCTGCGGATGCATCAACACGTGTCCTGCTAACTTCACATGCTGCCAGGATTAAAGCTCACAACCCGTTACACGAGGACACGTTGAACATATGCAACCACACAACCCGTCTGCTTCTACAAGATGGAGAGGAGAACATCAACCTCATCCCTTATTATATTATGATATTCACATCAAACATGAGGATCCTCCCTCCATTGTGAACAAAAGCCAACGGTTGCCTGTTTCGCTTTCCACTATATATTTAACCTAAACTATTACATCAATGCGTATTCTGTATGAGTGAAAAATATGGGAAACATATTTATCTTTTGATTATTATTTTACAAATTAATGTAAAAGAGTAGCACAGTCTAGGCAAAAAGTCTTAGGATGGCAAAATGTCAAAGGTCAAAAGTGACTGCCATCATTATGAATAACAAAAAAAAATTAAAAAAAAGGTGCATTCCTGGAAAACGCTTAATCAGCGTTAATCTCCCCCAAGTCTGTTTATCGGTTCAGAACTCTCAGATACTGAAGAGTCCCGGCTCATCGGATCGACCATGAGATCCGTCTGCCTCGTAACATGGTTCCCATTCTGCAGCATGAGGTGAGTGGTGTTGTTCTGTGGCTCAACCAAACAACCTTTCTTTATGCTGTCAGTTAGACACTCTGACTACGTGAGTCTCCATTACATAACCGTCCTGCAGGTTCTTACCTGAGCCGGGGTTTTGTTTGGCTGTGTTGGAGGATGTGTGGGAGGTGGAGGTGGAGGCCACCCTCTGGTCTGAGCTCATGCTGTCCTGGCCCAGAGGTGAGCTGGACTTTCTGGGCTTCTTGTCCGTCAGGTGCAGCGGGGAGCTCTTCTTGGGGGGCACCAGTGGCCGCCGTGGTCTCGCCGTGGCGTTGACCCTCAGCCAGGCTTGGGCTTTGTACTCCACAATCTCCCCGTAGTTCGCCCGTGTCACCCGGCACTCATACAGTCCCTCGTCCCCCTTGCTGACTCTGGACATCTGCAGCTTGTGTGAGATGTCGTTGCCCTGGACCTTCACAGTCTGTTAGAGGGGTTAGAAGAGACCACAGAGTCACGAGGTGATGATGACACGTCAATTATTCTACAACATGATGGTTACACTGGGACATCTGGAGGGGAACACATTCATTTTTTTCTTGTGCATACAAACATATACAAAATTGGCAATTATAATTGCAGGTTAAAACATATAGCTAGGCGCACAGGTCAGGGTTTACAATGTGTTTTTGATCTGTGTCGCATTAGCAAACACAGATTGTCCTTCCATCTTGTCGTGGACCTTGAGCTCTAAACCACCTTTTCACAGCCGGTGTGACTGGAGCCAACCTCTTTTGCTTCTGGCTTGATCACAAAATGTAGCGTTGGGAAGAGAATAAAACCCACCATCACAGTACATGTACGTGTTTTGATCGAGACCATTTCCCAGTTGTAAACGTTAACATTCCAAATGTGTCACCGCTTATTTCCTCTTGCAATGCACGTGAACGACGTCAGCTGAAAAGAAGTAAACATGGACCCCAGCTGTCGCGTAGCAATGTATTCCATTAAAATATATGTGTTCCATTATAGAGTGACTTTTTGGAGTCCTCTTAGGTTGTCGATAAAACAGCTAAATGGTAATGTGTGGTTTTGGCAGACATTAAGGTACTTAATCACAACAGCAATCTTATTAAGCCAATATTAGCGTGAAGCAGTCCTGCTCATCGATGTGCAATGTAGTACGGCTGGTTGGAATACATTTGGTGAAAACCTTTTGTTTAAATTATTTCAGTACTGCTCCATTTCATTAAATATGCATGTATCAAAGCTCAAGTTCATAATATAACTTATTTAGGTTTTATATCAAATGTTGAGCGGTCAAAAACTCACAAGCATTTGACCCCTAATGGCTGAATTCTGAACTGTGATCCACGTCTCTGAATGTGTGTGTCTATTAACCTGTACACCCTTTACATGGCACACAGCTGTCTGGCGTTCTGAGGACTGCAGTGAGGTCAGTGGCAGGAAGTGTGAGCTGCTGGGCACAGAATGTGCATACAGAGTGACAGGAAGCAGGGCAGCGTGGCTGGTGGGGCATGAGCGCAGGCAGGGAGAACGGCTCTGACAGTAATAATACACTGCCGCTGATTTCACTGATTAGCTCCTTTCTCTGGTTGAAGGTGTATTATTCGGGCGAAATCAGCTGCTGTTGTGTTTGCTCGGGAATGAAATGCCATCAAGACTTCCCACACCCGGGGACACGTGGCGTGTGAGTGAACTTACACTTATTTTTGAGCCCTCGTCATCGGGATCCGGCTCTGGTATCATCTCCATCTGGAAACACAGAAAGCACAAGAAGAGAGAGAGAGAGCATTAGCCGGGTGTCTGCTGCGCTGAGGACACTTTCTAGTGTGTATAGTATCAAGTCTCTTGTCAGACTCCTTAAAACAGCTACAAGATTACTACTACAACTTCAAGAAAAGAGACAGCATCTATCCGCCGACGGTTATAAATCTTTCATTCCTACATCAACATGCAGTTTACAGACTGAGGGATTGCATTGCTACTGTTCTGCCTTTAAAAATAAATGCATGAAGTTGCTGCTCTAGCCACTGTTTTTGATTTATTTTTAGATTCTTTGAGTGGCTCTGTGGAGAAATCAGACTGTTTCCAGCTTCTGCAGTGAATCAAATCACGGGGAATCAAGCCGTCCAGACCAGGAAGCTGTGTGACAAACGATGCATCAAAACATCACTCTCTGCAGTGAAAGTTATATCACCATGAAAACTTATGACAAATAATAAAATGTCAGAATAACTGTAATAGCATTTAAAAAATAAATAATACAAATCAAAGCATCAAAAGTACTAAACAGCGTAGCTCTGGGGCTTAAGAACTGCCCTGTGTGAGCCCTGGTGGCATCCTTCTAGCCCTGGTGGCATCCTTCTAGCCCCGGTGGCATCCTTCTAGCCTGGTGGCATTCTTCTAGCCATGGTGGCATCCTTCTAGCCCCAGTGGCATTCTTCTAGCATGGTGGCATCCTTCTAGCCTGGTGGCATCCGTCTAGCCTGGTGGCATCCTTCTAGGACGGTGGCATCCTTCTAGCCCTGGTGGCATTCTTCTAGCCCTGGTGGCATCCTTCTAGCCTGGTGGCATTCTTCTAGCCCCGGTGGCATCCTTCTAGCCCTGGTGGCATCCTTCTAGCCTGGTGGCATCCTTCTAGCCCCGGTGGCATCCTTCTAGCCTGGTGGCATCCTTCTAGCCTGGTGGCATCCTTCTAGCCCCGGTGGCATCCTTCTAGCCTGGTGGCATCCTTCTAGCCCGGTGGCATCCTTCTAGCCCTGGTGGCATCCTTCTAGTCTGGTGGCATCCTTCTAGCCCGGTGGCATCCTTCTAGCCCGGTGGCATCCTTCTAGCCCGGTGGCATCCTTCTAGCCTGGTGGCATCCTTCTAGCCTGGTGGCATCCTTCTAGCCCCGGTGGCATCCTTCTAGCCCTGGTGGCATCCTTCTAGTCTGGTGGCATCCTTCTAGCCCTGGTGGCATCCTTCTAGCCTGGTGGCATCCTTCTAACATGGTGGCATCCTTCTAGCCCTGAGCCTACAGCCTACATCATGGACTGGGCATTGATTTTAGAGGCTATAATTTATTTATCTCACATCGGATGCCAAATGGATGTTTGCCCAGGGAAGAAAAAAAGAGCCGAAGAGGAGCAAGAGCAGTGCAGCAGAAAAGACTTGAGAGGAGGAGGAGGAGGAGGAGGAGGAGGAGGAAGTTTCTCCAGAGGATACAGGAAGCTCCGTGGTCGAGACAAAAAAGCAGGCCGGGTAAGAGAGAGATAAGATGGCTACTTATGAGCGTTTGCAGCCGGGAGCGTTCCTTCAAGTGCTGTAATTACCTCGGAGGAACCGTGCTCTTTTCTCTGGAGGATGTTTGGCAGACAGGTGATTAATGAGCAGAATTAGGAGGCACAGAGTTCTCTGTCTGCATGTCTGCATGACTCTTACGTCTTGACTCCGCAGACGGACCGGCCCCCTCCATTGTATCGAGGAGACATCTTTAACGGCCAGGCAGGATTAATTGTACTGGAGTCTTGGCGCTGAACTGTTACAAGTCATCAATTTCAGCCTCCTCTTTTACAAACTTCACAGCGGTTATATGGGCCGGCTGTGCAGTCTATATATGTCACCTGAGGAGGATTAAAGTTTGAGGACAGATGCTCTGCTCTGGCCTCACACAGGGCTGCTGCGTTCAGGAGAACACCTCACAAAGACAAAGGGGAGGTGGTGCAAAGGCTTGTTGTCATCATGTAAAGTCCTACGGGGCTGTAGAGATGGCTCTTCATCACAACACAGCACAACTCTATTATTTCCCAGCGTCCAGTGTTTAATCAACGTGATATATGATCAAAATCCTTTCCTGACGTCTGTAGCAGCACAATGTTGTCATCGCTTCAGTGATTGTTGCATTATTCTGCTCTGATCAAAGGCCTACTGTAATACATTCTTCACCTCCTGACTTAACTAATGAATTATTACCTGGGAACGTCCTCCTACTGTCACTTGTGTTTCCTCATTCTCTTTATCACTGCAAACCCTTTTTAATGCTAACTAAGGAAGAGCGGCAAGCTTGAACCGTTATAATCCAGCCGTCAGATCCTTTTTGTGTTTCTCCATGAGTTGTGCACCCATTGCAATCCTCATCCCCTCTTAGTGTCAGAGTAAAGTATGTACATGCAGGTCCTATTCTTGACTGCAATTTAATGCTTAATAATTAGCATGGCCCACGGTCAATTAGCCGCCATGTCATTGCTCTGGGTGTCACGTAGCGACTCTCCGGGCTCTATTCTGTGTCGGTGCACAAAGCAGCGCTCCACCGGGGAACTGGGACGACAACTCATTGTGGTTCCATAATAGTTTGGTCACTTTTATTTGGTGAAGGTATATATCCATGTATACCTCCCTGAAACCATCCTAAAAGTCCTTTACTCGTGTACCGAAGGTCTTGGTAGCACTTTATAATAACTACACGCTATTTAGCATTAGTAAAGCATGAATAAACACTTAGCTCATGATTTATAAAGCATTGTTCCAACATGAACACTCATTAGTAACTCATTAGTATGCAATTCATAAACACAGTTATACATGTTTCATTCTTGATTAATAAGCTTGCCTATTATGCGTTTCATGATTGGGTTTTCATACTTTATAAATGACCGATTCCCCATTTGTAAATGGAGTTTTAAGGACTTATAGATGATTAAGATTAAGATGTATATGAATTGCATACTAATGAGTTACTAATGAGTGTTCATGTTGGAACAATGAAAGTATATTTCCAACATGAACACTCATTAGTAACTAATTTATAAAGATAAATGATGAATTAAGTGTTTACTCATGCTTTACTAATGCTAAATAGTGTGTAGTTATTATAAAGTCTGTCCTTCTCTCTGGTGGCCTTCTGAAGGCACACGGTGTGTTCCATCTGCAGTCTCTAACTGGGGGAATGATGCACAATGTCATGGTCCCATCATGCACTGCAGCTCCACTGGTTACATTGTGTGCAACCAGCACCACCATGTTGCGAAATACCAAACTTGTCATTTTAATGGATTATTCTTGAGGCTCTACTGCAAAACACAAAACAAAACAGCCGTGTTGTAGACGGACGCATTCAAAGCTTCATAGATCAATTATTCCCTTTTCTCTGCGCTAATAACTACTAACTGTGTCTGCATGTTGGTGCTACAGTATGAGAGGCTGAAACAAAACACACCTTCAATATCAGTGACTCACAACTGGTCCTGTCTCAGACTAGTAAGAGTTGACCTTTTTACTATAATGATGAAATATTGATTGCCATGTGCAGATGTTTGTAGGGAGTGATATTGTTGACTACAAGTTGTCTGTCATAGAAAAGGTTCAACAGGGGCTGGAGAGTTGACACATACAGAAACTGGACAAGTTGTTCATGTCTTTGCCCGTCAGGACGGAGTGTTCACCTTTACGTCTAAACACACGACGAGGAACACGCTGGACGCTGGTCAGCAACTACTGGAGGTCTGGAGGGAGAGGCAGGGCGACATGAGCGCTGGACAGGGAAAACAACATGGAGTCAACCGCCGCCGCGTGGTCAGTGCTGCTCTGCGTCTGAGGCCGTTTAGCGTCTGTTTGACTCCAACATGAACGATGAGAGCGCTCAGAGCAACTGAACAACGTTAGGGTTCAAACCTCTTCAGAGCAGCGCTTCCTTTCGGCAGACGCCTGCTGGCAACTTACAGCAATAGTTTCCCCAAAAGTTCATCCAGCTCAAGGTTCATCAAGGTCACAAAACTGCACAGTTGCCATCACACACACTGCATAGCATCCAGCTGCAGACCCATCGACAGCCAACAGCTATGAAGGAAAGACAATATCAATAATGTTTGGTTTGTCTGGTCTGCAGGTCAGCTGACTGCTCGCCTATCTAGAATAAATCCACATCTGTATTTATTTGAATGTTTTTTTCCAAATTGACTGTTTGGGTTTGCAGGCACTGAAACCAAAAACATTAAGCAGTACTTTACGAGTGTGAACCCATTAGTCTCCCGGCACTGTGCAAATGCTATTACGGTAATTGTGACTTAATGAATGTCCAATATCAATTCAGAATCAGGGCATTTATCATCCGCTGTAAAAGGCATTTATTTGCTTCTGAGATGCTGCTGCTCGGCGTCGTTAAAGAACAGATGGAAACGTGTTGGAGCTTAAAAGAGGACATCACTCTGTTGCATTTACTGTTTCGACTTGTGCCGGGCGACTTTTTTCTTTTTCTAAATGTGGACCTGACAAATGTTCCCATGTGTAAGTTTTAGGGCTGCGACAGCAAAGCAAAAGTTTTCAATGACACTGTTGGAATAAACCTCCATTATTTTCCCATTTATATTTTATTCCTATCGCATAAGTGCCTTCTGAGCCAAAGCCACGACCGCTCGCAAGTATCTCCATTTCAATCGCTTGTCTCTTTATTGCAGAACCCTTCCACCATGACATGCTGCCATTCTTCATGCAAATCTCAAATTGACTCCTTGTAAAATGTGCTCCGCAATTATTGTGCATCAAAAAAGCTCCATTGAGTTAAATTAACGTCACATGAAGAGAAACTGTATTTCAACTGAAATATAGACCGGACCACCCGGCGCTGCTGTGATTGTGTTACAGCTCTGACTGCGACGCAAACGGCCCCGACCCCGGGTGATAGACAGGCACCACCAATGGAAACACATTAAAAGGACCAATATGTTGAAATGGTTTTATCCAGCAATCACTTGGTGTACAAACACAGACAGTGAGAGGAGGTTAAACTCAGGTCGTGGACTTCATATGACACGTTAAACCCAGTGATCTTAAGCTATGGTGGCAGAGGAGATGTGTCATTAAATACTGCAGTGAATGGATTATCACTATCATAATGTGGTGCCAGCTTAGTATGGTATTGAAATACACATAAAAAAAGACCTCTAAATTGTCCTTTAAATATGATAAGAGGCAATAATATATCACTGTAATGCTTCTGTGATGTGATACATAACAAAGGATTAAGCGTGCTTTTACAGCTGTCGTTCATTTGATCTGGACCAACAGAAAAAATTATAAAAACTTCCATTTTAGTTCCTGTTCTCACTGACTTTTAATACAGACTGACAGGTAACAATTGGCATCCTGCATCATCAGGACCCACGTGGGGAAATCAGACATTTATGCAGCACTTTGATGCTTATGATTAGTATAATAATGTTCTTTGATTATAACTGATCATATGCATCATTTGTATTATTGCTTCGTCAGACAAGTATGCAAGGAAATCTATGGACTGACATCGAATTCAGCTGAATGAAATCCTTTGTTCCAATTGCTTTGATAAAATGTTGCTTTTATTCAGCAAACTAATGAATAATTTGCTTCTTTTGCATAGAGAGTTGTTTAAATGTTCAGAGCAGTGGGCTTCAGAACAATGGTCGTTGGTGGCATAACTCTGACAAATGGTTGGGACTATTGTGTGTTTTGGAACATTGGATTTATTAAGCTATTGAAATTATGCTAAAATCACACATCTACTATTGTAAAATGCTGCGGTTGGTTGGTTTGCTTTCACACCAGAACAAACTGCACCAGTCTGCTGGTACGTGGAGGCCCACCTTTATGAGCGGCCTTGGTTCAGTTGTTCGCTCCACACCACGGCCCTATTCTTCGTACCTGGCTCAACAAAGTCGACCAAATGTCCTATTATCCATCTTAAATTAGCGAGATGATTGACATCAGGCTAACTCGGTTTCTCCACGGAAGATCCGCGCTGAAACGGTCTCGTTAATTCTAACCAGACGTCAGTCATCTGGATAAATGCGCGTGCCCGCTCCTCTTCAGAATAGATAATAATCGAGCACTGACACCACGATGTTCTAACACCACGATGGCAAATAAACTCAGAGGAACCTTTTTTTTTTCTCCGCTGAGAAGCAGGAGATGATCATGAACGCATATGAGGAAGTCAATACCTTAATCATGGCAAAATCCAATGCTGCATTCACAGCAAAACGATTCGCAACGTTTTCGGTGTGAACGCAGCTTAACAACGCCCCCTCTGCGAGACATAAGCATCGCAAAATATCAAGTTAATTGCGTCAGTGTTGGGAAAATGTATCGGCTAATTTTAAGTGCGTCACCCAAAATCAATCAGATTATATTTATTTAAATGTACCTGCTGGCAGTAGTATACGAATAAATATATACTTATGAGGATATATGTACTGTATGCGCAATACATGTACTATATGTGTATATTCATGTAGGTGTAGATTACCATATAACTAGGAGTTTGAATATGTGTATGGGCGGATCAGTACCTTAATAATTTTCTACAATAATTGTATGTATGGTGTACTAATAACACTGTCATATAATTATGAATGCTTAAGCGCTAAATAAACTTAAGAACAGCGCGGCATGTAGCGGCTGATAGTCTATACAGTCTGTGAGACGGGCAATGGGCATGTGGTGATCAATGTCCGCGGCTCGAGAAGCTCTCGTAAATAAATTATTCCTTGTTGGCAGAATCGATCGCGCTCGTACAGGAAGTCATGATGATGTGAGCTCGTACAGGAAGTCATCATGATGTGAGCTCGTACAGGAAGTCATGATGATGTGAGCTCGTACAGGAAGTCATGATGATGTGAGCTCGTACAGGAAGTCATGATGATGTGAGCTCGCACAGGAAGTCATCATGATGTGAGCTCGTACCGGAAGTCATGATGATGTGAGAACGGATCTTGGTGATCTGAAAGAACTCTCTCCCTATAAAACTAATATAACTAATATCGCTCCTTCATCAATGAGGAAGGGAGCTGCCTTTTTTGTCCGGTGGGAGTGGCCAGCTTATCCAGTGAATTTCAGTTAGCCTGCGCTGGAGCAGGTTAAATCTTTTGGCTATGTTGCTATGGTGATTTTTCTAAACTTGCTTCGAGGAACCGAAAAGCCTGACCTACGTCATCTTATCCTGAAAATTAGCCCGCTAACTCAGTAAGCCAGGTACGAGGAATAGGGCCCTGGATTCGATTGACAGATGTCACAACAATCCAAACGAATGAGTTTGTTTGAACTGAACCAATCAGGAACCAAACAGTTGTTAATAATAGTGTTGATTATGTTACCATCAGCTCTAAGAAATGCCACCAATGTATCTACATGGTATTTTTTAATCTAAGTCATATATATTTGGAGTTTCATCATTCAACAAAAGGTTTAAATAAAGAGCATTTCTCTAAGCTTGGTTTCAGCTTTCCAGTATGTGTGGTTGACAGCAGAATGGATGTTATAGGGTGATACGCCCACATGTGAGAGATGATTTATCTGACAATGTGAAGCTGAATTCAAGTGACAAAGAAAACTGGGCTGAACTGAACCGGACAGCAGTTTAGTTCAGGAGTTGGCCGATGTTCTTAGAACGTTGTGCAGTAGCAGGTGTAGCATAATGGACATCTGACATTATCCACTCTTTCATTTATACATCTCTCTATATAACTGCCTCAAACACACAAATGCAAATTGACTTGTCATTCATGGGGTTGTTGGAGTTTTTGCTGTTGCACAACATCTAGCCTGGGCTCAGCCCTCAGATGTACATATTGATTATATACAGCCAAAAACCAACCGTGTGGTCAAACTGATCTGTAGATTTTGATTTCAGGTTGTTAAAGCCCATCTGGCTCAAACATACAGTATAGTTCATGACAAGAGTGATTCCTCTGTATCCTTTACTGCACGCTGAGTACTATGATTGAAGAGCTGGAAAAAGTCCTTGTTTGTTCTTCACCTCTTCTTCAAGGTTGCACAATGTGATTGGCTGCTGTCAAACTGATTCAAACTAAAAATGTTGCAAAAGAAATAAACTCATAATTCATTATGTTTAAAGACAAAGTGGAGTTGCTAGTTCTTTATATTCTTTTTCATGTCTTGAGTCTAAGTTGAGTCCAAGGCTCCATGTTGGATGTCATCAGCCAATGGGAGTTGACAGTGGTTTTCACTACAATTCAAATATTTCAGCCAAACTGCATCTACCACATTGTGAAAGTGTGAGTGAAACGTTCATACTAATGTCACATGCGCAAGTTACGTAACCTAAAGCATGATCTATTGGTCCGGGACAAAAAGTCCTGTTTGACTCCATTCATTGCTGACCTCTCAACATGGACTACACTCGTTATATTACGTCACGTATTTTATATTTAAAAGGAAAATAAAACCCTGTGTCTTAATTACCGAACAGCTCTCGACTGTGTTCTCTGCACTTATGTATTTCTTATTAGCTGTTGTCTCTCCTGTCCTATAAGTGGCCAAATGTGCAGTCTGTGATTCAACATTAGAACATGTCCAGCGCAGCATCGACGGGGGTGTAATAGTACAAAATGTCTCAACGATGTGAAACACCGAGCCTCTCAGAATCATGGAGCAAGGCTTCTTTGTAGAGCCGCCATTTGCACTGATGCTCAGTAATGATAAAAGGAGGAATCCATCATCGAGGAAGAGGTCGAGATAACATTGTCTCCACCCACAGCAGCAGAAAATAGACCAGCATCTAATGTAGCAATATGATGAGACATTTTGCGTAAGACAGATGTACCCCATGACTGAATATCCTCACTTGTGAGCTAATTATCTGAAAGCAATGAGTTCACGGCCGGTTGAGGAGGAACGTAGGACATTATGAGCTGAAGAGGTAGACCAGGGAACCTCCGACACATCAACCATCACACAGTAATGATGTTAAACAATGAAAGAGTCTCTGTGGGGATTTCTTTAAAGATCTTTCTTCAACTGGTGATGCTGTGAAAGAATACATCTGCAAAAGGCAGACGGAGGCTTGAATCGATTTGATGAATATCAGAAAAAGACAGACTAAAATAAAATCAGAAGAATCTTTGAAAGACGTTGAACACCAAAAGTCTGACTTGCTCAACCAACCCCAAACAGAAACATGTCTATTGACATGGATACTTGCATTACACTTTAAAACATAACATCTCCAGCTTTGTCTGCCCACTGCTTTGAGGAAGAGTGTGTTAAAGAAGTCATCCTAAATACAACACATCGCTGTTGGGCAGAAACATTGCATCGCCATATTTTTTTCATCTCTAAGATGGCGCCGACGATGGCTGCCTCGGTATGCAGGTGCTCATTGTTGTTTGTTCTTTTTGTCTTAAATGCTGCTTTCTGCTGCGATTCCCGGTGCTCTTTCACCAGAGATGAGCTCATGAACATCAGGGTAACAACCCCAGCGGACTTATTTCCAACTTTTTTAACCTCTGTGGAATTACTGGACATTCTTGTGAAAGGTGCGCTCACCTTGACTCACGCAGTGAGACGCCACAGGAGAGGGAAACGTGCTGGCGCGCTGGTGCGTCTCCGTAAACGGGGATCCCGTACAGCGTTGCCGGGCATATTTCTCCCCAACGTCCGCTCATTGTGCAACAAACTGGACGAACTTCAGCTCCTTGTTGGGAGAGACAGAGACTTTTCTTCTTCCTCCGTTTTGTGCTTCACGGAGACCTGGCTCTGTGGATCGATACCGGACTCCGCGTTCCAGCTGGCTGGCTTCCAGCTGTTCAGAGCGGACCGCGACACGGAGCTCTCCGGCAAAACGAAGGGTGGAGGAATCTGCTTCTACCTCAACAACGGCTGGTGTAACGACGTAACAGTGATTCTACAGTACTGTTCGCCGGACCTGGAATCCCTCATCATCCACTGCAAACCCTTCTACTCCCCACGTGAGTTCGCTTCATTCATCCTGGTCGGTGTTTACATGGCGCCGCAGGCCAACGCGCAGGACGCACAGCGGACGCTCGCCGAGCAGATACGGTGTGTGGAGCGGACCTACCCGGACTCTTTAGTTATTGTCCTTGGGGACTTTAACAAAGGTAACCTCAGCCATGAACTCCCTAAATACAGACAGTTTATTAAATGCCCTACTAGAGAGAAGAGCATTCTGGACCACTGCTACACCACAATCAGTGGGGCTTATCACGCCGTTCCTCGTGCTGCTCTGGGAAACTCTGACCACGCCATGGTTCACCTGATTCCCTCATACAGGCAGAAACTAAAGCTCTGCAAACCTGTGGTGAGGAAATTCAAGAAGTGGACCAGTGAGCCTCTGGAGGATCTTCGGGCGTGCTTGGACTGTACAGACTGGGATGTCTTCAGGACTGCTACTAACAGTCTGGAGTACACAGAGGCTGTAACTTCATACATCAGCTTCTGTGAGGACAGCTGTGTTCCAACCAGCACCAGGGTGAGTTATAACAACGACCATCATCTCCCCCTCCCCCAGCCCATCGGAGGCTCACGCCTCCCCAGCGACGACCCTCACTATTCTGGAGAGGGACGTCAACAGGCTCTTCAAAAAGCAGAAACCCCGCAAAGGAGCGGGCCCGGACTCTGTCTCCCCCTCCACCCTGAAGCACTGTGCTGATCAGCTGTCTCCGGTGTTCACTGAGATCTTCAACACCTCCCTGGAGACATGCCACGTGCCAGTCTGCTTCAAGGCCTCCACCATCATCCCCAAGAAACCCAGGATCACAGGAATCAATGACTACAGGCCCGTCGCCCTGACCTCTGTGGTCATGAAGTCTTTTGAGCGCCTGGTCCTGTCCCACCTCAAAACCCTGACTGACCCACTCCTGGACCCTCTGCAGTTCACCTACAGGGCCAACAGGTCTGTAGACGATGCTGTCAACATGGCCCTCCACTACATCCTCCAGCATCTGGACTCCCCAGGAACCTACGCCAGGATCCTGTTCGTGGACTTCAGCTCTGCCTTCAACACCATCATCCTGTCTCTGCTGCATGACAAGCTCTCCCAGCTGCACGTGCCCGACTCCACCTGCAGGTGGATCACAGACTTCCTGACTGACAGGAAGCAGCACGTGAAGCTGGGGAAACACGTCTCAGGCTCTTGGACCACCAGCACCGGTTCCCCCCAAGGCTGCGTTCTTTCCCCTCTGCTCTTCTCGCTGTACACCAACAGCTGCACCTCCAGTCACCAGTCCGTCAAGCTCCTGAAGTTCGCGGATGACACCACCCTCATTGGACTCATCTCTGGTGGGGACGAGTCCGCCTACAGGTGGGAGACTGACCACCTGGAGACCTGGTTCAGCCAGAACAACCTGGAGCTCAACGCTCTGAAGACAGTGGAGATGGTTGTGGACTTCAGAAAGAACGCAGCCCCACCCGCCCCTCTCATCCTGTGTGACTCCCCCGTCGACGCTGTGGAGTCCTTCCTCTTCCTGGGCTCCATCATTTCCCAGGACCTCAAGTGGGAACTGAACATCAGCTCCATCGCCAAGAAGGCCCAGCAGAGGATGTTCTTCCTGAGGCAGCTGAAGAAGTTCAACCTGCCGATGAAAATGATGGTGCACTTCTACACTGCCATCGTTGAGTCCATCCTCTGCTCCTCCATCACCGTCTGGCACACCGCAGCCACTGCCAAGGACAAGGCCAGGCTGCAGCGCATCATCCGCTCTGCTGAGAGGGTGATTGGCTGTAATCTGCCATCCCTCCAAGACTTGTTCGACTCCAGGACTCTGAGGCGAGCTAGGAAGATTGCAGCTGACCCCTCTCACCCTGGACATATCCTGTTCGAGTCCCTCCCCTCTGGCAGGAGGCTGAGGTCCATCAGGACCAAGACCTCACGCCACACAAACAGTTTCTTCCCGTCAGCAGTCGGGCTCATCAATGGGGCTCGGGTCCCCCACTGACTGTCTCTGTCACCCCCAGCTATTTAAATTTTTAATTTTAACTCTTAATTTTTATTTTTATTTTCTCTTATTTATTTTTATTTCTCTTCATCATTCACTCCTCTGCACACCGCATACTTAAACACTCGTCACTTTAACACACACTTTAACTTAAATACACACGTCACTTTAACGTACATTCACATTAACGTATCTGTTGACTGAGCACTTGCTTATCTTACACATATTTTAATACCAATTGCACTGTTGTTTTCGTTGATTGTTGATTGTTGTTTGTCTCGTCTTACGTCCCATGTCCATGTCCAATGTATGCACCTTCCGCCTCAAAAAATTCCTCGTTTGTGTGAAAACATTCCTGGCAAATAAACGGTTTCTGATTCTGATGAATCATACATTTTTCATCGTCACTCTCTTGGTGATTCTACAAATATGTATCTGATGAAAAGTATTAAAAACAATGTATGACTAAATGTCATAACAACATTGTTAGCGTTGTGTTACTAGACTTCTGAGCTGAGGTTAGAAAAAACATCATGGTTTGTGTTAAAATAATAAGTGCACAACGTAACTAACGTAATAAACTATCAAACATCCTGAGCAGACTTTCTTCATCACGTCACAAGCGTAACGACATCACTAACCATTACTTTGGTTTCTCAGGGACATGAACAGATGATGGTGAGTCAGAGTCTCTCTGGTTGAGCTTTGGGTAAACTATGAGTATACAATATAATGACACACGGGAATATACAACCTTTTATAGAGATACAATACTAATGTTGACAATGCAGTGTTCATTTCAATCATAAGAATTATTTCATTTGTATTTCCTAAAAAACAACAGTTTTTGAAATACAAAGTTCCTGACTGACAGTATATAATGTCAGACTATTGGTGGATAAATCCTGTCTATACAAAGCAGTTCCTTTCTGGCGTGGCAGGAAAAGTACACACACACACACACTCGTCTGGTGGGAGTTGAACCCTTCGGCAAGAAAGTCAAGATCGGACAATTATGCAAAATGATGTTCAAGTTGATTTGGACAGACTGAAAAAGCTTCATAGAAGATTCTGCTTAATTTGAGGAAACCTGTTGCCACCAATAACTAAGACAATTAAGACAACTTTGAAATCCCAAACTGCCCATTCATGAATATACCAAATAAATATGTTAAAAGTGTAGGTTACCTCACTGGTTCTGCCATCCCTTCTCATCTACAATCATGCAAACTGTGTAACGTTGGACTCGGTCCGCTCTTTCCTCGATTCAAAACCAGCGTAGCTCTATTTAAACTCGTAGGACTCCTACGATCCGGGGCGAGCACGACACTCACCAGTCTGTTTACTCGTTTCAATGCGAGATCAATCATCTTACGAATACACATCAACAAACCTCCGGGGCAATGCGGTGGAGGAGTAAACGCTGCGCGTGTAAGGCGCCTACAAATTGACACCGTATTGATACTCTGTGACACATCTCCAATTATGACGGAGTGTTTGGCTCCATCGAGATCCATTACGGCCCGGACAACTTAATCATATCGGATAATGAGCTATGAATGCTGCGTGCATTTCCAATCCGATCGCTCCTCCAGCCGAGGCTGTCAGTGAGCCCCCATCTTCACGATCAAAGTGAGGCCAGAGTGGGTGGAAAGTTAGAGTACATAAAGCACAGTAGTCTACCCTGTGAAGTGCTTCTTAATTACAATGCTCACTGCCTCCCGCTTGAAGATGTTTTGGGTCTAAGCTCAGTTGTTAGCCCTAATTACATCCCACAGCTGACAGGGGTCCCATTCACATGCAAACACTAATCCCCTTCACAGCCCATTGCCTTATGACAAGAGCTATGTTAATTACATGTAAAGCCTGCACTTGTGCGTGTAGAAAACATGAAAGTGCTCAAATTGTGTACAATTACTCCATTACTTTATCCAGTGAAGGGGAGATGATCCTTTGACAAGCCGATGGTACAGGACTAGAGACCAAGAGACGCTGTTAAGACTGAGATGATCTCACAGCTCCACTGAACCAGCTCCTGTACGACCTCACTGCTCTCTCAATTACATCCAGAGGGAAACCCATTTCAGCTCACAGCTGGAAATACATGGTTAACATTGTGAATTGAAACAAAACAAAAACACTCCAATACTTGGTTAGGTTTAATAAAACATTTAAGGTATGGCTTAAAATGAATAAAACTGGAACAAAACAAAAAGCTACAAAACTAGGTGGTTATGTGTGAGCAACACAAGCACTTGTTCAGGACACCGGCAGCCTTCTCCTGGGTGAAAGCTCTGGGTCTTTTTTACCCATCACCCATCCTCCCTTCACTGACATCAGGGGATTCAGTTACAACTCATTTGTGTTGCGTTAAAAGCTAACGTAATCCTCATCAAAATATGTTTGCCTCCAAACGTTATTCAGAATGCAGTTTCATTGTATGGACTCGAACTAAGGAAGAGGTACATGATTGATCTTTGGACTGCGATTAAAAAACGTCCTAACGTCACATGCTGTTATCATCTCGGCTCTCTTCACGGCGCTCTGGCAGCCACATCAGCGTCGGCATGAGAAGGCATCAACGCAGAGGTCAACATCAGAGGTTTTCCCTCTTTTCAGTCTCCGCTCTTGCAAAGAGCCGAGCAGACGTCCTCGCCATGCACTTGACTCTCATTGTGTCGCAGCATCAGCATCCCGGGGCGGTACCTTCGACAAATTACATTTATTCTCCCCGCCAGAGGGCTGCTGGAGTGCTTTCAGCTCCTCTGCCATCTTCTCAAGTTTCATCAAAATTGCTGCAGTTATAATAGTTAGGGTGACCAGACGTCCTCTTTTTCCCGGACATGTCCTCTTTTCGAGACCTAAAAAAAGCGTGCGGCAGGGATTCCAAAAACGTCCGGGATTTTGCTACGTGCGGGAAAATAGTTATTACCCCCTTACAAGTTTTGGAAATGGTATCTCCCTCACGTTCCACCTTCTTGCGCAAGCTCTGACTGTAGAGAGAACTGTCATTGGTCGACCGATCTCAACGTAAATGTAAGTTCACGGCATGCTACACACTACTGCTACCCCCCCCCCCCGCGACGAAGTGTCTCTCTCTCTCTCTCTCTCTCTCTCTCTCTCTCTCTCTCTCTCTCTCTCTCTCTTTCACCCCTCGAGCGAAGTGTCCTCTTTTTCACAAACTCAAATCTGGTCACCCTATAATAGTAATACTTTTGTTTTATATATGTATTAGAATTCCAGCTCATAACATGCAGAACACATTTCTGTAAATGCTTTTTAAATGCAATTTTGTTAAAATATCCCTTCATTTCAACCATTAGGGTAAACAACTTTCAGTGTAAAACTGCCATGCTATAAAATGCACACAATAGTTGTGCTTTTTCAGCCATTTTATTTTGAAACTCAAACACAGTGTTGCAACCTTTGGATAAATCATGTTATTTACGATAAGGACTAAAACAATGCAGCGTATAACGTTTATCTGCATGAACTAAACATCGTAGCAGCTAGGTGGCTCAAGCTAACGCTGGGGCTGAGCTCAGATTGGATCGGACAGGAGACAAGTTGTACATTTAGTCTATGATCCAGACGGGGACCGTTGTTATCATCCACCTCTGATTCACTGTCAAAAATATATCAATTATTCAGTGATACAGGAGCAAAACAGGTCTGCATCCACAGAAGTTGACAGCCCATATTAGTGTGTCATGATTGTAAATATAATAAATCAGACAGGAACAGAGAGCAATGACAAACTAAATGATACATATGAGACCCTGTCACCAGTCGTTTTCTGAAGTCAGAACCTTCGAAGGGAATGATTACTTGTAGTAACGGCAAGTGTGTTTTTTTTGTCAGTGATGGAACAGCTATAAGCACGTTATTATATTAGGTCTTATATTTTGGATATAGTAACATTGCATAAGTGTCTTTGCCTGGTTTTAAATGCTGCATTACAGTAAACTGATTTCATTCCCTGAACTAACCAGACGGTTCTAGCTGTTATTCATTCTATCCACATTACAGTCATCACAGTAGTCAGATCATTTAGTCTGCAGCTTAAACTTAAACAACTTCAAGTGTGCAGTATCTCTTTCAGGTTGTTCTTATCCTGAAGACACTGACCATCACCTTCCTCCAAAGAGGGTTACAAGACGAAATACTAAGACTAAATATGAATGCCGTCATGCCAATAAGCTCACAGTAACTATGCTCTCATATACTATGTAGGTGTGATGAATTTAACACAAAGTACAGCTGAGGATGATGGGTACATTTGAGCTAATTCCATGGTAATCCACATCCTATAGTTATTGTTCTAAAAACCCAAGCTGTCAACCTGCTGGTGGACATTTCTGTATGTGTTGGTGTATTTCAGTATGAGTTGGGGTATTTCAGTATGAGTTGGGATATTTCAGTATGTGTTGGTGTATTTCAGTATGTGTTGGGGTTTTTCAGTATGTGTTGGTGTATTTCAGTATGTGTTGGGGTATTTCAGTATGAGTTGGGGTATTTCAGTATGTGTTGGGGTATTTCAGTATCTGTTGGGGTATTTCAGTATGAGTTGGGATATTTCAGTATGAGTTGGGATATTTCAGTATGTGTTGGTGTATTTCAGTATGTGTTGGGGTTTTTCAGTATGTGTTGGTGTATTTCAGTATGTGTTGGGGTATTTCAGTATGAGTTGGGGTATTTCAGTATCTGTTGGGGTATTTCAGTATGAGTTGGGGTATTTCAGTATGAGTTGGGATATTTCAGTATGTGTTGGTGTATTTCAGTATGTGTTGGGGTTTTTCAGTATGTGTTGGTGTATTTCAGTATGTGTTGGGGTATTTCAGTATGAGTTGGGGTATTTCAGTATGTGTTGGGGTATTTCAGTATCTGTTGGGGTATTTCAGTATGAGTTGGGGTATTTCAGTATGTGTTGGGATATTTCAGTATGTGTTGGTGTATTTCAGTATGTGTTGGGGTTTTTCAGTATGTGTTGGTGTATTTCAGTATGTGTTGGGGTATTTCAGTATGAGTTGGGGTATTTCAGTATGAGTTGGGATATTTCAGTATGTGTTGGTGTATTTCAGTATGTGTTGGGGTTTTTCAGTATGTGTTGGTGTATTTCAGTATGTGTTGGGGTATTTCAGTATGTGTTGGGGTATTTCTGTATGTGTTGGTGTATTTCAGTATGAGTTGGGGTATTTCTGTATGTGTTGGTGTATTTCAGTATGTGTTGGGGTATTTCAGTATGAGTTGGGGTATTTCTGTATGTGTTGGTGTATTTCAGTATGAGTTGGTGTATTTCAGTATGAGTTGGGATATTTCAGTATGTGTTGGTGTATTTCAGTATGTGTTGGGGTATTTCAGTATGAGTTGGGGTATTTCTGTATGTGTTGGTGTATTTCAGTATGAGTTGGGGTATTTCAGTATGTGTTGGAGTATTTCAGTATGAGTTGGGGTATTTCAGTATGAGTTGGGGTATCTCAGTATTTGTTGGGGTATCTCAGTATGAGTTGGGGTATCTCAGTATGAGTTGGGGTATCTCAGTATGTGTTGGTGTATTTCAGTATGTGTTGGGGTATTTCAGTATGTGTGTTGGTGTTGGGGTATTTCTGGATCAAAGTGGGGACTGACCGACAAACGGATATTGATCTGTCCCGCTCCTCCAGAAGGGCAGCCAGCTGGCTGGAGAGACATTTTGATGACTCTGCTAAATCGGCAGGCCGCACAACATATCATCCACATCATGACAATCACACTGTGTGTCAGTATTTTTATAACTTACCCCGGGGTGGGGCAGGTTGTAACAATGGAACTATTTGTATTTGCCATCAATTAATTAATTATGTGATATAGAGATGTTTACACTTATTGTAAACATTTGAGAAATACTGAATTGATTTTTTTGAGTATTGAGAATAGAGGTATTTCAAATGTATGACCTCCAAATATCACGTTGTGAAGTCTGTGTTTTATATATTTCTTTGAAACGAAACAATATTCTGTTGTTTTTATTGAGAGTGGATTGTAAACTAGCTACATTTCCTAAATCAACCTCTTCTGTGCCTGGACCTGAAGTCTTTCCAAACCCTGCACGAAAACCAATGTCCTCACAATGTCCTCACTTTTAAAAGCAGAGACGCTGAGTCTCTGCTTTTAAAAGTCTTCCTCTGGAGGTTGCCACATAGCAAAAGTGCAACCAATAATCTGAGGATGGTACCGGACAAGCGTAGGAAAGGGCGTGATGAACAAGCATGAAAATGAAGCGGCATCTTTTGAGAAACCCTAATTGATTTGGCAGTTTAATTTCCGTCCTGGCTGGCTAATCCATTTCCAGGGAGACAAAAAGGTGAAACGGTCTGGCTGGAAATGAGGGGACGGAGGCACAGGCAGTCCAAAGAATACTGAATGAAATGAGAGACACTGAGTGAAATGTCAATTCGAGTCGACGGCGGCTAGCAGAATGACAAAGTGCTTACCACTCGCAACGGGAATGCCTAATGAGAGCCGAGAGGTGACATTTGAGGAGGACGCTGATTGTGACAGCTTTAGTCCAGTTTTTAAAGCTCAACTAGGCTATTTGGTACATTGACGGCGCCGACTGACAACTGCTTGAAAAAAAAAGCTAAACTGAAATGCCCAGAAATCCCCAGAGGCGTCATCGGCCAGTGGTCTGTCCAGTTTTATCGTCCGTGCATTGCTCACTGCCAAGCAGGAGAAACCTTCCCACAAGCAAAGGGAACAGCATTTAATTTGGGCGAAGGGTTGAAACTACAGCAGTTCAATTAACGGGAAGCCTTTTCTCTTCCAGCTCTACTTTGCGGTTTATATTGGTCGCTTACATCAATGTGCTTCCTATAACAGCTTTAAGTCCACATAAGTTATCTGCTCTTCATGTGAGGAATCCCATCAGGTATTCTCTTCTCAATAAATACATTCAAATATGTCAGCTATCTCCATTTAGACAAAGAACTGATGAGATCACTTGAACGTCAGACCCACATTTCGATGATCTTAGCACCATAAGGTCTAAACGTATTGAGGTGTACAGGATAGATTCCTAATGAGTTCACCAAAACTTGAAGAGATGTGATGCGTAACCCACAGGACTCTGGGAGAGTCTGTTCAAAGCTCTCAGATGCCGGCAGTCTGCGTACAGTAATGGTGTGGGACTGTCAGGAAAGAGCCACAGGGGTGGTACCGTAATAGAAGCAGCACATGAAAAAGGTCTTTGAATTAACTCGATCACAATTACAAATGCAGCCACGCAGGCGAGTCCTATCAAGCCGAATGACAATTAGCAGTATATGTGTCAGCAGGGAAGAAGTGGAGAGGAAATTTGGCAGTCGCAACAGAATGTCGTTTTACAGCCACCAGAAGAATAGTTCATAGATTGCAGATTGTACGGACTTATAACTACTGGTCACGAAATAAAAATAAATGTTCTTAACCCTTCGGCTGTAATTTGTATGGATAAATGAACGTGAGGTTTGAATTTAGAAATGTTTCTCAATGGAAAAAGCAGGGTGTATTGATCCTACCAAAAAATGCAAAGTACATGATGTATGCGCATATTTATTTGACAAATTTATGCCACTGCCAAGGTAGACACACACGCTTTGATGTTAGCTGAAGAAAAACAAGAAGACGTAGACTGTCAACTGTACTGACAAGGATGAACAGGGTGGCAAACAGAAGCTCAAGGTGACCTGTGACCTCATTGCCCATAGAAGTGGATAAACACCTTGTGCAACAAACAGTCTCACCAAAAGGTAAACTAAAGAGCATGGTCATCATCATCATCATCATCATCATCATCATCATCATCATCATCAGTGGGAAGAAAACTATCTTCCCATCTAGGATGTCAGTTATTCCACCATTGTGACAGTTCAGACAAACTCAACAAAGTCCTGAACCCACAATGTCTGAAGCTGCTGCCAAACATGCTGGTGACCTGTTCAGCTACTACGACACCAGATATTCATATGCTGCTCTCTATACGTCCTTCATATTTCATCGTTATGCTTTAGTGCTCAATAGTTAAAGAGCTGTTTCATGAACAAGACGAGGCCGATCCTCTGAGCCTCCAAACCAGCCGGTCTAAATAAGGAAGGCTGTCCTCATTCTCTGTTCGTCCTCATACCTAGTGTTGGGCAAGTTACTCAGAATGTGATATGTTACGTGTTATGTATTACTCCCTTTGAAAGTAATGTTACGACTTGACTTGTTTCTTTGTTCCATTGGTCATTATATTAGCATTTTCCTTCAGCTTTTGAGCCATTTTGGAAACGGCCACACAGTCCATGTGCCGACCGCCTTGTGCTTGGCATTGATTATTCAAATTCCACCTGAGGGTGAGAGTGTTAACCTGAGGGTGTACTGCATGCTTTTTTAGAAACTGTCATTTTCCTTCCTCGCCCTCAAGGCACAGTCACACATCACCCGAGGTGCTATTCGCCTGGAGATCCACCAAAGGAGGATGTGCAACATGGTGTTACTTGGATACATAACTCAAATTGAATAACTTCATTTTGGGGTAATTGTGATCCCTTACACTACTTGTTGCTGAGGAAACCACTGCTTATACCTTTGAAAAGTAATGGTGTGCTGTAATGTCTATGTAACCCTTGAATAGTGAACCAGGGCCTGTAGGGCTTTTGTAAGGAAGTCAGGCGACGTAGTGTAACGATTATTTTAGATTCTTACTTTGAATACAAAACTTACAAACTCAAAGGTGCACGATCCATAACAGGGCGCATTTGGATCGCCTCTCAAACGGCTCATGGGGCCAACAGCACACGTGTGGTCAGAGATCAGTGTTAAGCTGAGGGAACGGAGGGTTGGGATGTGATGCTGCAACCGGACCAAGTAGTGCGTTCATGAACAACACGGCTGAGCTGCACAGGTCACTTGTGTTGCTGGACACTGGGAGCAAAATGCAATGAATGAGAATGAGAAATAACTTCACGTTTTATATCTCATACAAATGTATCAAACGGGACACCAAAATAAAAAGATTGAAATTGCTCAAGGTTAACCTGGACGGTGTAGTTCCACTCAGTGCAAACCTATAGTGAATAATGGAGTTGGAGGTTATGTACAGATACTCTGTGTACTTCATGGTTCTCCTTCAGTGTCTTGCTGTTTGGAGAACATTACATCCAGCTTTGTCCACATGGTTCTTTGGAGGCAGAACCCTTAGAGAAGACTGGTATTTAAACCTAGCAGTTTGTTTTGTGTCCAGGGACACGGATTGACAATTAGTTTTGTGTCGCTCAGCAGGAAGACGATTGGAGCGTAAGGAGTTGTGCCAAGTGACAATTCGGCCAAAAGATGGACAATTCCTGGATCTCAGTACGGACACACAGGTTTCCTGACTATTTCACAAACTGCCCTGAGACCGGGTTGGGTAATTTCCAGATCTTTTTATAATGTCGGTGCACACATTGCCTCGTTTATCAGAAGGCCGACACCTACACACTTCTACCAAGGTCGTCACCATAGCGACGTAGAATCAGCCAGACGTGTCCATTTTGTTTTCTTTGCCATGCTAAGTGCTGAATATACTGAATCAGACAGAACAGTATGTTATCCTGTTTGGGCCTCACTATTGGTGGCAACACGTCAAACAAAAGATGGAACATATGATTCATTTAAATGTCTAAACTGGTGTTGCTTTTAACTTCCATACAATCAGATTTAACACATTACTATAAGACAATTAAGTTCAGTGAGGCTTTTCTGTAATATACTATTTCCTGTGTTACTTTTAATATGTTTAACCAAACCGCTTTGTTTCAGAAAACCAACTCTTCTAACAGCAAAGCTGCTGTTCATTAAGTGGTTTATTGTTTATTATTACCGATAGCATCATAAATGCTGTCTGACGGTCACAGGGAGGAGGGAGGAGGATCGCCGCATTTTTCATATCAGAATATTTTTGCCTCTTCAAAAAGCAAACTGAATCTTCACCACAGGCAAACCGGGTACATCGCCGTTCAGCTTGACAACTTAAGCTGCAAGATTCCAACATGTGAAAAAGGGTAGCAGCGTCACTATTGATCACCTAAAGGCGCAGAGACCACACACAGCGCGCCCGTGCTTACCAAGCAGGCTGATGTGTGGCAAAAAGATACCAAAGCCAAAGCACAAACAGATGAACATATCTGGCTCTGAGGAAGCTTCGTAAGTGATATATTTCTGTTCCGCTCAAAAATGTGTTCTTTCAGCACTCCCTGTTCTCTGAGGACGCTTCCTGGCAGCTGTCATTTGCAACAAGGTGAGTTTGCAAAGACAAAATGAAGCCGGGTGTTTTATCATACAGTGATGGTGTTCAGTATTTAGGATGTGATTCTTATAGGTGGTGCTGGCTTATGTTCATCTCTTCTCATATGGGATTTCTATTAGATAACAGATGATGGATGCTAGACAGGACTTGAATGCCATTTTGTATCACGTCCTAATACATCACTTAGTTTTATTTAAGTCACACAGTTGGAGGAAAATCTGAGTTTTTAAAGTTATTTAATATCCCAGAGGTGTTTAGTCGACCCAGGATGGAGCTGCATGATATTCAGTGTAATCAGGTCAGGCAGGACCTCGCTGTTCTGTCTCAGGTCTCCGGTCCACTGTTTGAATATCTCTAATAGCTGTGTGTTTTTCACAAGCTTCATTTTTAATTGGCTCTGATGACCTCGGGGACTATTTAGATCAGTTTCGATTGCCCCGCGGTGTCTTTTGGTGCAGGTCTCTACTTTGAATGTATGCACAGCTGGTGGAATTTCCATGAGTCTGTTTTGAATTAGGTTGAATATTTTGCTCTCAATTCGGCATTCCACCCAAACCCCACAACGCTCTCTGTGCATTGTACTCTTTGCAGGACTGATTCATGTTCTTTTCTTACAACAAACTTGATTTACGAAGTTTATTGTTTGTTTTATTCCTTTTAAACGCAGGTACTTGCTCATCATGGCACGGCAGCAGCTTGTTAAATTGCACTCAGAGCTTCTGGATATCAACATTGAGCATACCGTTTGGATGCACATTCGAGCCTCCATCTTGAGGTCTGATGACGGACACCATGTCACGGGGTTTCCTCTCACCAACAGATTCATCGCAGTGTGTTGGACCAGTCGGTGAACTGTGGTGTGAGGAGCGTCCCACAACTCATGGCCTGTTTCTACCCTCAAATTCATGTCGACACAGATATTGATGCACACTTTAGAATACTTAAACATTTTAGCACATCTGCTGTGTTTTTCCAATTTGTATATCAGATGCAAACACACTGGTGAGAGATGCATGCATCCAATCAGATACAGGAAGGGCTCATTACAGATAAGCCATGCTGCAAAGCTTTATATGTTACAAAGTATAACTACAGGCAGCCTTGGATCAAGAATATATATATCAGTAATATACTGCTTATGCACGATATGTTATTACATGACAACACTGGTGAAGAACAAAGACAGAAGTAGATGTTGGGACTATTTGCCTCTGGAAAAGGTTCATGGTGCACATTAAGAGACAAAGGTGTTGTGTTAGTGTTAAACACATATTGCACTAAAGCACGTTCAGTTGTGAACACAGACATCAAAAACATATTTTTGGATTCAGAACCATTTTTACTTTTTGAGGATATCCATCCAATAAACATCCATGAATTCTTAGACATCACTGACCGTATGCTCTGTAACTCCAGAACTCTCCTAATAATCCTCAGGTTTTTAAAGTGTCCTCGTCATCAGAGTAGTCCAGTGGTCGTGTAGTGTGTTCATGACACTGCAAACAGGAAGTGCTACCAGCTCATTCTCACATCTAGAACAACGACTGCTAGCTGAAGGCACATCCTGAAACACCAGTCATTCCTACTCTGCAACATGTTGTGATCGTGCCGCCATTAAGACGTTGTGTCATATCCATGTTGAAGGATTACCGTGATTATGCAAAAGCTATTACTTATGCAGGGAGTATAACAGTGTAAGATATTATCTTTTTCCACTGGAAATTAATTGGCACATCAATCACAAGTTCAGGAGAATAAATGGATGCTATAGTCAATCGCAGGTTTAATCATGATTCAAAACAGAGGGAGTTTTATCACAAGATTAACAGGGGGTGACACGGGGAGTCATATTAATACAGGGACCAGCGTGGAGTCGTGGCGATAGAGATGCTGTGTGGGAAACAGAGCTGTTTATGTCGGTCGCAGTGGGAATGAATGTAATAATACAGCAGGAGCTTCAAATCAATGCATCCAACCGTCGCTCTGGGATCTGGAATCGAACCGCTTCACTATGCCTGCGTTGAGCCACAGACAGGGAGGTGTGTGTGCTGCATTATTGGGGGGGGGGGGGGGGGGGGGGGGGGTCGCTTTGATTCTATAAGCAGGAGGCAGATGAAAAGTATGCGATAGCGAGAGAGAGAGAGTCTCTTCAGAATACTTTGGCATGAATCCATATCAGCTTTGAAGTTCAGATGCCTGACTTCAGAAGGTAATGAAATAGTTATCACAAAATTTCCCAAAGTTGAAAGGGAGAAATGAAAGCATGGGAGGCGAGACGTTGCACTAAGAAGTCGTCTTCCTTTAAAAAAAAATGGAAAGCTGCTAAAACTGAGCCTGATATATCATGCAATAATTAACGCCTTGTATGAAGTATATTAGGCGTATATTTCATCATTGGAAATGTTCATATATCAGAGCGTGGACTCGTATACGACCGGTGTTAAAGCGTTCATTCCAGATAGCAGAGGATGAGCCTCCCCACACATCCTGCTCCATCAAGCTGACTGCGTCTGTCCTCAGGTCTAATTGCATGTTGCTGGAAAGCAGCAACCTCGGACAACTTCTCCAACTCTCTCACCGGCAACATTAGTGTCTTAATCAGTTTTATGAGGTAAACATTCACACGGTCAGCGGAGATGTTGGAGGTGAAGCAGATGGAGAGGAATAAAATGAGGAGAAAAGAACTGTATTGCAGATGTCTGCGGCTGCAACGGGAGGTTGACTTGATGCTAAAAGATATTGATCCATTGGAGTCGTACGGTGGAGCTTCCCTTGAGTTAGAAAGAATACTTTTTATACCACATCATATCCGGCTGTCAGCCTGTCCAACCCGTTGGTCCAGAGGGACATTTCTTTTTTTATTTTACTGTAGAAATATTTACTGCAAGGGTATTCAACTAGAATGCAGCGAGGTCCAGTTGGAGAGACTTTCCTGAACGTCACAATAATGTTAAATGTGTGCGACATGATTTAGTCCCATATGTATTGAAGGAGCCAACAGTTGTATTAACAGCTGTGTGGACAACTGACTGTCACATTAAATAAAGTTAAATTCATTAACATCTAAACAATATTTATTATTACAGATTACCAATTTAACTGGAATAATTATAAATAATACAGATAGTGTTCTGATCATATTAATTAATGTGTTGGTTCTGATCATATTAATTAATGTTTTAGGGTTCTGATCATATTAGTTCATGTGTTGGTTCTGATCATATTAATTAATGTGTTAGGGTTCTGATCATATTAATTAATGTGTTAGGGTTCTGATCACATTAATTCATGTGTTGGTTCTGATCATATTAATTAATGTGTTGGTTCTGATCACATTAATTCATGTGTTGGTTCTGATCATATTAATTAATGTGTTAGGGTTCTGATCATATTAGTTCATGTGTTAGGGTTCTGATCATATTAATTAATGTGTTAGGGTTCTGATCATATTCATTCATGTGTTAGTGTTCTGATCATATTAGTTCATGTGTTGGTTCTGATCATATTAATTAATGTGTTGGTTCTGATCACATTAATTCATGTGTTGGTTCTGATCATATTAATTAATGTGTTAGGGTTCTGATCATATTAGTTAATGTGTTGGTTCTGATCATATTAATTAATGTGTTAGGGTTCTGATCATATTAATTAATGTGTTAGGGTTCTGATCATATTAGTTCATGTGTTAGTGTTCTGATCATATTAGTTAATGTGTTGGTTCTCATCATATTAATTAATGTGTTAGGGTTCTGATCATATTAGTTCATGTGTTGGTTCTCATCATATTAATTAATGTGTTAGGGTTCTGATCATATTAGTTCATGTGTTAGGGTTCTGATCATATTAATTAACGTGTTAGGGTTCTGATCATATTCATTCATGTGTTGGTTCTGATCATATTAATTAATGTGTTGGTTCTGATCACATTAATTCATGTGTTGGTTCTGATCATATTAATTAATGTGTTAGGGTTCTGATCATATTAATTAATGTGTTAGGGTTCTGATCATATTAGTTAATGTGTTGGTTCTGATCACATTAATTCATGTGTTAGGGTTCTGATCATATTAGTTCATGTGTTGGTTCTGATCATATTAATTAATGTGTTGGTTCTGATCACATTAATTCATGTGTTGGTTCTGATCATATTAGTTCATGTGTTAGGGTTCTGATCATATTAATTAATGTGTTAGGGTTCTGATCATATTAGTTCATGTGTTAGTGTTCTGATCATATTAATTAATGTGTTAGGGTTCTGATCATATTAGTTAATGTGTTGGTTCTCATCATATTAATTAATGTGTTAGGGTTCTGATCACATTAATTAATGTGTTAGGGTTCTGATCATATTAATTAATGTGTTGGTTCTGATCATATTAATTAATGTGTTAGGGTTCTGATCATATTAGTTAATGTGTTGGTTCTCATCATATTAATTAATGTGTTAGGGTTCTGATCATATTCATTCATGTGTTAGTGTTCTGATCATATTAGTTAATGTGTTAGGGTTCTGATCATATTAATTAATGTGTTAGGGTTCTGATCATATTAGTTAATGTGTTGGTTCTCATCATATTAATTAATGTGTTGGTTCTGATCATATTAGTTCATGTGTTAGTGTTCTGATCATATTAGTTAATGTGTTAGGGTTCTGATCATATTAATTAATGTGTTAGGGTTCTGATCATATTAGTTAATGTGTTGGTTCTCATCATATTAATTAATGTGTTGGTTCTGATCATATTAGTTCATGTGTTAGTGTTTTGATCATATTAGTTCATGTGTTAGGGTTCTGATCATATTCATTCATGTGTTGGTTCTGGTCATATTAATTCATGTGTTAGGGTTCTGATCATATTAGTTCATGTGTTAGGGTTCTGGTCATATTCATTCATGTGTTAGGGTTCTGATCATATTCATTCATGTGTTGGTTCTGATCATATTAGTTCATGTGTTAGGGTTCTGATCATATTCATTCATGTGTTGGTTTTGATCATATTAGTTCATGTGTTAGGGTTCTGGTCATATTGGCCTCTTAGGTTTATTTTCTGTGTCTTGATTTGGGATGTGAGTCGGTCCGTTTGCTCTAAAGATGTGTGCTTTGTCTCTGAACATGAGACGTACTGCATTGAGCTGGTTGTGTGAATAATAAACATATAACAGTCTGTCCATTCTTGGTTCAAGGTTCTGGTTAAGATGTCCACATTTCTCAAGTGAAATAACTTCTCTGACTCACGTACTTTTCCAACTACCGGGTCTCTCTGACTGTCGCTCCGTGTGTGTGGATATGACACTCGAGTCGAGGGCGGGGCTTAACGGAATATACACATGTGATTGGTCGAGTAGGATCACGTGAGAGAGTTTACAAGGTGTGTGATTGGTCGCCGTGTTTCCTGAGCTGTTGAATGAGAGCCACAAAGGCAGGAGAAGCTGCGCCGGTGACATAGAAGCGATCCATCAACAGTTAATAATGCAGTAATAATAATTGGTTTTCGGTCCAGGGTCCAGAGACGACGACGTCTGGGTCCAGACCCGGACCGCGGTCCGCCTGTTGGTGACCCGTGATTTACAGTATCGCTTTGCCACTATTTAGTCACATGGTCAGATTGGTAGAGAACTGGAGATGTCATTTGGAAATTGTTATTTAAATGCAATATTAATATCCTACTTTGGTTGTGCAAATGCTACTGCGCTTTGGTCATGGTGTATTTCAACCAAATACTTTGTTTTAGGAGCAATCTACTCTGCCTATTGTACCAGCCTCCTCTGATGTATGCCTCATGCTAATCAAGTGAAAGCCTGAATCCACATGTGTGAGCAGGAAGTGAGGACCCTCTCTCATTGGCTTAGGCCCAACGCCATGGACCGTGAGGGCAGCAAGCACAGCTGCTGGTGAGGCACAGCAGGGATGTGAAAGATGCTTCAGGAATAGAAGTCTTGGTGGCGATGACAGCTCGTTACATCATGTGTCTCATAGCCCTACAACACTGCGACAATCAAGTTATAGGACCCACTGGTTTGAACCCATCCTCCCAAAGCCAAGGTCAAGTCAAGGTCAGGAAAACATCCAACTCTCCGAGCGCTGCTTGCACTGGTTGGAACAATCTATCTATCTATCTATCTATCTATCTATCTATCTATCTATCTATCTATCTATCTATCTATCTATCTATCTATCTATCTATCTATCTATCTATCTATCTATCTATCTATCTATCTATCCATCCATCCATCCATCCATCCATCCAGTAGTGCCCCCATGACTTGTCCTCTTCCCATACTAACAGGATAACATGGAAGAGAAGGGATTGTGTTCTGTGGTTCTTCTTCTCACACGGTCCTGTGAACGCTCAGTGATTTTTCCAACAGTGATCAGATATTCTGTTGTTATCTTAACAAAACTGAACCTTAATCTCCCACCTGCCCATCAGCAGGAAGCCGCCTGATTAATTAACACTCATTCAACAGAACGGTAAAGAACAACGTTGCTGCAGTGTTGTGTCCATCAGCTCTCCCTGCTTGTTTACTTTTGCAGAATAAAAGTTTGAAGCCTTGACATTTTTTTTTATTTGAATTTTTTTTCTGCTGCACACCTTTCTTGCCGTGTCACATTTTTGAAGCTGTCCTGTCTTGTGGCTGTTCTTAGAAATATTATTTCGGAGTTTGTTCGGCATAAATAGAACTTGTCAATTAAAAATAGTTTTTAATAGTCAATGGTCTGCAAATAGAAACCATGATGAGGACTTTTGAAAACAAAGCCATGTCTGCTTCGTGCTGCAGGGTGAATGATAAAGGATGGGGAATTAGTTTAATAATTTACATGAACAAAGAACAATATCAACATGATTCTGCATCATCACGTCATCTTTTGCTCCTGTCTTGCCCAAACATTGATGCAGCTATTCATCAAGAAAATAATCAAATTGTTTTCTTTTGACTTTTCTTTGCCATCATCAAGTCAACATTGCAGTGTGACCCAAAACCTGCCAAACCAATGACACTCCGTAGGACGGCTGGGGGCAGTTTTTAAACATGATGCCTAAATGATGAGCATAAAGGCACCAAAACATTTTTTTGTTTTTGTTTCAACAACCGAAACTGAAAGACACTAAGAAGCTGTAACCAAAAAAAGAGGCTGATTCCAGCTGGACTGGTTCTCCATTCCAGCATGAGCAGAGAGGGATCCCCACCAACTAGTCCTCAGTTTGGGTCTAATGTCACCTGTTACCCGTGTAAACCCTGTTGCACTCTGGGGGATTGATAGCTCCATCTTCAGATGTCAGCGATTCTCTTTGATTGACAGCTCAAAATGACTTTCTTTACTCGCCCAAAGTGCTTTTGTTTGCTTCCACCTGAGGATATTGAATCAGTCATTCCTGCTACCACACACACACACACACACACACACACACACACACACACACACACACACACACACACACACACACACACACACACACACACTGTGTGATGTAGAGGACGTATTCCTTTCTTCATCCAAAGCTTATGCTGGCCTTCACATGCCGTGACCTGACTGATGGACCTCTGTCATTAGAGCGTCCGCAGTGGGAGGATTCCATTTCTATCAGCCCGCCACAAATCAATTTGTGCCATTGTGAAATTTGAATAAACACGGTCTGGAGGACATCACTGCCTTATCTTATCCATTTTGTTGTATTATATTCCTTCAATTTGCTTCTCCTCAGAAACCACTGCCATGTGGTTTGTGTAATCTGGAGCCACACCCCTGCCAACACACACTCAGCGCTGTGCCGTCTCATCTGTGAAGACCACAGTAAATAGTTGAATAAAGCAGCGCTGGGAGCGTAATTGCAAAAGCGCTGCGGCTTCATCATCTTTAAACACGCAGTGGAAAATTGCCTAAATGTTAATCCAAGTGTTGCACGCTCATGACAACTGCTCTCCACTTCCACAGCAACAGCAATCATCCTCTCTGTGTTTTCTTCCTCGACGTTTGCCATGGAAACATTCACGGCTCATGGCTGCAGACGGAAGTCTAAGACGGAGGAAAGGAGAAAGAAGAGTAACACGCTGAAAGTAATCCAAACAAAAGCTCACAGGATGAGTCAAGATTTAAGTGGCCCTTAAAATTCCGTGCAAGGGGTCCATGTTGTGTTGAAAGTCAAAATCTACTGATGCAAGATTAATGGGTTCAGTGTTTTGTAAAGAAATGATGCTGCCTGTGGACAAACTGATTGAATTTCCAAGTGAAAAAGCATTCATTTTCATATTTTGGTCCCTCAATTGAAATTTGAATAATTAATGCCAAGAGCGAGATGCTAAGTTTATATATATATATTTTAAAGGTATGTAATTTATACATTTCACTGGTATTGTTGTCATAAACATGTTCTGCATTGGGACAAAGTCAAAATAGTGTCCCTAGTATCACCACATTTAAAAATCATACAAAAAAAGAACATTTCTGGTAATCTTTCCACTGCACTCTATACATACTCAAGTGTTGCATTAGAACACGGCTCAGTTGTGCAATCACGTCCTCTCTTTAAAAGGCCCCATAACTGTAAACATTGGGCAACAACCAACATGAAAGTTCATTAAGAAGCTAGATGAGCTGCGCTAACTACAGCCAACAATTAGCCATAACAGTGGAGAGCAATTATGAGCGCCACCATATCCAATGCAGCGTGATGACAGCAGTACTAAACAGGTTAGTGTTGGAACGAGCAATTATAAATACATCATTAAAGCTCTTCAAGTTGGTGTACACACCATAAATTGTTGCAAGTTATTCAGAGGAGCCGGCCGCTCTGCACCACATTGGACTTGTGGAAGATCGCTTTTATTTTACTTTTTGCTAAGCGCCTCTAACTTGTAAAGAGTCACATGGCCTCAGACACCTCGACCAGGAGAACGGCCGTAACAGCTGACTGATGACATCATGGACAGCTGACATGATGAAAGAAATAGAAATCCTTTTTATTTGTCATAGTACATACATACATGAAATGTGTCCTCTGCATTTAACCCATCCTTAATGTCTTAAGGAGCAGTGGGCAGCCCTGTGAGGCGCCCGGGGAGCAGTTAAGGGTTCAGTGTCTTGCTCAGGGACACTTCGACGTGTGAGCTATGGGGGGACTGGGGATCGAACCGGCTACCTTGTGGTAGCCACAGCCGCCCTGTCATGGACAGCTGATATGATGATGTCATGGACAGCTTAAATGATGACATCATGGACAGCTGACCTGATGACGTCATGGACAGCTGACCCGACGACGTCATGGACAGCTGACCTGATGATGTCATGGTCATTCAGAGGAAGACGAGGTGCGAGGAGAAGCGGATCGTCCGACTGAGTCAGTGAAAGAACTGAATGCAGATACCGAGGACGATAGACTTTTTTATATAACAATAATGATGTAACATTTCAGGCAAAAACCTTGTTTTTCATGCACTGAGAAGTTAGAGATTTGGGGCTTTTGCATCCAATACATTTCCGTCTACTTTCAACATCCACATTACATAATTACGTGTTTATTTTAGAACTTTGTTTTTAATCTCTTGATTTAACTTAACTTTGCATATTTAAAATAAACATTCAAGGAAACGTGTAATGTTTAAGCCTTAATGTAAGTAATCAGCTGGATACTTGTCATGATGATATCATCAGTTGAATGTTTACCCTCTTCACCCATAGTGTCTAACAGTGTCAACTAAAACAAAGGCATTAATAATAATCATAATAATAACATTGAGGGCCCAGAGCCAGCAGAGTGTTAAAGCCTTCAGTGACTCTGAGCAGAGTAACACTTGCTCTGGGTATTGGTGCTGAACACAAAGTGAGATGAGGACATGCCGGCTAATAACCTCACAGTTCTGGGTAATAAAATCAATCAAAGATGTTAAAACACCAGCTGCTATCGCCTGCTGTCATTTGGGGCCGCTAATGTGAGACATGACCCCGAGCAGCTTCAGAGTAAACAGTCTGACATTTGGGGAAATACACATTGATTGCCATCTCACCCAGAGTCAGATAAGAGGATCAATATTTATCGTCTTTGGCCATCGACGACGCAGATGTTTAACTTAGCTTAGCACGAGACCTGGGAGCCAGGCAGAGGGAGAGAATACAACAGAGCTTACATTTGTAGTGATATGTTCATAAATGAAAGATCTATAACTTGTATGTCTAGCAGTTAGGTAACAGAGGACCTCCATCTAACCTCCATCTTCACAGGAAGTTTAGTTTAAGCAACAACTACTTAGTCAAGTTAACGTCAACACAATCTTTTCCTAACCCGAACTAACAACTCACAGGCTTTGTGTATTGTGTGATAAGGGATTACAGAGCAGGGAAGAAAAGCACATGGGCACAACAAACGCCAAAAGATATTATACAAAGTCAGATTAACAAGAGAAACCAGGGGGAGCAAAGCAAACTAAGGAATACGACTAGACTGGGAGGGAACAGCATGGACACTGGGTGTGCAGCGTGGGCCCGTACCCGGGGGGGCGGGGCCTTGGAGACCAGCGCAGAAGGCTTTGGGCTCTTTCAGCAGCGCACGGCGTCCTGAGTGTCGCTGTGTGCTGCCTCTGGCATGCCGTCCGTCCTCTCCATGACATGTCTGTTTTTCAGAAGTGGACAGTTCCAGACTGGTAATGCAGACGCATGATGGTTTTCTCATGTTTCCATGAGGCGGGCAGACCCCAACCACCCAGAGAGGGACGCGTCCCTGTGATCAGCGTTGGTCTTTTAGCCCAACTGGATAGAGGTTGAGGGGAAAGAACCACCTCTGGATTTTTCTCATGTCGAGGGGTCCCAGGAGGGTTCCAGGGGGGACACCGCAGGGGGGCCCCTGACGGCGGGCCCCTGACGGCGCCCTCACCGCTCTGCGGAGCGCGATCACATCCAGAGGAGCTGGAGACCTTTGATCTGATGATTCATACCAACACCAGAATGAACAGGGCGCGGAGAGTTTATGGCCAAAGCCGGTGTTTCAGGACTGTAGCACGACATTGAAGTGAAAGCTCGCTTTATTTATATGTGATATATAGAATATGTTGTCCCTAAAAGGACTAATGGTGATACATTATGGAGATCATCCTTCTGGCTATAATCATTCAGCCCTATTTTGTGATAAATGTGAGTCAAATCCCTTTCAAGATCATTGTGGACAAAACATTGTTCACAATGATCTTCAATTGTTCTCATATTGAAATAGAGGAGGGCAGAAATGCAGGAAATCATTAGTTTGACTCAATAAAATATCAACGCTGGATGAAGCGGCGCGCCGCTCCGTCTGAGTTATGCCCCTAAACAATGGCGTAATTGTTTGGAGGCGGTCCCAATCGATAAAAAGGATTATTGGCACTGACAACGCATGAGTACATATCAGCGCGTGATCAGTGTCATAACTGTTCTAGTGCAACAATACATTACGTTTAATATCCTCGGACTGCTATCCGGCGAGCCGGCGAGCCTGGAGCAATTAAAGGCGGGATCAATGCGCTGAGTCAAAACACTGTGACAGCTCCATTATCCCTGGATAGAGGAGGCCTACGGAGGCCCATTGCTCCTCTCCGCTGCAGCCTGGCACACACACACTCTCTCCTCCATCTTTAACTATCTGCAGCGCAGTCGATGCGCCGCAGCGCTCTCACACGTATACAGCAACCTTCCACATTCACCGTCTCTTTTTATTTCTTTATTTCTTTGCATCTGAAATAATCCCTTCTGGTATTTCCTGACTTTTTCCCTTCATTACGTCTCTCCTCGTCTCTCCTCGTTGAAATCCAGCCCATCCCTGTCAGCCTCACATCAGCACCGGCAGCGCTTTCATCCCATCCCACTCTGGAGGGCTCATCCGGCCCTCCAGGTGCAGCAGGTGAAACAGATTTTTTTTCCTGCATTTGTTCATTTTGACACATAATACTTTGCTCCATTGACCACTGTAGCTACAGTGGGCTTAACATTATCTCAAATAAATCTTTCTAAATGATACTCCCCCCACTCTTAACACTCATAGGCACATCAAGTGAGACGACGCGGGGCCGTTCTCATGTCTCCATCTCGTGTCCCCTCCTCTCCTCTGGAGGACGTCCTGATGCTCAAACGCTGCTGGAGACGCTTTCAGCGATGAAACTACTACAAATATCTTCACCACACATGTCATATAAAGGAGGCGGGACCCAAAGCTGGAATAGTCTCACACCATAGCGGGGCAAATGTAACTGTTCATTTTGTATTCATAATTTGTAGTTATGAAAGGGATTTAGTTTACTTAAAGTAAATGTTATTTGTGTTTATATTTATATTTACCATATAAATATTGACCGCAATATTAAATCATTTAAATAAACCCTTTTGTCGTTCAATTCACGAGTAGACAGAGACCTCGGTCTCTGTTCGGGCCCCCGTCAAAATAAAAGAAGAAATGTAATTACAATAATCAATAATGATGTGATTATGAGTAAGTAAGTTTGTAAAGTATAAGTTGCTATTGTTTGTTTTAAGTAATTTAATCTATGATAGAAGAACACAACACGTAAAAAAATGTTTTATACGTTGATAATGTGATTCTAACCTGGTCACGTGACCAGGTTAGAATCACATTATCAATAATTAATAATTCTGCATCACAATATTCAACGTATGGATTTATAACACACCATGAATGAATACAACAATCTGTGAGTGACCAGAAATCACAAAGCATTTGGATGATTGACCTCATTAGTCATTATAAAATGATTATATATTAGATTATTGTGATTGTGTATGAGTGCCTTGAGGTATAATTATTCAGTGCTATAAGCAGAACATAGACGTGGGCATCATTGAACATGCTACTGAAAGTCGGCACTGTACACTTTGCTGAGCTGGAAGGCTCTTTTCCACGGAGTGACAGGGAGACTCATTTGCATGTCATTTAAAATTCAAATGAAAAAGGTTTAAAGCCCATAAAGCCCATGAAGCCCATGAAGCCCATGAAGAACTCTCGTCCTCGAGCCGCACGCAGCCTGCAGGCCGTCACCGCGGCTCGCTGCAGTATTCAAACTGGTGCGTCATCCCCGTTCTTTGCAAAAACTTTCGCCGATTGTTCTGTGGAGAAAGAAGGACCTGCATTCTTTACGTGCCTCCTCCTATTTCTTTAAGATTCCTCCCTGATCGCGTCACCGGCCAGACAGCTGCCTCTCACAGGCCGCCCTGCCGCTGATCCAACATGATGGGATGCCCACACAGCCCCGATAAGAGCCGGCCAACAGACAATGCCAACACACTGAAGGCAGCAATCAGCCACAGATGCTCACACGGCGGCCCAACGGGCCCTGATTAGCTCCTAGAAATGTCCCGATTCGACATGGGAAGTCTTTGCACTCGTCCTAGTTTGAACTGAGTCTTGGAAAGCTGTTTGTCATATCTATTTAATGAGGTATTTTACATGAATGGTGTAGAAAAAAAATCCCTCATCCTCTGTTAAAGTTCCATTTAAATCCATGCTTCTCAATGAAGAACTAACCGCCGCAAATGTATTGAATAAAACATGCGGGCGTAAAAGACAACAGACTCACTCGTCAGGTTCCTCTTTGCCACTTTGTCTCAGCAGTCCATCAGCATCATGGGTAATCGGCTTAACGCCAGCAGACAGACAGGGCTGACTGATGAGGCCGCTGCCCGAGGAAGTCGCACCTCCTGCAGACTCCCCGAGTTGTCTTTGTCATTTCCCTGAGATTGTGTTGCCTCCATGTGGTGGAGCAGCTTCTGTCACCACAGCATCGCCATGGCTACAATGTTGTATCCGGCTGGACACTGGTAACATCCCATAATGTCACATCCTGATGGACACTGGTAACATCCCATACTGTCACATCCTGATGGACACTGGTAACATCCCATAATGTCACATAGATGATGGACACTGGTACCATCCCATAATGTCACATTGATGGTGGACACTTGTAACATTTTGTGGTCTTTTAATTCATTACAAATGTGTTTGGTAAAGCTGCAGCCACCACTCAAGCACATTATGAATTGAAATGATAAGGGCCACACCTGCATTAATACCTGATCTTAGGGACCCATTTCATAGCGGGGTGCACTCTGTATTACATTTCCTAAAAATATATGTGCTCGTTCTGGGGGTGGAAGTGGGTTTTGAAATAATAATGGAAATTGAATGTGTGATTTCAACCGTGGATAAATAAGTCAGAAAAGCTCATTGGAGTGCATGATTTAGTGGCTGAAGGAGAGTACGTGATAAAATATAAGAGAGCTTTTAAAATGAATAGTTTAGTTTAGAGACATTTGAAGTACACTGACAAAGATTTGAGCAGCTCTGTTGACCATTTGGCTGAAATAAGTCTTCCTGACTTCAGCGTGTGAGGCCGCCAGGCTGCAGTCTGGATCATGAGGGGAGAAGGAACCGCATCCTGAGAACATTGTACACGTTCAACTCACAGGAAAGATGGAGTTCTGACGGCCGTGGCAGCGTGGATGTATTACATTATGATCATCACGAGTCTCGTGCCAAAAAATACAAAGTATTGCTGACATTAGAGTACGTACAGAGTGTATTATCTCTGCCTATCTGGATGATGTATTAGTATTCAGTTGCAACCCTTGTCCCAGTCAATAAGGCTTGTCTCGGTCCCCAGAGGTTAGTCAAGCCCTGCTGCTCTTAATGACTTGTATTCACTTCTTCTTCACATTAGTTGTGCACTGATGTTTTCATTTGTTTCAATCTCTAAAAGTCCAATTCAGACAACTTGTGATAAAAGATACACGACTCGTACTTCCGGCTACTTTTTGAACGTGAGTCAGCTATTGTTGGACACTTTGTCGGTGGCTCCACTGCGTCTCCAACCTGCCAGACAATTCAGAGATAATATGTAGACATTGGCTTTTGTTTGGGTTAAAGAAACCTTTTAACAGTGAGCCTCCTGCCAAGGCCGATGGATCTACTCACTATTATTCAGCAGCCATCGCCCTTTTAGTATCTCTGCCAGGAGATAATTCGACCGAATGAGAGTTTGCGAGAGTGTGTGCACCTCTGTGTCTGTCCACGGTGAATCTCACATTCTGCTGCAGCAAACTGCTCAATTTGTTGGGGGGCCAGTTCTGGCTGCATGCTCGGGAACCTTTAATGGTTGAAGTGGATTTCACTTTCTCAAAACACCTTGCATTGCCTGTTTGCTACAGCCAAACAGCTGACTCCTCACTTACCCCTCCTAACCGTCCCCCGGTCACTCATAACACAGCTGAGTGCATCACCGCCATTTAGCCGCTGCTCTGCTGCTGCGAGGAACACAGTCTGTGTTTGGAACAGTACTAACGTAGCACACATTGCACACCAGCCATGGTTTGGATGAATTGATGACATATTGGGAAACTAAATGGTGCCTTTCCCACACAAACACATATTATAACTTAATAAGGTGCCATATTAACCGCTTTTAGCCCGGCTCAAACTCTCACAAGGTGGGTCTGGAGGCACACAGACACAATGCATTCTGGGTTGGCTGAGCTGCAGTATCATACTCAGACATTCTGTCTCATGTCGTCAGTATGCAGTACATCCAGGCGTCTGCACCGAGTACAAAGAGAGCGCGTCTGAGTGTGAGACTTGCCGTCGAGACAATCCTGGTTTGTATTCTTTAAATAAAACATTACAGCCGTGGTCGTTGCAGACCTCACTGCTACTGAGTGCACCTTTCTATTTTTAGGTATGATTTTAAAATATGGATGGAAATGGTTAAAAGTATTTATTTCTACTATGTAGGAAACAATACAGTACAGATCTAAAATATTGCACAAGGCATGCAATTATCTATATTCCAGTGAAGATATAGGTGAGTATGGGACTGGATGCAATTAGAGAAATGAATCACGGCAGCCAATAACATCTCTACATTAGATCAAAGCTCCGCAGGGAAGGCATTATGGGCCATGGGACTCATGTGAGCTGAAACAAATCATCCTCCGCTCATATTCCTGCAATGGGCTGCTGCCATTATGATCCGGGGTAGAACTAAAATAAATACTGTCTTCCTTGTGGTATTAAATACAGTAAGGTTGTCCTGCCCTCCAAATGTCACTTGTGGTTTCATAACCTTGAGAAGTTATGCTCATTCTCACATATTATCATTTTAACTGAATCAGATTTGAGGATCTGAGGACAATGGGTGTCACGTGTTGTACAGATTGTCATGTGATGTGCGATATTTGGCTTTAAAAAAAAGCTGAAATAGCTGCAATTACATACATTTTTCTTTTCAAAAGCTAATCAGGTGTCATTAAGGAGAACACCACCTAAATGAAGAACTCCAATATGTTATTTCCTTGGTCTAAAAAAGCTGTGGTCTGGTAGAGTATTGAGAGTCTGATAATTCAGTTAAATTACATTGTATTTGTAGAGCCAAATATTACACATTTGTGCCAGAGGGCTTTCCGATCTGTCCAGCAAACGGCATCAGCCTCACATCTCAGAGGGAGACAGAAGAAACCTCGGAGAGGAGGATCCCTCTCCCAGGATGGACAGTAGTGCAATAGATGATACAATTACAACATTGTTTGTGCTGATGTTACATCATAAAGACAAAAAAAGAGACAAGCAATCAGATCACTGCTATAACGAATACAGCTAAGATTAATCGTGCTCTTAATGAGTTCTGCAAGATCAGTTGGAAATGATCCAATGAAGATAAAGCTGCACGTCCAACAGACTTTCCGAGCTTTGAAATGAACAGAATGGAAACTAATGGATCCTTGGAATAACAAACAATACATTCAACTGAAGGACCTTAAATCCTGTGTGATTTTGGACTTGTTTTTCCCTTAAAACATTGACGTAGATGGATGGCGTAACTCTACTTGCACTCTTTCACATTGTAGCGCTACGATTCACCAGGCAGTCGCACCATTTGACATGCATCAGAGTTGACCCGATTAGGTTTTTAAAAACATAAATCATTAGATGGTTTGTTACGATCGAATGTGTGGAGAAGCACACATGCACATTGCTATAGATGTTTGACATACAGGGACAATTGCAGCAACATCCCCTGCCCTGTAAAATACCAGGTGCTGTAGATGTGAATTCATGTTTGCTGCCGACAAAGCAGAGAGTCAGTCTCATGTGAATATGTTTGACATAAGATCAAATGGCATGCAGCTGGTGGGGTAAAGATTAGCAGTTACGTATCTGGAAATTGACACAACAGCTTGGCAGATACACCCGTCCACATTCTATGGGAAATTTGACAAAAACAAAAACATATTATACAGCTGTCAAAACTCATCTTTCAAGTCATTCTCTCTCTGGTGGAGCTTTCCCTTCCCTCTGAGCGAAAAGAAGACTTTAAAGTAATGTTGCTAGTGCTAGCAGCTAGCACTACTTCCAAAGCCCAGGACTGTGACAGCAATGTGGAGCTGAAGCATTGAGCATTGTTCATGTTTTCATGCTGACGTTACACTGCTCAGCAGAACAGTGGCTGGTGGCTAGTGGATGGTGACGTGTGGCTGGTGGCGGGTGGCGGGTGGCTGGTGGCGGGTGGCTGTTGGCGGGTGGCGGGTGGCTGTTGGTGGGTGGCTGGTGGATGATGGCTGGTGGCGGGTGGCTGGTGGCTGATGCCGAGTGGATGGTGGATGGTGGCTGGTGGTGGGTGGCAGGTGGCTGGTGGCGGGTGGCGGGTGGCGGCTGGTGGCTGGTGGCGGGTCGCGCCTGGCTGATGGCGGGAGGTAGGGGGCGTGTGGCGGGTGGCTGTTGGCTGGTGGCGGGTGGATGGTGGCGGGTGGCTGATGCCGGATGACTGGTGGCGGGTAGCTGGTGGCGGGAGGTGGGGGGCGTGTGGCGGGTGGCTGTTGGCTGGTGGCGGGTGGATGGTGGCGGGTGGCGGGAGGCTGGTGGCGGGAGGCTGGTGGCGGGTGGCTGTTGGCTGGTGGCTGGTGGATGGTGACGGGTAGCGGGAGGCTGGTGGCGGGTGGCGGGAGGCTGGTGTCGGGTGGCTGTTGGCTGTTGGCTGTTGGCTGGTGGATGGTGGCTGGTGGCGGGAGGTGGGTGGCTGTTGGCTGGTTGAAGGTGGCGGGAGGCTGGTGGCGGGTGGCTGTTGGTGGGTGGCTGGTGGCGGGTGGCTGTTGGCGGGTGGATGGTGGATGGTGGCTGGTGGCGGGTGGATGGTGGCGGGTGGCTGATGCCGGATGGCTGGTGGCGGGTGGCTGGTGGCAGGAGGTGGGGGGCGTGTGGCTGGTGGCGGGTGGCGGGAGGCGGGAGGCTGGTGGCTGATGGCGGGAGGCTGATGGCGGGAGGCTGGTGGCGGGAGGCTGGTGGCGGGTGGCTGTTGGCTGGTGGCTGGTGGATGGTGGCGGGTAGCGGGAGGCTGGTGGCGGGTGGCGGGAGGCTGGTGGCGGGTGGCTGTTGGCTGTTGGCTGGTGGATGGTGGATGGTGGATGGTGGCGGGAGGTGGGTGGCTGTTGGCTGGTGGAAGGTGGAAGGTGGCGGGAGGCTGGTGGCGGGTGGCGTGTGGCTGGTGGCTGGTGGCGGGTGGCTGGTGGCGGGTGGCTGGTGGCAGACTTTTGGCCCAAATGTTTTATAAAAAACCAGCAAAGAATTGTAACTTGGCAATGTTTCCAACCAAGGACGATTCCTCCAATGGAGATCAAAGACATCATCTCTAGGCATTTGGAAAAGCCTTTGATTCAATTTGAAAAGTACTTCTCCAAGACTGATAACTGCTGTTGTGACACCAAATGGATCCGGATTCCCTCTGGTGACCGGGACACAGAGGGGTCAAGAGGAGCCGTGACAGCAGAGGATCCGTGGATTGAATTATCTGCAGCGGCCGCTAGAGAAAGGCAGATATAAGGCACGGCGGATCGGCTGTTTACGACCACACGTCTGTGACAGTGGATTCTCCACCCTCGTGTGCACAGAGAACAAATAGAATGCCACGCTTTGGCAAGGAAATAACAAGTCTGGGCCAGATAGAGACAGAAAAGAAGTAGCCTGCAGCTCAGAGCGGTCAGATTCCCCACGAGCAGGAAAGAAAAAGCAATTTAAAACTTTTAGTTGTTCTATTAATGAATATGATGGAGGTTAATGGATTACTTTTGAGCCGAGTTGGAGGTTGAAAACACCAAAGCATGCTCTGTCAAAGGGAAGCGCTGTTATCTTAAGCTAAGCATCAGGCATGCGCACCAGGTCCTATTTTTCTACATAATCCTCACCGACATATCAGCAATATATAAAATAGAGCTTGTGCATTCAGACATGAGGAAAAGAGTGAATATAAACTGATTTCTATGGTGTTGAAGTCACAGTCACCCTTAACACCTCCATCATTACACATCTGTTATAATCTGCCTCTGTGATCAAACAGAAGGATAAACCATCTCCATAATCCATGTTTAATTTCCTGTCCCTCTGTGATGTCTATAAGCTCTTTTTCTGCCATCATTGGTCATTATCTGCTGCTGATGAAAGCTCCAAAAGGAATATGGTGGATTATGGAAAAGCTGTTGGTAAATATGTATTGGCTGCACGTGAGAGCAACATTCATTGATGTGTATTCTGTAAACTTTTGTATGCTTTTTCTGAATCAATAATGTGTGTGGGAACCGTCCTGTGAAGTGAGGAGGAGAAGCTCTGGACATTTTGGCCTAAAATACATGTTTGCTTTTGGCACATTCTGCCCGTACTCAAGCTTTTACATGTTTTAAACTGGTTCATTTCTGGGAGAGGAAAAAGACAAAAAGTTTGTAGTTTGTAATAAAAGAGAGGAGCTGGGTCAAGTGCATACTTATAGATAGTTATTGAGACGGAAAAAAAAATATTAATGAAAAACAGAAATAAGGCTCTCAGAATCAAATTCAAAGAGTTCATAATAATTGCCAGTCTTCTCTGAGGATATTTAAAGCTGCACTAATTAATACTTTCATATTAACAATGGATCAAATGACTGTGTAATGTGAAAAGTGTCACTTGTAGTGAATTAGTAGAGAATCATTACAGCTGCTCTCAGCTCAGACTCGCCTTAATCAAGCTACTCGTCTCAGATCTGAGGCTTAAATCACTTCTTCATCCTTTATTTCAACAATGCTTTTTTTATTGAATCCACTAGAATCAACAAAGTTGCCAGAAATACATGTTGGTATTGTATTTGTCACAGGATGCACTGAATGTTAACGTTTCTGAACCAGAAAACGTGTTTCATGAATACATTTCCCATCAGCCTCGTATGAATAAAACCTCTGACCCGACGCAAAAGACACTCAACGTCTGCGTGGTTTGCAGAAACGGACAATGCCAACATAGTTTCCTGGCGACTGGGCGCTTGAATGCATCTCGTTGGTTTGATCCTGATCAGCCAGCCTCCTCTCCTGCTTTAGTCCAATGGGATGCAGTTGCACCACGTTGCCCAAGAGGATCCCAGCTGGTGAAGTTTAAACACTGTGAAGAAACACCACCTTACTTATTTGACCCCGCGCTCTAGTTCCATTGTATTCATCGTCTTCATGACATTAGTGTCTGGTTGTCTCATAGTTTCCTGCAGTTAAATCACAACTAAACTGCTGTTCTGGTTTTTGGTCCAAATCAGATCGTTGGCAGTTCAACAGCACAAAGGTTCTTTGGCTTCTGAACAAAGTTAGTTTCCAGAAAGCCGGCGGCCATTTTGGACTTCCATTTGAACTTTGAGAAACATCTTCACTTATGGAGTCCTGTTATTTTTCACTGTAGAAACTGTGTCCTCTCTTATATTTCCAACAAATCATCATGCAAATCATCTTTGTCTCTCTTGGGATGATAAACTGTGCATCCGACAACAACAGTGCAATGGGTATTAATGGTAATGACAATGGGCCATGGCAGCAGGCAGGACCGGTTCCAGGCCGGTTCCATCAGCGGGGCCATGGCAGCAGGCAGGACCGGTTCCAGGCCGGTCCTGCCTGCTGCCATGGCCCATTGTCTTTACCATTAATAACCATTGCACTGTTGTTGTCGTTGATCGTTGATTGTTGTTTGTCTCGTCTAACGTCTCATGTCTAATGTGTGCACCTTCCGCCTTGAAAAAATCCTTGTTTGTGTAAACATTCCTGGCAATTAAACGGTTTCTGATTTTTGGCCGATGGTTTTCCCTAAACCCCTTCACCGAAGTCACAGGTAGGAATCAAGACCCAGATGAACTGGTAAACCGAGAGCTTTGTCTTACTGTGGCCAACGGTCCAGAACATGGCCTCCGACTCTAATGCATTCTTCTTTCTGCAAAGAAGCCATGCTACACATTTATACTTGAGCTGCATGATTACAAATAGAGGCGGGATTCAAAGTGTCTTCATATTTCACTATTTTTTAACACTGGTTACATTTTGGATTCAAAATAAAATCCTCTCAGGTCATCAGAACCAGGGCCCTGGTTTTGCCATGTTCACCGTTAGAGACTCATGGAGACGGAGCCTTTCCCATCCGGACTCATGGGCTGCAGCTGAATAGTCAGAAGATGACTTCTCATGTCTTTTCCTAACCGCTTTTTCTTGACCAGGAAGGAGAACATCATAATATCAAGGAAAGATTTTAAGGACAATTCATAAGGACTTAGGAAAGACAACTGCGATCCCATTGCACTTTTGCCAAAATCCACTTCCTTTCTACACATAAGAAAGAGTCTGAAGGCTGCTTTCGCTTCATCAACAGTGGACAATTGAACAGCGACGCGTATGTTATTGACGGCCAAATGGTGTGTCGCTTTAAATGTTGCTGCTGCAAGGCATTGTGGGACAACATTATCCCCTTTCCTTTGGCAAAGGATGGTCCCGTTTAGCCGATGCAAATAGAGATAAGAAAGGAAGCATTGAAGCATCTTTCCACTGCATTTAGAGAATTCAAACAGCTTTTAACACGGCTGCCACTTCCATACTTCCAGGTCATTTCCCTTGGCGAGGAACCTCCTCCGCTAGAAAGACACGGGAGCATCAGCAGGAGAACGGCTTGTACTAGGCCGCCTTTTGTTCGGGTTCCATGGAGGTTTGTCGCTCGGCTCTGTGAGGATTTTTGCTCCATTTTCTCTCAGACATGTTTAATTCTGAACAGAACAAAATATATATATTTAGCTTAAAACGTTGGATACAATACACAAGAACAAGTTTGAGAGCACAGTGCCAGTAACTTGACTTGAGTACTTTCACATCACTGAAATGAGTAGCTAAGCTAAGCTAAGCTAGTAGCCTTGGCCCGCTGCATAGCGGTAGACAGCGTTCCTGAATAAAGGCCCGGCCTCGTGAGTCGTGTTCATGCACACAGGGCGGAGCTGTGGAGACACATGGGACGGTGAGGGAGGATTTGTTCTGCATGCATGTATGAGTCTCTTACAGATATTTCCCTAAAGGCGTCCGTATCCTTGTTGCATCACATCTCCCATATGTTTTTCCCATCTGCTCGTCCCGTCATCCCTCGCTCCGTCATCGCATTCTTCTGCGGCACATGAACGGGCTCCACCGGCCCAGCAGTGGCGTTGAAAAGGTTTAAACGGTTTAAAAGGTCCGCACCAGCGTTCCTCTGGCGTGTCAGAGAGGAGAATTCAGAGGACAGCAGCGGGATGGTTTCAAGAAATGCAAAAAAGACCAAAAGCACCTTCATCTTTTTAGATTTGTACTGGTTTGAATATGTGCACCTGCTTTTATAAATATGTTTTACTGACTTAACCTACTTTACAACATTTTAAATGAGATCAAATTACAGTTCAGACATCCATAAAGAAGACGTGGAACCCTAAAAAGAGATCAAATCCACAGGTCGGGAGTGGACTCATTTATATACACTTCTTACCTGTCACCATATTTAAACTGTACAATATATTTCCATATGCATGCCTGGAAGAATCTTGCGATACAATCTCAGAGACCACTAAAGTGGATCAAATCATTTCTTGACCTCCTTTAAGAACGTCTCGTCTGGCTGGTCGCATCCGTAGCCGACGGAAAAGTACTTTGCCTTGATCTGTAACATATCCCCCAAAAAATGTTTGGTACGTTATCCACGTCATCATGAACAAGGAAGTATAAAGACCACTGAAGCTCAACAGAGCGGGCAGGAAGTGGACGTCGCATGCATGTAACACATTGACACGCGTTTGCTAGCTTTTGCAGGAAAAGACAGCAAATGTAAAATATCATACAAACTGTTCCATTACTTTTATGTTTGTAGGATTCCAGGTGACTGGTGATCTGGCTGAGGTGTGCAGGGAAATTATTAAAGCATCCTGTTGCATTTCCCCTCTAATTTCTCCTTAGGGTATGAACTGCACATCCTGGGAGTTGGGATCCTTCCTTCACTTAATGCAGATGTCAATTTAGCAGAAACTCTCTCTCTCGGCCCCTTTGAGAATTCTCCTTCTCTCTTTTCTAATTGAAGGTGATTTCATTCTGAGACCTGTCTGAAGTGAATATTAAAGAACACATTAAACCGTAATACTATTTGAGAGTGTGCTTGCCATACGATATCCTAATCGCCTCAGGCTTTATTTAGTTATCTGGTTGATTGCTTTATTTCCATTGAAACCCTCTTCATGCACATGTCCTCATTCTAAAGAGACAGTTGTCTATTATTGCAGATTGTACTAGTTTCCATCATAACGGAGGCACTTCTTTCTTTGTGAAGACACTTGTGAGATGTGTTTCCCAAGTAAACGTTGGTTTATTGTGTGGTTGTGACCCGGTTGTCGGGGTTCTGTCCGCCATGTTGGATCACAGCCTCCATGTGAAGCCGGCATGGTGCAGACAGAGAGATTACAGCTGGAGGACCGGCATCCCGGCACAGAAGGAGAACCAAATGAAAATTGTGCAAATCCAAACTCAAATCAAATCTCTTAAAGAGTGGAAATGGTCTTTGTGACCTTCACATTTCCAAACGCATTATGTTTGTATTGAGTCATCGTCATAACCAATGAGTCATCTCAGCGCTTTTAGTTTCAAAAGACCAACAATACGTGTGTGTGTGTGTGTGTGTGTGTGTGTGTGTGTGTGTGTGTGTGTGTGTGTGTGTGTGTGTGTGTGTGAGCCTCACTGTTGCATAGGCTGGTTATGTGAAATAAAGCCTCCTATAAAATAGAAATACATATTTGTGAGATGTTTCTTGCTTGTCGATGACGTGTCCAATGCTCATTACCTAAAAAGGGATATGTGTGTTTTATGTATTTATATATTTTCTATTGTAGCGAGTCATCAGCCTGCTGCACAACACGGGCCACAGAGTTTTGACAAAAATACACATTTGATTATGAACTATTTTTGTTGCTAATGTAGCATGTTAGCAGCCTTTACCTCGCCGTCCTCTGAAGGAGAGTTATGAAAGATTCTGACGGCGTTACATCATATCCACATCACTACAGGGAAAGAGGATACTTTTCATTTTCACTACATTTATTTGACAATATTAGTTACTAGTTAGACTACATTGCATATTGAGATTACAAAATATAAATCAACTTTTAAACTATGATCTATTATTAAAGAGTATATATCCTAATAATAAAAAGCAGTTCAAAGTAGCTCTACCTCAACACAGGAATTCATCAATAATAATAATCCAATGATACAGGCATACGATACATATTGTATATGACATAGAGCATTCTGCTAATGAGTAAACGTATGTTAATGATATTATAGCAAACAAATAAATGATGAACACATTGGTTATGTAGATATTAATGAGGATGACACATCAAAACAGACGGAGCCCGTCTCTCCCCACAGGGACTCTTTCCCTTTCTGTTCATTATCAATCTGTGGTGATAGGAATAGACTTTGTGTGTCGCCACAGTCGAGGAAGTTAATGGGAAACATGTGACTTCTTCTTCCTCCTCCTCTTCCTCAGTGGCCTGCTCATGAACACCTTGCGTTGTGCGCTTCAGTCCCAGCAGCAGCTGTTGGTCTTCATTCTCTCGTCATGCTTTTGTCGTCAATAAAACGGGACCAGCAGCTTCTGGTGTCCGGTCCTGACAGTGAGTCATGAATGAATCCTTTTCGTGTTGGTCTAAAGTCTGGAGACTAATTGTGGTTCCGGTTGGAAGTTCCAGCTTTATGTCTCCAGTAAGAACCAGTAAAGCTCTAAAGCTCCATCCTTTCATCCAACAGGATTTTACCACGTCGAACTGTTTCATTCATCACTAATACTTTCTTTAACACTGAGAAACACTTTCAGCTAAACTTTGGCTGTGAGCAATCACAAAGGTTACGCTGATGGAAATAAAGCCACACACCAGTATAGTGGGAATGTGCCACTGGGCCAGTGTTCCAGCAGCACGATCATTTAAGGGAAGCCTCCCTCCCGTGACCGGTGCTGCAGTGGAGCCTGACAGCGAGTCAGAAAGCCTTTCATGCTGCTCACAAACGGCCCCCTGCTGTGAACCCGGGCTCGCCCAAAACCATTAGGAAACCATTACAATCGTTACAGACGTGTGTGTGTGTGTGTGTGTGTGTGTGTGTGTGTGTGTGTGTGTGTGGAGCCGTTACCGGGACTCCTCCTGGTGCATCCTATTGAGTCCAGACGGAGTTATCTCAGAGAGTCGGAGAGCCAGTGATGGAGGTCGGTGAAGGTCAGTGAAGGTCAGACTGAGAGCACGGTGTGCCGCTCCCTCGCTGTTACACCTGCTGGGTTTATAAACTCACTTGTTAGGAGCGGTGAAGCTCAGTGCTGCAGTGCATTCCCGGTCAAAGCGTGCCGCTGGATGTGTTGGTGCTGGTCGTTGGTATTCTGGCCGCGGGCCTCAGCTGATCTCTGTTTGGCGGCTGCATCGTGTCGGCTCGCCTTCTCTTCTTCATCTCTCTTCTACAGACACGTCACTCCGTCTCTCAGCATATCCCAGGTCAAGTGAACCAGGTCTGCATCCAGCAGCCGAGCCATTAATGCACTCCGGGCGGTATTTGAGGAGTGAAATGCAGTTATGAATTTTTAAACAGCACACACGTGCGTGGAGTCTCCAGCTCCATCTCTATCTGTGTGTTGGATCCACCAGCATTCATACCATCAAGGTGTATTGTAGCTATTCCAGATTTCTCTCCACTCACAGGGGGAATGAAATTGATTCAAAGCTGTTTTTTTTTTATTTTGTATGTGTTCATTCTCTATTTACGTGTGCAAACTCAGCGAGCGCCGGCTGAGAGGATCAGAACAGTTACCTTTTCTCCGTTGTTTCCATAAATCCAAACATAATCCCACACCAAACAGAATTAGCGGTGGACAGGGCTGTAAAGATTTACTCAATGAACTGATCTTATGGCAAACAATACTGGTCGGATTAGCTGGATAAAAAAAGATCAAACCCGGGAAGACGTGAATCCACCTCTCCAGAACAATGGGGATTTGGGGTTTGAACCCAAAAGGGGAAATCACTAATGTATTTTCAAATTGAAAAACATGCTAATGAGGCTCTTTGTCCGCCGCGTGTGACACAGCCTTCAGTTACTGTGTTGTGTTTCTACGCCTTGTGGTTCTATGATGAGTGGAAAGCCTCCGGCTATGCGTCCTTATTGCTGTGCATCACTTCCACCACAGGAAGCACATTGTGTGTTCACCTCTGACGGTGTGTGTGTGTGTGTGTGTGTGTGTGTGTGTGTGTGTGTGTGTGTGTGTGTGTGTGTGTGTTTTCCCTCCAGACGGCATTGATGTGTGTTGATTTGGACGCTCCATGTGAAGCATTACATCATCATAACCATTCACTTTAAAGCTGCAGGAGCAGCAATAAACCGTCTTCCTCACACGGCCGCTCGACAGAAGATGAAACAATGTCCTTTCTGGGAGACGGGGTCGGGGACACATGATGTCATCGCATGATGTCATCGCATGATATCATCACATGATGTCAACACATGATGTCATCGCATGATGTCATTGCATGATGTCATCGCATGATGTCATCACATGATGTAGTCATATGACGTCATCACATGATGTCATCACATTATGTCATTGCATGATGTCATCGCAAGATGTCATCACATGATGTCATCTCATGATGTCATCACATGATGTCATCGCATGATGTAGTCATATGATGTCATCTCATGATGTCATCACATGATGTCATCACATGATGTCATCACATGACGGGTCAAACTACTCGGACACAAATAGAAACAGAACACATTTCATACCAAAGTCACACATTCAACCAGTTGAACCAGTAAACACGGCCCACTGCAATGGACTGACCAGTCTGATGAACATAGCCAACAATGTGAGTAATTCTTTGATTTTGTTTGCCGTGTTTTATTTTTTAGCAAATTCCTTTCAAACACGTAGGAGAGTGAGAACAATGAGAAACTCCCCGCTGTGTACTGAAGCAGGACCGAAACACGATCACACCTCCTAAAAGGTTTGCAGATGATTCATAACGCACAAATAAACGCTGAATGTGGATGTTATTAACGGCCAAGTGGCGCAGCGCTTTATATGTTTATGCAGCGAGGGATTGTGGGTCGGCATTATCTTCTTTCCTTTTCATAAGTGATGGTCCAGTGTCGCTAAGCTAGAGGCGATAAGAGAGGAAGCATTTAGACTCAGCAGCTCGTATCTCCTGAGGACACTAAACACATCCTCACTCTCAGGTGAGGGAAGCAGATTTCCCTCTGCATTATGGGTGCTTTAAAATGAAACACAACTAACAAGACTGCAAAGCCTCTGGTTGGTTTAAGGGACAAAACAACTAATAATACAAATGGACTAAACTGACTGTGAAATTAGAGGTTTAGGAAATGTAATATTCACAGAGCAATGCTGTTGTATGGGAACGTCATCGTTAGGAGATGAATGTTGATCATGTTTAAATAAACTGCTCATTTGAAAGTAAATTGCCACGACTGTTCAGTCTTTTCATTCGTGTCTGTCTCCGTGAAGAAAGTAAACAATAGATCAGATGATCTCGAGAGATCAATGGCACTGATCCCATCAGTCCACTAGTTTAATATTTAATATTCACTTCCCTGGATCACGCTTTGCATGGATACAGCTTCCTGTCTGGTTTCCTCAAGTTGTTGACGTGTGGAAACAACAACAAGAACTCCTTTTCACCGCATCACACACACACACACACAAGCACACACACACAAACACAAACACACACACACAAACGCACGCACGCACGCACACACACACACACACACACAAACACAAACACACACACACAAACGCACGCACGCACACACACACACACACACACACACACACACACACACACACACACACACACACACACACACACACACACACACACACACACACACGGTGATGGAGATCAGCTGGGCCGTGAGTCTGGATCAGCTTTGACCTTAAACTCACAGAGTTGGTTTTAAAAATGAATCCTGCATTCAAAATGAAAGCAGAAAGGCTTTCTGGACATTTTATTGCAATAAACGTCAAACGTGCTTTTTAAATGACAGACGTGCCAAACCATTCCTCCAACCAATGACTTCTGCTGCTCCACTTAACATCTCATCCTAGAAATGATTTTTTTCTGTCTTTTCAGAGCTGCTTTGCATTCTTTGCCGATCATAATCCAAAATACCAAAATCAGACCAAGAATATGCAACAGCATATGAAATAGCAGCAGATAATAATGTGTTATCTCTCCCCCACTGACTGAAATACCTGCAGCCAAAATGACGACCCGCTGCTCTTCCTCCTCTGTGTCTTCACTGCATTCAACAACATCATCCACAACTGTAACAAATCATCAGCAACACGCGCTCCTTTTGTCACGGAGAGGTGTGGATATGTTGTTCCCCGCTCTGGTTGTGCATAATTATGAGTTGGCAGCGTGTGGTTTATAATCTGAGGAGAATCATGAACACTTGTTGTGGCCTGAACAGCAGCGCTCTCTCTCTCCTTTGTTCTCTCTCTCTCTCTCTCATCCACGTCCACAAGCGTCACGAGATGGAGAGGATCGTCCCGCTAATCAAATCACATCCTGTAGAAACATCACAGATTGATGCGGCTGTGTTCTTCATCTAACTCTACCTCGTTCATTACAGTTCTCTCCACATCAACAGGACTGTTTGGCTGCTCATGCAACCAAACTACTGCTCATTCTGGAGAGGTTTTAAAATGCTGCTCTGTTTAGAGAAGACGTCCCGCTGTCTGGAGATAACGGGAATGTTCCCAAAGATCTCCAGATACATATTTAAAGCATCTCCATCTGTACTGCGCATCAGACATCAGTTCTTCATCTCTTACATCCTGCCAGATGTTCAAACACATTCCTCCCCTCATGTTGACCCTCATGATGACCCTCATGTTGACCCTCATGTTGACCCTCATGATGACCCTCATGATGACCCTCATGTTGACCCTCATGATGACCCTCATGATGACCCTCATGATGACCCTCACGATGACCCTCATGTTGACCCTCATGATGACCCTCATGATGACCCTCATGTTGACCCTCATGATGACCCTCATGTTGACCCTCATGATGACCCTCATGTTGACCCTCATTATGACCCTTATGTTGACCCTCATGATGACCCTCATGTTGACCCTAATGTTGACCCTCATGATGTTGCTGCTGTTTGCACACATCTACTTATTCTGGCTGTTTTATTTCCCTGCTGTCCATGCTTGCTTGTGTTTTATGCTTATGTATATTATTTGTGCTTCCTGTTCTTTGTTTGTATTTTGCTTGTTTTGTTTCATATTTGATGAAAAAATAAAGCATCCTGTTGTATTTTGTTCATCTTTTGTGCAAATAAATGAAACTCAACCCCAATCTGTGGACCCGGATCAGAGAGCGTGACTCTGCAGGTTGCAGGAGCTGAGAATTAATTAGAATGCTTTTGGAATATAATGTCAGAATATCACCATATGAATAGTGACCGAATTAAGTAGCTTTGATTAGCAGATTATGAATGCATTTAGTAAAGATCAGGATTATTGCATTTATATTACATTAATTTTACAAAAAGGATACACTGTTATCCACATCTGCATGCATTGCAAAATTTGACAACAATTGGTGGCTAATAACACATTATAGGGCAACTGTTGAACTGACATTAACTGAAAGAAATCTGTTAAAGGTCTAAAACGAAGAAATTGTAGCGGCCTGTCAATCACATTAGCCCCACCCCTAAAGCGTCCCCTGCTTTATGGTCTGTTTGACTCTAAATGACCATAATTTACTAAATGAACATCATGCTGTATTGAAGAAGACTTGAAACTAGAGATTGAGACATAAACTCATGTTTACAATGTTTACTGAGGGAATACATCAAGAGAGAAGTAGAGTCATTTATATAGACTTCTATACAACCAGAGGAGTCACCCCCTGGTGGTCAGGAGAGAGAATGCAGCTTTAACACATGAAGCATAGACTTCTATACAAACAGAGGAGTCACCCCCTGGTGGTCAGGAGAGAGAATGCAGCTTTAACACGTGAAGCGTATACTTCTATACAACCAGAGGAGTCACCCCCTGGTGGTCAGGAGAGAGAATGCAGCTTTAACACATGACGCATATACTTCTATACAACCAGAGGAGTCACCCCCTGGTGGTCAGGAGAGAGAATGCAGCTTTAACACGTGAAGCATATACTTCTATACAACCAGAGGAGTCACCCCATGGTGGTCAGGAGAGTGAATGCAGCTTTAACACATGACGCATATACTTCTATACAACCAGAGGAGTCGCCCCCTGGTGGTCAGGAGAGAGAATGCACGTTTAGGGCTCTTCCCCATTGGCTCCACGTTCCCCGCCTCCTTCTGCGGTGTTATTTTAACTTGAAACAGCTGTCTGTTCTCTTGACGTTCCTCTTTTCTTCCTTTCTGCAGATCCAACAACACTTTTGCTTTTTTTTCCTGCATGCAGCTTATATTTAAAGACATATTTGAATGAATTCCAAGACATTGTGCTCATTTCCCTAAACGTCCAGGAGACCAGCTGATTCCCAAGCCGCATCTCTGACACTGCCTTGACTCTGCTCCCATTCAAACTGCAGCACTGCAGGACACACACACACACACACACACACACACACACACACACACACACACGCACACACTCGCGCAGTGGCTTTCAGTCTCAAACAGCCTCCCATGATAAGAAATGTGGGTAACAATGAGATGTCGGCATCAATAGTCCCACTTCAGCCCAACATCCAAGAGTCACGTGGGATCAAACCCACATCAAAGCCCGGCCGGCGCCACGAGCAGCCCAGCAACAATGGGAGCAGAATTAAACCACAAGGATATGGATCCATCCCCCTGTCACACACATCTCCTCCTCGTTGTCATAGAAATAGAAGCCCGTTTGATGTCGGCGTCACAATACGACCGAAGAGACGCAGATACCTGCCTCACAATATGTAAGCAAGCCAATCCTTCCATGGTGATTACCTCTCATCCACTGAGCAGCAGAGCATCACGGGGCAAAGGGAGAATACATAACAATGTACTGCTTAATGAGGCAATATACAAGAATATGCTTTGGCTGTATTGATTCAGAAACTTCCTTTTTTTCTCCATTCATGAATAGTCAGGCTCATTTACTTCATTTATCATGTAATTAATGTCCAGAACGAGCTCATTTGTTCTCTCAGTAGTCTTTGATTAATGTTATTTTTCCCCTGCTCAGTGTGGAGGATTATTTTAACTGTGAGAGGGAAAGAAGCTCAAATCCAATGTGAGAACAAGGGAGAAGCTGCACGTCCGATATGAGGAGGAAAGCCTCAGTAATAACACATATGAGGGGTTTTAACGTTCCTATTAAAGCAGCTGTTGATCACCTCAGAGGAACAGCTCAAGAGAGACACGTCAATAAAGATGTTGCTCTGTTTTGCTTCCATAACAAGTCTTCTTCCAGGGGAAAGAACACATCGGTGTGCATGAGATACCATCAGGTAATACCTCATTTGCATATTTAAACATAAGATTTCAGAAAACGTGTTATTCAAAAGGCAGTTGTCTCAAACAGTAATAAACTGTGGATGCTTCCTGGTGAAATCTATTAGTTTTTGTTTTGTCTCTGAAACACGTCATGAAGGTTTTCTCTAAATCTCAAAGCCAGAAATCTTCACTTCAAACTCCAGACCGTCCACTTCCATCCCGTTCTATATTCTGAAGGGTTTTTAACGAGGTTTGTTCATATATCATTCATACTCATATTTATAAATGTTATCCCTAAAAACATGTTTTTATGGCTGACAGTATTTTCTGATTCATGGGGTGATACAAAAAGATATCTAGAATTCCCTCTGTGAAAACCTTTGACAAAATGAAATAAGAAATCCATTTTGAAACCGGCTTCATCCAGTGTTGATATTTATGTTCTAGAAATGTCTCAAATGTTCACATAAGTGATGAGTTAAGGCCTCACGTGTAAACGTGTGATGCACATCATAATTTAAGATTTAAAAGCCAGTACATGTTGTGCCTCGTCAGTAAAAAGTTCCATCATGAGTGCCGACATGCACGCGCACGAGCTGATGACATAAGGCGCGTAATAGCGCAGAAACTTGTTGGATGTCCTTATTCCCTTTGGATGCGCTTAAACAGAACTCACACAGCTCGTGACGGGAGAGAGAGAGAGAGAGAGAGAGAGAGAGAGAGAGAGAGAGAGAGAGAGAGAGTGTGAGAGAGAAAAGGTCCCTTGTACCTCTTCATCGACCTCCTCCTCGCTGTCAGTGGGTTCCGGTGTCTTCACGAACCACCACTGGATCTCCAAGTACACGGACGAGGTCCCGCTCTGGAAGGCGCAGGCCATCTCGATGTTCTGCCCCTCCTTCACCGTCATGTTGGAGGGCTGGTCCGTGAAGCGACCTGCGGACCAGACAGGGCGGGGGTTATGAGGGGGACATGGCGTGTGTGTGTGTGTGTGTGTGTGTGTGTGTGTGTGTGTGTGTGTGTGTGTGTGTGTGTGTGTGTGTGTGTGTGTGTGTGTGTGTGTGTGTGTGTCAGACGGCCTGCTGGCTGCAGTCATACATGTGCGGCTGCGTGGCTGAATCCTGGTGAAGGTGCGTTCGTACCCAAGCTTCTTCGTCGGGATTTTACATAACGCGCAGTCTCACCACGGATAATACATTATTCAGACACCGAGAGGAGAATGTAGAGTTGTTTTTTTGAAGTCATTCTGTGGCCGTTGTCGCGCGCTCTGTGCCCGAGATTTAACACCAAATATAACTCGACTGTCAGAATGAGAGGGAAACGAAAGAAAGCATAAAGCAGTTTGGTTTGGAGGACGCTGATCAGAGGGAACGTGGCCCGAAGGAGAGTGGCGACGATTTTAAAAATAAAGAAAAAAGGAGCGCGTGTATCCGCACGTGCAAACTTCCACACAGCATCAGGTTCAGATTATCTACAGGCTCGCGCGCATTTATCAGAGATTAGTTGATTAGCACGGAGGTTAGAAAGTCTGGTGAAGCCCGCGTTCAGCACCGCGGACAGCGCAGCGGAGCTGTCCGCGGTGCTGAAATCACGCTGCTCCTCACTCCTCTTCCAATAAGTTAAATTCCTTTCATCTATGTTCTGGCATGAAAACAAAATAATGCGAGAAAACAACCCTCCTCCTCCCCCCTCCTCCACACGACGTGAAACCACTTCATTTCAAACAATCAACAGTTGCATTCTTTCGCCATCACGAGGTTAAAAAAAAGAAGAAAAAACCCGCAACCTTTTCTTCAGCCTTCATTAAGAGCTTTCTCTTTTCCCCTTTCTGGGTTTATTACAATCCGTCTCACTTCAAACAGCTTCCTCTAAACAGCCTCCTCCGCTTCTCCAGGAGGACTGCGCACTTTGAGCACTTTCTCCCCGCCGAGCAGCGCCCGGCAGCGGGCAGCAGCTCGACGCGATGCCGCCGTCTGGTTCAGGGAATGTGCATTTTCTTACCTTCAAAGCAGAATCCCATCTGCACACAGAATCCGGCTAAGAAAACAAATCCAACAGAATCGTGAGAGGTCCACATCATTCCAATAAAGAAGGGTTGCTTCTCTTCACATCAGCCGAAAGAAGAAAAAGGAAAATGTTTCCCCCAAAAAATAAATGCAACACACCCGCAAAATCAAACAGTGGGTTTAAACGGAGATGGCCGAAGGTGGAACATGCTGCACCACTACAGCCGGTCGGTGATGAAGTTCTGCTCAGCCCTCTCTCTCTCTCTCTCTCTCTCTCTCTCTCTCTCTCTCTCTCTCTCTCTGCAGGAGAGACTGTGCTCGGCTGAGCTTAAGATGGAGAGAATAACGGTCTGCGCTGCCGGAGGGACGTCAGTCTCCTGGCTCTCTGTGGCTCCTCACGCGCCGCACACCGCACGCCTCTTCCGGCTCCTCGCCTTCACCTTGACCGCTTGATTCAGAGACAAAACAACGCAACGCCGCGTCAACAGATAGATGATTTATTTATAGGGGATCTTTATTTTGAAAATGCTCTGAATCACGAGCGCCAAAAAGAAAAGATGTGGAGTTTGTTTTCCTGTGCGGGACTTTCTAAATGAAATGCGCCAGAGCCGCCGAGACACAACTTTACCAACAGAGACAAGCGGATAGAAGCTTAACAGTCTTATTAACAGGCTGTTATAATAAGAGGGTAGTGGGCGTGTCTACGCTGGCTTGAGGCTATAAAACTATATAGCATGAGACGGGGTCCACAGGGAGGACGGGGTCCACAGGGAGGACGGGGTCCACAGGAAGGACGGGGTCCAGCAGGGAGGACGGGGTCCACAGGGAGGACGGGGTCCACAGGAAGGACGGGGTCCACAGGAAGGACGGGGTCCAGCAGGGAGGACGGGGTCCACAGGGAGGACGGGGTCCACAGGAAGGACGGGGTCCAGCAGGGAGGACGGGGTCCAGCAGGGAGGACGGGGTCCGGATCCCTGAGTGCCGCTCTGAAGAGCAGGCTCTTCCGGTGACAGGGTGAGGATAACACACTAAATCATTACAATGAGGCCATTTTTATTTTATTTTTGCTTTCTGGAATGCTATGTTAAAATATGCAAATGAGCACATTCTTATTAAATATGTGCTAATTAGCATACATTTCCAGAGCAGACGTGTGAACATTGGATGAATATTCTTCATCATTTTGTTGATATTAATGTGTTTGCTGAGGGAATCACTCCAGAAAACACTGTCAACCACTAAAAGAAACATGTTCACCATGATTTTAGTAATACAATATTGTATATATGAGATATATATATATATGTATTGTAAAATGACAATGTGGCATTATCTAATTGTAACTTTTAGGGAAATACAGAGAAATCTACAAACACAAAAACACAAAGTAATACAAAAAACACCTTCATGTGTATTTGGGACGTTTTATTTCCACTAGTGGAACTAAAACATGTAATGGAAGAAACAGCAACACATTGATCAGTGATGAAAACATGTCAAGACTTAAACAGATAAAAGATAACTGGCAGAGATGAAACACGAGCCTTCAACCTGATGGAGAGTTTTTATTGTAAGCATGAATATGCTTATGATGCACTCGTGGTATGAACAGATTCCAAAGTGATAAACACATTCAAACTGGAAAAGGAGGTTAATTAGGAGGACAATGTATATATATATATATATATATATATATATATATATATATATATATATATATATATATATATATATACACATAGTATGTATTTTTCATAAGACTTTCTTTTCTGAGTTGTTGCAGCGTTGCACCAGCAGCCAACATGTCCCACTGAGAGCTGCTTAGTTTCTGACATGGGTTCTATTATGGAGGAAAGAAATATAGAGAAAGAAATATAGAGAGAATCAATATAGAGTTCTGCAGGAATGAGTCCCTCAACCCAGAAATGAGTCCGTATTTTATTCAAAGCATGTTCTTTGTTTTAATAGGTTTCTGTAAGATGTCTGAAATAATGTCTTTGTTTAAAAGGTTTGAAGGTTTTGGGCTGTGAACATACGTCAGTAAATACTGAGGCCTTCGTTAGGCGGTGGTGACTGAAGTCATGTGACAAGTCATGTGACCGTAGTGTCGGTTATTAATAACGTAACTTTAACTTTTTACTGCGTCTACGCTTCAAACCCCACAAAAGTGGTGTTCTTTTGTGAGGACTGTGTTGTCCGTCTCATCAACATGTGTGTTTTCCACAGAGCTGATCCCATTGGCTACGAGAGGAACCATGTGACGCACCTGCTGGGTTTCTATAGCGACGACAGCCTCTCTTATTGGAACTACTGGGCTGCGGTCGAATAGTCAAATAATGACCTCCTAACGTCTAACCCTAAGCACTTTTCCTTAACCTCTGTGGAAAACGTCACGGGGTTAAGGAAAGATGGGAAGGAGAATTCATAAGGAGTTAGGAGAAGACAACCGCGGTGTTTGGCAAATCAGACTCACTTTCACTAACGACGTAGTTATGACGCGACAGCAGGAGATGTTAGTGACGTCAGTCTGTCTGCAGCGGTGAAACTACAATGCTGTTGTCCATCTCGGACCACAATAAAGATCATCTTAAATACTTCGTCTGTGTTCTTACAGTGTTGCGTCATGCAGACGACATAAACAACCCGGTTCATAGTTTTACTTTATTAACGAGGTTGGAATAGAAATGAAAGAAGGAATATGAAAGTGAAACCAATGTATTTTTCACAGAGTACAAAGCTACTAAACTGTCTCTTTGTTCAGTTTCAAACATGCTGAATTAAATATGTTATCCCACTAACGATGTCTCATATCCCTTTATGTTGTTATGGTTTATATGCAGATTATTATATGATCATAAAAATATGCAGACAGTTTATGAAACACCACACAACTCGTGTTGACTTGATATGTTTTATTGTAATATGACAAAATAGTTGATTAAAAAGATGATAATCAGAAACATGACTCAGACTGAAGAGCTCGTCCAGTTTAACTCTTTCATTAAAGCTTCTGTAACTGAAGTCAAATAAAATAAAAGAATGAGGGCTGAAGCTGCAGTTCAACACCAGAGAGAATATCAATACAGCCGTTTGATCACTTTACAGCAGTTTGATCACTTTACAGCAGTTTCATCACTTTACAGCAGTTTGATCACTTTACAGCAGTTTCATCACTTTACAGCAGTTTCATCACTTTACAGCAGTTTTCAGCATCGTAACGTTTGTAGTTTGCCAGCAGGTTTAACAGATTACTGAAAGTATTTCCAAGTTATGCTAATGGTTATTTACATGATCTGCGTTTGTCTTCATGATCGTCTGTTCTCGTGAACGGCCGAATGATACGTCACTTTAAACGTTGCCGCCGCAAGGGATTGTGGGTCGGCATGATCTCCTTTCCTTTCATAAAGGAAGGTCCAGTGGTTCCTATGCTAAAGGAGCTAAGTTAGGAAGCATTGAAGCTCCTTTCCTTTGCGTTTGGACAATTCGACCGGCACTTATCATGGCGGCCACTGAGGTACTTCAGGTCATTTCACTCAGTTAGGAAGGTTCCTAACAAAATGGACTATTCGACCGCAGCCCTGGTCTCCTTAGGGGTTGTATTTAAGTAGTCTTAGGGAGGATATGTACAGCCTTTTATTTTGAAAGGGGACATCAGAGAAGTGACAGGAAATAAGGAGTGATGAGGCTGGACTGGAGCCAGGTGGTTTAGGTCAGTGGTTCTCAACTGGTCTGGCTCCGGGACCCACTATCATCCCTGAATGACAAGCCGCGACCCAAATCGAGGAACCCACCAGTTGAGAATCACTGGTTTAGGTCATATGGTCAGCGTATTAAATCATATCATAGATCATATCATAGATCAGATCACAGTGTTTCACGTCTTAATGTTCAATGGGATCGTTCCTCTTGTCCAAACTGTTGCAACGACATCCATTTCTAAAGGATTCTAATGTAAATGATGGGGAGAAATCCACAAGCCTGAGAATTCATTTATGTAATATTATTGAATTAATTATGAATCAAGTCAAATCTTACAACATATTACATCTGAAAGATGAAAGCCCTTTTAAAAAAAAGTTATAAATCAGAACAGTCATATGTTGTGCGAAATGTGTAACCCCACAGGTCAAAACACACACACACACACACACACACACATGGTCAGCTCCTGCTTCATGTCAAAGTCGTCTGAGGCTGACATCTGATAGCCGGTGGTTCCTGAGCTCAGAGGAGTGAATGTACAGCGCTTTTCTAGTCTTCCGACCACTCAAAGCGCTTTAACACTACATGACATCATTCACCCACTGATGAGAGGAGCTACCATGAAGGAGCCACATCAGGACTATCTAACATTGACCGTCACCTTGGAGTCAGGTGACGCTCCAGCATGGAGCAGGAAGTGCTCAGTGATGGAGTCATCGTGAAGGCCACCATGTGTATCAGCTGTGGACTTGGAATCATAAAACGGTGTCACGGGGTCGTACGCCTGCCTGTGATTGGCTACCATGCAGAACAACTTGTGAGCCTGATCTTCAATTACAAACCGAAACTAATGAAAAGTGTCCGCCATGGGGGCCGGCAGTACTAGAGAGAGAGAATAATTGTAGATGCATGTATCTATTTTATAGACAGTTCTTGTGAACACAACTATTCATATTTGTTTCCAAAATTAACACAAAACTGACTATAAAGTTGTGATTTTAGTTTTTTCTAAGTGCGTCATGAACTATTCAAGTTTGAGTTATGATGCTTCCATCAATGTGTTTTCTTGATTTTAGCATATCTATAATCCATATACAGTATATATATATAATCCATATTTATAATTCATATCTAAACATCCAAATGTTGTCGTCCCTGCTGCACAAAGCAGCAGACAGGAACAGGAGTTACACACAGGAAGTAGTGGTATGATTGAAGGTGATTTTAATGAAGAAAACATCCGAACAAAAGGCTGTGAGTCTGAAAGCAATCAGACGAGACGCGAGTGAAACAATGAAGCACAAAACAATGGGAATCCAAAAGCGAGCAACTGAATAGCAAAAGTCCAGAAATGAGACAAATAACACGGATCAGGTTCACACACACACACACACACACACACACCATGCAGCAGACTGAGACTGTACATAATCATAAATACACAGGAAGCTCCTCAGCAGGCTGAGAGCTGATTGGTGGAGGAAACACAAGAGAACGAGACGGACTGAAGAGACCATTCAAACTAACCGGTGGCGGCTGCTGGAATATATTTTTGAATTCAAACAAACATCCCAGTATGATGCAATGACACAAAAGGTATGAAACACGCATTACTACTTTGCAGTTCAATATTTAACATTTATTCCAACACTTTGACATAATAAGGACATCTTATTCATACAATTCAGTATATTCAGATATCCTATTTTACACATATTACTGGGTATATTCCATATTTCAAAAACACAAATATTGACAATTTGTATGATTTATTATTATAATACTCTTTTGTTTGTGGCTCGAGGTGGGGCCAGACCCACGGCCCTCTGTTGGCCGGCGCCACTGAACACAAGAGATACTCAGACGAGAGGAGGGAACGCCCCGAGGACAGGAAGTCAGACCAACACAGGACATGTGGGAGAGGGACTACAAAATAAAACAGGAAGTGAAAACCAACAAAGACGCTAGAAGATCATCAGTGTGTCTGGTTAATACTTATTGTGTGATTGTTTTTTAAATTCTGAATACATTTCAATGAACGATTCTCTTTCTTTTATTAATCAATCTTTCGCTGTAAACTCCTCTCTGGGAATCATCTACTGTCACGCCAAATGAAAATATCTAATGATCTACAAAAAAGATCTAAGACGTCTTTGACGCCGCGGTGAAACCAAGAGATCGCCTCTTAATCTGCTGTGGCGAAGCCAACGTGTGGATGAAAGCATGACTCAGTGTGGATGAAAGCATGACTCAGCGTGGATGAAAGCATGACTCAGTGTGGATGAAAGCATGACTCAGTGTGGATGAAAGCATGACTCAGCGTGGATGAAAGCATGACTCAGCGTGGATGAAAGCATGACTCAGTGTGGATGAAAGCATGACTCAGTGTGGATGAAAGCATGACTCAGCGTGGATGAAAGCATGACTCAGTGTGGATGAAAGCATGACTCAGCGTGGATGAAAGCATGACTCAGTGTGGATGAAAGCATGACTCAGTGTGGATGAAAGCATGACTCAGCGTGGATGAAAGCATGACTCAGCGTTATGAGCAAACAAACCGTTACACGCTGTGTGTCAGGGCTCGCAGACGGGTTTACTTTCTGTGTCCCTCTTCCATCCTTCTGCTCGTCTAACCAAAGAAGGGAAACAAACGCGTCTCTTGATTGTTCAAATGCATTAATATGACAGATATTGATGTTTAGCCGACAAGGACCTCGAGCAGCTGGTGTGAATTATGACTCCTTTCTGTCTGGAGCAAAGACAGAAGCAGCAACACTTCATACTTCATACGGCGGAGTTTAGAGACACGACAGACAAACAGAAGGGTTTCATGCATGAGACCATCCGGAGATTTGGATTTTGGTCTATTTCACTTCCATAACGTCTTCTTTCAGACTCATGGAAAGAAAAGAAAACTACTTTGTCTACTTACGTCTATAGATCTCTCCTAGAACTCCAAAATAATGCCTCATTTGCATATTCAAACATAACATTTCAGAAAACGTGTAATAGAAAAAGACTGACTGTCTTAATGTCACTAATTAAAGGGAGTTTCATGGTGATATCAATAGTATTTGTTTAACTCTATTCATTAGTGTCTTCATGCGTCATTTTACAAAACATACAACTGAAGGTTGTTTGTTCTCAGACTCTGATCCAGAATCACATTCACTTCCCTTCCTCTGTATTCTGGAGGTTTGTGCTGTGGCGTGTGTTCATATATCATTCTGGGCCTGATTTATACAACATTTTAGTTCTAAGAAATATGGTGAATTCTTAAAAAATAAATGTCATGCTATTTCTGATTCATGTAGTGAAACAAAGAAGTTCCGTCTGGAACAACCTTGAACCCAATATGACATTCTTTAAACTTTCATCTAATGTTCACATTTCTGTCCTGGGAATGTTTGCGAAGAACCATTTGATTAGATCATTTGCATATATTAACATAACATAACATTTGTAATATAAAAAAAACATTTCCTTCATGTAAGTAATCAACCAGGTCAGTTTCATGGTGATATCTATTGGTCACATTATTTATCATATTCACTGCAGAGACCACGGGCAAAATGATTTAGGTGGTAAGCACCACAATCCATTGAAAGAGCATATCAGTTATTAAAACATAAACATTAAAAAGAGATCATCATGAGAAAGTGGAAAGAAGTAGAAGGCGTATTATACCAGGAATGATCTCAGAACTGAGGGAGAAAAATACGATAATAAGTGGAGTCAGTGAACACACCACTCTGAGCGTTAGGCTGAGGCTCATAAAGCACGCAGGGCGTGTTCATATTCATAATAGTGTTGCAGTAAGTGTTCATGTGTGTTGAGTGTGTGTCAATCACTCTCACCCTTTAAGGACTATGAGCGGACAATGAACTGACAATTTCACTATTGGTGCTGTCTTTGTTGTTTTAATTAGCTTTTGGTATTCGTCATTTATCCCTTGTTTTTTTATTTCATGTTATTAGATTTTTTATTTCTTCTATCTGGCATTTTGTTAATTTTTTATGATATAAAACTGGCATGCTAAATAGTGGGTTGCTGTCTGAAGATACGTTGCTGTCTGAAGATACGTTGCTGTCTGAAGATACGTTGCTGTAAGACGATACGTTGCTGTAAGACGATACGTTGCTGTAAGACGATACGTTGCTGTCTGACGATACGTTGCTGTCTGAAGATACGTTGCTGTCTGAAGATACGTTGCTGTCTGAAGATACGTTGCTGTCTGAAGATACGTTGCTGTAAGACGATACGTTGCTGTATGACGATACGTTCCTGTCTGACGATACGTTGCTGTCTGAAGATACGTTGCTGTGTGACGATACGTTGCTGTCTGAAGATACGTTGCTGTCTGACGATATTTTGCTGAATGACGATACGTTGCTGTAAGACGATACTTTGCTGTATGACGATACGTTGCTGTAAGACGATACGTTGCTGTATGACGATACGTTCCTGTCTGACGATACGTTGCTGTCTGAAGATACGTTGCTGTGTGACGATACGTTGCTGTCTGAAGATACGTTGCTGTCTGACGATATTTTGCTGAATGACGATACGTTGCTGTCTGTACATTGCTGTCTGACGATACGTTGCTGTATGACGATATGTTGCTGTCTGACGATACGTTGCTGTGTGACGATATGTTGCTGTCTGACGATACGTTGCTGTGTGACGATACGTTGCTGAATGACGATACGTTGCTGTGTGACGATACGTTGCTGAATGACGATACGTTGCTGTCTGTACATTGCTGTCTGACGATACGTTGCTGTCTGACGATACGTTGCTGAATGACGATATGTTGCTGTCTGACGATACGTTGCTGTATGACGATATGTTGCTGTCTGACGATACGTTGCCTCTTTGAGAACGCAGCTTTAAAATGGCCAGCGCGGCACAAGAGGTTAAAACACTTAACGTGAATATGAAACCTGTGTTTTGCAGAAGCGTTCATTGCCAATGTGGCGTTTCTCTGGGTTCTGGGTTGTTGCAGCAGAGTCATTAAAGACAATGATGTCTTCCTTTGAGTTGCCCCAGTAGCTCACTGGTGCATACGATGGAGTCCTTTGCTGCATGACCTCTCCTCTCTTTCCGGTTTCTCTCTCACTATCAAAAGGAAGCTGAAATACGCTGAAATAAGAAAAGAAAAATTAACTTTTGATTATTGAGTTTACAGAAATAAATGAGAAAAAAGATTCATCATTTTACCACCAGAGGCTGTTTCCCTGTCAGTATCAGCATGTGGACCTCCATGGTTAAAACATACAATGTACAGAAGAATAAAACTAATTATCAAAATAAATAAAGCAAAAACAAACTTGTTGTGCCCTCCTGGAAGTAGAGGGAACTTGGACAACTGTCTCCGTGTTTCTGAACCACTACAGTCTTGTTCAGGAGTGTTTCCTGTCCCTGGAGCTTCTAATCGGTTCCAGAAAGAACATCCGTATCTGCAGAGTTGTGCCTGTTTAGCTGCTGCAGACATTGATCATTAGGGGGAAAAGAAACCTTTAAAAGGAAGCAGTGTCACCTCTGCTGCAGCAGACCTCGCTGCATCTCCACTGTCAAGACATCCCATCTGCCCTGCAGTACAATAGCCATTAGGCCGTGGAACCACAGTTTAGCTGGGTCCCTGCCAGCATCCATTTTGTCAGCCTGAGCACACTCCACGAGGCTCGCTGAGTGCAACAGAGTGCATCAAAAAATAATTAAACACTTTTTCCAGGGTGATGATGCAAGCAGTAATTAATTGCCTGTGCATTCAGTACTGTTCATTAATGTGACTGCCACAATAATAATGCTTTCTACCAAACTGTCTCATCTCTCGTTATCTTGCTTCCCAAAGTTTCCTGGTGATGAGATCTGCTTGTTGGGAACAACTGGCATATCAATAAAATAAAGTGAGCAATAGCTATAACAGTAGCGTGTGTACGGTGGACGCTAGGAGGCTATCAACATACGTTTAGTTCATCTGAATGTACCTGAACTGCTTCATTTGAGCTCCACTGCTCTGTGACTTTGTTGTTGTTATCTCTCAGTTCTTCTTACTGTCAGCAACCTCCAAGCTCGGTGTCACATCCTTCCCAAAGCAGCCTGATGTCAGAGCGATGCATCTGTGCTCTTTAAACAGTGTGAGATGTCTGCAGTGTCTTTTTCACTTTGATGCTGGAGAATGTCATCTATGAAATAACTAGTTGAGTTGAGTCACACAAGAGGAAAGCTGCTTTACTTTATTGGGAGGAACTCCTCTGTCAGGGTCAGCAACACATTTGATTTGTGGTTAGATTTATTCCAGGAGTATGAATTGACACACAACAGTTTTCTTTTCCTTCTTTTATGTGATTAATTTGCACGTCATTATATATTTTTTAACTACTTTTCTCATGAATACTTCCACACAAAGTATTCACCTTGAAATAATGGCATACATTTGTACTGAAAGAGGTAGATCTTTCTGAGCTTTCACAGCTTAAAGGTTTGAGTTGCATCTCGTCCAAATCAAGATGGCAAACCTTTTTACTCTTTTCAACCCTAACATCTCAAAACAGATCACTCCTTGCATTTGACGTTTCACAGTAACAGCCAGAGACCCATAATATTTACAGGCCAGTATTTTTCATTTTTGTGGCTCTTTTAGTGTGTAGAAAACATGATTATGGTTCCACAGGATGTCACCCACAGGTCTGTGGAGGGAGGACGTCTTGTCGGGTTGAACTACCATTGGAGCTGACAGCAACCGGCTGACACCTGTCAATCAAACAACAAAGCAGACTTTCATCAAGTTTCATAAAAAATAAATGAAAAAAAAGACTTGGTAGTTTCAGCTAGTTTTTATCAAACGTTACCCAACGGGGATGAAAGTACATTTGTTTGGGACTATTTTCTGCAGTGGATTCATTCACATTTGGTAGTATTTGGAGCAGCAAGACTAAAATAAACTACGAGTCACATAAACTACCGACTGTGGGTTCATGGTAATGAAAGAACATGCCACGCATGCAACGGTGTGGCTTTTTGATTTGTGTCCAATAGTTTCTGGACAAAAATGGAAGTCCATGACACAAAGGAAGACAACAACTCCGGCTCTGATACACACAATAGATTCAGCAGATCATACAAATGACTAAATATCCATCATTGTAGAATATCAACATCACATATATTATATATCATCATATACCCTTGAGACTTTGTTATAGTAAACTTCCATGTACTGAAAACCCATTGTGAAAGTTCTAAGAATAACACCATCACAAGCTAAAGCGCCCCCTGCTTTATGGTCTGTCTGACTCTAAATTACCATAATTTACTAAATGAACATCATGCTGTATTGAAGAAGACTTGAAACTAGAGATTGAGACATAAACTCATGTTTACAATGTTTACTGAGGGAATACATCAAGTGAAGTAGAGTCATTTATATAGACTTCTATACAACCAGAGGAGTCGCCCCCTGGTGGCTATTCTACTCTAACTGTATGTTGACGTCTGTTAGTGGAACACAGAACACTAATGGGTCAGATTAAGTTATTAGGGCACCTTCATTATGACTGTATTTCAAAAGGTATTCCCACCTGCTTTACTAGCTCCACAAACAACCATCACAAGCTAAAGTATGCTCCCAGTGAGTTCTGGGTTTCATCACAGGAGTTAGCTTTAGGGCAGTTCAGAAGCAGAACTGCATTTCGCCCACATAGATGGATGGCTATTTTTAACAATAATAAATGTAACTGCGACACCACACACATCCAGTCCGACAAACATCTCTAGCCTGCAGGAGTGAGTGTTTGATACTCAGTAAAGGTTTTTAGTTACCTTGCACAGCAGCTGGATTCTTGCAATATCACAAGTTCACACAAATTCATCTTGTAAGGCTTCAAGTAATGCGTTTGTGTCCAAACAAATCAGCCTCCTGTGAGGAGCTGGCTGCTGTGTGTGTGCTTTGTGGGTGTTTATGACCATGGCCATACACTGGCTTTTAGAAATACAGAGGGCCAACACTGAAAATGTTTCATTTCCCTGATCCAAATATCTGCTTTTTAAGATGTTTTGAGAGTTAAATGTTGAACACTTGCTGTAAAATCATGTTAGTGGACAGAAGCATAAATATTGTCAAGCAGTAATATATGAGAATCAGGTTGTTGCAATGATTGACCCACACTACAATCAGAAATACACAAACATCTGCAAATCAATGGTGAGAGTGTTTAATTTAAGTGTTTCAGTAAATCAAAATCTGTATTATTGTTCTCCATCACTCTCTGTATTCCCTCTCTGTCCATTTTTCTGTGACTCCTCACTTGTCTTCCATGCAAGCTTGTAAAAAAAACAATATATAAGAAGAAGAACAAATAAAAACATTGTGTCTATGCCAATGAGAAGGGCAAAGCAGAAGCTCAGGTGTTCAGGCTGACCACCTGGGCTCCATTATAGACACTTTTATTTCATCTCTGTGTTTGAGTTTGCATCATTGTCTTCTACAATCTACAGGTAAGCAAAATGTATGTTTTGAATAATATATTTACACAATAATGCTATATTTGTACACTACAATTATGGTAGGTGGTATGAGGTGTTCTACTGCTGGGATAGGATCAGGTACGTTTTGGTTCAGTGTTAACAGCACAGTGGTATAATGCTAATCTTACCCTGGGCACTATGGGCATTCCTGTTCTTCATCTCTCATCTCCATCATCTTCTTCCTTTCTCCTTCTCTTAGTCTTCTCATATTGTCCCGTAACTGTTCTCTTTCCAAAGCTGAGCTTTTATCATTCGGTCATTTCGATTGAGTGTGTCTCAGTGTAGAAGAACACATGTCAGGTCGGAAGTTAAACTAACTAGCGTTAACGTTGCATTACCAAGCAGCCACTAGTTAAACTGTTACTTACTTGAATCACGCTTCACAGAGATAGTGCTGCCTGTTTGGGTTCCTCAAGTTATTGACGTAATAAAATAAGCTGAGTAAAGCGTTTAAGTAGCGACAAGATCATCCTCACAGGAAATTAACTACTTGGTTGGGGTATAGAAAAAAGTACTTGGTTAGGTTTAGGGAACAAAAATACTCATATAGGTTTTGGATAAGACCCTGAAATACTTATTTAGCTTTAGGAAAAGACCCTGGAATACGTATTTAGGTTTAAGAAAAGACCTGAAATACTTGTTTAGGTTTAGGAAAAGATTGTCCTTTGGGTTCAAATAACAGCAGAAGTGCAGGTGGTAACGTATGGTGACTTCTTGTTTCACATGGGGAACAAACACCAGTCTCCTGGCTGAAAGGTTGGTGTTGGTTCGACCCATCCACGTCCCTGTCCGCCCCGTGTGGGCTTTTTGCTGACTTAGAGTATTCCTTTAGAAGAGCTATATGTCTGTGGTGCAAACTGGACATTTGTAAAGTTAACTTTGACAGTCAGTGCTTGGAGGCAACATAATACTCCATCAGTTCAGTTGCTCCACTACACAACGTTGCTGCCTTACTTCACATGACGTGGTATCATGGCAATGCAACTCAACAGCTGCCACAACTCCATCCAGCTCCGAGTTGTTCAGCCTGTTCTCTCTAACGGTCCATGTCATTCCAGATCCAGCTATCCCTTCTGTCCTGCAGTAATCCTTCCCAGCCGATATACTCCTCTGTTCCTCATTCCCAAATGAGTCCTGTCCTGCAGTATATACACCAGCCCACATCCATTGTGGGCTGGTGTATATCACATTGTATCATCACATTGTCTCGGGCTTTCCAGCATGATCCTGCCGACTTGAACCCTCGCCTGATCTCCTAGTTTGACCCTTGCCTATCTTTAACCTCCTAGTTTGACCCTTGCCTATCTTTGACCTCTTAGTTTGACCCTTGCCTATCGTTGACCTCTTAGTTTGACCCTTGCCTATCTTTAATCTCTTAGTTTGACCCTTGCCTATCTTTAATCTCTTAGTTTGACCCTTGCCTATCTTTGACCTCTTAGTTTGACCCTTGCCTATCTTTGATCTCCGAGTTTGACCCTTGCCTATCTTTAATCTCCTAGTTTGACCCTTGCCTATCTTTGATCTCTTAGTTTGACCCTTGCCTATCTTTGACCTCTTAGTTTGACCCTTGCCTATCTTTAATCTCCTAGTTTGACCCTTGCCTATCTTTAATCTCCTAGTTTGACCCTTGCCTATCTTTAATCTCCTAGTTTGACCCTTGCCTATCTTTAATCTCCGAGTTTGACCCTTGCCTATCTTTAATCTCTTAGTTTGACCCTTGCCTATCTTTGACCTCTTAGTTTGACCCTTGCCTATCTTTAATCTCCTAGTTTGACCCTTGCCTATCTTTAATCTCCTAGTTTGACCCTTGCCTATCTTTGATCTCCGAGTTTGACCCTTGCCTATCTTTGACCTCTTAGTTTGACCCTTGCCTATCTTTGATCTCCGAGTTTGACCCTTGCCTATCTTTGACCTCTTAGTTTGACCCTTGCCTATCTTTGACCTCTTAGTTTGACCCTTGCCTATCTTTGATCTCTGAGTTTGACCCTTGCCTATCTTTGACCTCTTAGTTTGACCCTTGCCTATCTTTGATCTCTGAGTTTGACCCTTGCCTATCTTTGACCTCCTAGTTTGACCCTTGCCTATCTTTGACCTCTTAGTTTGACCCTTGCCTATCTTTGATCTCTGAGTTTGACCCTTGCCTATCTTTGACCTCCTAGTTTGACCCTTGCCTATCTTTGACCTTATAGTTTGACCCTTACCTATCTTTAACCTCCTAGTTTGACCCTTGCCTATCTTTGACCTCCTAGTTTGAATCTTACCTATCTTTCAAATGACGCCGACACAAACACTGACGCTACTCTTCACTGTCTGTGTTGTGCATTTGGGTTTGAGTCTGTTCTGTGCTACCACCATGTTACAATAGGTCCCTGCTATGCGCTACGTAGCAACGTGTTAGCAAGTGGGGTTGTATCCACCTGATCTTCACTCTGTGTTTTAGTCTGCACTTAATCCTGAATGTGTCTTCAGCTGCTTATTGCTCTACTATTTTCACCCGCTAGTCTCTAACTGTGTCTGATTGCTGCTGAGCCTAGTGTTGGCTTGCATTGGGTTTATCAGAACTCATTCACAGACAAACAGCAGGTTGATGAGAACCTTCAAGTTGTGGGTAGTTGTGGGGGGAGATGCAGATTGAATGTGAACGCATTATAAAAAGATAATTGTGGTCACAAAGCAGCAACAATGTCTTTTGAAAACCAACCCAGAGATTGCAAAGCTCCATTTGGGATTCCAATGGCAAAAATACAGCCTTTTGTATGAATAAATAAAAGAAATTGTAATGAAAACAACAACATTATGTACATCTCCAAAATGCGTGGCATGGAACAGAATATTTAACATATTTAACTGAACATCTCCACATCTGTTGTATCATATGACAAGGATACTGACTAACAGTTGTTTTTTATCACTAAATACAAAATCCTTGGACATATTTCTGTCAAGTGCAGACCTTCTCAGCATGTTTACTTTAGCATAGCAACTCACATCACTTAAGCAATCAGTGTGGTAGTAGACCTTTGTAGACCTTTGTAGACCTTTATAACGACAGGTTTTTATTGCACGTAGAATGTTTCCTCACATCTATGGCCGAGCTGCAAAGCAGTCACTGATGAATTATCATGTGGGTCATCATCGTTATCAAGGGACAAGGGCATGTCTGCTCTGAGCAATGTGTTGAGGTATAAAAGGACCCCAGAACATTGCATGAAAAATTCATGGGCGTTCTTCGGCCCCAGCTCCACTGCCGCTTTGTAGAAGTCCCTGGGTAGATGGAGAGTTTTGCGGGTGGAGAATGCGTGGCGCTCCACGCGGCCCTTTCGTTACCCGATCTGACTGCTGCGTCTTTTTGTCACTGTTGCTAGGCAACTGCTGAATAAGTGCTTATGTTATCTTAACACAACACAGTCAATTGTACAGTTTAAATGAATGCAAACAACTTACTCAAAATATCATTTGGCTGATTAAGTTGCCTCCTTCCTGTAACTATGGTGGATGAAGTCACATAGCTCCAGGCATCCAGCAGAAGCCGCTGCAATCGGAGTTGACGTTTTTTTCATCTCTGGTTCTTCAGGGCGCTCCTGTAAAAACACCAAGCGTTCCGAAAAGCAGCAGCGCTTCACTCTCATTGAAAACAATTCCATAAGGCAACCACCAACTCTTCTTCACAACTCATCTACTTGACATTGTCGAAAAAGTGTGAATTAAGGCAACCTCCTGCAGAAACGCATTTTATATAGTGTATATATATATATATATATATATATATATATATATATATATATTATAGGCTGTTGCTGTCTGACTTTTGAAAGCACTTTATAAACAAAAAAGGAGTTCAGATCTTTCTGAACGCTTCTATTAACTGATGAAATATAGCCACGTGGAGCTATAAAGAAAAATGAGGTTGCACTGTATTGAGAGGCATCGAGAATCGGTGTCCATTTCAATCATGACAGGTGAATTATTATGGTGAGGCCGGTGAAGATTCACACCTCGAGCCACTGCTGACTGTTTCTTTTGCTTTCTACAAAGTTTCAAAGAATTAAAGGAGAATTTTCTTTTATCTTTTTGTATTTTTTACCATCGGTAACAGCACTGTGCTCAACAAGGTTATTGCTGAGTCCAACAAAATAGAAGAAAACTATTATCCAAACAGTTTTACCTCCGAGGTCAGTGGTTTATATAATCTGGTGCGGCTGTTATTTACTGTGGTTTACATCCTGTCGCACCGTCTGACCTTTCTTTTCTTGCCCTGGGTGACGGCCTTAGACATTTTCCCGCGTCTCAGCGATGACTTTACAACGTTATCGTAACCAATGGGAACAGGAGACTCTGTCGTTGTCCACAGGTGTTCTTACAGCAGGCTCCCTCGTCTCTTCCCTCTGGGAGTTGTCTGGACTTGGTGGCATAACCCATATTCTTCATGAATGACTTCACTTCATTTCACAAACAATGGGCATCATCGAAGAACTTAAAAAAAAATCTTATCAAGGGGATGTGCCAGTCACAGAGATGGATCAGGGAATATGTTCCATTATAGGTGCTGTTACGCTGTTGAGCGCTATAATGGAGGATGTTCCCCAAGACAGCGCCTGTCCTGAGGCAGCTGTTACCACGGGAACATTTTTACTATGAACTGTACAGTCAACTAAAAATGAACTAAATCTAAGAAAAAAGCATTCTTCATTTGTTTTTCAATTTAACGCTGTATTTTCTAGATTTACTAATGTTTATTTTAGCTGATTTTGAAACCTTTTTATTATTCAAATGTATTTAAAGGAAGACATTGTATTCCTTACTCACATCTTCCGTTGGGAGTCCTGAATACCGCGGGTCCGCTTTAACACTTAAAGAAAACAGACATAACATTGTTTTTGCATTAGGCCCAATGTCCCTCTGTTCCCCTATATGTTAATGCTACTGCTGCTGCCCCTGTCTAGATATACAGATATATATATACATATTCAATTCATATATATGAATTGAATATGTATATACTGTATATCTGTATATGTCAAGGATGAGAGCCTTCCTGAAGTGTGACCCTTTCTCATCCAAATCAAGGGCCTGAGCACATTTCTGATCCATCCTATATAAATTAAATTGACTTGACTCGGGGCGAATCGGAGGCCACAGATGGACACATTGTTTTCTGCCATAGCAGCGTTTTAATGACCCATGAGGCGTGTTCTATTGAACGCAAGGTTGTCGACGGTAATTGCTCTCTACTTGTGTCACGCAGCTGACCTTTGACAAATGAGATATTGGTGTGGAATCAGTATGTTCTGAACAGCCCTCTCCAACAGTCCTCGATCTTATCAACAATGATTGAGGCAAACACTATCAGGGATGACGGAATAACCCGTGAGGCTCTCTGTGGCTATAATGCAAAGCCAGTCACACATCAATGAAAACATCTCATCAAACATTTACGATCTCAGCTCCGCAGCAAATCCATTTGAATACGCCAAGCCGCAGGCATAATTACAACCCATGATGATAAATAATCTCTTCAGCAAAGTTACAGGGACACATTCAGGCGTTGTGTTTCTCCTAGCCAACGCATGTGATGAGGTAATTAATGGCAGCATGATAATCATGACACAGTTTCTTAGTTAATGTTAATTACCTGTCTGTGTTTTTGTCAATGTGATGCTTTAAACCCTAGGCCTCAGCTCTGTGTGTGTTTAATCAAATAATATGGAGCGACATGGAGCAGGAGACTGGGACGTAGATGAGTTGACGGAGTATGGAAGATAAAAATAGTTATAATATTAGTTCCATGCATACAACGTCTTTTTGAAATCAAACTTCTGTATTCACAGGAAACAAACTTGGTTTGGTTTAGGCAACAAAAGTACTGTCTTAAGTCCACTAGGTGCTCTTCCAGTGGAGAAAACTAAAGGCAGAGCACCTATGGGTGCCCTTAACTGGAAACAACGTGATGCTGCTCCTCTCCTGCTTCTAATCGGCATCACGCCTGCAGTCTTGAAATGGTTACAGGTGTCTCACTGTCTAAAGACCAACAGCAAAAGTTGGTCATAACTATTCAATGTCAATAAGTTTGAATCAACTAGTTTTGGTCCAGATGCTCCGCAGCACTTCAATCGAAGGTCAAAGGTCACCGCGAGGCGTCTTCTGGACGAAACAAAAGAGCCAAAGTGGCGTTACTTGAGTGTGGAAGTTACATTACAAATGAATCAACGTTGACTTGTGCTTTCACATTAACCAGAAGAGCGGTGCACACAATGAACTAAGAATAGCAAGGCAGGTCGTGTTGTTGTGTTAGTTAACCTAAAAACTAAGTCCACGTTTATTTTGAAAAGGGGCGAATGTAAGAAGAGAAAACTGAGATGCAGTCCCAGACAAATCCAAAACTGACACTAGAGGGGAACCCAGAGTGTCTCATGTTGAAGCTCACGGCCGCTGAGCAAGTGTTGTAATCTGAACTGTTGGGAGTCAAAATGTGTTCTTATCAAATCCTATATTTGCTTTTGAAATCACTCCGCTAAACCAAAAGTATGAATTCAGCAATAAACTTGGAAGTGTTGGACTATGACTCATACTAAAGGTTGTTCTTGAATCCTGATTGTGGAACACTGCAAGTGTTTCTGCTCACGTGTCCCGTGGGGCACTAATAGGCTTTATTTGGTGCCAAATCTAAATACAAACCCACGTAAAGTGTTTTCGGAACAGCTTTAATTCTGCTTCATACTCAGGAGCAGTGGTTCTCAAATGGGGGTCCTTTACAAATCCTTTACAAATTGTTCTTTTAAATATATTCTATATTAAATTAGACACTGATGGCACATCGCTGTGTATTACATCTTTGTTTCAACCAAAAGTGATTTCATGCTGGTTAGGGGTACTTGGTTGAAAACATATTCCGTAGGGGGTACATCACTGAAAAAGGTTGAGAGCCACTGCTCTGGAGGAATCTACTATCTCCAAAGGTATTCCCTCATGTGTTGTTGTATCCTTTGCTGTTGTCTGATATCCTCCCATAGGTGTGTGGGACCTGGTGACTGGAGAACAATACAATGCATGGCATTTCCATACTCAAGCCATGCAGTGTTCTGTATGGAAGCATCTGTATTAGTAATAGTTTTTCACCTCACTGATCATATAAGACAAAAAGCAGATGTTTCCATGCAGCATTAAAGAGTTAACAGTGTTCCTCTATTGTAAACCTGCTCTTATGGGGTAAAGGGCCGCAGAATATTGCGATAGACGTAAAACACGAGGCTGGACCTCTGTGAGTCCACAGGGTGACAGGCAGTCCTCCTGCATCATTAACCCAGTTTGTTGTGAGGCCCTGCTGCCATTGTGAGGTTGTGTTTTTGGCATGCTATGTTATCAGCAGTGATGGGGAGACTGATTGCAGCTACACAAGGGGGAGGAAATGTCCACAGCCCATCTATCACAGCCTCAGATAAACAGATGGAGGACTGTCGGCAGTGCAGGCGGCCTCCCATGCTGACCATTAAAGGGAGGATTCAGTGGATCAGGGACAAAAAAAAGAAGTTAAAGATGCACTCCAGGCAAGATTCTCTGTAATGTAAAATCAGCCTAATCATTCAGTATAAAGGGCAGCCCCAATCATTATCAATCCAGATGTCATACAGTCACACCATTGTCCCACATTAAAGTCTGGTATCAGAATTCTCATTGGTTCTTAGAGTTAGAACAATGTCATTGATCATGAACCTTATCCCTGTGTATTTATCATAGCATGACATGCCTACATACCAATTATGTATTCTCTCTATCACACTGGAAGAATCAATCCATTACCTAACCCTCGTCCCGTGGCAATTTATGCTCAGACATGGAATACAATATCCATACCGGTTTTCATTAGTGTATAATTGTCTGAACTAAGAATCGTTGTGTTGTTGTTTGCTCAGGCTGAGCTGAAGGCCGCCATAGTTCCCTGACATACTTCGAAAAGGAGGGTTGAGCACAGGGGTATATTCAGTTTGTTGCCATCTGCAACCTCACCACTAGAGGCCACTGAATATTTAACGTATCCTCGTACAACGGTGCGTATGATATCCTCCATCATGAAACGTTACACATTTCTTTGTGTTTTCCTAAGAAAGCCAGCAATATGTGTCAATTCCTGCTTGTTTGGGTTACCAAAACCACCGAAGTGCCGTCACTGAAGTACACAAGTTACATGGCTAAATAAATGAACGTTGACTTCTCGTGTCTTATGGGAAACAAAACATGTGACAATCATTTCACGGCATAAATATGTCGTGAACCAGGACTAAGCGGGGCCGACTGTCAGCCCATTCTGAGTGAAAACACTACCACTTTCATCCACAGGGGCCGCCAACATCAACACAAAATGAAGAAAATGTACAACAGTTTAGGAATAAATAAAGAAACTAATGTATAAGAACACATTTAAATATGTGTTATTTAAAGAAGATTAGAATGTTTGCATGTTGTAATGTAAAAACACCTTATTCTCACACTGTCTGCCTGCGTATGCCTCTATTGTCTCAATAGTCCTCCACACAGTTTCAGGAGTTGACAGTGTTTAGGAGCTCTTTTACCGTGATAATAACCTAGTTAAAAGTTTAAAACTCTAAAAGTCAACACGGCACACATTCCAGCAGGAATCTGAACCGGAATCGGGGAGAAATGGACGACATCTGCAACGGAGTCAGACAGTGTTTTGCTCCGTTAAATAATGCTATTCATATCTCTCTGTCACATTAGCTCAGTTAGCGTTATGCATAACATTTATTCTGCCTGGGTGCAAATAGTGTTGTTGGCTTCCGACACCTGGATGCTAATAGCATCTGCCTTTTTGTGTTCTCATTGGCAATATGCCAGCATTTGAGTGCATTACCTGTTACAGTAAGAATTATGGCCAATGAGCCCTATTTATTGAATAATCAAAAGTATTCATTATCTTTTTGCTTTCCCTGCTGTAAAGAAAACATAATGAACTGTGACCCCAAAACTGCAAGCTACCAAACCAGAGCTTAGTGTTCCGGTCCCACCCCAGTTTTATTCACTTAGAATTGATGAAGCGCTGCTTCAGTTTGATCTTTGGTATCTAGGATGAGGGTTTGTTCCAGACCTGCACAACCACAACATACTAGTGTTAACCTCTTTAGGCCCGGACAGTTTAATGGAGAAAATTGCGAATGGTTTGCATTCAACTAAATACTGAATATCTCCTAAACACCAAGGTCTATTTGAATAATTAAAAAAGCTATAATATACACACAACCCTTGTGAATATAGATAATAAGTTCATATATATGTTAGTGGTATATTAGTTTATGATAGTACACAGAAAAAAGAAGAAAAAAAATGCTAGCTTCATGTTATCAATATGAAAATGGCATATTTTAAAAACTCTGGGTGCTTTCCCAAGTCACTCTCGAGTCCCTTCGAGTCATACTCATGGTTTATGTTCATATTTATTGTGGAATAGTGTCATTAACATGAAAAATGTACTTATATTGACGTGTAAGGCCAGAATGTGCCGTTTTCTTTTGCTGTATGACACCAGAGGCCCTATTTGGACTGGTTGGGCTTGGGAGATCGACGAAGAGGTTCAACGAAGGGCCCCAGAGCCCCCATTGTTGGGGGCTCTGGGGTTCAGAAGGCTAAATATCAGCCTCACCCTATAAACAACAGCCACACGGGTGGCGTCACAGTTTGAGCATAAAACTCTTCCTCAGACATCTGAGTCGTCAAATTAAATACCAAAAATGCATAAACAATCCTTTCCTCGCCCGAGCCAAGTTGTGTTTGTGCCGAAGCCGAACCGAACCGTGATCCTACTGCTGTAAAAGTATTGATGTGACAGTATTGGAGGGCACAGAGAATGAATGTTGTCCTGATCGGGGCTTTTAGGTTTAGTTCTGGGGCCGTGGACGACCACCACATGATGACCTTTCATTTGGATCCATGCAGCTGTCAACTGTCCAATCAATGAGTTACCTCCCAGTCCATTTCTTCATCTCATCTCCTATTGGTTGGTTTGTCTGAACTCTGTGTGTGAAAACAACCTACGCTTTGCTAGTTGATTGACATAATGTTTAGAAATGAATGTAAACTATGATCCACGTGAAACACCACAGTATACTGTGGATCAGAGCATTATATATGTGTAGTAAATACTTTGCAGTCAAAGTGCAAAAACGCTGCTACGGTTACCTAAAACAGTTGTGCAGCTATATTTGTTCAACATTTAAAATAAACTCATCAATTAGCTTTACAAATGAAAGTGTAACCGAGAGAGCGATCACACACACCTACACACACACCTACACACACTGACAGCGCCCAGCATGGCCTCACACACTGTGGAGCGGGTTGTTACAGTGGCCGAGGTAATTACGCCCCGCGAGATGGCAGATTGGGAACTCGCTCTGATTGAATGGGAACACTGGAGGGAGGACGGCTACGGCAAGACGGCACAACAATAAGCACAAAGAGCAGAGCACTGCCTTTCAAACAGCTGGCCTTGGAACCTCGTGTGTATGTGTGTGTGTGTGTGTGTGTGTGTGTGTGTGTGTGTGTGTGTGTGTGTGTGTGTGTGTGTGTGTGTGTGTGTGTGTGTGTGTGTGTGTGTGACAGGATATAGAGTTAAGACAGTAACAACCGACCCAGCTGTAAATAACAGGAGATATTCTACATGCTGCCGTCTTTCTGTCTTTAGGGCTTTGTTTCTCAATCTCCACTTCTGGAACTTTGAGATGTTTAAGAATGTTTGTGTGTGTGAAAGCAGCTCAGACCGAAACACTTAGCATTCTGGGTCCGCCTTCGACCCGCGTGTCAATCCGTCATTAAATCACCAGGAGCGCCTTCTCTGCTTCCCGCGATGCGAGGACATCGATAAGCCATCTCCAGCAGCAGCGGGTCAGGCCGCTGGATTGATCCTTGTTATCCTGATGGCCGTGTGCCATGGCGCTAAAAGGCCAGATCTATGGAATGGAAGTCGTTATCAGATAAGAGCTGATGTGTCTGTTCCTCACGCTGAGGCTCATGTTGTGGCATTGTGTGCTCAAGTTGATGCTGCAAGTCTTTCCCGATTTGTGTAAACAGCATTATATTCACGGAGGATTGTCTCGTGTTCAAACCCTTCACATCGTGGCCGACGCCAACGTCCAAGCTCAGTGCGTCCCACCGTGAAACATGTGCGCACAGTCACAGTCAGCATGAGGAAAACCTGCACTGTGAGGTACCAGAGCTTCAGATTTGCTGTCGACAGATGTGTTGCGTAGACAGATGTGTTGCGTGATGATTGGTGTTTGGTGTGATCCGAGCTGGAGGCTGTGCGTGAGCCGCCTGGTTGAACTGTGAGTCTCTGACACGAGGAGAGCCCACACAGAACCAGGCTGCTGCCACACAGAGTTTCATGTTATGTCTCTATTGTTTAAATGTATTTGTTTATTTTGCAGGGACAATGCACACTAATCAACAGTAAAACTGTAAGTGAGCCAGAGTTAGCCAGAGAGGCTAATGTTCATCTGCTGTCCCTGGACAGATTTCTTTTTATGGCATAACTTATTTATTTATTTCAGAGAGATAACATAATTAGCTTGTACTCTATTAGTTAAGGGAGTTGTGCAAGTCACTTAGTTTTCTACAACAATGACCTGATATATGACAGAATTACAGCCTTGTTTTAACATATGCAGGAAATGATGTGAGGGCTTTTAATTTTTTTAAACGAAACAGGAAGTGTTAATAAAGGTTATTCTACATGGATATAGACATGGAAACTGTTAGAGTATGATGTCAACATACTGTCAAAAGATCATTTTACCTGACTGTTGTTAAAATAGTTGAGACCTCAAGTTCCCAGACCAGAGTCAGGAGCCGGACCTCTGCAGCTCAACCTGTTAACACGGCACAGAAATAAAGTGCAGGATGGTTCCACGAGCTCCGCTCACGCAGGCAGCTGGCCCAGAAGGAACCAGGTGATCCGGCTCTGACCCTCCAGCTGTGATAATAATGCTCTGCACGCTCAATGCTTCCTAAAATGATATAAGGCACCGAACACCGACTAGACTGAAGACAACTTCAATGCTGGTGCAGTAGAGATGCAATAATAAGTGATACTCCAGAACACTTCAGGTATTACCTGCAGCAAGGAAATTATGCCTTTTAATGATTTCCAATGTTATCTGTTGTAATATTTTAACTCTTATAATTGGAAAAGATTACAGATATCGCTATGCGTGCTTGAATATCATAGCTGCCGCTGTGGTAGTAATGATCAGCAGTTTGAAGAAGATCATATTCTCCTTCACACGTTGCAAACATTGATCCCTCCCTCGCCTCCCGTTCCTGTCACTGTAATGGTAAAATATATCTTGCCATAGTTTAAAACTGTAAGGCCCAAATACTCCCAGTGAAAACACAAACCAGGTTCCCAGACAATTATTTTTGAAATACTGCTGCTTTCTCCTCAAGGCCGGATACAGGACGAGGGTGAATAGATAAGTTTGCACCTGCTGATAAATTTAATTAATAGTTGGAACAAGAACATAAGACTTGTGTGTGAGACTCATATTATGGTTTTCTTTTAAGTGTGCTGCTCATTTTCATTGGTTGTCTGAAACTTCATCTGACAGACAGGGAAGGAACCTTTTAAATACCAAGGAACGGACAGAAGTCCGTGTGAGTCTTTCCACTGTCACTGTGATACGTGTCTGTGTAAACTGCTCCCCGCTTGCAAGCATTAAAGAATCACTCTTTACAACGTGTGTTCCAGAAGACTTTTTTTTGTCTGTTCATTAGAAAGCTCAAATTACAATTCTCAACTCTTCTGCCTCTGCCCCAGTGACCAAGAGATCATTTTTCCACCACATCACTCTCCAAATAAAGGCAATAAAAGCCTTAAAACTCTTCTTTAAAAAACAGGTTTTGATATCAATTAACCAGAAAAATGTCAACAAAGCACAGAGAAGCTCAGATTACATCACACATGGAGAGTTGCTTCATTCTCTGCTCAGGTGACGACATCATATCTTTGCTTATAGCTCACAGTTGTTTGATGCGATATTAATGCTCTGCATATTGTACAGAGAACCTTTGACACCGTGTCCTCTTGTCACCAGACGACAAAACCACCTCAGTGAGGGTTGAAGATGATTTAAACAGAGTAGCACATTACCTTCAGCTTATTCTGCATTTATGTCCCTCTATCATGTTCTGGGACAATTACTTTACTTTCTTATCACTGATTTTAGTCTCAGACCTATATGAATCAAAATAATGTAAAATATAAGTTTACAATAAGTGATCAATTCTAATGATACCCATCCAATTCCTGTCATGTTCATGTAATGTGCTGTAACTCTGTTAGTTATTCATTCTGGTCACATGACATCTGTCCATCCGGTGAGAGGGATCCTCCTCTGTTGCTCTCCTGAAGGGTTCTTCCCTTTTTTCCCTGTGAAAGGGTTTTTACTATCTTTATTAGGGGAGTTTTTCCTGATCCGATGTGAGGTCCCGGGACAGAATGTTATGTGTACAGATTGTAAAGCCCTCTGAGGCAAACTTGTATTTGTGATGTTGGGCTATATAAAATAAACTGAATTGAATTGAATCCTTTTTTTGGCACTCTGCCCTTGGATTCAGGAGAGTGGATCTACATATGAATGTTATTGTACTCAGACACAGTTCATTGTGCATCATCATTTAATTCAATGTTTTAAGTCTAACTGCATGTTCCTTCCCCGAGCCGACAGCAGACTACCTTCCTGGGAGAGAGCAGGTGCTGCTCTGTCCTTGGCCGGGCTCAGACCTCTACACCTGTGGTAACAGGGAGAACTACTCCTACCTTTTCAATTCTATCATGTTAACTTGTCTAAGTTCACATTGAGCACCTTGCACTGCATTCTATCTGAGAACTGCAGGATAAAGTAGTTGTATCCTCTCTTGATGAAGACATACCAGTGGCGGGCCGATGATCTGGCCTAAACAGAATCACAAAGTTATAGCTATTTTATAATTTAATTGTTTTTCACAAAAACACTACATGTATTATCATTATTTTTCCCTATTAGCTTATTTTCTCATTGCACAGCTCCCAGCTGTGCCTCCTCTGACCTGAGGGGGTTGTCTTCCTGTCTGAACTCACACTAGAGCTTCATGTGTTTACACAAAACAAATAATAACCGGTAGCTGTGGCGTCATGATGAGGTGATTAGGTTGTTCAGCTGTAGAGACGGCACTGAAGGCACAGGTAGACAATCCACGGCCCGCCACTGAGACATACAAATGGTATTGTTTTCCAATCAACTTTGCTTCGCATGAAAAGAACAAGAAGAACTTAATGTGACATTCTACCTGTGTTTGATGTATATTGGGTTGGACTGGAGGAGACTGAAGCCTTGGCTTGAGCCAGCTGTCTAACCACACACCTTGGTTTTAGTTCAGACATAAAATATAATCCTCAACCCTGAATACAACTCAATCTGAATAGAGCTGTAAACTCCAGGCTTCAAATATCACCGCCTAATTTCAGCAGAATAATTCCGTCATACTTTAATTGGGCTGAAATAATTACGCTCCAATTTTATGCTGCTGTAACATTTGCAGATTTGGGCTCATTAAACCCTGCACTGCTTCCTTTCTGCAAGGTGAAACCTGGAACAATTAATGGCTTTAGCCTGTGCCGAGGTGCAACCATAAAGCATTTTTTTTCACCACTTAATGCAATCATAAAATGTGTCAGAAATCTGTTCAGTGCTTTATTAGCCTGCTAAGAAGGATTTCTGAGTACATCCAATTATGTCGGGACGCACCACCAAATGTCATTGAGTGCTGCGCGAGACCACCGCTTCATATTAATGCTTCAATGAGTCTGTGCCACCTATCATGATAATGCACTGATGGATAGCACAAGCAGTGAATTATGAGGACATTGGAGGTGTGTGTGTGTGTGTGTGTGTGTGTGTGTGTGTGTGTGTGTGTGTGTGTGTGTGTGTGTGTTCCACTCTGATGATCCCTAATGAGAAGTAAACGAAGCACTTGTCATGTTGCACCACAGAGAGAATACTTTGTAAATGCAGGTATAATTTCAAAATTAGCACAAATACGAATCATAATTACATGAAGTGTGCACACCAGGAGCGTGTTTAGTTCGCTTTAACCTTGATTATTTGCACGTTATAAAGGAGACTGTGAACTGTGATGATTTTAATAGGTTTTCATCTCAATAACTCATGAGACGACCCACTGACTGTCTGGATCGTCTCTGCATGCTGTGTGTGTTTTAGCTGCGTCTGTGTTTCTGTATCGCCTTCTAGACACGGGACCACGTCACAATGTCCAGGCCAAAATATGTGTTCATGATATCATCCCATAATCATCAAAACACACAATGAAATGATACGAATACAAACTGGAATCACTTCACCTCACATTTTGTTCAGAAACAGAGTCATTGCATCACAGATGGACACATCTTGTTTGAGTCAACATCTACTTTAGTGAAGCTTTTCAAGTCCTCACGAGGATCAAAGATGCTCAATAAAACCCTCCATCGTTCCATCGCTACTGCCACAATAGATGGGTTGCTGAGCAACGTCATCTTCACAAATCTCAAACCCCATTATGCAGATGATGTTCATGATCTCAAGAAGGTAACCTTCTGTTCATGTTGGAGTGCACGCTTAGCATCCAGGGAGCTGTTCAGAGCTAGTTTGTACAGAAACGTGTTTTCAGTGGATGAGTTAACACTTGGAGGTCTGGGGGTCAATTTCTTGATTTTTCTTGATTTTACATACTTTTTAAATTCCCCTTTTTAAAGTCACTAGCATACGATACATAATCATGTGTTGTATATCAAAAAATACAGAACAATCTCAGCTATCTATATAATGAGGCACCATTGTCCCAAAGGCACAAGTGTAAATATGAAAATATGACTAAAGCTGAAAAATGTAATCTTGATTTTGTAAATGTCTCATATTTGTTGTGAAAACATGACTTTACTCCGGTGGGATATCGGTTTTGGTGATGGAAATTGGTTTACCAAAGGTCTTAGGTTCACAAAAGCAGTGGAATATATGAATAAAATGGTAGACACATGTAATTTAATGTCTAAAACCAAATGTATTATTATATGGTGGGGATGATGAGCTGTGGCTGGCTTTGCGGCCTGCTAGGTGATGTGTTCAGGCAGGCAGACGGACAGGGAGGCTGCTGCAGCGATGCTGCATGTTGTCCTCTGGACCCTCACAGCTCTGAATCCACTCTGTAAAATACATTAATACAGTCAGTATGAGTTCACTGTAAGAAAGTTAACGGTGATAGGGACAACAGTTGATTATGCCCCGTTCAGTCATAGACACAGAAGATAACAGCCAACACGGAACTATTTACTGACGCGCTAACCGCTACGAAGCTCTCGTCAACACACAAATGTTATTTACTGTCTTACAAACATATAATGGAGGTCCAACACTACTGGTCGTACTATGTTCACTGTAACAAGTTAACGTGATAGATTCAACAATTGATTATGCCCCGTTTAGTCATATATACGGATGATAACAGCCAACACGGCCCTGTGTACTGACATGCTAACCGCTCGTAGCTCTCGTCAACACACGTTATTTACTGTCTTACAAACACATAATGGAGGTCCAGCACTACTGGTTGTACTATGTTCACTGTAACAAGTTAACGTGATAGATTCAACAATTGATTACTCACCGTTCAGTCTCACAGAAACGCTGTGGCCAGCTATCTGGCCCGTTAGCTCCGGCTAGCTCCTTGTTAGTGAATCCTTCAGCTCTGAAGCTGCGCCGTCTGTCCCCTCCAATATAGCTCTGCTCAGGACTCTTTGCTTGGCACCTTCTGACTCACAGGGAAGCTTTGCACGCCTCATGTCCATGTTTAGATGCTCAGACGCGGAAGTGGAAACCATATCCGCCAGATTTTTAACCATATTTATGTGACGTATTATTGTGATGATTATAATTTTATTAAACATTTAGACACCTGGTTTAACGCTTCGACGCGGGCGCCGACCTCAGAGGGTTAAGGTCAGACAGCTCAAAGTGTTACTGTGTGTGTGTGTGTCTGTTTAATGAACAGTGCAGTATTCAGTTGCACATGTCTTCCAAACATGGAGAAGAACATATGTGCCCTTAATTGCATTTACGCCACCGAATGCCAGCTGCTACTTCCAAAGTGAAAGGCTCTCTGTAGAGCCGGTGTCTGGTTTGTCCGTTCTGGGCTGCCGTAGAAAACACAGAGGCGCAACATGGCGGACTCTGTGAAGAGGGACCCGCTCCTTATGTACATAGATATGAAGGTCTCATTCTAAGCACAATGATTCTTAGTTTCAGCCGATTATACACTAATGAAAACAGAGTTATGAATGATATATTCCATTTCACTCAAAATACCGACGCTTGGTCAGTGGCCGTAAGCTTCAAAACATGTCGCTCTAGGTTACGTGGCAGGGACGACGTGGCAGTTTCCACTCATTAAATGCATTATGTATTTTCAAAGTAAACTCCCGTCTTCAGGGGAGGTTCGGTTCAGGCAACAAAACCACTTAGTTAGGTTTAGGAAGAGCGTGGTGGATGTTAACTTGACTAACTGACGACTCACGTCTGACTAACTCACGACTGACTAACAACGACTGACTAACGTCTGTCGTGACTAAACGGGTCACATGCTTAGCAACTTTAATTAACTTATTTTTGCACAGAACAAGTCTTGTTTGTCCCCCACACGGTGTGGACTGTCTCTTTACTCTGACCGTCTAATAAAGACGGCGTCATGGAGTCAGAGGCCCAGTGATCGACTGCAGAGGTATTCGAGTCAGGCCCAATCGTTTCTGCTAATTGATCGAAAATAATCTAGAAATCCTCCACACTGGACCTTTAATAGTATTTGTTCTGATTTACTGCAAGTTGTTTTATGTCTATACACCAAATGTATCCATAAATACACCGTCGTTACGTTTTGGCAACGAGTTCCCTACCCCTCAAATGTGTTTTAATGGGAAATCTGTAGCAGCACAATTCTGCTCCGCTTAAATGGGCATCATTGAGTTCTACGTGCATACACTGTATAATCACATTTAATCCTTAAATGCATTTAGTTTTTCTTCCAACATTTTGGCATTCTTTGCTCGAGGGTGTGTGGAAGAACAAGGGTTATGCATGTTTTACAAACTCTGCATTCTTTTTCCTCCTAAGGCACTTCTCTCAACTAAAGCTGGTCAATCAGGCCAATTACCATTTCCTATGCTCTCATATTCCTTTCTTCAAGGATGTGTTGGGTATTAGAGACGGTTCCAAATCTCTGGGACACAGGAATATATGTGTTCTTTCTTTCCTTGAAAGAAAAAGCCAGTGTATCTGTGGATCTTACATTCTAGTCAGCTTTGAAAGTCAATTAAACCATCATAATAACATGCAGTGCACCTGCCTGGTCATGTGATCATGGATTAGGCTTGAGCACTGTTTGGTGTGCTGGATACCTGTGCCCTATTAGGCAGCTTAGCAAACATACTTAACACTGGGCTATCAGTTTGATATTTTTCATGAAATCTTGTTAGTATTTTATACAAATCCCGTCAGTCAGAGTTTTTTTACCCAAAGGAGCTTTTCAACAGTTTGTTCTAGGAGGTCTAACAGGGAGTTAGACCTTTATGGGGTCTAAAATTCTCCCCAAACTATATGATAATATACGCAAGATGTTTTTTTGGCTCTAATCCTGATCGGTCCTGTTACAAATCTCTCTTTTAAATCAAAGTAAAGTACTTCATTTTAGTGTTATTTCTACAGTCTCACTACGGTCATTACCAGAAACTAAAACTAAACTAAACAGTTGATGATTGTTGAATGTTGTGCAGCATTCTTCAGCAGCATATGAGGCTCACAGTGTAATGCTGCAGGCCTGCCAGTGCAATGTTTCCTCGTACAACGGTTCCTATGATGTCTTGTGAAAAGTTACTCCACTATTTCCACTCGTTACAGCATTCAATCTTTTCAAAATACACTTCTGTCTTCACAGGAAACTCAGTTAGGTTTAGGTACAATAGTAATGGCCAGGTTTAGGAATACAGTAGTTAGGTTTAGGCAATAACGCCAGTTATTTGGATTTAGGGCCGTTACTGAAGCTCGCAAGTTTTGGACAAACACATCACCGTGGACTGAGGAATGAACAGCGGTCTGCTGGCTGAAAGATGTCTGTTGTAACTCTACGTGTTTACTTCATATTAATAACAACTGTAAATTGACAATGTCGACACAAGAATTATCACAGAGCAAGAAAAGTAGTCCTTGTGGATTTTTGCATCAACTGATATTCACAAGTTGACTTATGGTGAAGCTCCACATGCAGTATGTGTTGAGTCAGCAAAGACTGGGTCAATAATCAAATCCTGAAAGAACCTGCATTATTCACACTGTGACGCTCTAATTCGATATCATTCTCAAAGAAAATGTGAGGAAGTATTGTTTTCAAAGAGCGAAGCGGATCGTCACCACTGGCAGAGAGAAAAGATGTTTCCACATCACTGCCACTCACTCTGGCCTGATTGGACCCCCAACGCCTACTTCCTCTCTCTGAGCTCTCCCACTGCTGGACACTTTACAGCCGGCCGTAAACAATAAGCAGAGAGGCTGTCAGTGTGCCCACCAATGCAGCAGCCGCCGTCTCCGGGGGTCATCTAATTAATGCAAGGGATTACTGCCGGGTCCCTGGGCCGAGGCTGGGCCCCGCTGTCTCTGAATAGGATCATTATGGGAGGTAATGAAGAGGGTGAGCAATGAGGTTTGGGCCGACTTGGCAAGGGGCGGCCTCAAATGTCAAAGCCACAATGTAATCATCACTTTGTTTGAGGCGCTGGGGGTGCACTTTATTTGTTGTTGTGTAAATGGTAGTGTGGAAGCTGCATAGATGGAGTCATGAATGGACACATCTGGAGGGACAAAGGAGCTTTAATTTCTGGGAGAATCCCACCTCGGTGATAATGCTAATGTTCAAAGGGCCACTGTTGGTACTGTAGTCTCTCCGGGACTTTATGACCTTGTGATCACCAAATAAAGTATCTACAGGAAAAGTACAGTTTTCTAAGGGTTCGGTGCAAACGTGTTTGTTTGTGTTCTCACAGCATCATTCACATGATGAATGTGGCGCACAGCTGGCACAGCATGAATACTTTCTTATTTATTGAATGTGTGCTTTTCTGACCCCAGTGCAGAAAAAAGCACACACACTCTCTTATTCATACAGAATAAGAGAGTGTGTGTGTGGGGGGGGGGGCAGGGACCAGATGTAGACCTGCACAAAGCTGGAATGGACCACAAGACCATCGGCAAGCAGCTTGGTGAGAAGGAGACAACTGTTGGTACGATTATTGGGAAATGGAAGAAACACAAAATGACCATCGACCCCTCGGTTTGGGGCTGCACGCAGGATCTGGCCTCGTGGGTATCGAGGGTCATGAGGAAGGTGAGGGATGAGCCCAGAACTACACGGGGGACTTGTTAATGATCTCAAGACAGCTGGGACCACAGTCACCAAGAAAACCATTGGTAACACACTACGCCGTCATGGATTCAAACCCTGCAGTTCCCCAAGGCCCCCTGCTCACAAAGGCTCATGTACAGGCCGTCTACAGTCTGCCAATGACCTGAAGGCTTGGGAGAAGGGGGTGTGGTCAGATGAGACCAAACTCCAGCTCTTTGGCATCAACTCGACGACTCAAACATTATGTTTTGGGGTGTTTCTCGGCTGAGGGGACAGGACGACTTCACCGCATCGAGGGAGGATGGACGAGGCCATGCATCGTGAAATCTGGGCCAAGGCCACATACGGCCAAGGCCACAAAGGAGCGGCTCCAGAAGAAGCACATGAAGGTCCTGGAGGTCAGGTCTCCAGACCTGAATCCAGAGAAGTGGACTATAATCCCTCCTGAGAACCTGGTGGGCAACTACAAGAAACATCTGACCTCTGACCTCTGAGCTGCCAGCAACGGTTTCTCCTTTAAGTACTGAGTCATGTTCTGGGAGGGGATAAAATAATGATTTCACATAATCAAATGCCAAGAAATGTATAACTTTTATATGATTTGATTTTCTGGATTTATTTTAAATATTCTGTCTTTCACTATTCAAATAAATATACCATTAAAATTATAGACCGCTCATTTCTTTGTCAGTGGGCAAACTTACAAAATCTGAAAGGGATCAAATATGTATTTCCTCCACTGTGTGTATATATGAATGCATTGATTGATTGGTGGAAAGGAGATTGTTAGCGAGTAGGATATATGCAGAAGTTTTAAATAATATTAATACAAATGTCTGTAATAATAACAACACGTGAAAACAGAGAGAGAGAAAGAATAACATATTACAATACTGCAATTAAATGCAACATGATCATTACCATCATCATTATTGTCTTTTAGAATAATTATGCATGTATGCATATGAGTATGTATGTATGTATGTTTATAAGTATTTATGTATGTATGTATGTTTATAAGTATTTATGTATGCATTGATGCATCTTGTATGTATGTGGATTTTGACGAATGTGTAGGAACACATTTTTTGGCTGACAGACAAAATATGAATGAATCAAATATAACTAAAATAATGAATTAAAATAATAATCAGGTTTGTAAGGAATGAGTGAGTGATCTCGTCTTTGTTTTGTAGAACAGGTGTGCCGTGCCGGCTGGCGTTAACACAGCTGACTGGGCTTTTCTAAATGTTTTGCCCAGTGTAGTGAGTTCTGTGGGGTTTATTGGTACTAGTGGTTTCAATTCAATTCAGTTTATTTTATATAGCCCAACATCACAAATACAAGTTTGCCTCAGAGGGCTTTACAATCTGTACACATAACATTCTGTCCCGGGACCTCACATCGGATCAGGAAAAACTCCCCTAATAAAGATAGTAAAAACCCTTTCACAGGGAAAAAAGGGGAAGAAACCTGAGGGAGAGCAACAGAGAAGGATCCCTCTCCCCGGATGGACAGAAGCAATAGATGTCATGTGGCCAGAATGAATAGCGTAGCGGAGTTACAGCACATTCAATGAATATGACAGAAATGATTCATATAATGAGTAGTAGGCATGGTCCATGATCCAGATAACCACGATCCATGAAGCAGAAGGAGGTAGAGAGGGGGGGGCATCAGCAGGGCCATGCCAGCAGGCAGGACCGGTTCCAGGCCGGTTCCATCAGCAGGGCCATGGCAGCAGGCAGGTTTATTGGTACTAGTTACAAACATCAGGATTGGTCCAGATGGGTGTATAATTAGATGGGTCTGGTTCAGGTTGGACAGAGTCTGCTATTGGTAATGTTTTAAAACAAAGATGGCGTTTGACAGACAAAAAAAAAAAGTTAAGTTTAAAATCTGGATGTCTTTACAAACTCTTTGTTCTAGATCTGCCCATGTGTCATCATGTTGATTGGGGTGGATCCATTTGAACATGTACTGAAGTTGATTGTAATGGTAGAAATGTGGAGCTTCAGGTCCTCTTTGTGTTTTGTTTTTTGCAGAGTGGCCTGTGTAATTCTTGTTGTCTTGTTTTTTCAGTAAAATGTAGAGATTATTGAGCTCGAGATTTGAACCAGGTGAAGGAGAGTAGATTTTGACATTTTGACTGTTGTGCACTGTTGGACTATTTATCACTGTATCATGTTTGAACAATTGAATGCAAGAGTTAAGAAAGAGATTGTCTCAAGGCCAAAGGCCTTACTGCTGTGTTGCTGGAGTGTATCATCTGTAAAATACTTTAAATGTTGACACACGTTTCCTATTCTGTCAGTGTGTTGCACGTTTTAACAATCTGATGTCACATCTTGGATCCAGCAACGTGAAACTCTTCCAGCAGACTGCACAGATCTCGTTCAACGTCGTGTTGACTGCAGGGCCCTATTCCTCGTACCTAGCTTACTGAGTTAGCGGGCTAATTTTCAGGATAAGATGACGTAGGTCAGGCTTTTCGGTTCCTCGAGGCAAGTTTAGAAAAATCACCATAGGAACACAGCCAAAAATGTAAACCTGCAGGCTAACTGAAATTCACTGGATAAGATGGCCACTCCCACCGGACAAAAAAGGCAGCTCCCTTCCTCATTGATGAAGGAGCGATATTAGTTATATTAGTTTTATAGGGAGAGAGTTCTTCAAGATCGCCAAGATCCGTCCTCACATCATCATGACTTCCTGTACGAGCTCACATCATGATGACTTCCTGTACGAGCTCACATCATGATGACTTCCTGTACGAGCTCACATCATCATGACTTCCTGTACGAGCTCACATCATGATGACTTCCTGTACGAGCTCACATCATCATGACTTCCTGTACGAGCTCACATCATCATGACTTCCTGTACGAGCTCACATCATGATGACTTCCTGACTTATTTAGCGCTTAAGAAACTTATGGATGTGTTGAAAGCACTCATAATTATATGACAGTGTTATTAGTACACCATACATATCATTATTGTAGAACATGATTACGGTGGACTCGTGATAAGAATACAGAGAATCACACACAATTTCTTTTCACTGCTTCAATTGATTGAATTTCTGATTATGAATAATACATACATACTGATCCGCCCATATACATATTCAAACTCCTAGTTATATGGTAATCTACACATACATGTATATACACATATATAGTACATGATACATATGCACATACAGTACATGTATCCTCATAAGTATATATTAATTTGTATACTACTGCCAGCAGGCACATTTAAATAAATATAATCTGATTGATTTGGGTGATGAAGCACTTAAAATTAGCCGATACATTTTCCCAACACTGACGCATTGAACTTGTCTGATATATTTGCGAGGCTTATGTCTCGCAGCGGGGGCGGTGTTAAGCTGCGTTCACACCAAATACTTTGCAAAAACGTTGCGAATCGTTTGCTGTGAATGCAGCATTAGACTAAGGTATTGATTAAGGTATTGACTTCCTCATATGCGTTCATGATCATCTCCTGCTTCTCAGCGGAGAAATAAAAAGAGGTTCCTCTGAGTTTATTTGGCATTGTACTGTTAGAACATCGTGGTGTCAGTGCTCGATTATTATCCCTTCTGAAGAGGAACGGGCACGCGCATTTATCCAGATGACTGACGTCTGGTTAGAATTAACGAGACCGTTTGAGCACGGATCAGCCGTGGAGAAACCGAGTTAGCCTGATGTCAATCATCTCGCTAATTTAAGCCGGATAATAGTCACCCCAAAAGACACAACTGGCCAGTGGGAAGCCAGTGAGGGATCATGTTCTAGTCACCTCTTTAGTGACTCCTACTGGTTGATAATTGTTACACTTTACTGACATTCAATGAAACCAACATGTTTTCCATTCTTTACCCAGCCTAAATAGCAGCACAATGTTGTGTGCAGAGTGCTCCACCATTAATCCCTTTCGCCCATCTGAAAGTTATCACACATGTCCTCATTTGTTGGATTCATTGAGTCAAGACTACAAAGACATACAAAAGAGTGGCATGCAGCCAGAGGGAAGCTGTGTCGGCAAACTATGTCCCACCTTTGTTCTCTAATGGTTGGCATTGTATAAGGTGATAACACCTTTGCTTTTAGATAAGGTCACACCATACAACCTAAGAGCTTCCTACAATAGGCACAAATAACAAGACATGCACCAGTGTCTGACTACATATTATTGTATATTACTGAGCTTGGAGACATTATAAATCCCTGAAGTAGAAGACAAAAATGTCAGCTCTAATAAAGCCTTTCCTAGAAGACACAACTGTGCAAACAGATGCAGAATTCATGGCAAAGCAACTCGGTTTGAAATGTTCATTATCAACACATGGTATGTCACCATATGTGCATCGTAAATACACCATAATTGCATCACAACTGCATCAGTAAATGTCATGAAACTCTAGAGAGTGTGAATCAGCTGTTAATCAGCTGATTTAGAGACAGTATGGCTGCATTGACATGGGTCTGTATTTACACATATCTGTGTTGTATTCTGTTATTTTAAGGGCATGGCTCAATACGTCTTGTGTTCTGAGGCGCTGCCCTGGGCGCTCTGAGGTCTATGCTTAAACTGCAGTGCACATTGTCAGCGTCACACAGAGCGTCACACAGCGGTGCCTGGAGATACGTATACCTTTCCCACTGAGTGCTGTTGGCTAACCATAGCTTTGTTTAAGTAAATGCCACTCCAATAATTTTTCAGTGTACATCCTCCGAATGGAACCTTCCCTTTTGCTTTTGAAAGAGCAATGTGGGGTCAGTCAGGAAACAACTAACATATTAGTCTGACTTAGCAGTGCATTTACAAGTGAACCAATCAACATTTGTGTTTGTCATTACACATCCATCCATTCCACTGAGCACTGTTGAGTGGGTCGTCCTTCAATTAGAGGATTGGCGGTTCGATCCCCAGCTCCACTAGTCCATGTTGATGTGTCATGGGAAAGACACTCTGCTCCTGCAGGCTGTATGAATAAATATGAATGTTTAGTTAGAGTCCTGATGGGCACCTCCCATCAGTGTGTGAATGGGTGAATAATGACACGGAAGACTAGAAAAGAAATATAAAAGTACAGTCCATTTACCAAGAAAGCTGCCCCAAAGTTCTTTACTCCACATGTTTGTGTTTTTCCTGGAACATACCCAAGTGCTCCCAGACCAGCTGGGAGATGTAATCCCTCTGGCGCGTGCTGGGTCTGCCCCGAGGTCAGCCAGTCATGCCCGGAACTCGGCCAAAGGGAGACACCCATGGGGAACGTTACTATCTGACCCACCTCAACGGGCAGCTCGCAGCAAATCAAGAGAAGTCGGCTGAGGACACACACTCTTATTTTTTATTTTTTATTCATTAACTCACAAAATACGCTGCCATGTGTGGAGCCCCAGAGTATACAATATTGCATAAGTAAAACATTATTAAATACATTATACTAGATTATGCCAATTCTATGAATTAAACCAGTGGTTCCCAAATGGGGGTACGTGAAGGCACTCCAGGGGGTACGTGAAAAATTAGCATCCATTCAAAAATACTTAAAAAATAGTTATTTCATAAATATTCAATAAAATATAAGTCTACGTTCATGAAGAGAATTGTATATATTCTATATCAAATCAGACACTGATGGCACAGCGTTTTTTAAACAAAAAATGATTTTGCACTATGTAGGGGTACTTGGTTGAAAACATATTTCACAGGGGGTACATCACTGATAAAAGGTTGAGAACCACTGAATTAAACAATACTTTGTGAAATGATTTTCTTTTGCATTTCATGATGACCTTTCTGGATTACATTTCATTTAGCTGATGCTTTTATCCAAAGCGACTTACATTTTTGCTCTATACACTGTAGACACAGCAACGGGGAACAATTAGGGGTTCAGTGTCTTGCTCAGGGACACTTTGACGTGTGAACTATGGGGGGACTGGGGATCGAACCAGCTACCTTGTGGGACGACCACTCATCCCCTGAGCTACAGCCACCCCATAACTGTGAGGACCAAAGTGGTTACTCCTCTAGTTGACTCTTAATCTACACTTTGATGCTGAGCTATAATCAAAGCTCAAAGATGAGAGATTGAGTTAGTGTGTCAGTTCACTGTGTTGTTTACAGCATCGGCCTCCAGTTGGTTGATTCATAATAACTTAAGCATTGTGGTTGACTCCCAGACGTGAATGGCCCTTTCTTGTGCCAGTGTTTGGTTTGTCCATTCTGGGCTACTGTATATATAAACTATTGTCAGAGGATTAGACACTAAAGAAAACATACTTCTTAACATTATATCCCATTCCTGCCAATAGATACCCTCAATGCTACAAACTCTAAATAATAATCTCAAAATAAAATGATTTAATAAAAAATTCTGTATCGTTTACATCCGCCATGTTGGTCAGTAATAAAGGAATTGCTCGCAAGAAAGTGGTAAAAATGGGGTCTTGAAAGTATTTTTTTACAATGAGATGGAGGCAATTCAATAGCGTTGGAGCAAAAACTGTAGAAGCACTGTCCCCCTTTTGTTTGAGCCTAGACCGTGAGATATTTAAGAGCAACTTGTCAGACGATCTGAGTAATCTTGTTAAGAGCATTGGGTTATAAATTCAGAAATATAAGAGGGTGCCATAAAGATGGCTTTGAGCGTGATCAGGAGCATAGAGAAGCCTCGACCCCTGAAAGCTCACAGCAAGAGGGGTGCTTGGTTCTAACCCCCTGGCCGGCTTGGGCCCTTCTGTGTACTGTGTGTATGTTCAAACTGTACTGTTTGTGTTCATGTAGATTTGTGTTAGTGGAGGTTTGTGTTAGTGGAGGTTTGTGTTAGTGGCGGTGTGTGTTAGTGGAGGTTTGTGTTAGTGGAGGTTTGTGTTAGTGGAGGTTTGTGTTAGTGGAGGTTTGTGTTAGTGGAGATTTGTGTTAGTGGAGGTTTGTGTTAGTGGAGGTTTGTGTTCGTGGAGGTTTGTGTTAGTGGAGGTTTGTGTTCGTGGAGGTTTGTGTTAGTGGAGGTTTGTGTTCGTGGAGGTTTGTGTTAGTGGAGGTTTGTGTTCGTGGAGGTTTGTGTTCGTGGAGGTTTGTGTTCGTGGAGGTTTGTGTTAGTGGAGGTTTGTGTTCGTGGAGGTTTGTGTTAGTGGAGGTTTGTGTTAGTGGAGATTTGTGTTCGTGTAGGTTTGTGTTAGTGGAGATTTGTGTTAGTGGAGATTTGTGTTCGTGTAGGTTTGTGTTAGTGGAGATTTGTGTTAGTGGAGGTTTGTGTTAGTGGAGGTTTGTGTTAGTGGCGGTGTGTGTTAGTGGAGGTTTGTGTTAGTGGAGGTTTGTGTTAGTGGAGGTTTGTGTTACTGGCGGTGTGTGTTAGTGGAGGTTTGTGTTAGTGGAGGTTTGTGTTAGTGGAGATTTGTGTTCGTGGAGGTTTGTGTTAGTGGAGGTTTGTGTTAGTGGAGGTTTGTGTTAGTGGAGGTTTGTGTTAGTGGAGGTTTGTGTTACTGGCGGTGTGTGTTAGTGGAGGTTTGTGTTAGTGGAGGTTTGTGTTAGTGGAGATTTGTGTTCGTGGAGGTTTGTGTTAGTGGAGGTGTGTGTTAGTGGAGGTTTGTGTTAGTGGAGATTTGTGTTAGTGGAGGTTTGTGTTAGTGGAGGTTTGTGTTCGTGGAGGTTTGTGTTAGTGGAGGTTTGTGTTAGTGGAGGTTTGTGTTAGTGGAGGTTTGTGTTAGTGGAGATTTGTGTTCGTGTAGGTTTGTGTTAGTGGAGATTTGTGTTAGTGGAGGTTTGTGTTAGTGGAGATTTGTGTTCGTGTAGGTTTGTGTTAGTGGAGATTTGTGTTAGTGGAGATTTGTGTTAGTGGAGATTTGTGTTAGTGGAGGTTCGCCCGCATCCGCTTCAAAACATTGTTACTTGCGTACCGTGCTACGGACAGATCGGGACCTATCTACATCCAGGACATGGTAAAACCGTACACCCCAGCTCGTTCGCTCCGCTCGGCTTCTGCCAATCGGCTTGTAGCTCTGTCACTGCGAGCCAAACACTCAACAAAGTCACGACTGTTTGCTGTCCTGGCTCCTCAATGGTGGAATGAGCTCCCCAATGACATCAGTACAAACTCCGTCGCAAACTAAAAACACATATTTTTCGACTACACCTTGAATAAGGAAGGTAGCGCCATAGTAGCACTTTAGTAGCACTTAGATGGCACTTACTGATAGCACTTTGTAGTCTAACTTTATTGAAATTGTACTTTCTTGATTCTTGTTGTTCTGAGTTTGTACTCATGATGGAATTGCACTTATTGTAAGTCGCTTTGGATGAAAGTGTCAGCTAAATGAAATGTAATATAAAAAAATGTAATGTTTGTGTTAGTGTAGGTTTCCTACAGGTTCTCTGGCTTCCTCTTACAGTCCGAAGACATGACAGGTATAGATAGCTGTATGATTCTTAGGCGAAGTGATGGATACTTTAACTTTTAGACCCATAGTGTGGTCAGAGTACCCACAGCCAATCAGTAACCAGAGTCTGGGACTCCTGTGACATGTTTGACCTATTTTACAAATAATTTCTTCCCGCCTAAAATGCATAAACACACCTCCCGGCCGCAGGAGAATGTAAACAATGTTTTAGCGTCAAAATGTAATTTCTCTCAAGCCCTTTGATTATTATTTTTTTCTACAGTAACTTAGAGGGTGGTTCCAGTTTGGAGAAAAAGATAGGAGTGCTAGCATGTAAGCTAAGCAATGTGCTGCTATGGTTATCTGTCAGCGATCCACACATTAACCAACTAAGAGATCGAGGCAGTGGTAGAACAGCAACTTCCTGTTCCCGTAAAAGTACTGTCATATATAGACAGACAACCGCTCACCCTCACATTCACACCTCGATTTAGAGTCTATTTAACCTGAGCTGCATGTTTTTGGACTGTGGGAAGAAGCCGGAGAACCCGGAGGGAACCCACGCTGCCTCGGGGAGAACATGCTAACTCCAAACAGAAGGACCGCCCAGACTGGGAACCGAACACGGGCCCCTCTTGCTGTGAGGCGACAGTTCAATTAAATTCAGTTTATTTTGTATAGCAAATTCACAAATAATGAATTTGCCTGGGAGGGCTTTACAATCTGTACACATAGCATCTCTGTCCTAGGACCTCACATCGGATCAGGAAACACCCCCAAAAAAAACTTTCACAGTGAAAAAAGGAAGAGACCTTGACCAGTGCTAGCCACTACATCACCATGCTGCCCATGTTGACATCATTCATAACCTTATTCATCAGCGTACATGGTAACCTTGGTTACTGCTATTTTCTTCAGGTTGACTGAGCCAGCCTAAAAGAAAACACATGCATGCTGAGAATGTGAATGTGATCAAAATTGCTGCTTCTCTGAAATGTTGATGGATGCATGAATTAAATGTTGATGACGCAGTTCAAGAAGAGCGACATGCCATTTGCTCTCTCTTCAACTCAATCTCTCCTTCACTGCGTTCCTTCATACGGCAGGAGACTGGAAGAGCAACTCCACCATGATCTTTACTTTAGCTTGCTTGTATTTTCGCAACACAAGAAATGAAACTCATTGCCTTGATACGATCTTTGTTGCTCAATTAAATGCTCCAGTTGAGTGTGTGAAAGTGCAGCTGAGGCTCAGCGTTGTTGCTGGGGAACCGATGTGTTGTAACCTTGTGTTTGTTCTCCTGTGCCAGTGAAAGCTCCCAGTGAGTTGGTCCTCTGGAGCCGAGGAGTGGCTCTCATTAGATGCAGAGTGAGGGCGATATGACACATTATGGAAATGAGGTCCCGTATTCCACTCAGACTGGTGTGACACGTAATGTTAACAACAAAGTAATGCAAACAAGCGTGGAAGGTCTGACAAGACGGGAGTGACACGTTCAAGATTTCATATTTACCAGTGAGAAATGAGTTTCCTTCTCTTGCCATCGCTGGACCTTGGTAGTATTGTGTGTGGCTGGGTCTGTGCAGGTGTGTGTGTGTGTGTGTGTGTGTGTGTGTGTGTGTGTGTGTGTGTCAGCTGATAGTCCTGGTATTTGGTGGAAATTAACTTTCACTGCTAGTGAGTTGTAGTATTTACCCAATAACGTCCCAGGGTTTAACACAGGCTTTCCAAAGATGTGTCGGAATCAAGACACTGGAGAGACACGTCACAATAAAGCAAAATGCATTTAATCGATTTGAACATCCAATTTATTCACTGACTGTTGGCATTGGGTATAAATCTATCGTTTCTTATCCAATACGACATAATTCCCAGCATGGGCTGCCAGCAGCTACACGAACACATAAACACACACTGTGTTGGACATGTCTGTCATTTTATAATTAAAAAAATTCTGGAATATTGCATCCTAAACACGTGATGTGGACTCAACAACATCAACAATATTAAACAACTCAAGTATATTACAATATCATTGTTCATTTTGTATCTCACCTCGTCACGTGTTTTCCCGCCATTTCTGAACGTCTGCCCTGCTCTGATTAGTTTCACCTGCACCTCGTTAGCCCTGCACTCAGCAGACCTCCTGCTCACATCATCCTATTTATTACCCGACCAGCACCTCTGGCTCTTCCTCACATCCATCAGGTGGAGGAATACTTGATGTGTAAATAAACGGTCTGCTGGTATCTACTTAAAAGGTGACGTGTTAATGATATGATCGTTGCTTGTTCCACTGCCCCCTAGTGGCCAATACTTGATGCAGTATGTAAGTGTGTGTTTGCTTGTGTGTACATACATACACTCACCTAAAGGATTATTAGGAACACCATACTAATACTGTGTTTGACCCCCTTTCGCCTTCAGAACTGCCTTAATTCTACGTGGCATTGATTCAACAAGGTGCTGAAAGCATTCTTTAGAAATGTTGGCCCATATTGATAGGATAGCATCTTGCAGTTGATGGAGATTTGTGGGATGCACATCCAGGGCACGAAGCTCCCGTTCCATCACATCCCAAAGATGCTCTATTGGGTTGAGATCTGGTGACTGTGGGGGCCATTTTTGTACAGTGAACTCATTGTCATGTTCAAGAAACCAATTTGAAATGATTGGAGCTTTGTGACATGGTGCATTATCCTGCTGGAAGTAGCCATCAGAGGATGGGTACATGGTGGCCATAAAGGGATGGACATGGTCAGAAACAATGCTCAGGTAGGCCGTTGCATTTAAACAATGCCCAATTGGCACTAAGGGGCCTAAAGTGTGCCAGGAAAACATCCCCCACACCATTACACCACCACCACCAGCCTGCACAGTGGTAACAAGGCATGATGGATCCATGTTCTCATTCTGTTTACGCCAAATTCTGACTCTACCATCTGAATGTCTCAACAGAAATCGAGACTCATCAGACCAGGCAACATTTTTCCAGTCTTCAACTGTCCAATTTTGGTGAGCTCTTGCAAATTGTAGCCTCTCTTTCCTATTTGTAGTGGAGATGAGTGGTACCCGGTGGGGTCTTCTGCTGTTGTAGCCCATCCGCCTCAAGGTTGTGCGTGTTGTGGCTTCACAAATGCTTTGCTGCATACCTCGGTTGTAACGAGTGGTTATTTCAGTCAAAGTTGCTCTTCTATCAGCTTGAATCAGTCGGCCCGTTCTCCTCTGACCTCTAGCATCAACAAGGCATTTTCGCCCACAGGACTGCCGCATACTGGATGTTTTTCCCTTTTCACACCATTCTTTGTAAACCCTAGAAATGGTTGTGCGTGAAAATCCCAGTAACTGAGCAGATTGTGAAATACTCAGACCGGCCCGTCTGGCACCAACAACCATGCCACGCTCAAAATTGCTTAAATCACCTTTCTTTCCCATTCTGACATTCAGTTTGGAGTTCAGGAGATTGTCTTGACCAGGACCACACCCCTAAATGCATTGAAGCAACTGCCATGTGATTGGTTGATTAGATAATTGCATTAATGAGAAATTGAACAGGTGTTCCTAATAATCCTTTAGGTGAGTGTATATTTACTCAGGATGTTCATAGTGTGTTTGCCATATCACTTTAAGTCATAACCTAATTCAATTATAAAGTCTCTGTAGTTGAATATTACAGTGTAAGGGGACTGTAATTCTATTCCACTTAATTTATCAAACAGCTGTAGTAACACATTACTTTACAGAGCATCATTTTACATGCACAACATAGAATGTGCTGATGACATTGGATCCACCTACAACATGTATTGTTACTGCGAACACCGTGATCAAACACAGAGCAAATGTGTGTCAATCTCAGAGTTGCGTAACATAAGATTTCGCAGAAGGAGGCTGACAATATCAATTTCTCTTCTTCTGCTCAGTTGGCCTGTAGTGAGCGGCGCTCATCAATTAACTCCCAGGTGTATTGAGCGCTCTCTCAAAGCAGCATTGGCGTATTGATGTGCGCTTGTCATTTCAAGTGTCTCCTATCTGGATAAAATTCAGATGACATTTAAATCACTTTAATTTACACATCCAAAGTTGGTTTGAGCGATCGGATTTGAAATGATTCTTGGGTGCATGTACACGTAGCGTTCTTAATATTGGATATCTATCGCATCTGTCCAAGATGTCTGAAGTTCACCTGTTTGTCAGCTTAACGGTTCTGAGAAAGAAGATCATTTGTTAACATATTAAAAACGTCAACAAGAAGGTATATACAGTACATACATGACTGCATTCATATAACTGTAAATGTCTTAATTAAGCTCCTTATACATGTTGTGTCTTATTCACACATACGCATACACACGCATACAAATACCAATGGCTGTGAGCTATAAGTTTAAGGTCTGACCATAAAGGTGGGTGTTGCATGAAAATGTAATGATACATGCAATATGCACAGTACTAACGCTGCATCTTCCCTGGAGTCTTTGTTTTCTCTCCTCACAGCCCCAACACCCTACGGCTATTATCCTTATTATTATTATTAGTTGCATTACGATTAGTCAGTGTTTCCCCCACCCTGAAGAAACCCCCCGCCCCCCTGTAATTTTCTCGATAGCTCCAGATCACAAGTCGTCATTTAAGTTTCTCTTTCCTATAGAACCGGTCTACACCTTGTTCTGTTATTAAACTAAACGGCCTGTATGTTATTGATCTTATCCACATGACAGCTTGTCATTTCTGTCTCTACATGGTTTAACACTTCTCCTCTAATCTCTGTATCGCGCACGGCGGAGTTCCGCCCCGATGCGCACAGACACGTGCGCGCGCGCACACACACACACACACACACACACACACACACACACACACACACACACACAGGTGAGCACTGAACACACAGCAGTGGACAGAGAGCGTCGAAAAATATGTCGCGTGTAAAGCAGACCGCTATATCTGCGTTTTAAACGCTCCCAGGGTGAAGATGGCAACAGCAGCTCTCATGTGAGGAACAACCGGAGTTCCTCCTCACACCGGAGCAGCTCTCCTGAACCCGGAGCAGCTCTCTGAACCCGGAGCAGCTCTCTGAACACAGAGCAGCTCTCCTGAACCCGGAGCAGCTCTCCTGCTCAGGTGAAAGAGCCAAAGTGCTCGTGTCTTCTACCAACAATGAGCTGCTGGCTTCACATATTACAAAAGTACAAAGTACATGGGCATAAAACTCAGTCATTAATAAATACATGGAGAAATGCCTGTACTTTCGGGTAAATGTTTACGTTACTCCATTAACAGGTTACACTTGCGCATGCGCGACTCGCCGGTGACGTCCTTTCTGCTTTTCAGCTCAACGTTGAACATGAATTGTATCAAATCTACAACCCCGTTTATAAAAGATGTGTAGAGGCTCACTGCTCCACTAATGCTGATGCAACCTCATATATCTCACTCATTCTGCTTTGTTTGGCACAAAAAATAGCTTATTGTTTTCCACAATGAGCTATTTAGTAGTAACTAAATATGAGTTATTTTTTGCACAGATAGAACTTTATTTTCATTGTTCTAAGTGATTGCAATTTAAAAAAAAAAAAAAGTCTGATGGAGCAATCTGATTTACTTGAACGTGATTGCAATTTTCTTTATTCTGTTATTTATAAAAGCACAGATGGAGTCACAAAATGAAGTTATTTACAGAAAAGGTTTGAGAACCACTACTTTAAGTGTTTGTGTCGGTGTCGTTGCCCCCCCCCCCCCCCCGAAGCTATAAACCTAGGGGAAACACTGCATTAGTATTTCAAACTACATCCTCTGTTGCTGTTACTTTTGGTAGTTGTAACTCTACGGGTAAACTCCGTGCCCTGGGTTATAGGATGTCATGTGTGTGTACAGATTGTAAAGCCCTCTGAGACAAATTTATCATTCATTAAAAATAATCACAACATGATATGGTTTATAAATGTAGAAGATTATTAAATTATCTTCCATTGTCTAAAATTACATCAAGGGCCGATGCATTCTTTAGCTCAATAGAAACTGGACTTGAGGGTTCATATCGACATATAAACTGCAGTTTTATACTGACAGACATAAGTATTAGTAAAAACAATTGTCAGGACACACATGCATAAATGTGCAAGAAAACACACACACAAACACTGCTCTGGAAAAAGAGACAAAAAGTGCACAATATGAGACCAATATGGAACAGTACATTCAGGTTTTTTTCTTTATACTCGCAATGCAGGTTCACAAATAATATGTTCAACAACCCAACGAATGAACAGCAAACACAGCAAAAGTGCCCTCCGATTAAATGTAATAAAGTGCACTCTAGGGGGCCCTTCCAGTCGAGAAGAAATGCTAATATTACGGCCAGGGTGCCCTACCAGTGGAGACAATGGCCGTTTCTCAATAAGCGTTCTTCTCTGTACTTGTGTTCTCGTGGACTCGTGAAACGTCATCAGTCGCGGCCCAAGTACTGTTCCAATTCAAAAGTCCGCTTCTCGCCAAGCACGGTGAAAACGCCCGGATGTGACTTGAGCCAATTATATGTGTATCTATATAAATTAGTGGCGGGCCGTGGATTTTCTACCTTCTAATTATAATACATGTAGTGTATTTGTGAAAAACAATTACATTATGAAATAGATATAACTTAGAATTTTAAATGATATATATTCTTATATATTATATATATATATATATATATATATATATATATATATATATATATATATATATATATATGGTGGGCCGTCAGGGCCTGCTAAGCCTTCTCTGCTGGCCTAAACAGAATCACAAAGTTATAGCTATTTTATAATTTAATTTTTTAATTTGTAATTTTTTTTATTTATTTTTTAATATATATATAATTAAAAGTTATATCTATTTTATAATATAATTGTTTTTCACAAATACACTACATGTATTATAATTATTTTTCCCTATTAGCTTATTTTCTCATTGACCAGCTCCTGTCTCCTGTCTGTTCCTCCTGCCTGGTCTGTCTGCGTCTGGTCTGGCCATCGAGCTGTTCTACCTCAACGGGCTTCTTAACGCTCTTTATCCAATCAGATCTCACCTCTGTTTCTCTCTCTTCTCTCTCTCTCCACCAGTTCAACACATGGTGAAGGCTAGCAAGGGGGTTCTGTACTGTGAATATGAATAGGACAGCACTTTGCTGCAACATATTACGTGACTACATAAAAACATATTCTGTACAATTGTGTATTCATTTTATACTTTTTATTCACTGATTTGAACGTCTTCCTCACGAGATGAGAAGTCATTTTAAATGATCTATTTACTAATTTTTTGTCAAAACGAAATGTTTGATGAAAAAAAAAATATTATTATTAAAAAAAATATTATTATATATATTTTCTGCTTGCATTCCTCTGATTTCATGTGTTTGTATGTTCCATCTTTAATCCTTAATGTTGTAGTGTAAAGGTATTTTATCGGACTAAACGCCCATGTGTCTCTTTGATTACCTTTTTTTTACGTCTCCATGCTTCCATTGGTAACTGCGTGTTTAACGTCACATTGCTATGAACTGTGGGTAATTCCCTTACGGAAAGGGTTCATAAAGGGCTCAAAATGTCTGCCAGAGAGCCCTCAAGCGCTCCACGATGTGACAATGGGACACCCCTAAACCCTCAAGGACTTCGTGGGAGCGCGCCTCAAAATCCGTGAGTCCGTAAGGGTGGCATCTCACCCTGCTTGGCCACGCGCGATGAAAACTGGAAAGCAGGTCTGCGCTAGCTCGCTGTGTATATATATATATATATACATATATATATATATATATATATATATATATATATATATATATATATATGCCCAGCTGAAAGGGATGAGGTCCAAGGACAGGAGTAAAGAACAAGGAGAGTTTGAGATTATGTTAAAGAACCAAGGAACCAGGAGCAAACTGGAGTGTTTATGTTTTGTTTTGTGTAACGACCTTTGGTTGGATTTAAGTTTTACCTTTTTGCTAAGAAGCATCTAAATACAGACCTTTGAGTTAACAAACCCACTGCTTGTTATCTCGATCTGTACACCCACATACAGGGCCGGCTCTAGGCCTTTGGTTTCCCTAGGCGAGATTGAGTTTTGCATAACAAATATGCCTACATATAGTCGATACACCGGTAGGCTACTTTCTAGAGGTTTGCATTTGAATACACATGTGCGCGTCTTTTAGCAAATCTGTGTGCAAATTCTTTAACCACACTCTTTACATCTAAACTGCGTGCACGTTTATACTCTATGCTAAGGATGGCCAGACCTCATTTTTTTCAGAATTTTCTTGTGAAGAAAATGTATATTTTCAAAAAAAAACTTTTATAACATATTTTGATCATAACTATGAACATCCAGCATGATCTAATTAAGAATGGCAGAAAAATGCTTTTCGAGCGGTTTCCGACATGTTCAAAATGTGTGCTTCAGACCCTTACCAAGGTCTCACATACTAATAACACCCCTTGTTAGAAAGAACAGAGCCTAAAGAACCCGAATATGCAATGAAAACCACAGAAAAACAAAGTGTTGGGGTCATTTGAAGGCTTTTCAGGGGGAAAACTGTGTAAATCGCTGGACCCAGAAATGTAAAATAAATGTAAAACGTTACTTGCGCCGCGGAAAGTTGACGGAGCTCATGGCAAGTGGTTATAATTTACGTAAGTACATAAACTTAACGGTTACTTTTATTATTTTGTACAGAGCCGTTGTCTTCTCAAAAGGGTTGCAGTGTTGTACAACGTGAAATGAAGTTAAACAACGATGTGGTTGTGGAGATAATTAAGGAAACGTTAAAAAAACGGTGTTTTTTCCCCCCGGGTCCGATAATGGGCGCAGGGGGTATAGTGAGAGCATAGGTTTAATAAGGTTAATGTGTTTTCAAGCACAACACATAGACAGAGCAGTACAGCTGTCAAAGTATAACGTTAGCTACGTGGTAATGTTAGCTATAGCAAACAGTACAATACCTGTCTCTTCTGGCAGATGAGTGCATCCTTCACCAGCTGGTCGAAAAAGACTTGTAATTTTGGGAAGTTTGGCATTTAATTCAGAAATTTTCTGTTTTGAATGCCGCTTTTGGGCACCGCTTTTAAATGTGCGTTTCATTTTTCCTCAAGAGAAATTTCCTCGTAGTTCTCCCAGAATACACCGCGGCCCAACAATAGGCTCGTTGGAGATGAGCCAGTTCTGCGCAGAATCGATCGGCGGCGATCGGCGCACAATGCATGCCGGTTAGATTTGTGTCCGACTTGCTCTGACGTCATGCACACGTGGTCAACGATACTCTCACGAGAGTCAGCCGGCCGTCGATTTCAGAGCCAGGCGCTGCAGTGGCTCGCCCCCGACTGCTTGGCCCAGTGCATGATGGGAAACGCCTGGCTCTCGCCACATCAGTGAGCTGATTGGCTCTTAGATCTGACAGCAAACACCACGTGTTCTAGAAAATTCTTATTTTATGTGTAGTTGTAATACTTAACGCTTGATTGTTGACTATTCATCTCATGTTTAATCTTAAAACATATTTTGTGTGGTTGTTAATAGAAAATCGTATTTATACAACACATATCTAAACCGGTAGTAATGTATTTCACAGGCAGACATAAAAAGAACAAAGGATGCAGCTACACACACATTTCTACATGAAGGTATATTTACAAACACATATGAATAAATCCAAACGTGATCTCTAAACTACAAGTAGACAAAAGTTCGGAATTAACAGGAAGTCATTTTTTCTGTGACTTCCTGTGTGTACTTTGAAGGCAGCTGAAAACTGTCCGACTTGATCGCATTTTCTTGTCAACGCCTCCTACTGCGGCCGCTGTGGTGTGTGTGTGTATATATATATGTATGTATGTGTGTGTGTGTGTGTGTGTGTGTATATATATATATATATATATATATATATATATATATATATCATAAGTATTTTTTTAAGTTTTCTTGTTATTTTCTCAGATGCTCATATTGACTTCACTAGATTTAGCCTTGACACCACTAACCGCCCACTCCCACTTAAACGGAGAGGCCTGGCAGGAGTCATGTATTTTGGTCCCACGCCATGTATTGATTCATAAAAAGCAGCATTGCCTTATCGTCAATTCTGTGGCTAACAGGAAGCCAGTGTAGTGACTTATGAATCAAGGTGATAAGGCCTGACCTCCCTGTGAGCACTCCAGTAGCTGCATTTTGAATAAGCTGAACCTTTTTGATGGTCTTTTTGGGGAGCCCTGTTGAAAGACCACTGCACTAGTCGACCGTGCTAGCAATAAAAGCCTGAAAGAATTTTTCAAAATGAAGCCTCTGATGTTGGCTTGGAAGATGATTAAAAAGCCGATCCTGTTACTGCTTTTATGTGGCTAATAAGACAAAGATCAGAGTCAACCATAGTGCTTAAGGGGGCACCACCGGTCATAGAGGTCTAATTAATATTTGGAAAGTTTAACTTAGCTTTATTGTTAAATATATAACAAACAGATGCGTTTTAGTTGGTTATTACGTAAGGCATGTATTGCAATACAATAATTGATTACGAAATGCAGGAAAATGTATTACACATTGTAATCAAGCTGTTTATAACCAAATGCTGCAGATTAAAAAATGCGAGTCTAATTACAGAATGAATCAAAAATGTACTACATTTAGTTGAGTTATTTCATAATGCGGTGTTATTACATAATGTGTTATGACATGCACTAAGTACAAAGTAGAGCTGAGGATGATGGGAATGCCATTCGTCACTTGGCCATAAACAAAAATATTGGACAAATTCATTTTGACCTGATGATGCCCTAGATCAGGGGTTCTTAACCTTTTTGACCTCGGGGCCCAACTTAATTGATCTCACTCTTGGTTTGACTTGGTATTGAAAATTCAATAACTAAATCAAATCTACCTACAGTTCAACAAGCAAAAACCTTGTCAAATAAATGACATGATGCAATGTGATCATCACAAAGACATTTATTGATCATGTGTATGTAAACCTGCACAGACATCAAGTCATGGAACAAATCAAGCTAATACAATAACTAATTTAAAGGCTCAAGTCAGGCGTATTAAGACAAAAATAACTAATAATTCAATTGTTCTACAAAAACAGGGGGGACTCTAAAAGGATTAATTGTATTATTGAACTACTGCAGTGCTCTTGGTTAAACCAAAATGTTAATAAACCGCAAACCTGAATATTTAAGACAGTAAAAGTGAGGTTTTTACTTTCTTAGGAGAATATCTGTTTGTTCACAATTATTGGGCAACTATTAGTGTGCAAATTAAAATATAGCAGTATCTGAATGGGTAGAAATATCACTTTGACATGTCTGTGGCTAAAAATGGCATCTCTTCAGATTATTTTCCCCTTTATTAAATTACATTTATTTTGTATAGCCCAAAATCACGAATCACAAATTATCCTCAGAGGGCTTTAAAATCTGTACACATAAAACATCCTCTGTCCCGGGACCTCACATCGGATCAGGAAGAACTCCCTCAAATAAAACCTAACAGGGAGAAAAGGGGAAGAAACCTTCAGGAGGATCCTCTATCAGGATGGACAGAAGCAATATATGTCATGTGACCAGAATGAACAAGACATTCAATGCATATGACAGAAATGATTCATATAATGAGAGTAGTTGGCATAATGAAAAAGTTATTTGTAAGACAATGACAAATGCTGAAAAGAAAGTTCTGATTTATCAAACGTTATTCTCTTCAAAGGGGCTCGTACACCTTTTCAAGACAATATGTGGCGATGTGGAAATGGCAGTAAAAGGGGTCAGTAGTGTTTGTTTACACACAACTTTGGTAGTGTCATGGATTATAGATATGCCTATTTGAAACTATGGTTCGTCAACCACAACGTTTGGGAAATACTGTTCTCGTGCCACCATTAAGTTGACATTTGTGATTTCAAAACAAAAAAAGTATTAATTTATGACTAAAGACATTCCCATAACCCTCAGCTGTACTTTGTGTTTGGTGCTTGGACCTCACAAAAATAATGTTCATGAAAATAAATGGTTGTTGAAATTGAAGGTTGAAAAAAAGACATTAAAACATCAGTGGCATAGTTTTAACCTCACTTAAGTGAGAGACATGTGAAGCCCCGCTCTTACATGGGCAGCTTCTGAGTGGGACCTCACCTTCAGTTGGCGGTTGTGTGGAGACAGCCAGCGCAAACCCCGGCTCCGGGGTCTGATCAGTCATATTTCGCAAAATACATACAAAAGAATTCACAGCATTTTCAATTTTCAGTGTATTACATTTTTTTCTCTCAACCATCCCTATGCTACCTAAAAAACAAACATATAATATATATATATATATATATATATATATATATATATATATATATATATATATATATATATATAATCAATGCACTCACAGAATTGGACACTGTCCAATGACCAACACACACGGATCATTTTAGAATGGACTTAAACCACAGCTCCGGATTTCTTCAGCTGCTTTCAAGCCTTTTGAGCATTTGACACTCAAATGGCAGACTTTGCATAGAGTACCACTGAAGGCAGCTCTTGCCATACTGCTTCTCTACCAAATAAACAGCAGCGGCTTCTGAGAGCACTTCACTGCCGGCGCGGCTTCAACCAAGGACGTCTGCCAACCGCATACGAGTCAAGTCGGGGAAGATGAGGATGATAAACATCTGTCAACATCTGCGACGTGTACTCACTTGTGTTTCAAGCACCCAACTGTGGCATGTGTACCAAGCGCCTCAAAACACTACATCAACCAGAACACAACTTTGGCACACAGCTGCCTCTTTAAATAAGTGTTCCCTCCAAACCGCCCCACTGCAAGTCACACACACAGTGGGTGACCTGATCTGCCTTGATGTCGTGCCTTACTCAGGAGTGGAACACAAAGTTTTCCGTGAGCTATGTTTGTCCTCACTACAGGATACCTTCTTATTTACATGTTTCCTGGAGAATATGTGCCACAGCTTAAAAAAACAAAGGTGACAATAAAGGTCAAAAAAATAATGGAAAAGCCCCGTGGTGCAGTGCACATCAGACATTTGGACGAGGACGTTTTATTTTACAGATGCATGTCTGTGTCTCTCTGAGCTGCACTGTATCACAGGCAATTAGCAAGCTTTCTCAGCACGGAGATGATTAATGCTCATCACCCCACAGCGTCTGACGGATACGTCCTGTCACATTCACGACACATTATTTATTGGCTTACAGAGTATATCAGTGATTCCAACAGTGGGTATTTGTACTCTGGCTAGTTTGTGGATCAGAATACTTCCTCTGCCACTTATCAACATAATCTAACGTTATAACTGTTGCATCATCTCCTTCCGGAGATCAGTCTCCCCCTGGCTATTGTCAGTGTGAGTGTATGGTTCATGTTTATATTTGTGTGACCTATGAAGCTTGACAGGGACATTTGTTAAAGGCCCTGACACATATATACACAAATGACACGTATCAGGGCCGTCTGTGGCCCTAGTTTTTGTGGCGTGTCCCACACCGTTGGCTCTAGTTGGCCCCTGTCGGCAGATTTTGGCCTATTCATTATGTATTGCCAGGAGAGCTGGCAGAAGTAACGAAAGCAAGCAACCGACTACATTCAAGAGGGCACACTTAGAAGCCCCCTCATTTCAAATTTGTATCTCCTCGGATCATTCAAATATACAAATGTTTTCACAAAGACATGGCTATCTGGAATTAAACTAAGTGGCAGGGGAGAAAGATGTAGAAATTGTTGGCAAACGCTGCTTTGTTTCATAAATGTAGGGTGACCAGACGTCCTCTTTTTCCCGGACATGTCCTCTTTTCGAGACCTAAAAAAAGCGTCCGGCAGGGATTCCAAAAACGTCCGGGATTTTGCTACGTCCGGGAAAATAGTTATTACCCCCTTACAAGTTTTGGAAATGGTATCTCCCTCCCTAACCCTCTCTCTCTCTCTCTCTCTCTCTCTCTCTCTCTTTCATGTTGGTCCATGCTAGTTTCATGTTGGTCCATGCTAGTTTCATGTTGGTCTATGCTAGTTTCATGTTAGTCCATGCTAGTTTCATGTTAGTCCATGCTAGTTTCATGTTGATCCATGCTAGTTTCACATTGGTCTATGCCAGGGGTAGGGTGACCATATCCATAACACCAAAAAGGAGGACACTATGCAGTATTTTGTGAGGCTGTGAATAATTGCATAGGATGGGTGCAGATTGATTTTATTAAGTGTGAAGAGAGGGGATATTAGCCCTTTTTTACTGTAATTGATCTCCTTGGACCATACCCTGCTTTATCAATTAATATGTATTTTTTTATATGTAATAAATATATAGCTTATATATATTATTAATATGTAATTATTAATTGTAATTAACAATGAATTAATATGTATTTTATATATATACATATACATATATATATATATATATATATATATATATATATATATATATATATATATATATATATTCAATTCAATTCATTTCAGTTTATTTTATATAGCCCAACATCACAAATACAAGTTTGCCTCGGAGGGCTTTACAATCTGTACACATAACATCCCTGTCCCGGGACCTCACATCGAATCAGGAACAACTCCCCTAAAGAGATGGTAAAAACCCTTTCACAAGGAAAAAAGGGAAGAAACCTGAGGGAGAGCAACAGAGGAGGATCCCTCTCCCCGGATGGACAGAAGCAATAGATGTCATGTGGCCAGAATGAATAGCGTAGTTACAGCACATTCAATGAATATGACAGAAATTATTCATATAATGAGTATTAGGCATGGTCCATGATCCTGATAATCCATGAAGCAGAAGGCGGTAGAGAGGAGGGGGGCATCAGAAGGGCCATGGCAGCAGGTAGGACCGGTTCCAGGCCGGTTCCATCAGCAGGGCCATGGCAGCAGGCAGGACCGGTTCCAGGCAGCCATGGATCCATGGCAGGGGGCGTGGGGGCGGCAGGACCGGGGGGCAGGACCCGGGGCAGGACCCGGGGCAGGACCGGTTCCAGGCAGCCATGAATCCATGGAAAAAGAAAGTAGAGTTAGTAATGTGCATTGAAGAGACAATAGTTTATCCAGATGGAGAGAAAGAAGAGGAGAGGAGGAGTGAAAGAGGAAGAGAAGAGGAGCTCAGTGTATCCTAAGATGTCCCCCAGCAGTCTAGGCCTATAGCAGCATATCTAGGGGCTGGACCAGGGCAAACCTGAGCCAGCCCTAACTATAAGTCTGAAACAGCCCTAACTATAAGCGCTATCAAAGAGGAAAGTCTTAAGTCTACTCTTAAATGAGGTCACTGTGTCTGCCCCCCGGACTGAAAGTGGAAGCTGATTCCACAGAAGAGGAGCCCGATAACTGAAAGCTCTAGCCCCCAACCTACTTTTTAAGACTCTGGGAACCACAAGTAACCCTGCATTCAGTGAGCGTAACGCTCTGGTGGGGTAATATGGCACTATAAGCTCTTTAAGATATGATGGTGCATCACCAGCTAAGGCTTTATAGGTGAGGAGGAGGATTTTAAATATGATTCTCGATCTTACAGGAAGCCAGTGGAGAGCAGCTAATACAGGAGTAATGTGATCTCTCTTCCGAGTCCTTGTTAGTACACGAGCTGCAGCATTCTGGATCAGCTGGAGAGACCCAAGGGACTTTCCAGAGCAGCCTGATAATACGGAGTTACAGTAATCCAGTCTTGAAGTAACAAATGCGTGGATCAATGTTTCTGCATCACTTTGAGACAGGATGTGCCGGATCTTTGAGATCCGGCACATCCTGTGCCGGATCTCAAATACATACAAATACATATACATATATATATATATATATATATATATATTTATATATATATATATATATATATATATATATACACTTGTATATTTATATAGATACACATATAATTGCAATCAATTCGGTCATAAGTAAAAAGACACCGCTGTAGTTCAAAGTAAAAGTAAAATTAAAATCTTAAGTTAACCTTTCCCTCCATCAAACTGATGTAACGTTACTGTGAATAAATAATGAACTAATAAAGATTGCTCGTTAGATCCTCAAAACAGAATTATATCTCATGTTTAACCGCTACGGAGAAATCGGAGCCAGTGGATCATTTCTAAAAGTCCTGCCGGGATCAGGCTGCTCTCGGCGGGCAGCAGAGCGCTGACGGCCCGGTGCTGCGGGACTCACCGGTCCCGCGAGCAGGACCTCAACCCGTCGGCGTATCTTTTTAAGTAGGCTGATTCTTGACAAACCGATCACAGATTTGATGCTTACACAACTAACTTCTCGCCTGAAAACATCCTAAAATGACATGTTGTGACTCAACAACGGTAGTATTCATAGAAAGTCAACTTTCAGTTATGAGTTTTCTCATCAAGTACATAGAAGAACGCGTATTGAGAAACGGCCGCTGTAGACATCTTAACGCTGATTGGCCAAGACTCGACACGTCACATCAAAGATGTTCTATTTGCGAAGATCACAACATCAGATTTTCTCCGTGTCTCACTCCAATCTCAGAAACGCTGGCCGGCCAGTTCACATAAGTTTGCAGGTATGCAAAAAGGAGGACAAATACGTGTCCGACTTGATGCTGCGCCGGACGACCTAAATCCGGACGTCTGGTCACCCTAGCCAGGGGTCAGCGACCTTTCCTATCCAAAGAGCCATTTTGCCCTTTTTCCACCCAAAAAAATTGTCTGAAGCCGCAAAAGCTATTTGATATCACAGCTTGCAAAGTTGTATATATAGTCATATTATATATACAAAAACTATAGTTTGTTGTATTTATGACATTATAGAACAAGAATAAAGACAATTATTGACATTGTATTGCTATTTTACCTGTTTATAACTATCAAACTCTTATGAAGAGGAGAAAAAAAAATAGTCATGTGTCGGCCTACATTGAGGTCAATTAAGATGACCACTTTGCAGACTTTAATTCCTATCATTATTTGTAGCTGAAGTGGTAGAGTGATTGTTCTTAAACCGCAAGGTAGCAGGTTTGATCCCCACGTGAGGTTTTTATTTTAAAACGCATATATTTTGCTACGTTAACACTGTTAAGTGTTAGTCAGTTTGCTGCAGCAGTTGAGGAATCGCTCTTCTTCGCTCTTCTGCAGCTTGATGCTTTTCAGCAGATGCTGTGTGTTTGTTCTGGAAGAGTCTTTCCACATTACATGTGTTGTTGTTTGCTAACTTCTCACGGCAGGTCAGACAGCAGTGAAAGCAAATTAATACGTCCACGCAGAATTAAACTCTTTTCTCCGTGACTTTTATTTTTTATTTTTATCAGTTGATAGTTTAGCGAGGGCGGAGCTCTGGGAATCACGAGTAGCCACCTGCAGGGAAAGACGCTTGACAGCGACATGACAGGATGTGACGCACATTTTAGTAAAACATATATTTAAAAGAAAAAAAATATTTTCAGTGACCCAGTATCACCTCAAACTCCAAGATAGGAGGAATTCCCTTTGAAAGATATCCCACTTGGCAAAAAAAATAAAAATTAAAAAAGTTTTTTTTCTTTTTTCTTTTTCCAAAGCCTCAGGGAGCCGCAACAGAGGTGCGAAAGATGCTAGTTTCATGTTGGTAAATGTCTTTCTCTACAAGGGAAACACATTTGGTAAATAAGATGAATGATATTGTTATGTTTTTCCCCTTCATGGGCATTTTGTATTTAGATTTGACAGTTTATTCAGTATTTTCAGGTGAATGTTAACATCCTCTGTTGCACCCAACAGTGTGACAGCGCGTGTAACGGGCTGTATTCTGTCACATCCCGTTGACCACCTCCCTTCTAAGTCATAAAATGTTTTGTTTTAGCAAGACAATGTGTTGGCATCCAAGTTCCTGTCAAGCCATTATTTTTATTTATTTTTTCTGTCACGGTGCGTCTCTGTGATGACAGCTGTAAGCATATATCCACTAATACCACCGCTGACACTGCTATGTTTTAATCTGCAGAACTTCAAACTCCACAATGTCATTTTGTTTTTTACTCTCATGGGAAAACATTTTTTTATAAATCTTACCAACAAATGCAACAGAACAAGTAGCCTTACACAGCACTTTAGGGACATCTATTATGATAAGGATCAAATCTGAAAAACTGGGAATCTATTTGAATACAGTAGAAGCGGCATTCATTAGGTTGAAACAAGTAATGGACGATTAATGTGTACAGTGATTTTGACTTGAAACGGAAAAATGTGTTTAGCTAACACATTTGCACTTCAAACTAGGATGCTTTATGTACCTCTAGCATCAGTGTTGGATGTGTCAGGGACGGCGTGTCAGGTTCCATTCGTTACTTGCTTATTGTGCATAAGGGTGTGGCCTTATTGCTTTCACCATGTCACTAGTACATAGTATTCCATCACATCATCCCGACAGATAAAAGGCAAACAGTTAGAAATTAAAGGTTATCATCCTTAAATTTCAACCATGGCTGATAAGCTGCCATAAGCCATATTGGTATAGGAAATATATTACGTGTCATGAGAGCACGAGTACTCTATGAAGACATTTAAACTGCATCTGAATAGAGCTGAATTGATAGTAGTGCATTAACGAATCATTGAGTTTAACTTTATCGTTATATCTAATAACAGACCATCTATCTACCGGTAGATGTGTATTGTTTATGCAACAAAACTACAATGTATTTTTGAGCCATCCATCTATCATGAACTCGTCTAGCAGATGGGTTTACATTACATTACTAAAGTTTGTATCAGACACTGATACCCTCTGTATTTGACGAGTTGGGAGTGAGAACAGGTTGGTTTAGGAAGAATATGAAAATGTTTTTGCATGAGGTTGACTAGAAACAGATGTTGCTGTGAGTTGAAGGCAGAAATCTAAGAAACTAATGTCACGAAAGCAAGGAAGCTATCACCATGGTCAGATGCCACTGAAAGGCAGAGAAAGATATGTTGTCTTTTTGTGCTTGAGGTGAACTGACCCTTTAACATGTAGATAAGTGACTGCTATGATAGCAATATCACTGGTCTCGTGCATTAATCTAATACAGCTGCTGTCTGACTTCACAGGACTTGGAAGGACTCTGACCTCTCGAACATCTCCGGAGGCCCTCACTCAGTGGACGTCACCATCCTTCATGTGTCAGAGCAGAAACGGTCACTGAATGCTCAGGGGGCTCAATCCAACTCTCAGCTGCTTATGTTATTAATGTCCCATGAAGATATTGCAACTGTTTGAGAAGTAAAACTGTGCTGTACATGCAGGGGCGGACTGGAAATGAAAAGCAGCATGGGAATTGGCTGTCAAGCAGCCCCAATTTGAGACACCAAAATGTTTGTTGATGAATAAAAAAAAATTAAAAACACGCACAATCTTTTTATTTGTATTGTTTGTGCATGTCAAATTATGTGTTTACAGAATGCAAAAATGCAAGGTTGAATTAATGATATATAATGTAATTTGACTTTAGCCTGCTTAACAAAACAGTGTTTAAACACAGAACTAAATTAGAACCAGCAGTCTCTATCTACAGGACACTTCCAGACCACATGCCGAGGTGAGCATTGAGTTTGGATCTCAGTGAAGTGTGGACAGCATGTGGACACAATCAAGACTCATCTTCAGCCCACACAGGAGTTACTCTCCAGAGGACAGCAAAGGGAAGAGAGAAGCTGAGACCAGTAGCTGAGTCGAGTTAGTTACTACTAATGAAAACCCTACATGTCCTAATGTTACTGCATCAACATTAGATGTTTTAATTAACAGGACTAAAGGGGACTTTTATTGTGAAGTATGTACAGGAAAATGTGTTTATTGTTGAATTGGCTGAGCTTTGTTTGCCGCTATCCTTCAACAAAACAAGTCTATAATACTTCAGGGAGGAAGAGTAAGCAGCATAAATAACGGGGCCTTTGATTTTGGAGTTTTTTTAGCAAATGAAATGTTTCGATCTGGCTCATCCAATCACAAAAGACGCATTGAAAAGACAGGTCAAACCCACAGCTAATACTCTTTTCTCATACAAGTCTTTTGGGGGTGCAGTGAATAACCTGTAGGTGCATGAGGCACTCATACATCATTGCAGTTGATGTTAAATGAAGCTTTTAGACAGCATTTACTGATCCCTTTGGACATTAGGGCAAGACCGCCTCGCCGCACCAGAAGCTTTACTCTCCGCATCATTAGAAATGTGATGGGCTAAAGGCAGATATGATGTCAGAGTTTAATTAAGTTAAGTTGCATCAACATCTTAAGGTGATTAAAAAGCTTCCTGCAAATTAAGTGGTCAGTTTTCATATGAGTGCATTAAAACATGCAGCAGTGTATAATCTGTTTTCAAGGTATCAAACATGGTTAATATCATCTGGAGCTTCTGACTGAAATGCACAGAGACAAGCTTTGAGATGCAATGGTGAGCTAAAATCAAAATTACACTGATTCACCGGAGGGGGAACTGCAATTACAGGATAAAGATGGAGCGGCATCATCGGTGGAGCACAACATGTTTACTGTATTTGAAGAAAGGCTTCAGGCATTTGGGTTTTTCTGGAGGGGCGTCATGTAGAGAAACATTCAGGCCAGAGACAATTAGATCAGAGGAATCTGTTCTCTTGTACACTGGAAAAGGTGAAGCAGAAAGAGAGAACTTTAGTGGATCATATACTCCATGTAATCTAATTTTTATGACAGTTGGCGATGCCAACATAAACACTTGTGTGAGCAGTGTGACCGTGTGTAGGGCTGAGTGGGTTTTCATTAAACGCAGGAAAGAGTGTGCAACGCGTTAATGCTGAACGGATCTTGTTTCTCCTGACTTTTATCTGAGTGAAAGACCATTTTATAGGTTATATAAACAGTTTTTGAACTGACAAAATAAATATGAACAGACAGCAGAATGTAAATATGTTCTTGTGTGCTTTTGGTTTGGTATCTTGCATATGTATGAAGGTGCAGTACAGAGCAGTGTTGGGTGGCCACCCCACAGCAGGCAGCATGTTTCTGGATGTGGTCAGCAGTGTTGTTAGAAAACATGGCTCCCCTTGGGCTGGGTTTGAGGAAATGCTATAAAAGCGTGTTCCCTCTCGGTGAACCTTGTGCATGTTGTTGCCTGAGGACTGTCTAGATCAGGGGTCTCAAACTCGCGGCCCGCGGGCCAATTGCGGCCCGCGAGCCGATATTGTGTGGCCCCCTACTTGACATCAAAGTTTAGTGTTAGTGCGGCCCGCGCGTTTTTCTGAGGTCCGCGCGCGCGGCCCCATAAGATAACGTTTACTGGACGTTTCTATTAATAGCTCCGTGAAAAAACGGAGTAGAAAAAAGATTCAGATGCTGCTAGATGCGCCAAAGTCCGGAGGTTCCGCCCCACTCCTCTGTGTGATCATACGCCTCTCATAGGAGCACACAGCCTGAGGCGTCTGTGTCGAGCTCCGCCTTTCAACGTGATTTGTTGATTCAGGTGTCAGTAGACATTTTTTGTGAAACTACCCAATGACCTACTACCCAATGACCTACCCAAACTACCCAATGACCTACATACGCTGCAAAGATACACTGGTTTTTATTCAGACAGACAAACACACTACCACCTGAGAGAGAAAAAAAAACTTGCAGTGTACTAAAAAAATCCACACTGGCCACAGAGAGACGGCAGCTCTGCTCTGCTCAGCTGTTCAGTTTTACTCTGTGCGACTCCACACACGACCATGCGCTGGTAAAGAGTACACAGTACACACATACATTCAGAGTACATAGTACACACATAGATACAGAGTACATATGTTGTTCTTGTTCTGAAAACTGTACTGAAACATGCACAATGGGTAAACATTGTAAAAAGTTCGTTTTTCTATAGAACATATTTTGACTCAAATATATAGTAAATATTTTTTTTGAAAACAAAAACTGTTGTAATATTAATGTTTCATGTGCACACACCCCATGGAGCTTGATCTGTAGTATGAAGTCATTTCTCAGTCCCGAGTATGTTTCCTTCCCTGAGCAGACAAAAGTGATCAGTCGGGTAATGTACCTTTTTGGAAGCTGTGAGAAACCTTTCTCGACTATGAACTTTAATAAATGCAAGTACAGGTCCAGGCTTAGTGATGCCTATCGTGAAGCTGTACTCAGGGTTTCCACTGTGACCTCGATCAGTGCTTCTACTGTGACCTCCATCAGGGTTTCCACGGTGACCTCCATCAGGGTCAATGTGGCTCAGCTGTGAGCAAAAGCGCTGCCAGGTGTCTGGCAAGAAATAGAATGAAGTACAAATGTATTCAGGGATTGCATTTGTTGGTTCGGTGCAGTTTCAATAAGTTATTTAAATATATATATATATATATATATATATATATATATATATATATATATATATATTCACTGTAAAAACTATTATAAAAATGTACAGAAACTGCTGGTTGCCTTTTGTATGACGAAAATATGTTATGAATGTAAACAATATATATTGAGCTTTCTGTGTGGCCCTCCGATGAGATCACAATACCAGCGGTGGCCCCAAGCCAAATTGAGTTTGAGACCCCTGGTCTAGATAATATGATACAGCAAATCTGTCATTTCTCCATTTGCGCTGGTAGTTTCTATTAGCATTCCATATATTTATATCTTTAATTCAATGGCCTCAACAAGCAGTTTATATAATACGGTATACATACCATGACAGTTCCGTGCAATTGTAATGCATAGCTGAATTTCTGACCATTACAAATTGCGTGGTGCTCGTTAATCAAGCCAATAACATAATCAGTAGGGAAGGGCGATACCCGTTAATTTAGTGAATAACCAATAAGACTTTATTACCTTTATTATTGAAAATAATTACATACAGTCCAACAGACACCGATAGAGACTCACTGGACTTTGAACTAACTCCAGTGTTATGATATATAAGCCATCTGCATTATTATTAGATCATCAAGGCAACTGGTGTACAGTTACTTTTTAAACCTTATTAGATCAAATTGTCATGTAACTCACTAAAAAAGACAAGATCATAAAGAGTCTAATTTATACAAATTGTCTTCTTCAAGCTCCACCTATATTGCTGTAGTTTGTGGTTTAATTGCTTATACAATTATCCGGCTTAGTGGCTCCAAACCGAGATGCCAGGCCCTTCCAAACCGTCAAAAGATAAATCTGAGTTTTTTAAATAAATTTGACATTTGTAAAATGTTACTTACACGTTGGTGCATCAGTATCTAATAATGTCAATATATCAGTATCAGGGATAATTATACTTACTTAAAATGCAGACTGTTATTTATTATAATTCTGATATGTTGCTGATCATAGTATGTGGAGTATATATATATATATATATATATTGATGTATTGATATTTTCACAAAGCAGAAAATTATCTGACTACTTCTTCATGACTGTCTGAGTTGCTGACGCTGGTATCGATATTTGAACAAGACCTTAGGTAACACACTACATACCACTACTATCAACCTGTGTCATTTATTTGCAGCTCTCAATAAAATGACATGTGATTCCAGCCTGGTGCACCTGTTTGATACATTTACAGCACCAGCAGGCGATTTGAAGCGGGATGCCAGCACCCTTGTTAACAAAATGGCCAAAGTGCATGGCCCTTTGTCAACCTGCCGTCCTCACCCTCCTTCCCATAGTGGCAGAGAGATTGCAGAGGGGTTGTCTCGTTGAATATGTTTATTCTAGTCTGCCTGACTCATTTGCAAGATGGCGCCTTGCCAGCGGTTGCCTGTCGCAGTAGCTCCCTGTGTGTTTTAATTTATTGTCTTTTTTTCTGCTCTGCTAATTTATAGAGAGTATTTTTCATACTTAATATTTGTATGTTTACTTTGTAACTTTGCTTGCTGCTGCTACAAACAAATATCCCCCTGGGGATGAATATAGTATCTATCTATCTATCGATCATATCATATCATATCAAACTTTATTACAGACTCAAGGTCCAGATAATACAAAAGACATAAATAGAATAAAATACATAAAAGCACAATTACAATACATAGACCTGTCAATGCTTTATAAATAGATAGCTGTACCAGTGTCTCCACAGATGGTACTGGTAGCGTGTGGTATTATACTTTATGTTTGATAAAACCAAGATGATCTCATTTTCAGAGTCATTAACTCGACAGATACATTTATACATAAAATTTCTTAAAATAGCTTTGAAAGTATTAACTCCTGCAGCCACAAACATTTCACTGGCACTACACCGTCTCGGTCTCTTCAGTAGTATCTCATGGCGTCATTATAAGCTACTTGAAGTCTCTGTAGGCTTGCTTTTTTTAAATTAGACCGTGCAGTGTAGAATGGTGTACAATATGCAAGATCTATCTATCTATCTATCTATCTATCTATCTATCTATCTATCTATCTATCTAATTGATCCTTTATCTGACTGAGATTCTTGCAAGTTAGAGTCTATTGCCCCGACAATGTATCTGAAATATCAGTAGCTTTCACCGGCTGGAGCTGATTGCGGCCACTCTAGAAAAGCCTTGAGATTCCACCAGACGTGGCGTCAAATTACCATTTTTATCCAGTACAAGTGTAGGCATTTCTATCTTCAGCAAGTCACTTGTCTGAGACTTTGATGAAAAAGAAAAGTGTTGATGCAGATGTACAACAAAACCACAGAATGTCCTTTGAATGCTCAAAGACTGACTGAATAAGGGAAATCAAGAAAGAAAGAAACACAACAATCACTATCATTTCCTATGTGGTACCTTCATTTTCTCATCTTTTTTTTTCTTTTCAAAAACACACCTTTTCAAGTGCTTCAATGGCGGTCTGTATAACCTTGAAACCACAAACACCTTTGATGTCAATCGCTGAACTTCCTCTCCTTAAAAACCCACTCAGGGAAAAGTGTAGCTTAATTAACTACAACTAAAAATAGGAAAAAAGGGAAAGACACTTTGATTCTCTGGCTGTGTGTCGAATGAGAAACGTCTTTTTATCAATAGTATTGTGGCAAACAACACGAGATAGGTAGGTCAGACTTGGTGAAGGGTAAACTACGCCGAAGGACGTGCTGGAGTTAGCCCCCTGGGTAAAATCAGACACTCTTGAGCTCTGTCAGAAACATTGGTCCCCTTGTGTCATTTAACAAAAATAAATAAAATAGAAGAGCTTCTTCTCTGGAAAAGGATGCCTGCAATGAATCGAACTTTGACCTCACAATGAGACTCGTGCAGCAGCTGACCTGTGGACTACGGCCTCTAAAGAACATTTTCAGACCAGCAGATACAACCATGTTGTAACCATGGGACGTAGGAAGGGTAAAGGAGTCGGGAAGAAAGAAACTAAAACAGGGAGAGAAGAGGTGGAGAGAAAGGTGGTGGAGAGAATGGTGGTGGAGAGAAAGGTGGTGGAGAGAAAGGTTCGTCGGAAAACCGATATCTCTCTTGCTGGAGGCTTGGGCAGAGGATGGCTGAGATTGAACCAGGACAGAGATCTTGAGAAGGCTTCTTTGAGAAAGGAAAGTTGCTCAGATGGTAACACTCTCTTGGTGTGCAGCTGACCTTTTTTTTAGCAATTAAAAATGATGTCTTTTAGCTTGTGGCTTATACAGTAAGAACTAGCTGAATTATATCATTCCATTCCATTATCCAAACCGCTTACCCTACTCAGGGTCACGGGGCGCTGGAGTCGATCCCAGCTGACGTTGGGCGAAAGCAGGGTTCACCTGGACAGATCTCCACTTTGTAATTAGAAGTGAGTGAAATCAGGGAAACATATCATACATAATGGCGGAGTAATGCAAATGTCGGAACCACAATGTTTAATGGTGCCGGCCTAACTTTATCCAACAATCATATCAATCATCTGGGCTCGTCTCATGACCATCTCCTCGGGTCTGAACGTGTGTCACTCATTCCTAAACTACTTTGTCGAGGACGATCTTTCTCGGATTACTGTGTAAGAAATCTGCACAGACGAAAGATGGTTTGTGTGTAAGCTGTTGTAATGCAGCTGCTTCCTTCTCCGCTTGTCATCATGCTTTTACAATCTTCAAAGTTTTATTCAACTTTTTTTTCATCAAAATCAGATGATAACCCACCATTAGGGACCCATCCTGTGTTACTACTTCATGTTTCAGATGGAGGGAGGGGGAGGGGCGGCTGACAGGTTTGTTCCAAGCTTTTGATAGTGTTTATACAAGCTTCAAACATGCATTTATCATCTGAATTTGGTAATAAGAGTTTCATATTCTCCCCCAAATGACCCAAAAAACTGAATGTTGACATAAATCCACGTTTATCAAGAAATCAGCTATTGGAACACATGCCTGGTTTTGATAGAGAATATCACCGATATAAAAAGAATATGAGAAGAAACTGGTAAGTGTTTGACCTTGGATCACACTGTTGCTTAAATGGAAAGCCTCCAGTAGCATCGTCATAGTGACAGTCACACTTCATTGGTTGCTGACAGTTGGCTGATTTGAAATTTTTTCTGCCAAAAAATATTGTACGTTTTTAGTTCAATTGTAGCACATTTTGGGTTCAGTAACTGCAAAAGAAAATATATATTACAAATGAGAGATTGACACTTCAGTTAAATATCCGGCAACCTGATCAGAGATCGTCTGTGTTGGCACAGCATATAGCGCTGGTGCTGGCTGCAAGGTAGAGGCAGATAAAGTTAGTTTTACTCAAAACTTTTATCCAAGAGCTAAAGACAAAGAGCATGTTAGTGATGAAAGTCAGACAATTATGAGCCGCCAGATCTGTAGTTCTTAGAAACTTCACAATCTCTGATATTAGAATACTTTGGTACTATCGCATTTGTGAATACTTGTTTCTGATTGGATGCACCTCCATCTATTCCTGATAATGGACAGTCTAGTCCCATTAAATTGAATAAATACAATTTAATATATTATTTACAACGACGACTATATTCCTTGAGCGCCTCGTCCTCTGAACACACAAGCTACCATTAGTATGTTTCACTGTCCCTCTGAACTTACTGACTCTGCATTATGCTCATCAAGAAGGCGTGAAAACATTGATATGGAATTGGGGACAATGTTACGGCTGGATATCTGACTAGTCTTGTTGTTAACCCTTCGAAATATTTGAGCGCGGATCTGCGCTATACGATGCTGACGTTTTGAAAATATTCACTCTGTCACGATAATTCTGCACAGAAATATGGTTCAACGTCTCCAAGATTCAGTAGAACTTCCACTCCCTCTGCCTTGTGTCCGCGAGATCATATGAGATTCACACAGCAAGATAGAGCATTCTACACACCAACGTGTTGTATAATGCGTACACAGCTTCACTGGGAGAGAGAGAAAAAGAGAGAGCAGGCAGGCTGACCAAAGCTATACTGGAGAGCACGGCGCAGCTTCAACCATAAATAGAGCCTGAAGGAGCCTGAGATGAACAGGACAACGCCATCAAAGGGATACATTTGAAGATGGGTAAGTGTATTTACTCAACTTTGCAATAGCATATTTACATTAGTAACGGGACCTGTAGCCAGATAGAGCTGCTGCTAACACGAAGCTAGCGGTAGCGCGGTAGCGCGGTAGCGCGGTAGCGCGGTAGCGCGGTAGCGAGCTAACGAGCGCTAACAGGGATATATATGGCTACAGGGTGGATATAAGACTGAACGGTCGGTAATCAAATATTGTCACGATCCCCATTAACTTTCTTTCAGTGAACTTAGTACGCCTAGTAGTTTTATATCTCTGTTAATCATTACTGCCGTAGTGTTTACGTCACGTTAGCTCCTACTAACACAGAGCTAGCGAGCGAGCTAACTATCGCTAACAGGGTTATATATGGCTACAGGGTGGTTATGAGACTGAACGGGGTGTAATCAAATATTGTCACTATCCCGTTACTTTCTTTCAGTGAACTTATACTAACTATTAGTAATATATTTTACAGAGAGGATTTGCAGCAGCCAGGGTCCAGAGGACAGCATGCAGCATCGCTTTAGCAGCCAGTCCGTCTCTGCCAGATCATCATTGCAGGCCACAACGCCAGCCACAGCTCATCATCTCACCATATAATAATAAATTTGGTTTTAGACATTTATTTACATGTCTCTACCATTTTTATTCATATATTTCACTGCTTTTGTGAACCTAAGACCTTTGGTAAACTAATTTCAAGCACCAAAACAGTTCAACCTCCTGAGTAAAGTTATGTTTTCACAAGACATATGAAGAATTTCCATAATTGAGATTACATTTTTCAGCTTTAGAGTCATATTTCTCTTTACACTTTTGCCTTATGACAATGGCGCCTCATTATATAGAGACCTGAGATTGTTCTGCAATTGTTGATGTAAAACACATGGGTATCTATCATATGCAAGTGACTTTAAAAAGTGAATTTAAGAAATTATGTAAAATCAAGAAAATGACCCCCGAATCCAGAGGGTTAACCCTTTAAAAACAGGGTGCGAAAATCCCCCTGCGCCTATTATCAGACAAAAAACAACAACATATTATCTCCGGAACCACATTGTTGTTTAACTTCATTTAAATTGCTATAATACCACAACCCTTGTGAGAAGAGACATCTGGTGTGAAACATAATTCAAGTAACCGTTAAGTTTAAGTATTTACGTAAACTCAATTTTTTAACCGAACGACACAGTTTTTTGACTGAAACTTCTTTTAACACCCAAATGCTGTGTTCTAGTCCGATTCTTTAGGTCCTAATCTTTCCAAAAAAAGTGTCTTATTAGTATGTGGGCTGTTGTTTGGGCACCATAATACAGTTTGAAAAACTCGGTGACCTCTCAAGGAGTCATTTTTGGGAAATCTTGCTCATATCGTGCTGGATGTTCATCAAATATCTTTTAAAAGTGTTTTTTTTTTGCAGATATAATTTTTTTTCCCAAGACTTTGCTGAACAAATACATACAATAAACACAAGTAATGGAATTAATTTGGGGTTCCTACGACGACTCAAACACGGGGGAAAAGAAAAAAAAGCCTAGAGCCGAAATTGGTTCTACCTTGCTTAAAACACTTGTATTTACTGTTTGTCAACCGTACATCATGTTATTGACAACTCTTGAAAGCATAATGTTGGCCCTATGAAAGCTTTATGCTAATTCTGATTTTGTGAAAATATTTATATTGAGTTGGGCACAATGACATGAATGCATAGCCAGCCTGTCATGTTGTCAAACAGACTGCCAACGTATATTTAAGGGTAAGCAAATGTTGTTGACTTTGAATCTTATGGGCATACACTTTCCTTTTCTCCAGGAAGTGCATCACCTGAGATGCTCTTCTGACCCACTGCTCGTTAGTAGAATCCATTAAGTCCATGCACTTAATGGATATGGGGTTTCCTCATTAGGCCAATTATTTTCTTGTTTCTTCTCTTGTTTGTACTTTGACCGTCTTCATCCCATTCAGAACTCAGAGCTCTCATTCTGAGTCACCAGTCATGATACACATTGTTTTAGATTGAGGGAGTTACACTCACTGGGAATATCTCTATATTTGAGATCCATTGCGAATGAATGTCCATAAATCTGTTTAATTATAGAACTAGATGCTCATAACCCAAAAAAATGTCCGAACATCATTACATTTTTAGTTTTCTTCAGTATCAAAGTAATGCAGTGATAATTGTACAGCCATGGTACATTGCAATAAGAAAAAACTCACATCTCATTCATATACATGAACCAAAAATAAAACTGGGCTCCACTCAGGTTTTCCCACACTTTGCTGCGTGTGTTCACCATCCTTTGGTTTTACTCACGCAGTTCTCTGACTGTTTTCTTTTTTCTGCTTTCTTGACTAAACTGAGTCAGAAAAAACTACATTCATACTACGTTCATGAGTTCATTGAGCAAAATACATTCACTAATACCGTGAAATTTCCACATTAATAAAAACAGGGTGCGAAAATCCCCCTGTGCCTATTATCAGACAAAGAACAACAACATATTATCTCCGGAACCACATCGTTGTTTAACTTCATTTAAATTGCTACAATACCACAACCCTTGTGAGAAGAGACATCTGGTGTGAAACATGATTCAAGTAACCGTTAAGTTTAAGTACTTACGTAAACTTAATTTTTTAACCGAACAACACAGTTTTTTGACTGAAACTCCTTTGAACACCCAAATGCTGTGTTCTATTATGACTATTATGATTATTGATTCCGATTCTTTAGGTCCTAATCTTTCCAAAAAGGTGTCTTATTAGTATGTGGGCTGTTGTTAGGGCACCATAATACAGTTTGAAAAACCCAGTGACCGCTCAAGGAGTCATTTTTGGGAAATCTTGCTCATATCGTGCTGGATGTTCATCAAATATCTTTTAAAAGTGTTTTTTTTTGCAGATATAAAATTTTTCCCCAACACTTTGCTGAACAAATACATACAATAAACACAAGTATTGGTATTAATTTGGGGTTCCTAAAAAAAGTCTGGAACCAAAACTGGTTCCACCGTGCTTAACCCTCTGAGGTCGGCGCCCGCGTCGAAGCGTTACACCAGGTGTCTAAATGTTTAATAAAATTATATCATCACAATAATACGTCACATAAATATGGTTAAAAATCTGGCGGATAGATATGGTTTCCACTTCCGCGTCTGAGCATCTAAACATGGACATGAGGCGTGCAAAGCTTCACTGTGAGTAAGAAGGTGCCAAGCAAAGAGTCCTGAGCAAAGCTATATTGGAGGGGACAGACGGCGCAGCTTCAGAGCTGAAGGATTCACTAACAGGAGCTAGACGGAGCTAACGGGCCAGATAGCTGGCCACAGCGTTTCTGTGAGACTGAACGGTGAGTAATCAATTGTTGAATCTATCACGTTAACTTGTTACAGTGAACATAGTACGACCAGTAGTGCTGGACCTCCATTATGTGTTTGTAAGACAGTAAATAACGTGTGTTGACGAGAGCTACGAGCGATTAGCACGTCGGTAAATAGTTCCGTGTTGGCTGTTATCATCCGTATATATGACTAAACGGGGCATAATCAGTTGTTGTCTCTATCACCGTTAACTTTCTTACAGTGAACATAGTACGACCAGTAGTGCTGGACCTCCATTATATGTTTGTAAGACAGTAAATAACGTGTGTTGACGAGCGCTACGAGCGATTAGCACGTCAGTAAATAGTGCCGTGTTGGCTGTTATCTTCCGTGTCTATGACTGAACGGTGCATAATCAACTGTTGTCTCTATCACGTTAACTTTCTTACAGTGAACTCATACTGACTGTATTAATGTATTTTACAGAGTGGATTCAGAGCTGTGAGGGTCCAGAGGGCAACATGCAGCATCGCTGCAGAAGCCTCCCTGTCCGTCTGCCTGCCTGAACACATCACCTAGCAGGCCGCAAAGCCAGCCACAGCTCATCATCCCCACCATATAATAATAAAAAAAATTAGACATTAAATTACATGTGTCTACCATTTTATTCATATATTCCACTGCTTTTGTGAACCTAAGACCTTTTGGTAAACCAATTTCCATCACCAAAACCGCTATCCCACCGGAGTAAAGTTATGTTTTCACAACAAATATGAGACATTTCCAAAATCAAGATTCAATTTTTCAGCTTTAGTCATATTTTCATATTTACACTTGTGCCTTTGGGACAATGGTGCCTCATTATATAGATAGCTGAGATTGTTCTGTATTTTTTGATATACAACACATGATTTTGTATCATATGCTAGTGACTTTAAAAAGGGGAATTTAAAAAGTATGTAAAATCAAGAAAAATCAAGAAATTGACCACCAGACCTCCAAGTGTTAAAGATTTAAGACTTACAAGTGAAGTCTAGTCCGAGAGCCAGATTCAGCGTCATGTCCAGGCCGTCCTTTCTTTTCACGGAAAGAGCACCTTGAGCTTCCTGCCGTTCCTTCATCATGACATCTGACCACTAGCAGAACAAAACACAGCCATACATTTAGATGAAATGCAAGGAATACGCCACAGAGATTCCTGAGAGAGTGGCCGATATCTGATCCTGTGCTATGAGCAATGTGGATTCAGAGAGGAGAACAAGTGAAGATTCCGGTCTCCTCCTGTTTCTCTCTGTGTCCAGTCTCAGTGTGTCTGTCATCAAAGCAATGATCCGTTTGGATTTCTGCAACGGCACAGCCCTGTTCATGTTCCTGCATTCTCAGCATGTTTTCCCGCATGGGCGAGATGAGCCAGGCTGACAATAGAGAACGAGAGGCAGGGAAACTCCGTCTGGCTCCGAAAGGCAATGAGCTATTGGAGCCCCGCAGAGTTCAATCAATAGCATGTGTATGGCAATCTGTTCACTGTGTTTGTGCCCAGATACTGCAGCTCTCACTCTACCGTCTTGTGTTATAATGTCAGGGGATCAGATATCAAGTTTGCTTACTTTTGAAGAGTTTTTCCAAACAAAAATGTTTGCTTGTTGGTTCTTTATGTATATGCTTTTCTATTAATTCATTCACGAACAATGTTTCTTTCTGGCCAGCACAAAGGAGAAGTTGATTAGTCAGCAGAAGCCTCGCATTTCTATACAACCTTTATTTGCACTCCAGAAAAGTCCGTACATCTACATTTGGTTCGGCAAATTATTTTTAATTAATATTGCGGAATTAGAAAGTGCTAATTTATTGCCCTGCCTCATCTGAATGATATAACATCCATGATATTCAGTTAAGAAAGCTCAGTGGAGGATCTTTTCTGCTAGGGAAATGCAATCAGGGCTTGGCTTACAGTTGCTCAGAATGGAAAGCTGCCCATCGTGAATGATTCAGTGATGATTGTGGGTCTTTCTTATTTCTTTGAAAAAATAAATTCAACCGTCCAACCATCCTTTTTGATTGTGGATCTGGGTCATGATGGTGGTAAGCTAAGAAATGTACCCATGAAGAATTGAATAGAAGTTTTTCTCCCCAGCTTTATCCTTCAGTTCCTCCTGGGGGATCCCAGGAAAATACTGCACCGATAAAGCTTGATTTTAACACATTTTGTCTTCAATTTCGAAGATCAAGTCGCTTTTCTTTCCTCCAATTTAAGGAGGATCATTTCATGACAACTGATCAATGGCATTAATGGTCAGAAATCTGTCTCTCAGACGAATGGTTGGATTTTGGGATTATGTGCTGTGACCAGTTCGACATTGTTGATGCCAAATTCGTGTGAAATTGTCATATTTAGCATAGGAATCCTTGCGTTATGTCCAAAGACGTGTTTTGTGAGGTGGCAGTGACCTTGACCACACATTAGTGTCAGGTCATCCTTGAGTGCGAGTGAATATTTGTGCCAAATTTGAATAAACTTGCTCCAGGCATTCCCAAGATATCCCGAGAATGAGATGAACATAAGGACAATGGTGACCTTCACCTTTGACCCACAAAACCGAATCAGTTCATCCTTCAGTCCAGGGGAATATTTATTCTGAATATGAAGAAATTCCCTCCAGGCGTTCCTGAGAATGGACCGGACAGACGGAGAGACAGACGGACACACTCACCGAAAACATGCTTCTGCCGACGCGGAGGAATAATAAAAACACACATTGTCTGCCCAGCCTAACCCCTCCAATGTGTTCTGGGTCTCTTCACTGTTGTCTGTGCCAAGAGAACTACTAGTAGACTAACCTATCAGATAACTGAACCACCTCAACTGTCTTCTTTTCAATGCAAAGGAGCAGCATTTCTCCACATTCCTTTCAGCTGCGTGAGCTCCTAGATGCGATGGAAACTCAGGTCAGCCTTTAGTATCTCCAATCTCATTATTTCGGTCACTCCCCAAAGCTCATGACCGTAGGTGAGAGTTTAGTCATCTGGTAAATGGTAAGCTTTGCCTACAGGCCCAGCACAAGTCCTGCATTGTGTTGACCCTGAGACATTTCACCTGCTTTATTTGGGGGTCAAGGCCCTCTCAATACAGAGAAATAGCACGATCCATCGAGATAACATGAATCCAGAAGAGAAATATAACCAAAGTAATTATGTTTTAAGGTATCTGTTTGCATGTGTCACCTCCACAAGGGGTTTCTGTTACACCCAAGACCAAACTCAGTTCTCTTTAGGTGAAAGATAAAGCTGCAATGAGTATGTGGTTCATTGCCTTAATGATGCGTCCTCCTGCTGTTATGCATTGAGAGGACGCCAAACACAGACATTGTGAGATTTACAATCTAAAAAGAAACTAGCAAAGGGCACATCAGCCAGGAGGATCACAAATCGGTAGTAATGGCAATGAGAATGCTAAAAATACTAATGTTCTTCTTTTGAAAAGGCTTGTCAAAATTTGAATCCATGATTGTCCCATTTAACTTGGAGGTATTTACCTGATTGAGCTATTATTATTGTTTACATTAAAGGCTCTAAATGTAGTTTATTGTAGTGTTTCTGTTAGTAAGGACAGTGTGGTCACCTAGCACAGGTGACTCTTTGGAACAGTCCACCAGCAGATGTCCGATTGTACATAGAACCTAAAAGTTGCATTATGCAATAGGTGTCTCAAAAACAGCAGACCCTCAGGTGCATGACTGTACCAGAGCAGTGTAGCATGATGGCTTCTTGAGGATTACTGTTGTGGTAGACAGACATTTGGACCTATTTTTAAACAATTTGTTGCTTGGATTTAAAAATGAAAAATAAAATTGATGGCCAGAAGGAACACTGTAAATAAATGCAATTTCCTTACCTTAGCTCCATCGTTATTGCAAAATACCCTGACAAAGATAATGTAAAATATGAATGAGAAATGTCCAAGAAGACGAGGGGAGAACATTTACAATAACTTAAATTGACCATTAGAAGCAGTGCACTTCATGCTCAAACTTTGTACACATTCCACACCGTTCCAGCTCTGATGCCCATCCGTTTGTCTGCAAGAGCAAACCACCAGGGCACTGGATATTTCCTGGAGGACTGCCGATGATAATTCAGGGATGATAGCAATTTTTGTTTTCATACAGGCCAGTGGCTAGTTCCTGGACATGATAGCAGACAATTCCTTGGTGACTGTCTTTGGTGCTTGTGTATTGGCAGGAACCTGGTGATACTATGTATCATGATGAAGTTACAATTCAATATATTGCGATACTTTAAGCAAGGCGATATATTGACATTTTTAGAAATCAAAATTGTATTAAAACTGTCATAATGTAAACAACTGCTTAGAACCTTGAGTGAGAAAGAAAAGATGTTCTTGTGGCAAGTCCATAAGCAGACTGGCACTCACATTGCATTTATGTGGGAGAAAAGTTCAACAATTTTTCTGTGAATTATGAATATTGGAATACCCGGTTTCCAGTTTGGGCTTGGCTAAGCATGACTGCTAAAATTCCAAATCCATGTCATTACAAAGCCTGCATGAGATTATTCCTCAAGAAGTAGTCAAGAGTGCAGTGTGAATAGAAGAGAGAGAGAGAGAGAGAGAGAGAGAGAGAGAGAGAGAGAGGCTGACACACAATTTTCAAGGACATTCCTGAACAATTAACTTGCGGTTTTTGCTATCTACCCCATTAGTCTTGGGGGTTTGGAAGCAGCCATTGATTTTGGATGTCAGCCACTCTCATTTTATGGAAATTGCACTAAATGGCAGGGAAACAAAAACAAATTGAATTTTCTGTGCTGTTACTTGTAATGTGAAATTAGATATGTGGCCATGTGTGACTGAACAAGCCAGCCACAGAGACAGAAAGAGCAATGGTGCAGTATGGGTAGGCTGCATGCCATATACATTTTGTTAAGTGCTATTGCTGAAGGGAAAATGTATCTGTAAGGTATAGCAGTTAAGCGCAGGTACACAATTTAATCATGTATTGGTATTTTAGTGTTTTTGATAACAATATGTACTTACCAAGACGTATTTGAAGCTGACATACAATGCATGTTGTGCTGTAATTTAGTTTTGTATCTTAAGGATTTGATGCTTTTTAGGCTGTACAATTCCAGTTGGAGTGTCAGTTTCCAACATAATATAAAGTGTCTTCTCGAAGTAAAAGCTGTTGAATACTGAACATCATTTATACTATGTTGGAAACTGCCACTCCAACTGCAGGGTAAAAACTGTCTGGATAGTGACCACATCCAGCGGGAATAATTCTGCAAACTATGATGAGACATGTCGATTCCACACCCTGTGCAGCAGTGTAGTAAGGATGTCACAATATCAGAAATGTAGTAGTCAATATCAATACTAGTGGAATTACACAATTGTTAATACCTTATTCAATACCTGAAAAACAAAAACAACACATTAAATCCCATTTACAAACCGTTTTTTGCAAATGTATCATTCATTCCTGACGATCCGCCTCAAGTTCCCACCAAATACTTAATTTGAACAGTGGTAGAAAAATGTACTCGACGCCTGGTGGTAAAATCATTGATCAGGACATTTATTATTTGCAAAGAAGGAGCAGAGAAGAATTACACAACACGACACATATCCTGGACAGAGAGTTAAATACATTAATGACACAATCACAGAAGCTCCCATGACGTATTTAGATTCCTTGCATCGGCATGGTCACATGATAATGAAGGGGAAAGGTCCGTCTACAGGATTTTCCTCAAGTGTTCAAGAATTGACAGAACAAATTATAGTACAATTAGGTTATTTATTTAGCAATTACATACATGAAATACATACCTACAAGGCCTTGGACTCAGCTCCCCTGTCTGTCTCCTCACAGTCAGCACGCCCCAGGAAGAGAGAGAGCGAATGAGCGAGCGAGCCCCGATCTTCGAGAGACGGGCGTATTTATTCTCTTCTGACTTCCTCTTTATCTGACTCCAATGACCTTTCTACTTCCTTTTTCGCTTCTTACTTTACTAATACATTTCTTGTGGGAGTGGTCCATAGGCATACGCTCTAAACAGGGGTTCACGTGGGTGTGTATTAAAATCTCTATGTGTTGTTTCTTCCTTTAGTCTGTGATGTGTGCTCACTGAAGCCTCTATGTTGTGTGTGCGCTGTTTTGCCCGTAACCATGGTAACTAAACATAACATTGAGCTGTGACCCCTGTACATTATAATTCTTCACACTGCAAAGCATGTTTTAGCAATAACAGGAAACATTTTGCCCTATACGTCTCGCATATCAGGAAACATTGTAGGAAAGTAGGTCAAATGAGAAGCCACAAGCCTTTACACAGTGTATGATTAATAAACAGAACATATGATTATTAATATAACCGTGAAACAGTAATTGATTAAGAGTAAATACGTTTTTTCTTCCAACAAACAGCTTACATTTGAACACAGCACGATAAAGTTATAATTCACCAAACTACCTTTTTTATTGACTATAGCTTGAACGCACCATGGTGTAACTCAATGCAGCTTACGGAGTTACGTGACCACGTTTATTTGGCCAAGCAGGACCGCGCTGCCCACTAGCTTCTAACAGCGAACGTTAGCTAGCTCTCTTCTAACAGGTTTCAAAGCGAACAGTATAGCCACATTATCAAATAAATTTTATGTGGCGGTAAAACCGAAAGTAATGTTGCTAATAATCTCCTATTGCTAAAACATGTGTGAGTCACTACAGTGAGTTGAGACGAATCCAGCCATCTGTGTTCCACCATCTAGTGCTGCCATTACTGCAGTGGGAGGTTGTCGTGGCTCAGTGTCTGCGAACAGTGACTTTCAGTCAAATATGTCATTATTACACAATTTTAAAATTGAAATCTCCAAGGGATCTGTCATTTAATTTCCTCCATATAGGCAACGTGCTTCGCAACGTTTAAAGAAGAAGAAAATGGTTTGTGGTGGGAGGTTGAGGACGGTAGGTGAGGTTTGGGGAACCCAGTACAAACAGCTAATGTGTCTCGAATACCCCCTCTGTATACGTTTTAGTAAAGACATTTTTAGAGAAGCATGTGAAGCCATTTTGTTTTTAAAGCTAGTTAGCCAGGCCTAGTTTTGTGATATTGATGTATCTTTGTTTGGCACGACCACATGCGTCTCATCCTCTCTCACTTTGATTGAGAACCTTTTTGTTTGAATATACTTAAGTTAAAATAAACCTTTTTAAATTGTTACTTCTTTTGACTTTTTCACATTCTTTGGTTGTTGTGTGTTCGTCCCCACTTATTGGATTGTACTTGTTTGGCACTTTTCTAGTTTTCCGACCCCTCAAAGTGTTTTCACAGTGTCTTCATCCACTGATGGGAGATCCAGACTGAAATATTTGAGTCTAAATCAAGTCTCCCGTTTCTTCTAATTTTCAATTCAATTCAGTTTATTTTATATAGCCCAACATCACAAATACAAGTTTGCCTCGGAGGGCTTTACAATCTGTACACATAACATCCCTGTCCCGGGACCTCACATCGGATCAGGAAAAACTCCCCTAAAAAGATAGTAAAAACCCTTTCACAGGGAAAAAAGGGAAGAAACCTGAGGGAAAGCAACAGAGGAGGATCCCTCTCCCCGGATGGACAGAAGCAATAGATGTCATGTGGCCAGAATGAATAGCGTAGTTACAGCACATTCAATGAATATGACAGAAATTATTCATATAATGAGTATTAGGCATGGTCCAGGACCCGGGGCAGGACCCGGGGCAGGACCGGTTCCAGGCAGCCATGAATCCATGGAAAAAGAAAGTAGAGTTAGTAATGTGCATTGAAGAGACAATAGTTTATCCAGATGGAGAGAAAGAAGAGGAGAGGAGGAGTGAAAGAGGAAGAGAAGAGGAGCGAAAGAGGAAGAGAAGAGGAGCTCAGTGTATCCTAAGATGTCCCCCAGCAGTCTAGGCCTATAGCAGCATATCTACTTCTGGTTGTAATGAATGTTTTGTGGACTGTATGCCATCGGGACCGCTCTCTCTAAGGAATTCAAATGAAATCATTGTGCTGTATTATCATCATCATCATCATCACTACGTTATCTATGAGCAAACTCTATTAGTGTTTTCATAAAACTGGAATGTAGATTGAAAAATAGTTGTGATATTTATTTATGTGAAGTGACTTATGACTCCCATCTAGCGGTGCATTCAGTGCATCAAGGCAGACAGCTGTAGCGGTAGCGTTTCTTTTTTTTCAAAAATATATAATTTGAATAGCTGTTTTTTTTATATGACTAGAATATAATACCAGTCTGTGTAGATGTGTGTGGTTACACTGCGGCAGCCTGGTGTTGTCAGACACTAATGCAGGTAAACACAGTGAGCGGCCGTGTGTAACGGCACATTTATCAACATGTGTCCTGCTACCTTCAGATGCTGCAGGCGGTTCATGGAGAGGAGAGAAGATGTGTATCCAGTATAAAGCAGCGGTGGACAGCAGACTGTAGGAATCAACCACATCAGACTACTTTACTGGCTTTACTGTTGACAGTTGCCCCCCCCCCCCCCACACACACACACACACACACACACACACATTTACCAGTTTATGGGGTCTGTCATGATCCTTGTTTTGGTTGAGTTTGATTCTCTTGTTTGCCTTGTTTTTTTTCTTGTCTTTGTGGTCTTCCCTCCTTTGTGTGTGTGTCACATCTCGTCCTGTTCCATAGTAAAGGGTATTTATTGTCATTTCAGTATTTCCTGTTTTATTTTGTCATTCACCTTTCAGATCACTTCACTTCCTGCCTTTGGGTTTTTTCCCGCCCTTGTGATTGTCTGCCCCGCCCCTGATAGCTCCCACACCTCGCTCTGTAGTGAACCCTGTGCTCTCTGATCTGTGCCAGCTCGTCTCCGTCCTCATGCCTAGTGGTCCAGCGGGATCTTTGCCACCTGGTTTCTGACTCTACATTTTCCTGACTGCCTCTCGCCTCAACTGACTGCTGGCCTGTGCAGTGAACCTCTGCTCGTCAACACTGCATTTTGGAACTGTCCTGTTTTGAGGCTTCGGCCCTGACAAAATAAATGTGTTGCCGATTTATTGTTATGGCAAGTCCTGTTATATATTCTCTCATCATACGTTCATCATGTGTGTCAGCTGTGTGTTGAAGTGCGGCGTGTCTTCCAGTCAAAGAGTTGCTCCAGTTTACTGTGAGTGATTATAAGTTATGGAAGGAAACCTTACTGCTTAGAATGATGTTGTTGTATTTCTTTTATTTGCCACCAAGTCCATTTCACACCACATCTAAGCAACACACTATTTTAATAACGGAATACACACATGTAATTATAGTCAGGGCTGTCGTGGCCTAGATAACGTTCAGTCTGAATTATGTTGAACTTCTTGTTCATGTTTGTGATGTGAATGCAGAGCGTCAGCCAACACACTCAAAAACAAGCGGCGGTGTAATGTTATACCAGCAATGGGCTCGCCGTGGTATAAATATAATAACAGCCTGCAAATTGTTTCCACCCCGCTGTGTTTCTGGCCGCAGAGTAGCGGACAATGCTCTCAGCTGTGTAATCACCAGGGGCCCCTACCAGCCGGGGGCCGTTTAAGAGTGGTGATGGAGGAGTCAGCGGTAGTATAAAACTGGTGATAAAAGGTGTTTGGAGAGATGCAACCATAAAGGGTCTGGGGGTCAGTGGTAGAGCAGGGTCCTTCTTCAATCAGAGGATCGGCGGTTCGATCCCCGGCTCCGCTAATGTCGATGTGTCCTTGGGCGAGACACTTAACCCCTAACTGCTCCCATAGCTGTGCCTACAGTGTGTGAATGTTAGTTAGTCCTGATGGGCAGGTGGCACCTTAGCTCCTCCCATCAGTGTGTGAATGAGTGAATGATGTCATGTAGCGTTAAAGCGCTTTGAGTGGTTGGAAGAGTAGAAAAGAGATACAAGTACAGTCTGTTTACCATGTTGAGCATGCAGCCATAGCTGGAAACCCATCATGATGCAGAATGAGATGAGCTGTGGACATGAACAGAGGTGCACACAGCCTCACTCAGTCACTCACACATATCTTGGAGATAATGAATAACTTTAATTGTGGCCCAGTTCCATTTAGGTGCTGGGCCACTGGAACGGCTGTAGAATGGGACCATCTTTATGTTCAGTAACACCTGTGGTTACCCTGCAATAAAGCAAAGAGACAACAGAAAGCTCAACAGTGAGGCCAGTAACAGTATCTATGGTCACATTCAAACCTTGATAAAACAGTACAATAAATGAAACAATAAAACCAATCAATACAATAAGAACAAACAAACAAATACTAAATAAATACAACTTTGCAACAGCCAGAAGGGAGCCACCTGATGGTCTAAGGCTACAACCTGTTGCATAGAGGCTCAACATTTCATGGATATATTTTTGGCCAGACCCGGACGTACTTTGATAAGTGATTAGTAAAATCTTAAAATCCATTTTAAAACGGACAGGGAGCATATTGTAGAGGGACGCCGCTGCAAAAAGTAGAGTTGTTCACTTCCAGTGTTTTGCAACAGTAAGTTGAACCAGAAGTTACAGCTGACAGTTGAGGGATATTCTTACGGTTAGCCTTTGTGTTTCTCTTCCAAATAAATGTACCAAATACCTGTGATCGTTTGACTTGTATTGTTAGACTTTGGACGTTGTCGGACGTTTGCCACATTCCTGCGTCTCATGTCAGCGAGCATTGCAACCAACAGGAAGGATAGGCATGGAACTGGAAGGCAGCACTCTTGCTTTCATTTCAAATCAAATGTGCAGGAGTAGCCAGTCGGTATGATGTTTTTTTCTGGTTTTGCTGGTTTCTTTAAATGATGATTGAATGGAAAATGGACTGTACTTGTATAGATCTTTTTTAGATCTAAAAAGATCCTCAGATTGAAGGTGGACCCTGCTACCACTGAGCCACAGTAACTGAAGGTGGTTGTTCTACAGCTTTACTCCGGCTCACATTGTGTGAGTGCAGGCATATGCGTATGTGTGCATGGATGTAATATTTACATCGGCCTGTCTTTGCAGACATGAGGAAGCCGAGCTGCTGATGTCAGTTCTTGCCCCAGGGGCCTCGGGGCCCGCCTCAGACATTCAGCGCTCTGACTGAGGCTGCAGGAGCTCTGCCACTCACTGGCCCAATTCTGTCTCTCCATCTTCCTTTTCTGCTCTCGCCTGCCAGAATCTGCAATGCACGGATGAATATGCATCACTCCAGACATAGTCACACATGCACAGATCAAATGCACATGTAACCAGGGTTACAAAGCGCCCTACTTTGTAATAACACGGTTAAGATGAAGGCTGACTCGATAGAAGAAACATTAGGTCTCGTTATAAGTATGGTTTAAAAAAAGCAATTTCATATTAAGATTTAGGAATTGTTATTTATTACACTTTAAGTGTTTTAAAGTTAAGGTGTAATAAATAAGTTAGATGTTGCTCCGCTAATTTGACTAAAGTCATATTTCTAACAGAGCTACATTTCATTCAAGGTGAATATTGAATATAGAAACTCTTTATAGAAAGTCTTTAATTAGTTATTAAATGAATGATCTTGTTAGCTAGGGCCCTTACCTGACTAAACTACAGTTAAGTGGGCTACACATTCACATATACGGACAAACAATGAGAAAACTATAACATTTTAAAGATTAACCCACATTTGTAATTTTGCCGACATCAGGTTGTCGTAGTCATAGAAAGAGTTGGATTGGGACTGGAAAAGGCATATTTAAAAAGCAATTAAACAGGAAAATGAATAAATAAACAAGCAATACAATAAAAAGGTAATAGATACCTCATAAATGGTCAAAGTTTGAACATGTCAGGTCATGAATATAGTCCCTCTTTACTGTGACGTTACAGTGCCACTTTTGAGGAATGAAAGTGAATTTATGTTGGAAAACCAAATATCAGGGATTGTATCCAGTTTAATACGCAGGGGTTGTTGGCTTTTTCAGACACGAATAATTCAAAATGCCATGTTGATGGATAAAAAAATGCTGGTGATGTAACAAGTCTATTCCGTTCATAATGTACGATAATGTGACCGTGTACTATGAAAGACCAAAATCCAAATTAAGGTCGCCAACTCTATAGTTGACTTCTGTTCGATGTTTAAATAAGCACATTGTTGGTGACCCTCGGGGTTCAACAATGCATTTTTGCCCTGAACTCCTTATTGTCATTTAAAAATCACAATTTGTTTTAAGCCTCATGGTTAATCTAAATTTGAGTCTAAGAAGACATTGAAATATCCGTGTACATGTGTGTTCATGTTGGAAGGAATGTATATATATATATATAGATGTATATATATATATATAGATGTATATCTATTTGCTACTAGCTAAACTATTATTAAAGCTATTATTTTCATCATGCAGACACACACAGACAAGTGAGGACAGAAAATCTGAATGCCGGTGATCAATCTTGCCCTTTTATAGAGGAAAACGCTGTGAGGAGAGTGTGTCAGCCTCAGTAACGGGGGTCCATACATCAGAGGCAGCTGTCAGCCGCTGTGTCAGTCAGTGGCAGTGTTAAGAGCGATCCATCCATATGCAACCTTTCTTAGCCGCTGGTCGACGCGTCAGTCCAGCTTGCCGAGGCTTTTGTCAATGCTGCCATTCTAATGAAAGCTTGAAATAACTCCTGACCAAACCACAAAGACAGACTGTTAACAAATGGAAAGGACAGATCCATAATCAACAAGAGGATGTCGGATGGAAGTTGTAAATTGTGAATATCATTTAGACTAAGCAGTATATATATATATATATATATATATATATATATATATATATATATATATATACATAACTGTGTACAACCCAAAATTACAAATTTGCCTAGGAGGGCTTTACAATCTGTACACCTACAACATCCCTGTCCCTGCCCTCACATCAGATCAGGAAGAAAAACAGAAAAAACCCTTTCACAGGGAAAAAAGGAAGAACTCTTCAGGAGAGCAACAGAGGAGGATCCCTCTCCCCGTATGGAGAAGCAATAGATGTCATGTGACCAGAATGAATAACGTAACAGTTAAACACATTACATGAATATGACAGAAATTATTCATATAATGAGTAGTGGGCATGGACCACGATCCAGATAACCACGATCCATGAAGCAGAAGGAGGTAGAGAGGAGGGGCATCAGCAGGGCCACCATGGGAGGAGGCAGGAGACAGGAGGCAGGAGACAGGAGGACCGGCTCCAGACAGCACGATCCATGGAAACTTGAAGTGAGGAAACACAGAGACTCCAGGGAAGAAGTAGAGTTAGTAATGTGCATTCAAGAGAAGGAGAGAGAGAAGAGGAGAGAGGAGCTCAGTGTATCCTAAGATGTCCCCCAGCAGTCTAATGCCACGTTCACACGAAAAAGCAAAGCGAATTTTCGCAACACTTTACTCTTGTGAGTTTACTTGCTCTACTATATGTGGTTTATTCGCGTCATTCACTTAATTTGCGCCGGAAAGGGGGCGTGGCTTATCTCTGTAAAAACAGTTACCATTTCCACCATGGAAATAACCACTATTTCTGCTTTATACTTGTTCCACAAACGTTGAAACATCAAACGCCCTCGTGTCTGGGTTTATTATATTATTCCTAACTCCTCCAGGAACTGCGTCTGAATGGCGGCCGCTTTCAGCGCTACTTCAGGCGGACCAGTAGCCAGTTTGATTCAGCAACGGCTGATTGGCTTTCGCAACTCAGCGTCACGAATGAGGCAAATCTTTTTGCGGCATTTGCTGCCCGCCAAAAATGTGCGCTGTTCACAACCATTCGCGTTTATGCATTGACTTTTAATTAATTTACTAATACAGCTTTAGAAGACATATCTAATATTTAGGAGTCCACATTTAATTATCCTATTGTGTTGCAATCGTGGTGTTGATTTTTATGAGGTTATTTTCTATAATTCCTCTTCTGGTTATTTTTGATTTAATTAATTTAAGTGGCCGTGGGACAATCACTCAATCAAACTTTTATTACAGACTCACGGTCCAGATAATACAAAAGACATTAAGAATAAAATACATAAAAGCACAATTACAATACATAGACCTGTCAATGCTTTATAAATAGACAGCTGTACCAGTGTCTCCACAGATGGGACTGGTAACGTGTGGTACTTTATGTTTGATAAAACCATGATGATCTCATTTGCAGAGTCATTAACTCAACAGATACATTTATACATACAATTTCTTAAAACAGCTTGGAAAGTATTAACTCCTGCAGCCACAAACATTTCCCTGGCACTACATCATCTCGGTCTCACACAGTCTCTATAGAGTGTAAGGTAAAGTAAATGCAGAGAAGGACGTAAGACTACAAATCTGCGTCTGCTTCCTGGTCTGAACCCTGGGCTGTCATGGGTCCTCCAATAAACTTGGTCATATTTGCAGAAAGAAGATCCGCTCCATCCAAAGCAAGATGAATGCCGTCTCTCCTGATCAGACCAGGGTTCCCCCAGAAAAAGAAAAAAAAAGTGATGCCCAGGAAATGTGCATAAAACCGTTATAGGTGTGTCACTGATAATTGTGGAGCACAAAGTATCATGCCTAATCCAATCATAGTGGCCCCTTTTTCTATGCAGTGTTGCCAACTTGGCAACTTTGTCGCTAAATCTGGCGACTTTCCAAGCAACTTTTTTTGTCAAAAGCGACTAGCGACAAATCTAGCGACTTGTTCTGGTGTTATTGGAGACTTTGAGACTGACGTGAAAGCAGTTACTGCAGTTACTGTAGCAGGTGCTGCCGTGAGCCGTCTCGGTCTCACAGGAGCCTCCTGCAGTCAGAGAGAGGAGACTCTCCGCCCTCCAGACTGAAAATGAGTCCGCCGCTTAACCCGCCCCGGCTTATAGAGCGGAATGTGAATATTTCTTCACTGTCACACTAAAATAAATCACCTCAGTCACCTCGTCCACTGTGTGTGGCTCAGCTAAACACCTAGTCATCATGTCTCAGTCTAACTGTACGCTCATGAATACAGAAGTAGTGGGAATCAAACCCTGATTTCAAAAGCTGGCTGAAGCCGTTTATTTGAGATGATACACGGCCATACGGCCTGCATTGTGAGGCGGATTTCTGTCAAACTTTGTGATAAACACATGACAACTAAAATACATCCATTACAATTATGCAAATTAGGCGACTTCTAGGACAGCCAATAGCGACTTTTCTTGCTGAGGAGTTGGTAATACTGTTTCTATGGCACTGGCTGTCATTTCTCTTTTCACAAGTATGCTCCGCTGAGTGTCACAGTTCCCCTGAGTTGATTGGAGGGTTATTCACATCATCTCTTGTGCAGGGTGGGGACTGGCTCCTAATTAAGGACTGAGAGCCGCCTGGTGCAGTACCCTTCTTTCTCATTAAGGGTGTGATGATACCCTTAAAGGATTCCGAGAGGTGAGGATTTTCAGACCCAGGACACTCTAGTCCTTCCTCCACTTATTGCAGACCACAATTTAGCATTTCTGCCAGAAGCCCAGGGTTCTTATTTATAACCGTTGCATATGCACAAAATGGGGCCTGAAAGAGGCGTACGTATATATTCTTTGTCATAAACAGTCAAACCAACAGTGTTATTTGTGCTTTTACTATTATAAAAGATATAATGCAACTCAAACTTTAAATAAAATTTTGCTTAATATTTCATCATTTCATTTAGCGGACACTTTTATCCAAAGCGACTTACAATAAGTGCATTCAACCATGAGTACAAACTCAGAACAAGAATCAAGCAAGTAAAATTTCTTCAAGAAAGCCAAACTACAAAGTGCTATAAGTAAGTGCCACTTAATAATACTTACATTTTATCTGAGTACTCAAAGACGCTTTACATAGGGCAGAGACAAACAGAACAAAACAAAATAGAAAGACAATGGAGCAAACAAACAAACAGAACATTTTTGATACAAAAGGAAACTGGAGAAGCTGCAACCCATTGAGTCATGTAGTGGAGGTTAGGATGCAGGCGTTAGCAGGTGAAGGGTAGGATGCAGGGGTTAGCAGGTGAAGGGTAGGATGCAGGCATTAGCATGTGAAGGGTAGGATGCAGGCGTTAGCAGGTGAAGGGTAGGATGCAGGGGTTAGCAGGTGAAGGGTAGGATGCAGGCATTAGCATGTGAAGGGTAGGATGCAGGCGTTAGCAGGTGAAGGTTAGGATGCAGGCGTTAGCAGGTGAAGGGTAGGATGCAGGCGTTAGCAGGTGAAGGGTAGGATGCAGGCATTAGCATGTGAAGGGTAGGATGCAGGCGTTAGCAGGTGAAGGTTAGGATGCAGGCGTTAGCAGGTGAAGGGTAGGATGCAGGCGTTAGCAGGTGAAGGGTAGGATGCAGGCATTAGCATGTGAAGGGTAGGATGCAGGCGTTAGCAGGTGAAGGGTAGGATGCAGGGGTTAGCAGGTGAAGGGTAGGATGCAGGGGTTAGCAGGTGAAGGGTAGGATGCAGGCATTAGCATGTGAAGGGTAGGATGCAGGCGTTAGCAGGTGAAGGGTAGGATGCAGGGGTTAGCAGGTGAAGGGTAGGATGCAGGGATTAGCAGGTGAAGGGTAGGATGCAGGCATTAGCAGGTGAAGGGTAGGATGCAGGCGTTAGCAGGTGAAGGGTAGGATGCAGGGGTTAGCAGGTGAAGGGTAGGATGCAGGGGTTAGCAGGTGAAGGGTAGGGAGCAGGCGTTAGCAGGTGAAGGGTAGGGTGCAGGGGTTAGCAGGTGAGGGGTAGGATGCAGGCGTTAGCAGGTGAAGGGTAGGGAGCAGGCGTTAGCAGGTGAAGGGTAGGGTGCAGGGGTTAGCAGGTGAAGGGTAGGATGCAGGCGTTAGCATGTGAAGGGTAGGATGCAGGCATTAGCATGTGAAGGGTAGGATGCAGGCGTTAGCAGGTGAAGGTTAGGATGCAGGGGTTAGCAGGTGAAGGGTAGGATGCAGGGGTTAGCAGGTGAAGGGTAGGATGCAGGCGTTAGCATGTGAAGGGTAGGATGCAGGCATTAGCATGTGAAGGGTAGGATGCAGGCGTTAGCAGGTGAAGGTTAGGATGCAGGCGTTAGCAGGTGAAGGGTAGGATGCAGGCGTTAGCAGGTGAAGGGTAGGATGCAGGCATTAGCATGTGAAGGGTAGGATGCAGGCGTTAGCAGGTGAAGGTTAGGATGCAGGCGTTAGCAGGTGAAGGGTAGGATGCAGGCGTTAGCAGGTGAAGGGTAGGATGCAGGCATTAGCATGTGAAGGGTAGGATGCAGGCGTTAGCAGGTGAAGGTTAGGATGCAGGCGTTAGCAGGTGAAGGGTAGGATGCAGGCGTTAGCAGGTGAAGGGTAGGATGCAGGCATTAGCATGTGAAGGGTAGGATGCAGGCGTTAGCAGGTGAAGGGTAGGATGCAGGGGTTAGCAGGTGAAGGGTAGGATGCAGGGGTTAGCAGGTGAAGGGTAGGATGCAGGCGTTAGCATGTGAAGGGTAGGATGCAGGCGTTAGCAGGTGAAGGGTAGGATGCAGTGGTTAGCAGGTGAAGGGTAGGATGCAGGGGTTAGCAGGTGAAGGGTAGGATGCTGGCGTTAGCAGGTGAAGGGTAGGATGCAGGCGTTAGCAGGTGAAGGGTAGGATGCAGGGGTTAGCAGGTGAAGGGTAGGATGCAGGGGTTAGCAGGTGAAGGGTAGGGAGCAGGCGTTAGCAGGTGAAGGGTAGGGTGCAGGGGTTAGCAGGTGAGGGGTAGGATGCAGGCGTTAGCAGGTGAAGGGTAGGGAGCAGGCGTTAGCAGGTGAAGGGTAGGGTGCAGGGGTTAGCAGGTGAAGGGTAGGATGCAGGTGTTAGCAGGTGAAGGGTAGGGTGCAGGGGTTAGCAGGTGAAGGGTAGGATGCAGGGGTTAGCAGGTGAAGGGTAGGATGTAGGCGTTAGCAGGTGAAGGGTAGGGTGCAGGCGTTAGCAGGTGAAGGGTAGGATGCAGGCGTTAGCAGGTGAAGGGTAGGATGCAGGCGTTAGCAGGTGAAGGGTAGGATGCAGGCGTTAGCAGGTGAAGGGTAGGGTGCAGGGGTTAGCAGGTGAAGGGTAGGATGCAGGGGTTAGCAGGTGAAGGGTAGGATGCAGGGGTTAGCAGGTGAAGGGTAGGATGCAGGTGTTACCAGGTGAAGGGTAGGGTGCAGGCGTTACCAGGTGACGGGTAGGGTGCAGGGGTTAGCAGGTGACGGGTAGGGAGCAGGCATTACCAGGTGAAGGGTAGGATGCAGGCGTTACCAGGTGAAGGGTAGGGTGCAGGGGTTAGCAGGTGACGGGTAGGGTGCAGGGGTTAGCAGGTGACGGTAGGGAGCAGGCATTACCAGGTGAAGGGTAGGATGCAGGCATTACCAGGTGAAGGGTAGGGTGCAGGCGTTACCAGGTGACGGGTAGGGTGCAGGGGTTAGCAGGTGACGGGTAGGGAGCAGGCATTACCAGGTGAAGGGTAGGATGCAGGCGTTACCAGGTGAAGGGTAGGGTGCAGGGGTTAGCAGGTGAAGGGTAGGAAGCAGGCGTTAGCAGGTGAAGGGTAGGGTGCAGGGGTTAGCAGGTGAAGGGTAGGGTGCAGGCGTTACCAGGTGAAGGGTAGGCTGCAGGCGTTACCAGGTGAAGGGTAGGGTGCAGGGGTTAGCAGGTGACGGGTAGGGAGCAGGCATTACCAGGTGAAGGGTAGGATGCAGGCGTTACCAGGTGAAGGGTAGGGTGCAGGGGTTAGCAGGTGAAGGGTAGGGTGCAGGGATTAGCAGGTGAAGGGTAGGATGCAGGCATTACCAGGTGAAGGGTAGGATGCAGGCGTTAGCAGGTGAAGGGTAGGGTGCAGGGGTTAGCAGGTGAAGGGTAGGGTGCAGGCGTTAGCAGGTGAAGGGTAGGGAGCAGGCGTTAGCAGGTGAAGGGTAGGGAGCAGGCGTTAGCAGGTGAAGGGTAGGGAGCAGGGGTTAGCAGGTGAAGGGTAGGGTGCAGGCGTTAGCAGGTGAAGGGTAGGGAGCAGGCGTTAGCAGGTGAAGGGTAGGGAGCAGGTGTTAGCAGGTGAAGGGTAGGGAGCAGGCGTTAGCAGGTGAAGGGTAGGGAGCAGGCGTTAGCAGGTGAAGGGTAGGGAGCAGGCGTTAGCAGGTGAAGGGTAGGGTGCAGGCGTTAGCAGGTGAAGGGTAGGGTGCAGGCGTTAGCAGGTGAAGGGTAGGGTGCAGGCGTTAGCAGGTGAAGGGTAGGATGCAGGCGTTAGCAGGTGAAGGGTAGGATGCAGGCGTTAGCAGGGGTTAGCAGGTAAAGGAGAGTTTGAAGAGGTGTGTTTTGAGGGCTTGCTTGAATGAAGATAGGGTGGGAGCCTGACGGATGTGGAGGGCGTTCCAGAGGGGGGGGTGCAGCAGCTGAAGGCCCTGTCACCCAAGGTCCGGCGCTTGGTTGATGGTCTTCAGAGTGTTTGCATCTGCGGACCTGAGGCAACGGGTTGGGGCGTGGAGGGGGAGGAGGTCTGAAAGGTAGGGAGGGGCCAGGTTGTTTAGGGATTTGTAAGTGGTGAATAACATTTGTTTTTAACAAGTCAATCCTGTATTTGACCGGGAGCCTAGATAGATAGATAGATAGATATATACTTTATTAATCCTCAAGGGGAAATTTGTTGTCGTAGTAGCGCCTTACAACTTGAAGATACAAATAAACTTACAAGATAAAAGATAAAATATATAAAGAAGCAACAGGGATGAAAGATATATACAAAATAAAATTAAAATAAAGTAAAATATAAATATATATATATATATATATATATATATATATATATATATATATTTAAATATACACAATAAAATAGAATACAACTAACTGGAATGAAATATATTTACAGCTGCACAGTGTATTCATTAATTAAGCAAATTAAATGTAAACAATAGAGAGTGCAAAATGCAAAGTATGTACAGTATGTGAAGTGTAATAAGCATACACGTGTACAGTGATAATTAATCCACAGAGGATCTAGCAAGCGGTGACTTGTTGTAAAGCCGTAATGCCGTAGACAGGAATGTTCTCCTGTAGCGGTCCTTGTTGCAGCGGAGCGTGAGGAATCTGTTAGAGAAAGTGCTCCGCTGTCCTGCAGTAGGTGGTGGAGAGGGTGGTCCGGATTGTCCAATATGGACACAAGTTTCTTCAGTTTCCTCCTCTCCACCACCTGTTCCAGATACTCCAGCTTGCAGCCGATGATGGAGCCGGCCTTCTTAACTAGCTTGTTAAGTCTGTTGGTGTCTCTGGCTCCAATGCTGCTCCCCCAGCAGACAATGGAGAAGTATAGAGTGCTGGCCACAACCGACTGGTAGAACATCTCCAGCATCTTAATGCACACATTGAAGGATCGAAGATGTGTGCAGCAAGATGTTGGAGATGTTCTACCAGTCGATTGTGGCCAGTGCCCTGTACTTCGCCATTGTCTGCTGGGGGAGCAGCATTGGAGGTTGCGTAGGACCGGGGTGAATATGTTCATAGCGGCAGGTGGAAGTGAGCAATCGAGCGGCAGCGGAGTTTTGAACATATTGAAGTTTATTTAGGATTTTGTTGGGATAGCCATAAAGGATATTGTTGCAATAGTCAAGTCTGGAGGTTATGAGGGGATGGATGAGCGTTTCGGTGGTGGCAGAGGACAGGGAGGGCTGGAGGCGTCTAATGTTCTTGAGGTGAAAGAAGGCCGTTTTGGTGATGTGATTGGCGTGGGGTAGGAAAGAGAGGGTGGGGTCAAGAATGATACCGAGGTTGCGGATCTGGGTGGAGGGGTTGACGATGGAGCACTAAGGTGCTACTTTCTTTATTCAAGGTATAGTTGGAAAAGGTGTGTTTTTAGTTTGCGGCGGAAGATGTAGAGACTTTCTGCTGTCCTGATGTCAATGGGGAGCTCATTCAAACAGTCGTGACTTTGTTGAGTGTTTAGCTCGCAGTGACGGAGATACAAGCCGATTGGCAAGCGCTGTCTACTCGCTTGAGCACAGAGGAGAGACCAGACTACCGACTCGTGGTCATCTGATGAAATTATCATCGTCTGTAAGATACATCATCTCTGGTTAAGGAACGGCAGAACAGAGCAATACTCTTCTGCAGATATCACCAAGTACCGTCTGAGTTTTCATTCAGTGTTTGTGAGTAAAATCACTGCAGTGAACACAATTTTATTGATTAATTTATGGTATATACCATAGTGACAGATACAGAATACTGTACACAGAGAAACTGTAAACAGCTATCTGAAAAAATGATATCCAGAGTGGTGGATACCACCGATTGTCGCAATCATTTTGGAAGCAATCAGTCGGATTGCTGTAAACACATAAATATTATACGTGAGACTCGTGATATGTGATGCTGCATGGATACTCTGACACTAGGTTCGTTCGAGGTGAATTGCTTCTCGCCTGGGAAGTAGACGAGAGCAGTGGTAGCAGCAGGGGGTGTTAACTAAAAGCTGCAGTCAAGTCGGGCAGTTTTCAGCTGCCTTCAAAGAATACACAGGAAGTCAAAGAAACAGTGACTTCCTGTTAGATCCGATCTGTAGGCTACTTGTAGTCTACAGACCTCATTTGGATTTATTTACACGTGTTTGTAAATATATATTTATGTAGAAAGTGTGTTTAGCTGCATCCTCTTTTTTTGTCTGCCTGTGAACTACATTGCTGTTCATTTTGATGTGTTATATAAATTAAATTGATGTGTTGTATGAATTTCCGCCGGCGATGTTTGAGGCGGCGCGAACAGAGCGAAGGACGCGGCGCGAACAGAGCGCTAGTTGAAATATCCCAACGTCTTGCCGTCGCTGAATCAAACTGTTGCTGCTCCGCCTGAAGTAGCGCTGGTAGCGGCCGTCATTCAGACGCTGTTGTGAGACTCCGGATAATATTATGAACCCAGACACCATGGAGTTTGATGTTCCCACGTATGTGGAGTTTACACAACAAGTATAAAGCAGAACTAGTGGTTATTTCCATGGTGGATGGCGGAAGCGGTATCCGATTTACGGAGATAAGCCAGACGCAGTTCCTGGAGGAGTCGGTGAAATTCACCGAGCTGTGTGCGGCTACGGATGGTGTTATGAACCCAAACACGAGGGCGTTTGATGTTCCGACATGTTTTGTATAACGCAGAAATAATGGTTATTTATTCCATGGTCGATAGCGGAAATGAAAGCTCCTTTCACGGAGAGAAGCGACGGCGATAAGTCGCGGCGCGATTTCGCAATGGTGTGAACATCCTTTTTTCACTCGCGCGAGTAAACTGAAGCGGTAAACGCGGCGCGAAAAATTGTGTTGCGTTTGGTGTGAACGCAGCATAACAGCCAATCCGCTCTCTGATGTGGCAACAGCCAGGTGTTTCCCATCATGCATTGGGTGATGCAGTCAGTGGAGAGCAACTGCGGCACCTGGGTCTAAAGTCTGCGGCCGCCTCGCTTTCGTGATGTTATGGTTGACCATGTGTGCATGATGTCAGAGCAAGTTGGGATCAAGTCAGACACAAATCTACCAGCATCCATTGCGCTGATCGCCTGTGATCAATTCTGTTTGTGGCTCAGTGGTTAGCATGCCCGTCTTTCAATCAGAGGATCAGAGGTTCGAGTCCCGGCTCCGCTAGTCCATGTCAATGTGTCCTTGAGCAAGACACTTAACCCCGAATTGCTCCCCATACTGTACCTGTGTCTACAGTGTATAGAAAGAAAGAAAAAAAAATTTGGGATAAAAGCGTCAGCTAAATGAAATGTAAAGATCAGGACTGGCTCATCTCCAACGAGCTTACTGTTAAGACTGCGAGGAACTGTTAGGACTGCATCAATGGAAGAATTGGGAGTGAGCGAGTGTTCTTCCTCCTCTCGGTGGTGTCCAAAGTGGGTAAAGACCCACTGATCAGCAGCTCATGTTTATGCATCAATGATCATGAGGTGCTATGCATTGCCCATTTAAGGTTGAATGTGGGCGTGTAGAGGAATGTGAGGCTGAACCAGCTGAACACAGTTACAGGTTGATTTGTGATTCATAAAAATAAATAGCTCAACACTGAGGCTAGGCCTCATAGTTTGACGCTTAAGAGCACTGACCGTGCTTTGTTATTTGACACATTGGAGTGAGATATGCAGAGAGATATGCAGTACATATCAGTGTGCCCACTGATATGTACTGGCCTGTGATGTGCCCCGTGTGGAGTAGGAGATGGTACGGGTCTGGCTGTGGGTCATTGGAACTTCTTCTGGATCATAGTTACCTTTCCTTTACCTTTTGCAATGTCTTTGTGGCGGAAGAAGGCGTTCACAATCGCGATGTCCATGAAATGGTAAAAGAACGTTTTGTGGAGGACTTTATAATACCCTATCATGGCGTCAGAGAGGTCCACTCCACCCATGCACCTGGACAGAAGTACACAACATTGAGAAAAATATACCAAAACATAAATATATCAAGAACAGAAATTACTACACAAAAGGCATAAAACACAGTTGAATATATAGTATGTACCGGTTGTACTTGTTCATTGCTGGTGGAACTGGGATGTCATTGAATACCTAGTGCCCATCTGCACCTTTTACTCACCTTTGGACTGTCTCCTCCGTATGGGCTGTGTGGAGCGTTGAGCACATGAAGACGTCTCTCGTGTCTTGCCACTGGACAAAGAGGAGGGAGTCCTTCCTGATCCAGTGAATGCTGTCACAGGGAGATTTTGACACCAGAATGTTGACATTTGTTTTTTGTAATCCAATTCTGTTTGTGCGGCTAGCCCCGCACACCCAGATCCTCTTCTGAAGGAGGTTGCGGAAAAGGGTGGGACTCGTATACAAATTGTCAACTAAGAGCTTGTAGCCAGTGCCCAGCAACCGTGGGTCGATGAGCTCCATCACCGAATCATAACGAGTCCCTTAACACTCTGGAGTCTGCCAGAACGAAAAATGTGTATCCCCAGCAAACAGGCTTATTTTTCATGTATTGTTTTATTCCAATGCGGGCTTTGGAGGCAACCATTCGCTCATCGATGGCAATTTATTGGCTCAGGTGATAGTTCCTTTTCCAGACTTCCCTTATCTCCTCGTAGAGTGGTTTGATTTTGCAGTCGATCAAAGGCTGCAGTGCCTCTCTTTTGCTCCTTAGCAGTATACACCAACAAGCTACTGAGGTGAAGTGACCGGCAGATCCTAAGTAACTTCTTACCAGTCATTAACCGTTTCGGGAACACCAGTGTTCAGTAAATGCACAGCATTTTATTTACTACACCAATGTAGACAACAAAGGACATGAATGAAAACATGACTACACATGTAAACCTGGAAAAAGTTGAAAATACCTGTATTGGAATCATTGTATTGGTTTATTGTATATGTCCTTTCGCAACACCTAGTGGTGATTGTGAATAGCTGCACTGAAGAGGAAGTGAGCAAATAGTAAATATACCAGTGGCGGGCCATGGATTTGGTACCTATGCATGCCGTTTAGTTTAAAATCAGAGAGAGCTGGAGAGAGAAAACACTTTTTACAACACGTAATGAAGAGAAACTATATTTATATTGTGGGTTATTTTATAATGATGTCACAATCAGAATTTCAAAACATACCGACGTAAATAATAAATAAATAAGACGCATTCCGTCGGTAGAAATCGATCCTGCGCACATAAGCAGGACACATCACAGTATATTATGAGGGGCCGTTTAGGCCATAACTACTGAAACGCTCTCACACATACTACTGAAACGCTCTCACACATACTACTGAAACGCTCTCACACATACTACTGAAACGCTCTCACACATACTACTGAAACGCTCTCACACATACTACTGAAACGCTCTCACACATACTACTGAAACGCTTTCACACATACTACTGAAACGCTCTCACACATACTACTGAAACGCTCTCACACATACTACTGAAACGCTCTCACGCATACTACTGAAACGCTCTCACACATACTACTGAAACGCTCTCACACATACTACTGAAACGCTCTCACGCATACTACTGAAACGCTCTCACACATACTACTGAAACGCTTTCACACATACTACTGAAACGCTCTCACACATACTACTGAAACGCTCTCGCTCTCACACATACTACTGAAACGCTCTCACGCATACTACTGAAACGCTCTCGCTCTCACACATACTACTGAAACGCTCTCACACATACTACTGAAACGCTCTCACACATACCACTGAAACGCTCTCGCTCTCACACTCACTACTGAAACGCTCTCACTCATACTACTGAAATGCTCTCACACATACTACTGAAACGCTCTCGCTCTCACACTCACTACTGAAACGCTCTCACACATACCACTGAAACGCTCTCGCTCTCACACTCACTACTGAAACGCTCTCACACATACTACTGAAACGCTTTCACACATACTACTGAAACGCTCTCACACTCACTACTGAAATGCTCTCACATTCACTACTGAAATGCTCTCACACATACTACTGAAACGCTCTCACACTCACTACTGAAACGCTCTCACACTCACTACTGAAACGCTCTCACTCATACTACTGAAATGCTCTCACACATACTACTGAAATGCTCTCACACATACTACTGAAATGCTCTCACACATACTACTGAAACGCTCTCACACATACTACTGAAACGCTCTCACACATACTACTGAAACGCTCTCACACATACTACTGAAACGCTCTCACACTCACTACTGAAACGCTCTCACACATACTACTGAAACGCTCTCACACTCACTACTGAAACACTCTCACACATACTAATGAAACGCTCTCACACATACTAATGAAACACTCGTACATTCACTACTGAAACGCTCTTACACTCACTACTGAAACACTTACACATACATACATACTCTGTAAACCTATTCACGCTCATATATAAATGTAAATAATAAATGTGTATGTATAAGTTTTTCAGTTATATGTATGTATGCTCTTACATGAGGATGTGCAAGCGTCTCACATGTATTCATACAAGTCATTTCAGTAGTGACCGTGAGAGTGTTTCAATAGTGAATGTACGAGCGTTTCAGTAGTATGTATGAAAGACATCTCACTAGCATACGGAAGGTACTTCGGTTAAACCGGAAGGCGGAAGCAAAGAGTGCATGTTTTGAACAGCGACAACGCGCCAATCTTAGCCCGCAATTAATATATTTTTTTGTGATTGAATATGAAGGTGCAACTTCTATATATTTTGATCAGTCTGCAGGCCTTATTCGTAATTGGCAATCGCGATGACATCGTTGATTTTTTCAATAGGGTGCTGCGCTGTGTTCAATGCCTACAGCAAGACCCAGGAGAAGAGAGATGTTTTAGAGAGCCGGAAGTGGAATTAGTTCATAACAAGAGTCATTTCTTTTCATATCTAATCTGAAAGTAGACATAAATTGCCTCATAAATTGATAGTCAGCTAAAGGAGGGGATTTTGAAGGGCTTTTATTTTGTAATTAAACATCAACATGCCTTGATTGATAGTCTACTATTAACAGTGTTGTATAAAGTACCCAAAAGCCGTACTTGAGTAAAAGTAAAGATACCTTACTGGAAAAGTACTCCAGTAAAAGTAAAAGTCACCTATTAAAATACTACTTGAGTAAAAGTCTTAAAGTATCTGATATTTTCTGTACTTAAGTATCAAAAGTATTTTTCTGATATAAAATGTACTTAAGTATTGAAAGTAAAAGTACAAGTACATGCTTTTAATAAAAAAGCAATGGGTCAGAGTTTTGAGAATTATAAAGTTTATTCTTTTAAGTGCTGTGGCCACCGTGACCAAGGACAAGGAGTTGTGTTGATAAAATAACTCGGTTGGCTGTGATCCATCCATATATATTATGTTCAACATAATGTATTGTACCTAAGTATACTTTTGCATCTACTATGAACTTATCATCATAATTCTCCAAAAAGCAATATGACACTATGAAGGAGTTGTAACAGTGTGGTTATAAGTATGCTCATTCCGCCCGGAACAGAAAGAATGAATGAAAAATGTAAGTTAAATTAAAAAAATCAAGTCCGGAAAAATGTTTTATTGTGAAAAATTACCAGATACATCCGTCTGTGGTAACCTCAGACGGAACCTCTTGACACATGTCAATATGTTACGTTACCCTGAAAATGAAATTTAAGTCTGTTTCAACTCTGCCGGTGTTCTGGATTAAAACCAAGGCAGAGTATCCTGAGATCGCCAAAAAAGCACGAAAACCTGCTTCCATTTCCACATCCTGTCTTTGTGCAGCGGGTTATAAGTTAAGCAGTAGACTGGACTAAAGGTTTAGTTAGGAGTAGACTGGACATAACGAACACACGTCGGATGTCGTTGTCTCCTGTCTCTCCGAGGTCGGACCCGGTCCGTGACAATACTGTCTTCACGTAACCGGTCCGTGGCGCAATAATGGTTTGGGAGCGCTGGACTAGAGGATGTAGAGGGAAATGCATAATATTGTGATTCGCAAAACCTGCTTCGTGGAGTTTGTGTTCCACCACAGTCCCGGATGTGTTTTTATTTCTAAAGATAGATTTGATTTTGTAGCGAGTAACGAAGGTTTCAGGGGAAATGTATCGGAGTAAAAGTATAATTTTTCTTTGCAAAATGTAGTGAAGTAAAAGTAAAAGTAAACCGAAATATTAATAGTAAAGTAGAGTACATATATCCCCAAAAACTACTTAAGTACAGTAACGAAGTATTTCTACTTCGTTACTATACACCACTGACTATTAACATGAAGTGGAATTATTGTAATTTCCTTTCAACAAGCTTTTATTTTGAAATTGCCTTCATCGGAAGAGTCCTCTTATTTTGAAGTCAGTTTGTACACACTCGTACCGTAATGCCTAGTATAAACGCGTCCCGACAATCTATGTGCGGGCTGGCCCGACTGTGTTTTTCGAAGTGGAGGCTGGCCTGACCGCAGTGACACCAAGACGTTGCCTATGTCTGAACACAGTCCGACGGCTAATTCCAAAAAAAGAAGCAATTCCCTGCCAGTTAAAACCGAGTCCCATGCACTGGTTAAATTGCTCAATTGTTAAATCATATCGTGGGCGACATGGAAGGCCATTTCTGGCTGTAGGTGGAATCGGAGGAAGACAGTTTTCTTGATCTCTTCTTCTAGTTCTAAAGTCACCAAACCTATTAAAACAAAAACATATTGACTCCAAAAAAACAACCGTCTCTCCATCAGGTCCTTCCCTAGAGCGAACCATAGACAACATAGAATTTAGGGTAATGGTGTGGTCATCAAGCTCTCTAAAACATCTCTCTTCTCCTGGGTCTTGCTGTAGGCATTGAACGCAGCGCAGCACCCTATTGAAAAAATCAACGATGTCATCGCGATTGCCAATTACGAATAAGGCCTGCAGACTGATCAAAATATATAGAAGTTGCACCTTCATATTCAATCACAAAAAAATATATTAATTGCGGGCTAAGATTGGCGCGTTGTCGCTGTTCAAAACATGCACTCTTTGCTTCCGCCTTCCGGTTTAACCGAAGTACCTTCCGTATGCTAGTGAGATGTCTTTCATACATACTACTGAAACGCTCGTACATTCACTATTGAAACACTCACGGTCACTACTGAAATGACTTGTATGAATACATGTGAGACGCTTGCACATCCTCATGTAAGAGCATACATACATTTATTATTTACATTTATATATGAGCGTGAATAGGTTTACAGAGTATGTATGTATGTGTAAGTGTTTCAGTAGTGAGTGTAAGAGCGTTTCAGTAGTGAATGTACGAGTGTTTCATTAGTATGTGTGAGAGCGTTTCAGTAGTATGTGTGAGAGCGTTTCAGTAGTATGTGTGAGAGCGTTTCAGTAGTATGTGTGAGAGCGTTTCAGTAGTGAGTGTGAGAGCGTTTCAGTAGTGAATGTATGAGTGTTTCATTAGTATGTGTGAGAGCGTTTCAGTAGTATGTGTGAGAGCGTTTCAGTAGTATGTGTGAGAGTGTTTCATTAGTATGTGTGAGAGCGTTTCAGTAGTGAGTGTGAGAGCGTTTCAGTAGTGAGTGTGAGAGCGTTTCAGTAGTGAATGTATGAGTGTTTCATTAGTATGTGTGAGAGCGTTTCAGTAGTGAGTGTGAGAGCGTTTCAGTAGTATGTGTGAGAGCGTTTCAGTAGTGAGTGTGAGAGCGTTTCAGTAGTGAATGTATGAGTGTTTCATTAGTATGTGTGAGAGCGTTTCAGTAGTATGTGTGAGAGCGTTTCAGTAGTATGTGTGAGAGCGTTTCAGTAGTATGTGTGAGAGCGTTTCAGTAGTGAGTGTGAAAGCGTTTCAGTAGTATGTGTGAGAGCGTTTCAGTAGTTATGGCCTAAACGGCCCCTCATAGTATATAAATACTCAATGCAGTTTATTAAACGGGTAACAGACGACAGAGAAAACATCTCCACTCTGACACTCATGATAACTTTGTCTTTATTAATATAAGTATACTCATATTAATCGTATACTACTATAGTAGTTTAACACCATTAAATCAACTGAAAACATACGTTCATTTGTATCAATATTTGAAGTGTTTTTAAATTGGGAAGCATTTTTAATTGGGATGTTCGCTAAAAACTCTCCGGATAAAACTCCGTCAGCTGTTAAAGCGACTGACAGCGGATCAGATGAGATCAGCTGTCAGGCGGCACGCAGTCATCAGAAACCGACGTCGCTTCACGTGACGCTTCAGAGGAAAGGACGTCTCATGGCTCTTAAATCATGTTTCCTCGTGTCTTCTCTGACATATACAGAGTATACAAAGGCCCATCACTGACATATACAGAGTACCAGGAAGTGATGTTTAGGAAGTTCCTTTTGCCCAAGGACTCACAGGCCCAATCCCAATCTCCACGCTCATGGACTCACAGCCTTTTAGGCGCGTTCCAGCAAAGTCCTGAAGGGTTTGGGGCTGTCCCACTGTCAAATCCTCGAGTGTTTGAATCTCTGGCAGACATGTTGGAGCCCTTTATGAACCCTTTCCTGGTAAGTCAGCATGAGATGCAGACTTTGCATGAGATGCAGACTTTACCCATAATTAATAGCAATGTGACGTTAAACACGCAGTTACCAATGGAAGCATGGATACATACAAAAAAGGTTATTTGGTATTGTTGGTTAGTTTACTGTCAACTACATATGGATGTATACGTGTTTTGTAGTTTGGTGCTTGTGTAAATGGCATTTACTGTTGTATTTCATCTTTTTGTACAGGAATTGTAATATTTTGAAGCATCTGTACACTTTGTTTATGCCAGTAATCTTATCTACTGAAAGGTGGTACACTGGTACGTACAAAGGCATTTTTGTGTTCTTTTTCAGTTTTCGAAAATTACATAATTTCTTTCATTAAATTATGCCAAACGCATCAACCCGTCTGTTCCTTGGAGAATATAATATCAAGCTGGCTGTACAGCTGAAAAATATGTTTTCCGCAACAGCTTTTAGTGAGGACAGCACAATACCACTTAACTCTAGGACTAGTTAACCACAACAACCAAGGAATATTCTGTTAAGACATTTGAAGGGTTTTTTAGAGCTTAGTTTGTCACAATTGGACTTGTACAGTGTAAGGTTTATTGTGTACATTACAAATGCATGAAATATGATAATTAATAAGGGATATTATTATGAATAATGTGTAATTGTATGCATATGAAGGTCACTGTTTTTATTAATGATTAATGTGTGAATGGATTTTAAAACAACGTTTGCAATAGTGCAAGTGGATGCCGGTGGACTGTTTTATTAGACGGAAGTGTAGTTCTCTTGTTCGCCTGAGGTGGCGGAGCTGAACATTGACTTTATGAAGCAGCAGACAACCCGGTCTGTAGAAGAAGACTAGCTCAGCCCTTAAGCTGCAGGCCAGTGAACATGGAGTTTGTTGGAAAAGGTGTGAAAGTATGACTTTTAACCAGTAGGAAGGGCTTTAAGCTCCATGTGTGATAGTATGAACTAACCTACGCGCGGTAGAGGAGGGTCTATCTCTCCGGTGACGCGAGCGAAGCGGACGTGCGAGTCAGTAGAGTCCGCTGAGGAAGGAGGGGCCCGATCGACATGCATAAGCTGTTTTTGTGATCATTCTTTTATTAAATACTTTTTAATTATAACTCATCGAATCCTGGACCTTTACTCCTCATGACCACCCGGGATTTTTATGAATACTCTTCACATTCAATCAGGTGCTTCAATTTCTGCAGAGATTTGGCCTTCTAGAATCACCCTAACACTTTGTGCAGATCCTGGGTCAGTTTTGAATAGATTTTACTAACTATCGTACAGTATTATGTTCAGCTATAACAAAGCATTCTGTATTTGCTGATTCACACCTCTGGTTCGCTTCCTCTCCAAAGCAATGGTCACTGAGGCTCATGGGAGCTCTGGTATTTTTCAGGGTTATTTATCAGAAACAAAGAGGGATCATTTATAAACATTGAAGGGAGTGTAAAGCAGCCTTGTGTTGAGGAAGAAAGAAGCTGAGCAAGGGCAGCTAATAATAATAATATTCATTGTGTATCACATTTTAACAGATATCGTGTCTAAAATCTTCAGTGGAGTAGAACATAAAGGGCATAAGATGGACATATGTACTACCTCACTGAAGTAAATTCATTTAGTTACTAGCCGTTTGTGGCGTGCGTGAAGAGGAAACACATGTAAAGGATTTCTATCAGCAACCTCCTAAATACTAGTTGTAGAAAGTAATGATACTTTACTTGAATATCACCATTGTATGCAACTGTATACTTCTACTCCAATTCTGCTAAGAGTGATTCAGTCACTTTTATTTTACTTAGTTGAAATGCTGATTTATTCATGCGCACTAAGGACATTGTTAATATAAATGTGAAAATGTCATGTTCTTTCACTCAGTGATATTAATAGGCTGATGTATATCATATATATATATAAATATATATATATATATATATATATATATATATATATATATATATATATATACACTGTGGCAAACCAGGAGGAAAGGAGGAGCAGAGAGAGCGCAGGAGGCGGATCCCCAAGCTCAGGTTGGGGGAGGTGATCAAGGGAATGTACTTCCCAGTGCAGGTGCTGCAGCCAATCGGCACCTGGCATTGGACACACCTGCAGCCCATCAGGTGATTAGAGGGGACATATAATCTCAGAGCTGGGAAGCAGAGGGGGAGGAAATACAGACTGGACAGGAGGCTAGGAGGATCCCCTGAACCCAGGAGAGGAGCCGCCACAGACACGAGGTAAACCGTGTATTAAACTTCTCTCCTCTGATCTGCCCTCACAGAGCAAAGGACGCTGCTCGTGAGACCGAAGACCCCGACCGGGAGGAACCTTTTGTTGAGTTTAACCCCATTCCCCTTGACCCCAAACCTGTTTATTAAAGGACCCTTTTTGTTAACGTACTAATGTCTCTGAGTCTCCTATTTTATTGTTGAATCTTGCCTCCAAGTCCCCCGGATTGCCACATTTGGTGGAGAATGCGGGCATAGCAATCCGTCGCTAAAGATTCACAATAAAATAGATACTCTGAGAGGAAGACACCCAGTGCTATGGAGAACGCACTAGCCCAGCTGATACAGAACCAAACTCAGCAGGCCCAGAGCCTTAGAGCGTTACAGGACGCGATGACCACTCTGGGGCAGCATCTGATTAAACCAGAGAGGCCTACACAGCCCAGTAAAGTGTTCACCAAGCAGACTGGTGAGGATGACATTGAAGCCTACCTAGAGGTTTTTGAAAGAACGGCAAAGAGGGTGGGCTGGCCTGAAGCAGAGTGGGCAGGTCTACTTGGCCCTTTTTTGACAGGCGATGCGCAAAAAGCCTGTCGGGACCTCTCCCTTGCCGAAGTGAACAATTATGAGGCATTAAAAGCAGCCATCTTAGCCCATTATGGTCATAACCTCCAGACAAGGGCGCAACAATTCCACTCCTGGTCATATGACGCTACGGCCCCAGTGCGGCCGCAGGTTGCGACCCTTATGCGGCTGACACACAGTTGGCTAACCACGGGAGATGGACCCCCCGCCCTGGACAGAGTGGTAATGGACCGTTGTGTTAGAGCACTACCTGGGGATGCCAAACTACACGCCTCCCGAAGCAGCCCGAAGACGGTGGATGACCTAGTGGAACTCTTGGAAAACCACCAGGTCACAGTGGAGCTGATGCGGAGCAGTCGGCAAGAGCCACGGTTGAGGAAGGGAGGCCCGGAGACACCGCCCCACGGCCAGATTCCACAGGTTGCGCACCCCAAGTCACCACCCCAACGTCGACCCCTGGTGAATCAGGACCGCCGGAAGTGCTTCACCTGTGGCCAAGAAGGACATTTAGCGTGGAGTTGTCCGGGGAATGAGGTACTGATGCCGACGGCGGGCTCATCAGATCCACAGCCGAAGGCCGGCAGCTACCTGACAACTTGCTGGGCCCATGAGGGTGCAAGGGCCCCAAAGCTTCCTGTCAGAATAGGGGACCAGGATGCAGAAGCCCTACTGGACTCAGGGAGTGCAGTCACCCTCCTACGTCCAGGGCTGACAACAGGTCCCAGGGGGCCCCCTATCCCAGTATCCTGTGTCCATGGGGATTCACGAAATTATCCTACCACCCACATTAAGGTCCAGACCACAAGGGGCACTTTCGAAGTCCTGGCGGGAGTGGTAGATAATTTGCCAGTACCAGTGCTGATTGGTCGGGACTGCCCCATATTCTGGCGGTTGTGGGCCCACAGGATGACTGACAGCCGGAGAAGCCGCAGACCTCGGGGTCCCCGGAAGGCCGAAGTGGTACATGCCTGTGCCGCACCGTCTAGCCCGACTGGTTCATCGGGAGGAGAGACGGATGAAGAAACCCTAACCACAGCAGAGGCCCCGGCGAGGGAGGACCCACAGCCGACAGAGGCCTCGTCAAACGAAGTTTTTTCCGAGTTCCCCCTGGCAGAAGAGGAAAATGCTGTCAGCACAGGACAGTTTGGGACCGCCCAGTTGGAAGACCCCAACCTGGAACAAGCCAGACAGAACCTGGCCGTGGTCGAGGGGAAACCGGAGGAAGGGGTGAGTGTTGCCACCTTCCCACATTTTTCGGTGAAAAATGGCCTCCTATATAGGGTAGCTAAGCTGGGGGAATCTATTGTTGAACAGTTGCTAGTCCCTAAACGCTATGTTCCGAAAGTGTTGTACCTAGCCCATTCCCACCTGTTGGGAGCTCATCTGGGAGTAGAGAAGACCTACGACAGAATCCTGGGTCGCTTCTACTGGCCAGGGGTGAAGAGGGCGGTCCAGGATTACTGCAAAAGCTGCCGGGAGTGCCAGAAGACAGCTCCAAAGGTACACTACCAGAATCCCCTGATCCCATTACCCTTAATTGATGTTCCCTTCCAGAGAGTGGCCATGGATATAGTAGGGCCCCTGCCGAAGTCCAGTAGGGGGCATCGTTATATCCTGGTCATCATGGACTATGCCACCCGCTACCCCGAGGCAGTCCCATTACGCACTGCAAATGCTAAGGCCGTGGCCAGAGAACTGTTCCTCCTCTGTAGTCGAGTAGGCATTGTGAAAGAGCTCCTAACTGACCAGGGAAGCTGCTTCATGTCTCGGGTAATGAAGGAGATGTGCAAGTTGTTGAAGGTGAGCCAAATAAGAACCTCTGTGTACCACCCACAGACTGATGGCCTGGTAGAACGTTTTAATAAGACCCTAAAACAAATGCTGAGGAAGACTATTGAGGTGGATGGGAAAAACTGGGACCAACTAATCCCCTTTGTCTTATTTTCAATCAGAGAAGTTCCCCAGGCTTCCACAGGGTTCTCGCCATTTGAGTTGCTGTACGGACGGAGACCCAGGGGCATGCTGGATCTGGCTAAAGAAGCCTGGGAACAGCAGCCATCACCCCACCGCTCCATAATAGAGTATGTTGACCAGATGCAGACGAGGATGGGTAAAATATGGCCTCTAGTGCGGGAGCATATGCAGCAAGCACAACGCGCTCAAGCCCAAATCTACAACCGGAAAGCTCAAGTGCGGGAGTTCCAGCCCGGTGAGTTCGTCTTGGTCCTGGTTCCAACGGCCGAATGCAAGTTCCTGGCCAAGTGGCACGGGCCCTATGAAGTGATTGAGAGGGTGAGCGAGGTCAACTATAAGGTGAGACAACCTGGGAGAAGGAAACCCTGTCAACTTTATCACATTAATCTCTTGAAGAAGTGGCATAGCTCTGACAATGTTCCGATACCAGCCTTAACCGTTGGCATCCCAGATCCTGTCCCTTCACAGGTAACTCTAGGCCCCCAGTTGGGCCCGGCCCACCGACAAGACATGATGGAACTGACCAGCCAGTTCAAGGATGTGTTTTCTGACCTACCGGGACGCACCAGTGTGATCCAGCATGACATAATCACGGAGCCAGGAAAGAAGGTGAGGCTTCGGCCCTATCGCATTCCGGAGGCAAAAAGGGAGACTATCAAAGAAGAGGTGAGAAAGATGTTGGAAATGGGGGTTATAGAGGAGTCACACAGTGCCTGGTCCAGCCCAATTGTTCTGGTTCCCAAACCAGATGGCACAGAGAGATTCTGTAATGACTTTAGGAAAGTGAATGAAATCTCTAAATTTGATGCCTACCCTATGCCGAGGGTAGATGAATTGATTGAGCGACTAGGCCCAGCCCGGTTTGTGTCCACTCTTGATCTCACCAAGGGTTACTGGCAGGTTCCCCTCACCGAAAGAGCCAAAGAAAAGACAGCCTTTGCTACCCCGGAAGGTCTGTATCACTACAAAGTCCTGCCCTTCGGCGTCCATTGAGCGCCAGCTACCTTCCAGAGGATGATGGACCAGGTGCTCCGACCTCATCGGGAGTATGCAGCTGCCTACTTGGACGATGTGATCGTTCACAGTCCCGACTGGACCTCCCACGTAGGCCACTTGAGAGCTGTCTTGGGAAGCCTACGGCAAGCTGGCCTAACTGCCAATCCCAAAAAGTGTCACCTTGGTCTAGAAGAGGCACAGTACCTCGGCTACACTATTGGGAGGGGCAGTGTAAAGCCCCAACTCCGGAAGGTGGAAGCCATCACCACCTGGCCTAAGCCAGCGACGAAAAAGCAAGTAAAAATGTTCCTGGGACTAGTTGGCTATTATCAGTGTTTTATCCCTCACTTTGCTACCATTGCAGGACCCTTACACGAAATGACAAAGAACAGCCAGCCACACCATGTGCTCTGGAGTGCCGAAGCAGACGAAGCGTTTGCAACCCTTCAGAAGGCCTTATGCACCGAGCCGGTGTTGAGTACACCAAACTTTGGGGACACGTTCGTCGTCCATGCAGATGCATCAGGATCAGGGGTGGGAGCTGTGATGTCCCAGGTTAGGGGAGGGGAGGAACACCCAGTGACCTATATTAGCCGTAAGTTGCTAAAACACGAAATGAACTATTCAACTGTAGAGAAGGAATGTCTGGCAATTAAGTGGGCCCTGACCAAGCTGCGATATTACCTCCTGGGCAGAAGATTCACCCTGGTAACAGACCATGCACCATTAAAATGGATGTCAACAGCCAAGGACACTAATGCACGGGTTACAAGGTGGTTTTTGGAGTTGCAAAACTTTAATTTTTCTGTTGAGCACAGATCTGGAAAAGCCCATGGAAATGCCGATGCCCTGTCCAGGAGAGATGAATGCTGGTTGGTTGACGCTCCCAGCCGCCACCTGGAGCTGGTGGAGGGGGTGTGTGGCAAACCAGGAGGAAAGGAGGAGCAGAGAGAGCGCAGGAGGCGGATCCCCAAGCTCAGGTTGGGGGAGGTGATCAAGGGAATGTACTTCCCAGTGCAGGTGCTGCAGCCAATCGGCACCTGGCATTGGACACACCTGCAGCCCATCAGGTGATTAGAGGGGACATATAATCTCAGAGCTGGGAAGCAGAGGGGGAGGAAATACAGACTGGACAGGAGGCTAGGAGGATCCCCTGAACCCAGGAGAGGAGCCGCCACAGACACGAGGTAAACCGTGTATTAAACTTCTCTCCTCTGATCTGCCCTCACAGAGCAAAGGACGCTGCTCGTGAGACCGAAGACCCCGACCGGGAGGAACCTTTTGTTGAGTTTAACCCCATTCCCCTTGACCCCAAACCTGTTTATTAAAGGACCCTTTTTGTTAACGTACTAATGTCTCTGAGTCTCCTATTTTATTGTTGAATCTTGCCTCCAAGTCCCCCGGATTGCCACATTTGGTGGAGAATGCGGGCATAGCAATCCGTCGCTAAAGATTCACAATAAAATAGATACTCTGAGAGGAAGACACCCAGTGCTATGGAGAACGCACTAGCCCAGCTGATACAGAACCAAACTCAGCAGGCCCAGAGCCTTAGAGCGTTACAGGACGCGATGACCACTCTGGGGCAGCATCTGATTAAACCAGAGAGGCCTACACAGCCCAGTAAAGTGTTCACCAAGCAGACTGGTGAGGATGACATTGAAGCCTACCTAGAGGTTTTTGAAAGAACGGCAAAGAGGGTGGGCTGGCCTGAAGCAGAGTGGGCAGGTCTACTTGGCCCTTTTTTGACAGGCGATGCGCAAAAAGCCTGTCGGGACCTCTCCCTTGCCGAAGTGAACAATTATGAGGCATTAAAAGCAGCCATCTTAGCCCATTATGGTCATAACCTCCAGACAAGGGCGCAACAATTCCACTCCTGGTCATATGACGCTACGGCCCCAGTGCGGCCGCAGGTTGCGACCCTTATGCGGCTGACACACAGTTGGCTAACCACGGGAGATGGACCCCCCGCCCTGGACAGAGTGGTAATGGACCGTTGTGTTAGAGCACTACCTGGGGATGCCAAACTACACGCCTCCCGAAGCAGCCCGAAGACGGTGGATGACCTAGTGGAACTCTTGGAAAACCACCAGGTCACAGTGGAGCTGATGCGGAGCAGTCGGCAAGAGCCACGGTTGAGGAAGGGAGGCCCGGAGACACCGCCCCACGGCCAGATTCCACAGGTTGCGCACCCCAAGTCACCACCCCAACGTCGACCCCTGGTGAATCAGGACCGCCGGAAGTGCTTCACCTGTGGCCAAGAAGGACATTTAGCGTGGAGTTGTCCGGGGAATGAGGTACTGATGCCGACGGCGGGCTCATCAGATCCACAGCCGAAGGCCGGCAGCTACCTGACAACTTGCTGGGCCCATGAGGGTGCAAGGGCCCCAAAGCTTCCTGTCAGAATAGGGGACCAGGATGCAGAAGCCCTACTGGACTCAGGGAGTGCAGTCACCCTCCTACGTCCAGGGCTGACAACAGGTCCCAGGGGGCCCCCTATCCCAGTATCCTGTGTCCATGGGGATTCACGAAATTATCCTACCACCCACATTAAGGTCCAGACCACAAGGGGCACTTTCGAAGTCCTGGCGGGAGTGGTAGATAATTTGCCAGTACCAGTGCTGATTGGTCGGGACTGCCCCATATTCTGGCGGTTGTGGGCCCACAGGATGACTGACAGCCGGAGAAGCCGCAGACCTCGGGGTCCCCGGAAGGCCGAAGTGGTACATGCCTGTGCCGCACCGTCTAGCCCGACTGGTTCATCGGGAGGAGAGACGGATGAAGAAACCCTAACCACAGCAGAGGCCCCGGCGAGGGAGGACCCACAGCCGACAGAGGCCTCGTCAAACGAAGTTTTTTCCGAGTTCCCCCTGGCAGAAGAGGAAAATGCTGTCAGCACAGGACAGTTTGGGACCGCCCAGTTGGAAGACCCCAACCTGGAACAAGCCAGACAGAACCTGGCCGTGGTCGAGGGGAAACCGGAGGAAGGGGTGAGTGTTGCCACCTTCCCACATTTTTCGGTGAAAAATGGCCTCCTATATAGGGTAGCTAAGCTGGGGGAATCTATTGTTGAACAGTTGCTAGTCCCTAAACGCTATGTTCCGAAAGTGTTGTACCTAGCCCATTCCCACCTGTTGGGAGCTCATCTGGGAGTAGAGAAGACCTACGACAGAATCCTGGGTCGCTTCTACTGGCCAGGGGTGAAGAGGGCGGTCCAGGATTACTGCAAAAGCTGCCGGGAGTGCCAGAAGACAGCTCCAAAGGTACACTACCAGAATCCCCTGATCCCATTACCCTTAATTGATGTTCCCTTCCAGAGAGTGGCCATGGATATAGTAGGGCCCCTGCCGAAGTCCAGTAGGGGGCATCGTTATATCCTGGTCATCATGGACTATGCCACCCGCTACCCCGAGGCAGTCCCATTACGCACTGCAAATGCTAAGGCCGTGGCCAGAGAACTGTTCCTCCTCTGTAGTCGAGTAGGCATTGTGAAAGAGCTCCTAACTGACCAGGGAAGCTGCTTCATGTCTCGGGTAATGAAGGAGATGTGCAAGTTGTTGAAGGTGAGCCAAATAAGAACCTCTGTGTACCACCCACAGACTGATGGCCTGGTAGAACGTTTTAATAAGACCCTAAAACAAATGCTGAGGAAGACTATTGAGGTGGATGGGAAAAACTGGGACCAACTAATCCCCTTTGTCTTATTTTCAATCAGAGAAGTTCCCCAGGCTTCCACAGGGTTCTCGCCATTTGAGTTGCTGTACGGACGGAGACCCAGGGGCATGCTGGATCTGGCTAAAGAAGCCTGGGAACAGCAGCCATCACCCCACCGCTCCATAATAGAGTATGTTGACCAGATGCAGACGAGGATGGGTAAAATATGGCCTCTAGTGCGGGAGCATATGCAGCAAGCACAACGCGCTCAAGCCCAAATCTACAACCGGAAAGCTCAAGTGCGGGAGTTCCAGCCCGGTGAGTTCGTCTTGGTCCTGGTTCCAACGGCCGAATGCAAGTTCCTGGCCAAGTGGCACGGGCCCTATGAAGTGATTGAGAGGGTGAGCGAGGTCAACTATAAGGTGAGACAACCTGGGAGAAGGAAACCCTGTCAACTTTATCACATTAATCTCTTGAAGAAGTGGCATAGCTCTGACAATGTTCCGATACCAGCCTTAACCGTTGGCATCCCAGATCCTGTCCCTTCACAGGTAACTCTAGGCCCCCAGTTGGGCCCGGCCCACCGACAAGACATGATGGAACTGACCAGCCAGTTCAAGGATGTGTTTTCTGACCTACCGGGACGCACCAGTGTGATCCAGCATGACATAATCACGGAGCCAGGAAAGAAGGTGAGGCTTCGGCCCTATCGCATTCCGGAGGCAAAAAGGGAGACTATCAAAGAAGAGGTGAGAAAGATGTTGGAAATGGGGGTTATAGAGGAGTCACACAGTGCCTGGTCCAGCCCAATTGTTCTGGTTCCCAAACCAGATGGCACAGAGAGATTCTGTAATGACTTTAGGAAAGTGAATGAAATCTCTAAATTTGATGCCTACCCTATGCCGAGGGTAGATGAATTGATTGAGCGACTAGGCCCAGCCCGGTTTGTGTCCACTCTTGATCTCACCAAGGGTTACTGGCAGGTTCCCCTCACCGAAAGAGCCAAAGAAAAGACAGCCTTTGCTACCCCGGAAGGTCTGTATCACTACAAAGTCCTGCCCTTCGGCGTCCATTGAGCGCCAGCTACCTTCCAGAGGATGATGGACCAGGTGCTCCGACCTCATCGGGAGTATGCAGCTGCCTACTTGGACGATGTGATCGTTCACAGTCCCGACTGGACCTCCCACGTAGGCCACTTGAGAGCTGTCTTGGGAAGCCTACGGCAAGCTGGCCTAACTGCCAATCCCAAAAAGTGTCACCTTGGTCTAGAAGAGGCACAGTACCTCGGCTACACTATTGGGAGGGGCAGTGTAAAGCCCCAACTCCGGAAGGTGGAAGCCATCACCACCTGGCCTAAGCCAGCGACGAAAAAGCAAGTAAAAATGTTCCTGGGACTAGTTGGCTATTATCAGTGTTTTATCCCTCACTTTGCTACCATTGCAGGACCCTTACACGAAATGACAAAGAACAGCCAGCCACACCATGTGCTCTGGAGTGCCGAAGCAGACGAAGCGTTTGCAACCCTTCAGAAGGCCTTATGCACCGAGCCGGTGTTGAGTACACCAAACTTTGGGGACACGTTCGTCGTCCATGCAGATGCATCAGGATCAGGGGTGGGAGCTGTGATGTCCCAGGTTAGGGGAGGGGAGGAACACCCAGTGACCTATATTAGCCGTAAGTTGCTAAAACACGAAATGAACTATTCAACTGTAGAGAAGGAATGTCTGGCAATTAAGTGGGCCCTGACCAAGCTGCGATATTACCTCCTGGGCAGAAGATTCACCCTGGTAACAGACCATGCACCATTAAAATGGATGTCAACAGCCAAGGACACTAATGCACGGGTTACAAGGTGGTTTTTGGAGTTGCAAAACTTTAATTTTTCTGTTGAGCACAGATCTGGAAAAGCCCATGGAAATGCCGATGCCCTGTCCAGGAGAGATGAATGCTGGTTGGTTGACGCTCCCAGCCGCCACCTGGAGCTGGTGGAGGGGGTGTGTGGCAAACCAGGAGGAAAGGAGGAGCAGAGAGAGCGCAGGAGGCGGATCCCCAAGCTCAGGTTGGGGGAGGTGATCAAGGGAATGTACTTCCCAGTGCAGGTGCTGCAGCCAATCGGCACCTGGCATTGGACACACCTGCAGCCCATCAGGTGATTAGAGGGGACATATAATCTCAGAGCTGGGAAGCAGAGGGGGAGGAAATACAGACTGGACAGGAGGCTAGGAGGATCCCCTGAACCCAGGAGAGGAGCCGCCACAGACACGAGGTAAACCGTGTATTAAACTTCTCTCCTCTGATCTGCCCTCACAGAGCAAAGGACGCTGCTCGTGAGACCGAAGACCCCGACCGGGAGGAACCTTTTGTTGAGTTTAACCCCATTCCCCTTGACCCCAAACCTGTTTATTAAAGGACCCTTTTTGTTAACGTACTAATGTCTCCGAGTCTCCTATTTTATTGTTGAATCTTGCCTCCAAGTCCCCCGGGTTGCCACAACACACACACACACACACACACACACACACACACACACACACACACACACACACACACATACATATATATATTAGTGCTGTCAAACGATTAAAATATTTAATGGCGGTTAATCGCATTTGTCATAGTTAACTCGCGATTAATCGCAATTAATCACAATTTTTTTTTCTTCATTTTAATGCTTTTATCAACATGAAAAAGTGGATTGGCTTGCTTTATGCAAATGTTTTATTTTATTGAAAAACAACTGCCAAACAGGGCGGTACAAAATGAAATTATAAAGTGCACATTTCAGGTAAACAAGGGTTTACAATATAACATTATAAAGTGCACATTTCAGGTAAACAAGGGTTTACAAAATGAGAGAGAGAGAGCTATGAACATAGCAGTCAGGCTCTCGAAGGCAATTCGTAGGTCCTGTCGTTGGATGCGATGCGTATTCTATCAGCTAGTCCCTCGTCCTCCACAACGTTAACAGGCTACACGCAGTAGCCACCCATTTAGCTATGGCTGCAATAAGTTTGCTCTTCATTGTGGTGTCCATGTGTTTCTGAAGTCATCCATTCTTGTCTGCTATGACGAGGGGGCGCAGAGTTAGCATCAGCTGTGTGCTTGGCCATCAAGTGGTGTTTCAGACTGGATAGGCTACGATGATAGCTCAGTTCACAATGACTAATGGCTCATACCACTTTGGTCTTGTCAAGGGAACCATCTGACAACTTTTTGAAAGTAAACTTTCCATTCATTAGCGTCTTATCATTCATTTTGCCGTATCGCGCTCACCATTCATTCATTTCAAACCGTAACGTTAGCCTAGCTTCCAAGCCCAAACGGCGTGCCTATTGTTTTGCTTCCGGTTGAGCTACATCCGCCGTGGCGCTCGCGAGAAAAACATTGAGAAATTAAAATGCATTAACGCCGTTAATAAAATTGACGGCGTTAAAATTGGTTTGCGTTAACGCCGTTAATAACGCGCTAATATGACAGCACTAATATATATACACTCACCTAAAGGATTATTAGGAACACCATACTATTAGTGTTTGACCCCCTTTCGAAAATCCCAGTAACTGAGCAGATTGTGAAATACTCAGACCGGCCCGTCTGGCACCAACAACCATGCCACGCTCAAAATTGCTTAAATCACCTTTCTTTCCCATTCTGACATTCAGTTTGGAGTTCAGGAGATTGTCTTGACCAGGACCACACCCCTAAATGCATTGAAGCAACTGCCATGTGATTGGTTGATTAGATAATTGCATTAATGAGAAATTGAACAGGTGTTCCTAATAATCCTTTAGGTGAGTGTGTGTGTATATATATATATATATATATATACACACACACACATACCAAAATAGGCTACATATCATGATTTATTTTGTGAAATCAAGCAATTCTATGTTAAATCAGACCGCACCCCTTATAGCCAGAATGGAATGACCCTTTCTTTCTAAAACACATTTTATTCCACTGCAATAATTGGCTGAGATTGGCAGTCGAATCAGGGACTAATGCCGTGTTCACACCGGACGCGGCGCGAATTTTCGCGCCGCGTTCACCGCGGAAGTTTAGTCGCGCGAGTGAAACGAGGGTGTTCACACCAAACTCGAAACATCGCGCCGCGAAAGGGGCGTGGCTTATCTCAGTCACTTGTCTCTGTGAAAGGAGCTTTCATTTCCGCTATCGACCATGGAATAAATAACCACTAGTTTTGCTTTATACTTGTTGTGGAAGTTCCAAACATATCGGAACATGAAACGCCCTCGTGTTTGGGTTCATAACACCATCCGTAGCCGCACACAGCTCGGTGAATTTCTCCGACTCCTCCAGGAAATGCGTCTGGCTTCTCCGTAAAACGGATACCGATTCTGCCATCCACCATGGAATTAACCACTAGTTCTGCTTTATACTTGTTGTGTAAACTCCACATGTGTCGGAACATCAAACTCCATGGTGTCTGGGTTCATAATATTATCCGTAGTCCCACAACAGTGTCTGAATGACGGCCGCTGCCAGCGCTGGTTCTGGCGAAGCAGCAGCAGTTTCATTCGGGACCGGCAAGACGGCGGTGATGATGGGCGGAGCTTCTCAACGCTGATTCTCAACGCTGATTGGCTGCCGCAACTTTGCGTCACGCGAATTCTCCGCTGGAGTTGGGAGAATTGAACTCACGCGAATTCGCGCCGCGTCCTTCGCTCTGTTCGCCCCTCGTCAAACGCTCTGTTCGCGCCGCCTCAAACGCGTCTATCGCGCCGCCCCGCGAAAAAATCGCCGATTCGCGGGGCGGCGCGTCTGTGGATTGACTTTGCATGTAATCTGGTCGCGCCGCAAATTCGCGCCGCGTCCGGTGTGAACACGGCATTAGATCTTAGAAATAAATTGATATTAGACTTTGATCATATTGTTGAATAGGCTAGTATTTGTGGTTACCCCTTAATATTACATTCCAAAAAGAAGATCTGAGTACTTCCTATATCAAAATTCTCAATTACAGAAAATGTGACAATAACACATGATGTAAATCACTAAAATCACTGGATATGCCTTTTGAACTACTCAATGCCAGTTCCAAATGTGGCCCCTGTCCTTTTTCTCTGCCTAAGGTGACTAGGGCCCTGGCCCCCACCTCCAGCGTTAGCTGTTAGCCCCTAGCCAGCTGTAATGCATGCCCTGCAGGAATACTGTAGCCACCCCTACATCCCTGACCCCACCCATTAATGGCCAGCATCACAGTTGTCCATCTCCCACACTGTAGAAAGCAGTCCAGTTAACACAACTGATAACATACTGGTACTTATGGATTATACAAGCTACAATGACATGCCTATAGCTTTCTCTGTTCCGTCTGTGATGGGGAATAGTAATGAGAGAGGTGCACTCAACCTCCAAATCTGACCATCCAGTTATCTATTCTCTTTCAATGTCAGACCGCTCTGAGGACTTCCATTAATACTACAAAGCTCAGCTCCATATCAGATCCCATTCCAAGAAGTCATTTTTAGTTAATCACCTCCTTACTCTATGCAATCTGGATTCCATGCTTTTAACTGAAACATGGTTAGATAATTGCGGAGCAGCAGTTCTCTTTGAGTCAGCCCTTCAAATCTCAAGAATATAAATGCTTCTGAAGCTCACAGGAAAGGTGTAAACGGGGCGGCTTTATTCTAAAACTCATTCCAATAAGAGTGTTTCTGTAATGAACATTTCCTGTGTGCTCTAAGGCAGGTCACACATTTTAAAGACCCGTATAATACTGCAGATTATCTCCATTGATATGCCAGCATACCAAACCAGATATACAGTAATAAACCTACCATTATTTCCATGCCCAATTTAAAACTAATTTACACGACAAGAATATGTGACCACAAAAAGGCCATCGAAGTGTATAAAACACAGTAACCCGTGTTTGAATGGTTCAAGGTTGGAAGCAGCTCGGATGCTGGCTGGATTCAGTGATCTGATCTATGAGGAAAGACGTTCCACAATACACGTCGTGGAAAATGAGCTAGATAGAGCCACGATTGATCTGTGTGTATATAATCATTCTTTTTCTAACAATACGTGTTAATTATGTGTTAGTGCTAATCATATCAGATTTACTGTGCCTGTCAGACAGACTTCAAGCCTCCCATTGATTCTCACATTTGTAACGTTGTTGCTGGTATCAGATTTAATAAATAATAATTAATTAATATCAAAATATGTAACAATTATAACTAATTCAATTATGACTTACAAAAATAATGATGGCACTCAGCTTAAGCCATTGACCACCACCAGTTTAACTAACAGAAGATTACATTTTGGAAAAATAGTAAAGACATAATAATGTGATATTAACCAATTAAATCTTAATCTCAGGGTTTCTACGGAGTTCTTATCAAAGTGTACAGGGACCTATTTTATATCCACACAAATCAAATGATCAAGTTCTTTATAAATTAAATATGTATTAGGCTAACTACATACCTAAACTACTAAACAGAAAATATATGAATAAACGATAAAAAAATTAATTAATGGAATGAATAAAGAATAGGATGAACACTACAATGAATAACGATGAACTACAACTAAATGAAAAGGATACCTGTGACCAGGTAGAATCAGTGACTCATATCATTGACTGATGATTTACATTCAATTTAGTTCAAATGATGTATGCACTGTTCAGCAGCTGAGAGTTTGAGAAGCACCAGGGAAGATTGTGAAGCACCTTTATATTAGTTTAGATCACTAGGTCTAAGATATTTCTATCTAAGATTATGTATTATTAGTATTATGTGACTTAAATGTATGGCAGAGGGACATCTGGGAACGGTATTGTTTCACCCGGCGGCTCTGCAGGCCAGAGGGGAGGGAAAGCTGCATGCAGTGTTCCTCTGTGGTCATCGCTGCATTCTTGAACGTTGTTGGATGATTGCAGTCGGTTGAATCACTCTTCCATCTCTCACTGATGCAGTTGATTAATCTTCCGCTGATAACTTCGGAACCTGGTCGTCTTCTTCGTGAAGGTTTGTAAACCGTTCTTCCTCGTCTTCATCTCTGAGCACAATGCCAGGTCATCTCATCACCTCTCCTACCTAGCAGCAGGGGTCGTCAAGGCATCTTTTACCCGTTTTTAATCTTTTCTTTGAGAGTCTCTTGCTTCCAATAGTTGCTGGAATAACTCTTCAGCAGGTTGGAGCGGCACAGGATTGCCAGTCAGGAACATAATACCAGAGAAGAAGTGGAACAGATCTGCCAAGCAGGATTCAAAGTTAATCAATCATATTTGTAGTATTGTAGAAACAGGTGATGGAAAGTGCTTCTTTCTAAGGCAATGAGAAGTGTAGAAGAGAGAGAGAGAGAGAAGCGCCCTCGTTGCTTTATCTTCTGGAGAAAGGGTGCAGTTTATGGCGGGAACGGCAAAACCCCCTCTCAGCTGTCTTGATTAATTAATTTAACCTTATTTTACCTAATTAATACTAGTTAGTTACCTAGTATTTTTAATTCTTCCATATTTAAAGTGTGCTATTTCAGCTGCAAAATGATACTGAAGGGTTTTAATAACTTAGTTTGTCACATTTGGACTTGTACAGTGTAAAAAGAAATTGTTTATGTGTACATTACAATGCATGAGATATGATAATTAATAAGGGATGTTATTATGAAGGATTTGTAATTGTATGCATATGAAGGTCACTTTTATTTACTATATAATGATTAATGTGTGAATGGATGTTAGAACGGTTGCATGAACGGTCCCTTTAAGGAATTGTAGTTCTCTTGTTCGCCTGAGGTGGCGGAGCTGAACATTGACTTTTGAGACTCGACCGGTTTGAAGAACAGGAAGTGAAGAAGAAGAAGACTAGCTCCGCCGCTTTAGCTGCGGACCAATGAATGAGTGTAGCTGGACTGGAGGTGTTAAAAAAGGACTTTAACCAATAGGAAGGGGTCTAGGCTCCACGACTGGGAAATAGAAACTAAGGGTCAATTCCAATCTCCACCCTTACGGACTCACGGACTTTGAGGCGCGCTCCCGCGAAGTCCGTGAGGGTTTAGGGGTGTCCCACTGTCACATCGTAGAGTGCTCGAGGCTCTCTGGCAGACATTTTGAGCCATTTATGAACCCTTTCCGTAAGTCAGCATTAGATGCTGACTTTGCCTAAGGGAATTACCCATAGTTCATAGCAATGTGACGTTAAACACGCAGTTCCCAATGGAAGCATGAAGACGTAAAAAAAAAGAAGGTAAACAAAGAGACACGTGGGCGTTTAGCCCGATAAAATACATTTACACTACAACATTACGGATTAAAGATGGAACATACAAACACATGAAATCAGAGGAATGCAAGCAGAAAATATATTTATAAATATTTTGTTTACATTCATCAAACATTTCGTTTTGACAAAAACAAGTAAATATATCATCTAAAATGACTTCTCATCTCGTGAGAAAGACGTTCAAATCAGTGAATAAAAAGTATAAAATAAATACACAATATTTTTTATGTAGTCACGTGATATGTTGCAGCAAAGTGCTGTCCCATTCATATTCACACCAGTTCAAGCCCTCACAGCCTCTCACACTCAGCCACTTAGCAGCTGACGTCAGTGAGTGCCTGAGGGTTCAGGGTTTGAGGGTTTAGGGTGGAGATTGGAATTGACCCTAAGGGTCAATTCCAATCTCCACCCTTACGGACTCACGGACTTCGAGGCGCGCTCCCGCAAAGTCCTTGAGGGTTTAGGGGTGTCCCATTGTCACAACGTAGAGTGCTCGAGGCTCTCTGGCAGACATTTTGAGCCCTTTATGATCCCTTTCCGTAAGTCAGCATTAGATGCTGACTTTGCCTAAGGGAATTACCCACAGTTCATAGCAATGTGACGTTAAACACGCAGTTCCCAATGGAAGCATGAAGACGTAAAAAAAAAAAAAAGGTAAACAAAGAGACACGTGGGCGTTCAGCCCGATAAAATACACTACAACATTACGGATTAAAGATGGAACATAAAAACACATAGCAGAAAATATATTTATAAATATTTTGTTTACATTCATCAAACATTTCGTTTTGACAAAAACAAGTAAATATATCATCTAAAATGACTTCTCATCTCGTGAGGAAGACGTTCAAATCAGTGAATAAAAAGTATAAAATAAATACACAATATGTTTTATGTAGTCACGTGATACGTTGCAGTAAAGTGCTGTCCCATTCATATTCACACCAGTTCAAGCCCTCACAGCCTCTCACACTCAGCCACTTAGCAGCTGACGTCAGTGAGTCCCTGAGGGTTCAGGGTTTGAGGTTTAGGGTGGAGATTGGGATTGACCCTAACTGCATGAGCGCTCTCTCTCTCCGGGGACGCGAGCGGAACGGACGTGGTCGGTAAAGTTCGCTGAGGAGCGAAAGAGCTCAATCGAGAATGCATAAGGTGTTTTTGTGATCAACCTTTTATTAAATACTTTTTAATTATAACTCATCGAATTCTGGACTTTCACTTCCCATGACCACCCGGGATTTTAAGAATACCCTTCAATACCAAATAGTTTGATGCGAATCATGAATAAAACCTGATCAATTAAAGACAATGTGAATTAAATAATTACAAACAGACTTATGTAGATATACACTAACCTAAAGGATTATTAGGAACACCTGTTCAATTTCTCATTAATGCAATTATCTAATCAACCAATCACATGGCAGTTGCTTCAATGCATTTAGGGGTGTGGTCCTGGTCAAGACAATCTCCTGAAGTCCAAACTGAATGTCAGAATGGGAAAGAAAGGTGATTTAAGCAATTTTGAGCGTGGCATGGTTGTTGGTGCCAGACGGGCCGGTCTGAGTATTTCACAATCTGCTCAGTTACTGGGATTTTCACGCGCAACCATTTCTAGGGTTTACAAAGAATGGTGTGAAAAGGGAAAAACATCCAGTATGCGGCAGTCCTGTGGGCGAAAATGCCTTGTTGATGCTAGAGGTCAGAGGAGAACGGGCCGACTGATTCAAGCTGATAGAAGAGCAACTTTGACTGAAATAACCACTCGTTACAACCGAGGTATGCAGCAAAGCATTTGTGAAGCCACAACACGCACAACCTTGAGGCGGATGGGCTACAACAGCAGAAGACCCCACCGGGTACCACTCATCTCCACTACAAATAGGAAAAAGAGGCTACAATTTGCAAGAGCTCACCAAAATTGGACAGTTGAAGACTGGAAAAATGTTGCCTGGTCGGATGAGTCTTGATTTCTGTTGAGACATTCAGATGGTAGAGTCAGAATTTGGCGTAAACAGAATGAGAACATGGATCCATCATGCCTTGCACTTGCAGGAACTGACACCCTTTTTTTACACGGCAGGAAACAAAGAATTGCCAACAGAGTTGTCTATAATGAATTTATCTATGGAACTATGATACAGGGATTACTAAAACTAGGATTAGTATATCAAGTAACGCTCTCTTTAATTAAACTGTTTATCAGAATTGGACGTGTGGGGCTGAAGCGTAAAGATGGGGTCATAAAACATTGTTGCCTTAGCCTCCAGTGTCAGTGACCCCACGTCCTTATCTTTGAGTTTGTGCAGCCACTTCGTAAATTGTGAGTCTGACCACTTAGTGGTTTATGGGTCATCAGTTCCTAAAATGTATTTATTTATTTATTAGTTCAGATTGTGTCATAGACATTCTTAGTTCATAATGTCTAGATGGATGTCCGCCACACATCGTTTAAATTAGTGAAACATGTTGCAGGGTAAGACTGATCATCTGCATATAGACACATACATTCTGTATCGTAGTGCTAAAAATAAAACAGGTTACGTATATAATTCCTTCTCTCGTTTGACAAATCCGACTATAAGGAACTGACTCTTGGTTGTGAAGAATAAAAGATCAAATCCTGGGAGGTGGTGCGGAGTCCAAAAAGAGTTAAACTAATAATTATTTAATAAAAGGAAGATGACAGAACAGCTTATGCAAACCCGATCGGGGCCCCTCCTTCCTCAACGAACTCCAGACCGCAGGTCTTGTCCAGTCACGTTGGGATTTTAAAGGGCCGCTCTTCTTTCGCATGTGTTAGTTATAGGTCTCATTCACAGAGCTTAAGGCCACTCATTGGTTAGTTCTACGGCATGCGATTGGCTAAAAGTCCCACAGGGGCGGAGTCTCTCTTTGGCGCAGGTTTTGAAGATGGCTCCATAACATTCCTGTTTTCCGGTACCTGAAGTCCTCACTCCGCCCTCCTGTGTTTACTAACAACATATTTTACCTAAGGAATTGTTATTCAGTTCTATCTGTTACAGCTGATGAGAATCTTACTACAGCTACATTCATCCTCCCCCAGAAACCCTTCACCTCTGCTGGTTGAAATGCAAATTGCATCCCCCCACTGTGCCTGATAAGAACAGTAGGGAGATCCCCAGACCACAGGTGGTCCAGTCCCCTTTGTTCTTAAAACCAAATGCTCCCCTGTAAAACCCCCAACCACGGTCTGTGTGTAAATGACCTCTGCACTCTCAGTACAGTCCATGTGACCCTCAGCAATACTATATAATTCTTCTTGTTTCAAATCTATTTTAAAATCCTTCCACATCTGAATCATTATACAGTGATAAAAAAACAGTGACCCTCCTATTCATACAATTACACATTCTTCATAATAATATGCCTTATTAATTATCATATTTCATGCATTTGTAATGTACACAATAAACCTCACACTGTACAAGTCCAAATTTGACTAACTAAACTCTAAAAAAACCTTCAGTTGCACACCCATTTTCTGTGAGTGATGGAGAAATACTTCAATGACAGACTGTCTATAGCCTCTTTAGCGTTAACGTGCTGTGTGCCAGCCTGACAGCAAGCGTGACAGTCATTTATTTTATAAATACACTAGGCGGCATACGCTTAACACGCTATTGAGCTTTTGCAGCAGTCACCGGAGATAATTCATCTGTTGACTGTATACATTTCATAGAAAGAACGCGTCTGTGCATTGACGAAAAATGTGCAACGCTTTTGGTGTGAACGCAGCATAACCCAGATTTAATAAAGGAATGAGAGATAGGCCTTTACCTTGGCTGAAGGTTTTTACTGGGGCAAAAATGGTTTTGACAACTTAACTAATTTGTTTATCAAATTAGGTGCAAAGATTTTGAACAAAAAGGTTGATTCTTAGCTAAAGAATCAAGAATGAATCCAATGGGTCGGGACTTCTATACAAAAATAATGAAAAGTGAAGCCACTGCGAAAGAGTTAAAACAGTGAATACATCAAGCGTCAGCAACCTCAGTCGTGGTGTCCCGGAGGTCCCAGTCCCCTTGCAGCCCTCTAGCCCTGACCTTGTGGTTAAACACCCTGCGGTTGCTTACTTTGCTGCAATAGTACCATGGGAAGGCAGCAGATGAGGCGAATAAAAGGAAGAAGCTCATCAGCCAAGGTGGAACAGAACAAATGGAAGGCCACAGCCCCCCTGGGGATGCTGGGAGTTGGAGAAAGGGTCGGTCAGGGGTTACATGTAGTCATAAATGCAGCTTCCAGAGAACCTGTAGATAATACACAGTATGGACCTAAAAGTATCTACATTTCAACTCTTGCATAGTATGTACGTTTACACAGAGCCCAGCAGGACACAGGCTAGTCCTCTAGGATGTGAATATAGCCCTACTCTGAAGTAAGGGATGATGTAATAAGTAATGCAACACACAGATGTTTGTTTTAATATTTCAGAGATCTAGTGTTGATCCTGTGGATAAAAACCAATGTATAGAGAGCACCACCGCTCTGAAATGCAGACCTTCCAGAGATCCTCCCTTGGGGAGTTTAGAATAGACTGGTTTATAGAGTAACCCTGGACCTTCCTTTCAAAACCCCCAGAAGGTCGACTGTAACCAAAGCCATGTGTTACAAAAATAAATGTCTTGTTTGTGACAGCGACTGTCCACTTTGTGTTTTTAAGCCATGTTAACGGCACCAGCTCATCACAGCTCCAAGCTTATCCTTTATGCTTTCAGCTCCAGGCTCCATCAGCCCTACTCGCATAACACCACGTATTCAGGTGAACTGATGATTTAGGCAGTAGATTGTGACAAGGAAGAATAATGTGTATAATAAAAAAGATGATATTGATATTTTTCTAGTCTGACAGTGTTGGCGGAGTCTACTTTCAAAGTCCACCTGAAACCGCGAAGAGGTTTTTTTCTCAATTTGTTCTCAAAGGTCAAAAGTAGACATCGTTGACTTATAATCACCTCGTATTTTATTTCTGTGAGGCTTTTTCTTTTTCACTTTCATCTTGCTTCACCTGCTTTGATTTCGGTGCCGTGTTTCTAGAAATGTCAGAGTGATTCTATGAAAATGCATATAATAACCTCTGAGCATTCAGTGCCGTTCATCAACATCAGCTATGGTGCAGGTACATCAACAGGGTTGTTGTTGGCTCTCTGCTGTGAGGGTCCTCTTCTCAAGTTGCTATCTTTGTTTTCACAAATGATCATGAAAGCTCAGACATGCAGTTGTTTATGATAAATCAAGTCGACGGTCTACTGTTTTTATATTAAATCACACTGCTTGCATGTTATTTCTTGCGGTAACCAGCAAAACAAGGTGACAACAAAAGCCTCCATAATTTATGTTGATCCAAAAACGATCAAAATGGAAAAACTAAAAAGGCCTGCATGAGTTGGCTGACGCTAATTAATACTCAAGAGAAGCAGAAATTTGATAGAAATATTAAAATAAAGTCTCTGTCACGTCTGCGTCTCGTTTTGCGTTTCTCTAATTCCTCATTCCAGAAAAGTACACCGAGCTCCTAAAGATCTACATGGTCAGATGTGCATGGATAAGCACGACTTTAATAATTTAGTATCAACTCATGTATTTCACAGAATATTTATTGAAAAATGTGAATTTTCAGGGCAGCCAGAGGGACTTTGTTGGTGTGAGTTACGATATTTTTTAGTTATAGATGGGGAGCATTAAATTCAACAAATGCCAGTCTGCAACCTTTTTTGTTATGTATTTACTGGGAAAATAACACTTTTCTTTTCCCATTACAGTCAAATTTTACCATCCCAAAATAATTACAGCGGTGATTCTGCTAAATTTATGCAATCTTGTTTATTATAAAACAAAACATGATGGGGCTTCAGTACTCATGAGAGCAGGGATTCCTTGGATATGTTGGTAACGTAGTCAGAAGCTTTCTGTTCTGTAAACCCAGAGGCAGCGACGTCCTCAGGGCAGATCCTAAAGGGACACAGGGACTCAAGCTACTGAAAGGGGAGGCCCCTAATGGATCCTCCATCCACACACATTATGGATTAGAAGCAACCATCAATCTTGATGAGCACAGACCAGAAATTGTTCTGCATTTAGTCTTACATTAATTTAATAAATCAATCAAAGCGTCACAATTAGTTTCCTGTATTTTGACGATTTCTTTTATGAAAACATTTGTGGAACAGTCTTAATTTATGTCAAGGAAAAACACAAAAATCAGATGCCAGGTGACAAATCAAGATATACAAATCTGATTGAATATAATGTGAAAGTCCTCTTTTCTACATTTTATTCCAGGAAACATACGGCTTGATATTGTAGGTAATTACTGAGACGGAGGCAGCTAGCCCTTTCCTTTTCTTGAAGACCAGACAATATCTGGTTTACAGTAAAATGGAAAAACACTATATATAATAGGAGAGTGGTCTGAGGTTGACCTGGTTGTGCAGTAATTTGACAAGCACATCATGACAAATGATAAAGAGATGTTTCAGAGGGCTCTTCAGAGGAACAGGAAGGTTGTATTCACTGCTGCACACGGATGTTATATTCATTCTAATATGACTTGGTTTGTCTGAGGAAATTAGGAAGGTAAAAAAACAATAGCAGCGAGACCGATCAGTTTATTGATTAGGAAAATATGAACACAAATATGGTTGCTGTAAATCCGAAAAATTGCATGCTGCTTGTGTGATACTAGCTTTTATTATGGGAACCTATTTTTCTCTAAGTCGTTGAAGTCGTGTTTCTATTTTATTTTTCTCAATCTAATCCATTATTCGGGTTCATCCTTCTCCCCCCTCCTACACACACACCCTGCTTGTGAAAGTCTGCAAGTTTTAAGCTCAGCTGCGAGCATATTCCAATGCTTGATAGCCATAAAATGAAAAAGCAGATTGTGCAGTGGGATATTTAGGTCCAACTTAAGAGCAGATCAGGAGGTTCTGCTCAGATCGGACCTGGAAAAAGCTCTTCAATGGTGGACTTCTGAAAACGTAAAGTGTAAATAGATAATATGGCCCTAAAGCTGAAGAATGTAAGCTTGATTTTTGAAATTCTTCAAATCTCTTGTGAAAACATAGCTTTACTCATGTGGACGAACTGTTTTGGTGATGGAAATTGTTTTACCAAAGGTCTTAGGTTCACAAAAGCAGTGAAATATATGAATAAAATGGTAGATGCATCTAAATAAATGTCTAATACCAAATATTGTATTATGTTTTTTACCAAAATGAGAGGGACTGAGATAAAATGGGACTGAGGAATGACTTCATACTACAGACCAAATGTGTGCAAATGAAAAATGAACATTACAACAGTTTTTGTTTTCAATCAAAATATGTACTACACACGAGTCGGTTTTCAGAGTTTTCAGAACAAGAACAAACTGCGTACTATATATAAAAACTACTATTTACTATCTTTACACAATGTGAATGTTTCAGTTTTTCAAGAACAGTTTTCAGAAGAACATAATATGTACTCTGTGTGTGTGTGTGTACTATCTACTCTTTACCAGCGCATGGTCGTGTGTTGCGTTGTGCAGAGTAATACTGAACAGCTGATCTGATCTGTTGTCTGACTGAAAACTGCAGGTTTTTTTTGCAGTGTAGGTGGGTAAGTCCTTAGTGATTTCCTGGGTGTTCATTGGTTAGTTTTACACAAAATGTCGACGGACACACAAATCGACAAATCACAGTGAAAGGCGGAACTCGACACAAACGCCACAGACTGAGAGCTCGCTGTGGGAATCACGGACGATCTCGCGGAAACAAGGACGCGGAAGTGAAGAGGATCGGCGGTTCGAGCCCCGGCTCCGCTAACCCATGTCGATGTGTCCTTGAGCAAGACTCTTAACCCTAAATTGTTCCCGTAGCTGTGCCTACGGTGTATGAATTGTTGATAATTTGATGTGGCACCTTGCATGGTAGCTCCTCTCATCAATGGGTGAATGATGTCATGTAGTGTTAAAGCGCTTTGAGTGGTCGGAAGACTAGACAAGCGCTGTACAAGTACGGGTCCATTTACCAGGTTGTGACACATATGACAGAAGAAGCTAACTTAAAAAAAAGAAAGAAGGTGAGATTCACCCAATTTAAGAATTATAATGCTTACATAACATGTCCTTTATTATATTTAACCTGTTGTGAACACATTTCTTGAACAAACTGATATAAAACAAATCAGATAAATATCGTTGTGACACATACGTCACATCGGGAATTTAACCTAAAAATTACATGATTAATACAATGTATGAGGAAACATTTTTTACCTATCGGTAAAAGAAATAAAGAGTCATCTTTCAATGGCAATACATTTTTTGCTGTATTATGTACAACAAGAAGCAATATAGCATTCAGGATGTGCAGGCAGTCATCCAGGGAGACGACAGTGAGTTTAAGGGATGTGAAAGTGGCTCAGAAGACCTTGAAGACTTTGAAGACCCTGATTACACCCCCAGCAACAAAGACACGGAGAAGGATGAGTCAAGTGAGTCTGCTGATTCAGACTGTTGTGAACCAAGGGATTTAGATGAAGTACCTCAACCAAAGGTGAACCCTAGGCAGCAAAATGCAACTGCCCGAGAAAAAAAAAGAAGTTTTCTTGGAGAAATACACCTTTTGAAGCCCTTGAGTGCACATTCAAAGGACAGAGTGTCACACCTCCAGACAATCTTCATACTCCCCTGGAGTATTTCAGGAAGTTTGTAACAGAAGACAGCACGTGCAGCTCTCCCAGCTGCACGTGCCCGACTCCACCTGCAGGTGGATCACAGACTTCCTGACTGACAGGAAGCAGCACGTGAGGCTGGGGAAACACGTCTCAGGCTCTCAGACCACCAGCACCGGTTCCCCCCAAGGCTGCATTCTTTCCCCTCTGCTCTTCTCGCTGTACACCAACAGCTGCACCTCCAGTCACGCTCCTGAAGTTCGCGGATGACACCACCCTCATTGGACTCATCTCTGGTGGGGACGAGTCCGCCTACAGGTGGGAGACTGACCACCTGGTGACCTGGTGCAGCCAGAACAACCTGGAGCTCAATGCTCTGAAGACAGTGGAGATGGTTGTGGACTTCAGAAAGAACGCAGCCCCACCCGCCCCTCTCATCCTGTGTGACTCCCCCGTCGACGCTGTGGAGTCCTTCCGCTTCCTGGGCTCCATCATTTCCCAGGAACTTAAGTGGGAACTGAACATCAGCTCCATCACCAAGAAGGCCCAGCAGAGGATGTTCTTCCTGAGGCAGCTGAAGAAGTTCAACCTGCCGATGAAAATGATGGTGCACTTCTACACTGCCATCGTTGAGTCCATCCTCTGCTCCTCCATCACCGTCTGGCACACCGCAGCCACTGCCAAGGACAAGGTCAGGCTGCAGCGCATCATCCGCTCTGCTGAGAGGGTGATTGGCTGTAATCTGCCATCCCTCCAGGACTTGTTCGCCTCCAGGACTCTGAGGCGAGCTAGGAAGATTGCAGCTGACCCCTCTCACCCTGGACATATCCTGTTCGAGTCCCTCCCCTCTGGCAGGAGGCTGAGGTCCATCAGGACCAAGACCTCACGCCACACAAACAGTTTCTTCCCGTCAGCAGTCGGGCTCATCAATGGGGCTCGGGTCCCCCACCTATTTTAATTTTAACTTTTTTTTATTTTCTCTTCTTTACCATTCACTCCTCTGCACACCGCATACTTAAACACTCGTCACTTTAACTTAAATACACGTCACTTTAACGTACATTCACATTAACGTATCTGTTGACTGAGCACTTGCTTATCTTACACATATTTTAATACCAATTGCACTGTTGTTTTCGTTGATTGTCTCGTCTTACGTCCCATGTCCATGTCCAATGTATGCACCTTCCGCCTCAAAAAATTCCTCGTTTGTGTGAAAACATTCCTGGCAAATAAACGGTTTCTGATTTCTGATTGAGTTACTGAAGGAGCAAACTAATTTGTACAGTGTACAACAATCTGCAAGTCACAAATGTTAACTGTTAAAGAGCTGGAAATATTGATCGGCATCTACCTGTGCATGGGTCAGAAAATCGTGCTTACTGAGAAAATGACAGAAGGTGTGTCATGGTGGCTAACAACATGTCACACAACAGTTTTCAGACCCTGCTGGAATCTCTACACTTCACTGATAACACAGATTTTTCAAACAGGCACGAAGAGGATAAGTGCTGGAAGATCCGTCCATGGCGTGCAAACAATGCCTTGAGATCACCCAAGAAGAGCACAACTTTATTGATGGACACACAGCCCAATAAGGCAGTATGTCAAGAGCAAGCCCCATCCTTGGGGATTGAACATTTGGGGCTGTTGCACTTCCTCTGGAATCCTCTGATTTTGAGGTCTATGAAGGTGGCACTGGGGGAAAAAAACCTCTCTTGGCATGGGAGGTGACGTTGTGGTCAAGCTGTGTGAAACTCTCCCATCAAAACAAAAACTACAAAATTATTTGCAGACAACTTGTTTTCTTCAGCACCACTGGTCCTTGAGCTTGAGTGACAGATCTACTTCATAGGAACACTCCGCAGCAATCGCTTGGCTGGTTGTCAGCTTGAAGATCAGAAAAGTCTTGCCAAGAGAGGCAGAGGATCTGTGGATGCCAGGGTGGAGAAAGAGGGATCCGTGGCCAGTCAGGTGGTATGACAACAGATCGGTTAATCTGATCTCTTCCTACTGTGCAGTTGAACCTCAAGACAAATCAGACAAAGCATTTGTGGAAGCCAACAGGCCACACATTGTGAAGGAGTACAACACATTCATGGGGGGGGATAGACCTCCTGGATGCAGCATCGCAAGGTACAAGTACCACATGAGGTCACGGAGGTGGTACCTCTACCTGTTCTGGCAAACCAGAATGATAGGCCTTGTTAACGCATTGGCTGATCTACCGCCATGACTGCACACTACTTGGTGTCCAAAAGCCACTGAAACAAAAAGGAGCTTCCAGGCAAAGGTCACAACTAGCCTTATTCTCATCCATTCACAAAGGGGCCGCCCATCAGTCAACGCCACATCTCCACCACCACCCCCAATAGAGTTTGTGTTGGAATTCCAAATGATGTTCGCATGGACCAGGTTGCACCCTGGCCTGTGAAAAGTGACAAGCGTGGGCGTTGCAAATTCTGCAAAATCAAGGCAACCACCACCCTCTGTGAGAAATGCGATGTGCATCTTTGTTTCACTGAGGAAATAAATAGTTTCATAGCGCCGCTATGTTGGAGTTTTCCCCGGAGAATGAGAGGGTCGCCTCCCTGCGCCTACGGGGAGTAAGGCTCTGACTGTTGTCCGTGCTTATGCCCCCGAACAGCATTTCAGAGTATCCGGCCTTCTTGGAGTCGGTGGGAGGGGTCCTGGAAAGGGCGCCGCCTGCCGACTCCATAGTTCTCCTGGGGGACTTAAACGCTCACGTGGGCAATGATAGAGAAACCTGGCGGGGCATGATTGGGAGGAACGGCTTGCCTGATCTGAACCCGAACGGTGTTTTGTTGTTGGACTTCTGTGCTAGCCACGGTTTGTCCATAATGAACACCATGTTCGAGCATAAGGCGGCTCATAAGTGTACCTGGTACCAGAACACCTTAGGCCGGAGATCAATGATCGACTTTGTAGTCGTATCATCTGATCTGCGGCCGTATGTCTTGGACACTCGGGTGAAGAGAGGAGCAGAGCTGTCAACTGATCACCACCTGGTGGTGAGTTGGATCAGATGGCGGGGGAGTCGGCTAGAAAGACCTGGCAAGCCCAAACGTGTGGTGAGGGTGAACTGGGAACGTCTGGCGGAGGATCCTGTCCGGGAGGTCTTCAACTCTCACCTCCGGAAGAGCTTCTCACACATCCCGAGGGAGGCTGGGGACATGGCATCCAAGTGGACCATGTTCAAAGCCTCTATTGTGGATGCGTCCGCCAGGAGCTGTGGTCAGAAGGTCATCGGTGCCTGTCGTGGCGGCAACCCGAGAACCCGGTGGTGGACACCGGGGGTGAGGGAAGGCGTCAAGCTGAAGGAGGCCTTTCGGGCCTGGTTGGCCCAGGGGTCTCCTGAAGCAGCTGACGGGTACCGGCAGGCCAGAAGGGCTGCAGCTGTGGTTGTCGCGGATGCTAAAACTCTGGCATGGGAGGAGTTCGGGGAGGCCATGGAGAAGGACTTTCGGTTGGCCTCAAGGAGGTTCTGGCAAACCATTCGGCGGCTCAGGAAGGGAAAGCAGGGCCTACCCCAGGTTGTTCTCAGCATGGGGGGGGAACTGCTGACCCGGACTGTAGACATCGTCGGGCGGTGGAAAGAGCACCTTGAGGAACTCCTAAACCCGGCCAACATGTCCCCTGGAGAGGGGGCAGTGCCTGAAGTCCTTGGGGTGGTTGCACCCATATCCCTGGCAGAGGTAACTAAGGTAGTCAAAAAGCTCCTTGGTGGCAAGGCACTAGGGGTGGATGAGATCCGCCCTGAGATGCTGAAGGCGCTGGACATTGTTGGGCTGTCTTGGCTGACACGCCTTTGCAGTGTCGCATGGGGGTCGGGAACAGTGCCCATGGACTGGCAGACCGGGGTGGTGGTTCCCATCTTCAAGAAGGGGGACCGGAGAGTGTGCTCGAACTATCGTGGTATCACACTGCTCAGCCTCCCGGGAAAGCTTATGCCAGGGTGCTGGAAAGGAGGCTCCGACCGCTTGTCGAACCTCAGATTCAAGGCGAACAGTGTGGATTCCGTCCCGGCCGTGGAACAGTGGACCAGCTCTTTACCCTCGCAAGACTACTGGAGGGGTCCTGGGAGTTCGCCCAACCAGTCTACATGGAGAAGGCTTTCGACCGGGTCCCTCGGGGGGTTTTGTGGGGGGTGCTGCGGGAGTATGGGGTGCCGGACCCGTTGGCACGGGCCATCCGGTCTCTGTACGCCTGCAGTAGGAGCTGTGTTCGTATCCTCGGTAGTAAGTCAGACACGTTCCCGATGGGTCCTGTTTGCCTCCTCGGACCGTGACCTCCAGCATTCACTGGGGCGTTTTGCAGCCGAGTGTGACGCGGCAGGGATGAGAGTTAGCACCTCCAAATCTGAGGCCATGGTGCTCTGCCGGAAACCGGTGGACTGCTCCCTCCAGGTGGGGACAAACTGCCTACCCAAAGCGAAGGAGTTCAAGTACCTTGGGGTCTTGTTCACGAGTGAGGGTAAGGTGGAGCGTGAGATCGATAGGCGGATCGGTGCGGCTGCAGCAGTAAAACAGGCGCTGTACCGGTCCGTCTTGGTGAAGAGGGAGCTGAGGCGGAAGGCGAAGCTCTCCATTTACTGGTCGGTCTACGTTCCAACCCTCACCTATGGTCACGAACTCTGGGTCGTGACCGAAAGAACAAGGTCTCGGATACAAGCGGCCAAAATGAGCTTCCTCCGCAGGGTGGCCGGGCTCAGCCTTAGAGATAGGGTAAGGAGCTCGGACATCAGGAGGGAGCTTGGAGTCGAGTCGCTGCTCCTTCGTGTCGAAAGGAGTCAGCTGAGGTGGTTCGGGCATCTAGTGAGGATGCCTCCTGGACGCCTCCCATTAGAGGTTTTCCAGGCACGTCCAACTGGTAGGAGGCCCCGGGGAAGACCGAGGACACGCTGGAGGGATTATATCTCCCGGCTGGCCTTGGAACGCCTCGGGGTCCCCCAGGATGAGCTGGAAAGTGTTGCGGGTGAGACGGAAGCCTGGGTCGGTCTGCTGAACCTGCTGCCACCGCGACCCGACCCCGGATAAGCGGCCGAAAATGGATGGATGGATTTTTTTTTTCTTCTTCTTTTTCCTTTAATTATGACAATGTATTGCTATTTTACCTGTTTACCGCAAATGGAGGACGACGGATCCGTCTTTACTAGCGGACGCCTCACTGTCTCATGAGCTGCCACACAACTAGCAGCAGTAGTGGAGTTTGATCCACTTCCTAAAAGTATATCTACTTTGCGCAGTTTGCTGCAGCAGTTGAGGAATCGCTCTTCTTCGCTCATCTGCAGCTTGATACTTTTCAGCAGATGCTGTCTGCTTTGTCAGGAAGAGTCCGTCCACATTACATGTTTTGTTGTTTGCTAATTTCTCGCCACATGTCAAACATACAGGTCAGACAGCATCGTAGGCAGGAAAAGCAAATGAATGCGTCCCGCAGAATTAAAGTATCTTTCTCCATGACTTTTCTTTTTTTATTTATCCATTGACAGTTTAGTGAGGGCGGGGCTCTGCAAATCACGATGAGCCACCTGCAGGCGAAGGTGTTTGACAGCAACATAATAGGATGTGACGCACATTTTAGTTAAAAAAAATATTTTAAATTTATTTTTATATTCAGTGACCAATATCACCTCAAACTCCAAGATAAGAGGAGTTCCCTTTCAAAGATTTTACCCACCCAAAAAAGCCTCAGGGAGCCGCAACAGAGGGGCTAAAGAGGTTGCCGACCCCTGGCTTAGTGCATAGTTCTGCTCAGTTAAAAACTCCTTGTAGTACCTTTTATTACATCTTATTAATTCAAAATTGTCTAACTGATCAAATGTTGTTCTTTTCAATCTGTGTATACCAGTGGTGGGCCATGGATTTTCTACCTGCGCTAGCTGGGCGCGGCGCAAAAGTTCTCCTAATACCGTTAACATCCATGGCACAGAAGAGTGGAGGCTTAAATTCAGCCAGAAATGCAGATCTGTGGTTGAATAACAATGGCTTGAGAAGGAGTGTGAAAGGATCAATGTGTGTTTTGTTTTTCAATTTATTCAGAGTTCATAATTTGTGTGAATTTGCTTCAGGCTGTTCCTCCATTTGATATTCCGTGTTCCGCTGCAACAAATGTGGCTTTCTATGGTTTCATTTATAGATGATGAGGAGTCAAGCGGCGGTTCTGCTGAGGGCACATGATGTCTCCTGCTTTCATGAAGTGATAATTCTTCCAAAAAAAATAGAGGCTAAAATGCGTTTCTGCCATCATGAGTTTGTGAGTTTGCACGTCTAGCGTTTCATGGATTGTGTCGTGTTCCTCAGGAGAGCTCCCTCTGACATGAGTTCCGTCAACAAAATAGAGCCGAATCGATGGTTCCAGTTACAATAAAAATGATTTATATAAAAGTGAAGCAAACACAATTACAAATTGAGTCACATGAAGAAATACGTCCCATGGAATAGAGATCCAGTTCCCCCCACTGGGCAGACTGGCGTAGCTCGACTACCCGTCCGGCAGTTGGCAAAGTCTCTGCCTTTGTCCGCTTAAAGTCAGGCCCCCCTCCATCTGGTCAGCACCTCTTCCAGTCCATCGATTGGACGAGACCTCGTTCAGTTCTTTATCACTCCCGTCACCTGTTAGATGTTGGTCAAACTAGGGTGACCAGACGTCCTCTTTTTCCCGGACATGTCCTCTTTTCGAGACCTAAAAAAAGCGTCCGGCAGGGATTCCAAAAACGTCCGGGATTTTGCTACGTGCGGGAAAATAGTTATTACCCCCTTACAAGTTTTGGCCATGGTATCTCCCTCACGTTCCACAGTCTTGCGCAAGCTCTGACTGTAGAGAGAACTGTCATTGGTCGACCGATCTCAACGTAAATGTAAGATCACGGCATGCTACACACTACTGCTACCCCCCCCCCCGCGACGAAGTCTCTCTCTCTCTCTCTCTCTCTCTCTCTCTCTCTCTCTCTCTCTCTCTCTCTCTCTCTCTCTCTCTCTCTCTCTCTCTCTCTCTCTCTCTCTCTCTCTCTCTCTCTCTCTCTCTCTCTCTCTCTCTCTCTCTCCGCATAAACAGTCCTCAGGCCTTAGGCCAAGCAGCCATACATTCCTCAGGCCTTGATTCACTTTCACTCACATCAACTTATTTGGTGGGGGCTTGATGGTTTCTGGATTCCTTCCACACCTAATACATTTAATTATTTTATACAATTGCATAATACATCCATTGCTATTAATTTGATACATGTCATTATACATACAGAGTTATTTACTTTCCTTGTCCCTCCAACATGTAAAATTGTAATACATAATAGCAATCACTAGCAGCGCTATTAAACATCGTTTTCTCACAAATGTCTGTAAGCCGTAGCGTTGGGAAACCTTTGTGGGATCAGGGGAGGGTTTGAGAAGGCGGGCTGCACAGCCAGGAAACAAGCAGTCTCATTAATCCCTGCTGATAGGTTAGCCACTATATTGCTACAACGGAGATGCCTGAGCCGTTGTATCAATTCACAAGAGGAGCTCACAACCTCGTACAGTCCTTTTTCGAATATTTTTTTCTTTCTAGAATTGTGTGAGGTTTGTGCTTTCTCTTTCTCAGTCTCTACATCGTGTCATGACATCACAAAACCAGCCTACTGAGGGATTTTGACACTCGGGTATAAAACGTTTCCAGTGAGCGTTCAAACGGAAATGTCTTGGGATACAAAGAGAATTCATGAATGTGACGGCAGGTAACTGAGATTCTTTCCAGCTTTATTTTGCAAACTGCTTGAGACCTGCTCTACAGCAAATTAATGAAAAGTTTCTGACAAACAAAGCTGTCCTGAACCAACATTTCAGTTACATATGTAGGCTGCTGGAGGGGACCTTTTGTTCGCGCTATGGGATTATTAATATAGTTATTCAAAGCCTCTCAATTGGATTGGATTTTCTCTTTATGCGCTGTGATTTTTCGATGAACAGTCGACAGTATCTGAATTCTATCTATCTAGAAGGTGGATTGAAACCCTGTTCAAATCATTTTAGGGAGGTGGTTTCAAACACGTTCTAGTCAGGTTTCTTCCCTTGTTCTCCTCTCCCCCTTAAAGTTTTTCCTGAACCGATGTGAGGTCTAAATATGTATTTACTAAGTATTGCTATCATACAGTTTCGAGTGTGGGGTGTTGGGATATGTAGTTTGTGTTGACCTTCAGTCAGGAATACTAGACTGTTTGCAGTTTTGGCAACTGTCGCCCTTATGCTGTGTTCACGCCGAGCTTACCGCTCCAGTTTACTCTCGCGAGTGAAACGAGGTGTTAACACCAAACGCGCCAAAGACAAATCGCGCCGCCACAAAGGGGGCGTGGCTTATCGCCGTCGCTTCTCTCCGTGAAAAAGTTATCTTTTCCGGTATCGACTGAAATAAATAACCACTAGTTCCAGGAACTGCGTCTGGCTTATCTCCGTAAAACGGATACCGTTTCCTTCATCCACCATGGAAATAACCACTAGTTCTGCTTTATACTTGTTGTGTAAACTCCACATACGTGGGAACATCAAACTCCATGGTGTCTGGGTTCATAATATTATCCGTAGTCCCACAACAGCGTCTGAATGAAGCCGCTACCAGCGCTACTTCTGGCGGAGCAGCAGCAGTTTGATTCAGCAACGGCAAAACGGCGGTAATGACGGGCGGAGCTTCTCAACGCTGATTGGCTGACGCAATTTTGTCGCCGGAGTTGGGATATTTTGTGTCGCGCCTCATCCTTCGCTCTGTTCACCCCACGTCAGTCGCGTCGCCCGGCGGAAATGTCTTGCCTTCACAACCTGTCGCGTCTGTGCATTGACTTGCATGTGATCGTGTCGCGTTCGGTGTGAACACAGCATTAGGGGAGAGCAGCTGAACTACTTTGTTTGCCAAAATAATTTATTACACCAGAGATAGCAGGTAGCTCGTGTTAGTTGGCCATACTTATCAATGAATGAAATCTCATTCAAGTGCTCCTTATTCAGAGCTCTTAAATTATTTGTGTCACATATTGTGTCCATATTTCCAATACCATTTTATTCATATATTCCACTGCTTTTGTGAACCTAAGACCTTTGGTAAACAAATTTCCATCACCAAAACCGATATACCACCTGAGTAAAGTTATGTTTTCACAACAAATATGAAAGATTTCCAAACTCAAGATTACACAGGGTACCCCCAGGATTTTTCATCTCAAATTTAAGACTTTTTAAGACCTTTTCAAGACCACTTTAAATGAAATTTAAGACCAACATCGCACTTTTCCTGATATGCGTATGAATGAAAAAAATATGAAATCAATCAACTGTTAATTAATTAATTAACTGTTATATTTTTCTCTTTTCACGGATACAAATAAAAAAGGCTGTGATTAGAATACGGGACAGGCGGGACTGGTTCTGTCCTACTCACAGACAGGCAATACCCTGCACCACACACTCCGGTACTTTAGGTTGGCGCTGTATGCACCTATTCAAGTTGGTCCCCTTCCATAACGTGTAGAAGAAGAACCCTTTAATTTACAGAGAAGAAAAATCTTTAGCTGGAGGACTGTGGACTCTGTAACACTACTGGCAAGTGCATCTGACCCTGCTTGTGAGACACGCGATGGAAACGGGAAAGCAGGTTCGCATAGCTCGATGCAAAGCTGCGAGCGCGCTAGTTAGCGCGCTCGCAGGTTTGCTAGTTTGCTAGTTAGCGCGCTCGCGCTTGGGGAGGGGGGGTGGCGCGCGATCAGCTGTTAAACTCTACAGCGTCTCAGCCAGTTCAGAGCCATATACAGGTTGCCTGATATTTTGGATGCGACGTTTGCGTGTACTAAGATTCGTTGTAACAACGAACAATAAACAAATGTTGTGGCGCCGTATCAAATAAGGAAGGGGGTAAAAATTAAGACTTGATGAACGAAATTTAAGACCTGTTGACAAAATTTAATACCTTTTTAAGGCCTTAAATTATGAATACTAAATTTAAGACTTTTTCAAGTTTTTAAGAACTCGCGGGTACCCTGTTACATTTTACAAAGAGTCATATTTTCTCTTTACACTTGTGCCTTGGGACAATGGTGCCTCATTATATAGATAGCTGAGATTGTTCTGTAATTTTTGATATACCTCACATGAGTATGTATCATATGCAAGTGACTTTAAAAAGGGAAATTTAAAAATTATGTAAAACGAGAAAATGACCACAGACCCCAGAGTGTTAAGGCTAAAGCTAACGTGACCTCACTGAATCTCCGTCCATGTCCAACGTCAACCCAGAAAAACACAACAGCGACCCTGCATACCGTCACAGCGTATCCATCCACCTCCCAAAGACACACTGAAATAACTGATGCAATCGCATTTCATTTGGCCAAAGACATGTGTTCAATAAATACTGTGAGCAATGACGGCTTCAGACAGTAGACAAGAAATGTGATCCCCTCGTGCAATTATTTCTCCAAACAGGCATTACTTGCACTGTATGAAAAACATCGGGGGGAAATACTTAACATTTTGGGTAAAGATTTTATTAATATTTTGCTTCAGGTGAATAAGAACCGTATAATTTTGATGCAGAGACGTGTACATTAGCTGGAATGTAGCACAACAATGGAAGTGGACGCAGTGTTCTTGTTCATTTAAACGTGACAGCGCAATAAAAACCATGTCCCTAAAATTAATGAATAATCGTGACTGATTTTGGCCATATTAGTTAGTGGCTTTTGCAACATCTTTGCATTTCAGAAATTCCCAGATATCAGTAGGCGGAGATCTCTGATTTAAAACTAGTTCTCAGCCGACCTCCTTCTGGATGGCTGAGATTTGTCTCTTACTGGTATTTCTTCTCTAATGAGCTCAGCTACCCCGCTGAGGAAACCCATTTCTGCCAATTTGTCCCTGTGATCTCATTCTTTTGATCACTACTCAGAGTTCGTGACCATTGGGGAGGGTTGAAGTGTACATCGGCTGGTAAGTCGAAAGCATTCGCCTCCAGGCTCAGCCTCCTCAACAGCACGTAGTGACGGCTGTGGCGCAGAGATTCATGAATGACAGCGTTAAAGCACAAGGCTTTCTCGTCTTCCAACCACTCAGTTGGAAGACTAGACTACTTGTACAAGCAGACATGAAAATCCCTCACCTTTCGGCGAAATTCGCCGTTTTGAAACCAAAATAGGTGACCTACGTGAATAGTGTAGATTCGATGAGAAATTAGTTTTTTGGGGTGGGGGGTATATTTATATTTAGTGAACAGGTGCGCGTGCCAGAAGGGGGCGCGAGTGAACACATTGAACACAGCAGGAGAGAACGCAACGTTAGCCAGCTAGCTAAAGCTCCGGTGGAAAATTATTAGCTAACGCTACCGATTTTGAGGAGGTAGATTTTGAGGTGAGGGGACTGACAAGGCAGAAGGTAAAGTGGTCCACCGTTCTATCAATAAGCAGACCTGCCAACCTCTACGCAATTTGCGTAGCGGATACGCATTGACGTCAAAGTACGCTGGTAAAATTAGTCTAAAATTAATTTTAGACTTATTGACCAGCACACATTATATGCAATGCAATATAATGCATGACTAGTATTTAATGACTTGTCCCCTATTAGTCGTCGTCAATTCCCATCCCCCCCTCGTCGTACGCAAAAAATATCAAGGTTGGCAGGTCTGAATAAGGCTAACCTAGAAGTTAACACTAATACAAACATTATTTTTGCAGAATGAGTGTGTTAGGGGAGAAGGATGCAGCCATTGTTAAACAGCTGGATGCTGGATTGAAATGCAGCTGGAACTGGTCGTGGCTAAAACTGGAAGGCAAGGTGTCAATAAAAGGGCAAGAGGTGTCCTTTCATCTAGGAGATGTATTCTCCAAAATCAACATGCAGGGATTCGCCAGATGCATTCTCTGCATCAAATATATAAATGATGCTAACAAAGGCAGCCATGCTCTCCCTTACCACATTGTGCCTCGTATACTGTAAATGTTAGACCCAGTGACAGGCTGGCATGAAATGGCTTGCATAATACTTAGTAAGGAGGCCATAATTTTTGAGTCATGGCTGAAGTTAAGTTTCTCCAGCTCTCCCCAGGTTGGCAAAAAAAGCATCTCAAAATGCATCAGATTGATGCTTTAAAATATGGAATATTTAAAGTTTTTCTTACGGGGGTCCCCCGGACCCCCCCTAGAGGGGTAATATCCTTCTCACCTTTTTCACCCCTTACCCGTTTTCATGCCTGACTGCTTTTCTGATTAACTAGCATCAGCGATGAATTTATCTCCTTCAGTTGTGACAGCAGAGTTTCCGACTCATCCTCATAGATTCATGAGAAAACATAACCAGCTATTATATGCATTATTGAGCTGTACAACAAGCAGTATCTGTATACAGGTCAGATTACAATGGTATACTCCATCCCCAGGGTTATGGAATAAACTGTGCAGAAGTGGTGCTGAACCACAGACCGTGATGAAAATAGTCGACCAGAAACATGATCATGGGTCCGTGGGTCCCTGGTACCGGGCCGCACAAAGAATGAATGAAAAGACATGTTGAAAAAAGAAAGGCAAAGAGTAAATGCTACGTTAGCCCAAAAATGTCAGTTTCAACTCTGCCGGTGTTCTGTATTAAAATCAAGGCAGAATATCCTGGGATCGGCAAAAAGCTTTGAAACCCCTGCTTCCATTTGCAACATTCTGTCTTTGTGAAGCGGGGTTTAAGTTACGAAGTAGACTGGACTAAAGGTTTGAGTTACGGAGTAGACTGGACATAATTATAATACGGGTAGATCAAATCAAGCATTCTGATTGGTTGAGAGTGAGTCACGGGGTGTATTTTATTCAGCCATAAAGTACTGTACAGCCTGTTTACATTTATAGCGTTCCATATCAGTGTGCACTTAAAATAACAGGTAGATTTAAATTGCGCGACCGTTAGTTGTCATTTCAAGCTTGACAGTTACCAAACATGTTTCGTGTAACGTCCGCAGTAACGACTCAGACGTTGGTTTCCTTAACTTGCAGGTTTATTGCTTGAGTGTTCACAGTATTGCAATGGGGCTCTTCGCTGACAGTAAGTTAGCTCAAACTGAACGGCTAACAAGCTCACGTAGCGTCCCCCACACTAGCATAACGAACGACAACACACACGTCGCTTCCTCCCTAACCTAAAGATGAGGAATGAAAAGGGTTTGATCACAAAATCGTGATAATTTCCAGTGAGAGATAATTACGTCGGTAATTTCCCGACGCGAGGCAAGTTCTCTAAACATCATGGAGGAGAAAAATGACGGATAAAAGACGGACAGAAGCAGCGAGAGCACTTCTTTACATCGGTGGCTGAGCGTCATCCTCCACCCTGCATCCTCCACCCTGGTCAGTAAATCGCAGATTTACTGACCAGGCCGTCCGTTTTATAGTCCCGTATGTGCGTCCCGGGACTATTTTCTGTCGCTGAAATGCGATACACAACGTTTTGCCGGCTACAACTATTTTGTGCTGAAAGGCAGCTTACATTACTATTTATAAAGTCGCAGGTACCCGTATTATAAAAGCAATAAGGTACTCGAGGCAGTACTGGGTCTACAATAATGTACAGTTCAAGGGTTTGCCGGCCCTCCCCTGCGCGTCGGGCCTAACAACTCCCTTGAACAGTACATTATTGCACGACACAGTACTGCCTCTCGTACCTTATTGCTTAAATATAAACACACCTCGGGTGTCGTTGTCTCCCATCATCCAGAGCCGGCTCGTAGTAGAGAAACAAGCTCAGGGCTCCCACTAATTCAGCATTAATGGTGAGTTGTATTTTATAGTCATATTTATCGCCCACACCGTGAAGGCCGGTCCGTGAAAATATTGTCTTCCACGAAACCGGTCCGTGGCGCAAAAAAGGTTGGACTGCAGTTTTGCGTCCAAGTTTTCTACTACAATGTTTCTCAATGTTTCTCAGGCATATGAGAAATATTCTTGAACGACATCATCTGGAAAATTAACACACACGACGGGAACAATCTGTTAATTGTAATCAGTTCCAACATAGTAGATATGCTCCATTTCAAGCATGTTTGTGTAGTAAATTCTTCCAGCATTTGGGTATATAACGGCACCTGCAGAACTGGAGAAACAAACCATTCTCTTGAGAGATGATAAAGGGGCCATGACGTTAAAAGTGAGCAGGGAAACTGCTGATTGACTGACTTTTGTATAAAAGAAAAATTGGAACAAGCCTTCCACGGCAAAGTATACAAATTCACGAACGATTCACGGAAAAAAGTTGGCATAATGCTGACAACGTATAAAAGGGCGAAAGACCGCTCTCGGGCAACAGGAGAGGTCATCACCTGGGAGTACTTCTTGGTAAGTGCTTGCTCTGTACACATCTTAAATGTTAGTTGGACTCTGAATATTAATCTTCCTTTTTCACTTTTCAGTATTTTGCCACCTACAATTTTAACTAACAGTTTTATCTCTGCAGACAAACTTGAAATAACCGCTTTGTACATCTGAATTTGATTGGAATCCTGTTGTGTCCTTTTACAGCAAATGGATGAAATCTTTGGTGGCTCTGAGGTGGGGAGTGCACCTCCAGGGACGGTCATGTCCACACCCCTGTGACCCTGACAAAGAGTAACCTGGTCTTTCAACTGCAACGCAAGCCAAAAGGACACTAGGGGGGAAAAGGCAGCAGCTAACCATTCTTTCAGGAGACCTACCAGTCTGCATGGGCAGAGCGACAGACAAATGCACTGGAGTCACTGGTGAGGCCGGAACTAACGAGGTGGAGGCGCTTTAAAAAAAGAAATTATGTATTGTCCCGAAAAAGACCGCAGTCACCTGCCTCAACGACTACCACCCTGACCCCAGTCATCACCAAGTGCTTCGAGAGGAGGATACTATCGCACATAAAGAACATCCTCCCAGCAGATCTGGACAGCCACCAGTTTGCGTACCGAGCAAACTGATCTACGGAGGACGCGGTCTCCATCACACGTCATACAGCCCCGTCTCACCTGGAGCACCCTAAACATATCTCAGGATGCTCTTCGGTGACTTCAGCTCTGCCTTCAATACCATCACCCCCCATAAACTGGTGCATAAACTCAAAAACCTTGGACTTTCGACACCCAGTTCATGGATTCTGAACTTTCTCTCAAACGGACCACAGAATGTGAGGATAGGGAACCTGACATCGACAACCAGCATCCTGAACTGTGGTGCACCGCAGGGCTGTGTGCTCGGCCCTCTTCACCCCGGACTGCTCGCCCACTTATTCCTCCAACACAATAGTGAAGTTTGCCGACGACACCACTGTGGTGGGCCTCATCGCCAACAATGATGAGACCCACTACAGACAGGAGGTCCAACATCTGGCTGAGTTGTGCTCCGACAACAACCTGGTCCTGAACACCACCAAGACCAAGGAAGTCATAGTGGACTTCAGGAGATCCAAGAGGACCACACCCTCTCCACTCTGTGGGGAGGAGGTGGAGAGGGTGGACAGCATCAAATTCCTGGGACTCCACATTACTAAAGACCTCACTTGGTCCCTGAACATGTGAACACATCACACCTGGTGAAGAAAGCCCAGCAGAGAGACAACTTTTCACTTTTAAGCCATTGATGCCTGTGTCTTAAATTAGAATGTCCTGTCTTAGTGTTTTTTATACACGTACTGACTGATGAGTCGCCAACTTAAATTTCATTGTATTTTTTTTTTTTTTACAGGTCAGTTCATCTCGAACGAACTATTGAAAAGCGTGGCAGCGATCAGCTCTAGCGGCCGCGTCGAGCCAGTGGAAACAAGCAAGAACCGTACATTTATAGCGGCTCCAGAGAAATAGAGTTTCCTCTGCACCCTCAGTGTGATTTTTATTTGCAATCACAATTCACTCATTCAATACAAATAAAAATAGGATATAAAGCTCACTGCAGTGTATGCATGGTTCACTTGTAATTATTTATAGTAAGTCCATTTGTCTTTCCTTCGGGACAATAATCTCCATGACTTTGCTGTAAAAGTCCTCCTCGTCTTTAGTTTTAAAAGTCTCAATTTAAGATTATTAAGCATGAACCCGAACTGCGGACTCTTGCATGCTTCATGGAGGTAGAGGTACCACGTTTGCCTCCCCTCTGCTTTTTCACTGCAGTTTTACGCCAGCGAGACTAAATAGAGTCTACACGTGACATACATGACCTACTTTATGGAAAGAAAGGACATATAATAAGTGTCTATAAATGTACAGTGAATGAGAAAGCAAAAGGCATACCCTTAACCCAGTTTGGGAGGGATTGCGCAATCTGGAGGTGAAGCCTCACCTCACGAGTCTCCTCCTGCGGTTTGAGCAGGACAAGCGCAAATTCAGCGATTTTGATTATGAAAATGCTTGATACAGCACAGATCAGGAGAGAAATGTTTTTTTACTTTTCAGAATGACATAACATTAGTTTGCTCTGCCTCCCCTGACCGCACGTCCCTGGTAGTACCGATTACAAGTTGATCAGATGTTGGGATGTGATCCAAATTACACTGAGAGGAACAGACATTTTGCTGAGTCAGAGGGCAACAATTAAAGATACCTCTTCCAGACCACAAGAAAGAGCAACACAGCCCATCTGGTGTAACGGGTGGTGGAAGGACCCAAACGCAGTACGACAGTGAATCATTTAGTTAAAGCTTTATTCCAGGCAGACCTCACAGTAGTCCAGGATCTGTTTACGGGGAAAAGGCCGACAGGAAGCAGGGGGAGCTGAGGCAGTTCTCGTCGCCGGGGACAGAAGGCTATGGTGGTGTTCCGGGGAAGTGCAAACGGGCAGGGTCGGCAACGGGAGCGCCTCATTGCTGGAGAGTCTGACATAAATGCGGAGACCACAGAGAACGATCTGGCAGTGAGCGTGAGTGAAGCTGGGGCTTATACACCAGAGGGAATAGGTGCAGCAGAGTGGACAGACAGGTGAGAGTGATAGAGGTGACGAGATGCGTGTGACTACCAGGTGCACTGAATGAGCTGATTAGGTGAGTGCAGCAGACTGGGAGGTGAGAATAGAAGCTGAACTGTGACGTCTGGATTAAGTTTCATTCCATAATTTTTTTGCAATGTAAAAGAATAAAGAGTACATGAGATATTAGTTTGCTAAAACACTGTTTTCATCTGTTGCCTAATGCTGTGTTCACACCAAAAGCGTTGCGAATATTACACGCGCCTGAAAGGGCTTATCTCCGTAAAAACAGTTACCGTTTCCGCCATCCACCATGGAAATAACCACTAGTTCTGCTTTATACTTGTTGTGTAAACTCCACATACGTGGGAACATCAAACTCCATGGTGTCTGGGTTCATAATATTATCCGTAGTCCCACAACAGCGTCTGAATGAAGCCGCTACCAGCGCTACTTCTGGACCAGCAGCAGTTTGATTCAGCGACGGCGGTGGTGACGGGCAGAGCTTCTCAACTCAGCGTCAAACGGCAAAAAATTCGCATCAAATTCGCAATGCTTTGTGTGAACGCAGAGAAGCAGACTTTGGTGGCCCAAGGTTATATAGATCTGACCAAGGGCAGACTGGCCTAGTGGAAGTTACCCAAGTGTACCTCTACAAAATTGTGTCACCGCAATGAAAAAAAGTAAATATATACACAGCGGGCTGCTGTTGTCACTGACCCAGTGGGCTGAAGTGGGCAACCCATCGAGTTCTGGATTTCTGTTCCCTTAAATCATCTGACTGCTGACATTATAACTTAACATAACTGTTACAATGTAACTAGCGTAAATACATAACCATCCAAAGTGTACTTTCTTAGTGCTGCAGTGGATTGCTTTATTTAAAAAGTTTTTTCTTAAATATTGTCCCTCGTTATTTCATTTTGTATTGTTGTAACGAGTACCTGAACTCATTATTTTGCAATTCAACTTATTAGACGTTTAGTTATTAGTTATTTAGCAAATAAGCAATCTGTCACAAGAACATCAAAGTGAAATTCTAATTGTACCTGAAGGATATGAATGATGCTGCTGCTTACAGCTATGAATTAGCTACTAGTTAGTAGTTTGGCTGACACACCAAGGGAAATGAACAAGCTTGTAGCTGGTCACGTGGTAGAGGAATACGTAACTGCGTATGATAGAAGAAAAAAAAAAGAAAACATTTGCTTACCGGCATAATAATGGTCTGTAAATATGTGGTGACATTCCTGCCTGCAGAGTAACAGGTGTCGTCGATTAGGCTATGTAATGATGGTGGAGTCAATACATTCAAAGGATAGGCTACATTATGCAAAGATTTTACCAACGATGTAACCAGTTACTTTCTCAGTAGGAAACGTAACGTTACTTTTATCAGTAGGTAACAATGGAACATAGTTACTTTCCTTAGTAGGTAACGTAACGAGTTACTTTGTAATGATCGCATGTGTCTGCCTCTGCTTACGGCACTCATCGTTGAAGGAGAAATTGTAGAGGGGTAACAGGTTTATTTTATTTTCCTTTGCACTTTAAGTGCTGTACTGATAATATTATCGGCGGCGTGAAGGTTTACTCGGGTTTTAATAGGATCTTTTATTGTTATTACTTTTATTTGTCGTTTTTGTATAAAATGTGACTGGGGGGGAAGTGCCGCGAGGTTCGTTACTCTGAACCTGAGGAGCGCAGATGTGCAACGCAGTCGGCGATTAGTGGTCTCAGGACGGCGTGATATTCCGGCGACTGCTCTGCTGAGCATCTATAAACCGATCGTGGATTACAAGCAGAATACAGCACACTGGGCCCAGCTGCTAAGCGGACTGCAGTGAGGTAGCGCGGGGTCAAGGGAACATAGCGTCTCGCCACGTTTCCGCCTGTCGCCGAGCTTTGTTTGCCGACTTTGGGGGAGGGATTTATTTGTCACTGGACTGTTGGGAGCCGAGGATTGAGTTATACTTTGGGAGGGGTTAATTATTTTGTGGTGCATGTTCGTTTTTTCTCATTGAACTCAGTTTAATAATAACATTTGGTGTTTGCAACTGACTGTTTGGTTTTGTGTACTCTGTTTCCTTTTGACATTCTTGGGTCTTTCAAACTTGTTACGCAGTCTGGGGGCAGCGACTGCATGCACTTAACAACAGATCCTCCAAAGTTTAGCGTTGTGCTTTTCCCTTTTGGTTTAAGTAGGAGGGTGAATTGTTGTTACAATTCTGCAATGTCAAATCCATGTGCTGCACAGGTTTAGCAAATATAGCCAATAACTCATCATGAATTACTTCCTTTTCCCATACGTGAGATTTCAACATGAGAAGAGGACGTTTCTCATTTTTGTCGTCGCCATCATTATTTTCATAAAAACTAATTATGATGGAAACAGATCGATCTTTAACAGCAGATTCACCCATTGAATCATCTTGTGAAGAAGAACATTGTTACCTTTGGGAGTTTAGCAATTTGCTTCTTACTTGTTGAACTCTTTAGAGGGGCCTTGTGGGAGCATTTGGCTTTTGGGGGCCGCAGGCATTTTCCTGTTTGCCTGGAGGTACTGTAATGCTGTAGTATGTAACCTTGTATGTGTGTAGAAATGGAGGGTAGCAGTATCTAGGCATGTGAATAGAAGAGAAATCAGCGAGTTAGAGCACAGAGTGGAGAAGACGCTGATTTAACAGAAAGAAATACTTCTAATGAATTCCATGAGACCCCCTCTCCCTCTTTCACTTGATGACCTGTGGAGCCTGACAAGCAACTACAATATCTACCTTGATCTGAGTGATCTGTAACGTTCAGACACACCTCCCCCGTCTGACAACTTCAGCTGACTCCCACTTCTGCTACAAAATGTATCTCGCTGGAGCCAGTTTGCCATTCATTTTGATCTTGAAAGACACAGTAATAAATAAATAAGGTATACGTAGTGGAACAGTGCATAATGCATAGCAAAAGTGGCATGAAGACTGAACCCAACTCAAAGGGGTTCTTGAAGAAGATCGAGATAATAAGGCATGCACAGATTTGCACACACAGATTTTCTCAAACCAATGCACACACATACACAGATACACACTGATTTATGCAGATGCTTGGTGGCCTGTAGCATCTTCAGTGGCTTATATACCAGAGGAGCGGCCACATACTGTGAGCTAGAGCCGGTCCTATAGGAAGGAGGATCAAAGACACACACACACATGCACAAATAAGAGCCTGCCTCAGATTCTCTTTACTTGACAGATATTTGGAAAAAGTTTTCCAAAACATATTGGAGCACGTTTTATTTTGACTGGCTTGATCCAAAGTTCATGAAATGTTTTGGAGACAAACTAAAACCTTGTGTGAAAGAACCAGCTTAAATTACTGATATGATTGACATCAGGCTTTCCCGGTTCCTCAAAGGTTTACCCGCCCTCAAACGGTCTTGTTAATTCTAACCAGACGTCAGTCATCTGGATAATTGCGCGTGCACGCTCCTCTTCAAAAGAGGGAGGAGTCGAACACAGATTCCATGATCTTCAAACACTACAATGGCAAATAAGATCAGAGAAAGAGCATCTCTTTTCTCCGTGGAGGAGCAGGATATGATCATGACTACATATGATGAATTTAAGTCCATAATCATGGCAAAGTCTAATGGTGCATTCCCATCCAAAGCGTAGCGAATATTCGCAACACTTCCTGATGTGAACGCAGAATAACGCCGCCTCCGCTGCTCAGACTAGAGTCACATAAGCATCGCAAAATATCTCAAGTTAGATGCGTCAGTGTTGGGAAAATGTATCGGCGAATTTTAAGTGCCTCATCACCCAAATCAATCAGAGTATATTTATTTAAATGTACCTGCTGGCAGTAGTATACAAATTAATATATACTTGTGAGGATATATGTACTGTATGCGTGTATGTATCATATATGTGCATATACATATATGTGTAGATTACCATATAACTAGGAGTTTGAATCTGTGTATGGGCGGATCAGTACCTTAATCATTTTCTACAATAATGATATGTATGGTGTACTAATAACACTGTTATATAATTATGAGTGCTTTAACACATCCATAAGTTTCTTAAGCGCTAAATCAACGTTACGAACAGCACGGCATGCAGCGGCTTTCCCAATGTTCTCTGCACACTGTACAAACATGTACCACTCACAAGAAAGTACAAGGCTGTGATCCAGTCTGCATACAGTATGTGAGACGGGTGATGCTCTGGTGCGCCTGTGGTGTTCAATGTACGACTCGATGAGGTCTCGGCAGAATCGATAGCGCTCTTACAGGAAGTCATCATGATGTGAGCTCGGACAGGAAGTCATCATGATGTGAGCTCGGACAGGAAGTCATCATGATGTGAGCTCGGACAGGAAGTCATCATGATGTGAGCTCGGACAGGAAGTCCTCATGATGTGAGCTCGGACAGGAAGTCATCATGATGTGAGCTCTGACAGGAAGTCATGATGTGAGCTCGGACAGGAAGTCATGATGTGAGCTCGTACAGGAAGTCATGATGATGCGAGAACGGATCTTGGAGATCTGGAAGAACTCTCTCCCTCATCAATGAGGAAGTTATGTAGTTCGATAATTTTGACAACAAAGCAAACAAATAACATTTCGATGTCTGGGACGGTAGTGAAGTCTGGAGCCTGGCTGTCAATTACAGTTATTTAGTTCCTAAAAAATCCTAAATAAGCAGGACAAACTTAAACATGGATTTGTCATCAGACAAGAACATTGCAACTGGTGCATCTTTAAACACTGATACGAGTCGTTTAGTAGTATTCACTGTACGGTGGCATATCTTGCTCGAGTTCATTGCACTGAACATTAGCACACTACATTAACATTCCAGATGCAGAAACTCTCTTTCAGCTGATATTTGTTTTATTTATCCCTCAATCAAACTTACACTAATTTGCCTGAACAAATTGTTCAGTATTTCACACACACACACACTCACAGTTGCATCTTCAAGCTGACGTGGTTTATCGCCGGTCTCTTGTTTGCCTGTGATTATCAAACCCACTCATGTTCTATTTCTGCCATGCATTAACCTTTTGAAATCATAGCGTGTCCAACAGACTCACACACAGCTCTCACTGACATTAGAGCAATGCAAATACCATGGTTACCTCTTACCATTTGGCAACATATGGGGGCGATTGGTTTCACACACTCAACTTCTCCTTTATCACGCACTAATTTGCTATGAGGCTATTCTTGAATGTGTGTTACAGCATGATGGCTGCTACACATGATTTAAGGACAGAGCAAAAATGCATACTTTAGATACAAGAAAGTAAAGGAACAGTCCGAGGAAACAGATTTGATATAGAAAGTATGGAGACAAAAAGCAGGTAAACAAACAATGAATAGCAGATGCAGACCCATCTCGAGTCAGACGAACGCAAAAGGGTTTGAATTATGAGAGGCAGGAGGAGTTCTAGAGAAGGCAAAGGAGTAATGACATGATGATGAAAGCAAAAAGTCTAAGGGACACTAGTGGCTCCTAGAGGCTGCAACATGTACTACACCCCACAATGCAAACCGGGTTGGACAAAACAAACAACACTGATGTAATCAGCTGATATTATTTCATGAAGTTGTTATATTAGAAACATTGTTGCAATGTCCAAGATGGAAAGAGTTCAGTCTCAGATTTTTTTTTTTTTTACAATCTGTCCATTAGATTTTGCTGTCTTTAGTGTTAAACTCGTGGCAATACTACACAAGTGAAGAGGTCACCAAAAACCTTAGCAATGAACCTCTGTGGATCCAAATCATCCATAGCAAAATCCATTGTCATGTGGCGCTTACTTTTTTTTAAAAAGATGGCTTAGAAATGGAACGCCATAAGGAAAGTTAGATATTTTTGCATCCTTGCATGGGTATTAAAAATGACTATAAGAAGTGGAAGTAGTCCACAAACCAATGGGTGACGACTATCGTTTGAAGCTCTGAGTTCTGTTTCGGCTGTCGACATCTTAGAAAACAGTGAACGGCTTAATTTAAAGCTATTTTTAAAGCTTGGTGAAACAAGACTTGAAGTTAAACCATAAATTAAAAGACAACGTCTGCACAGCATGATTGTTTGATGCCTTGATGCTCAAATTTTTTTGTAAGTAACTTAATGTGTTCTAAAGTTAGAAACTGTTTGTCAATCAATCAATGTGGTTGTTTTTTGTTGCATGTTTTGTGTCTGTAGTAAGAAAAATGTATTTGGTTTCCTGTTTGGAGAAATGGTGCTTTTATTTTGAAGGCGGAAAAACATAGTTTGAAACGGAAGTCAGTGTGCGCCGGCTAACGGCTAAAAGTTACGGTTTAACGGTCAACTATTATGGAAAAAGAAACGGTATCAGTACTCCCCCGAAGAGGCACAAGTTCTTACGTTTTCTTTTTGTAATGAATAAAAGACATTTCAGTCAAAGTTCAGGACCGTCTGTCGGAGGAGTACGCTACAATTATATTGCTTTATGACACTTAATATTCACACTTTGAGGTCCTCATGTCATGTTATCATGGTATCCTTCAGGGAAACAAAAATAGCCTCATGGTAGTCTCCTTCCTACAGGATGACTACAGTAGATGGAAATATATATTACTAAAATTGCACAACAAAATTTAACACAAAACAAAAGAGGCCAGAGACGGAGCATTCACATCAGTGAGACAAGTCATGCTTGTCTCACTGAACAGGGGAATGATGTCGGGCTGAGTATGATGGTGGAAACAATTCTGAAGGTAAAGTAGAGCTAACCCAAAGAATTCCCCGTTTCCTTCGTGTCTATCTGTTGACAGAATCACATTTATTTGTTAACACAAGGATTTTATTTGGAAAAATCTGCAGTGACTATTTTTCTCTTTTAAAATAAATATCAATTATATTTATAATGAATATAAATGAAACTTCCCTGTAATTAATAAAGGCAAACTCTATGTGAAGAGAAGGGCTGTCTGTGTGAGCTGCAGTAGTCCAGTTAGTGTAGCCAGGACGTAATGTGTGTTCACAAATAGCATTTGTTTTGTTTTTGTTTTTGTTATTTTCATTTGAGGCCTTTGGCAGAAAGCCAGATGGATGATCATTTATCAACAAATAAAAATGTGAGGTGCTCAATTCTAATTTCAGAGCACATGTGTTTTCTCTCAACATGGTGAAAGCTGAGCGGCTCCCGGGTAACGGTGCAAACAACGGTAACAGAGCCAACGGTGTTATCCTGAGGTGGGTTTTACGCTTCTGCAACGACACCATGGGTCACTGCGGCGTTATCAGCTGCAGCAGCGCATGAGAACAGTGCAGAGCTAGTCAGTGGGGCACGCTCACATGCACTAAGCTCAAAGGCGAAAGTTGGATTACAACACAGACTGCTCAGGTAGACATTATTCCACTTACAGCAGTTGCTGCTATATTGCTTGTGCTGAATCTCGTATAGAGAACCTTTAATTAATCATTACGGTAAAAGTTTCTTGTGTTCTCCTAATATATAGTAGCATTAGGAGTTTGCAGGATAGAATAGCAAATAAGGTTAAACAATAAAGGTTAGTTTACACTCATCCCAGGAAAATGTGTTCCTGTTACACTCTTGCACATCTTTTTTTAAATTGATAATACACTTGTTTCAACGTACTGTCATTTGTTTATTTACCATATTCTTATTGTAAATTTTAATATTAATGTTAATGTTCTTAGCAATAAACAGTTTTGATTCTGAATGTCCTCATTGATGTGATTTTCTACTTTTTTCTAGTTTTTACGTGTGAAACACATTTTAGCCAAGAACTCCTTAGAAAAGAGATTTTAGATTTAAATGAGACAACCTGGATAAATACGAGTTTCAGAAAATATTCCAACATTTGCCCAATACAGAGGAATGTGGAGGCAACGCGGTACATTCTACACAAAGCATCGGTGTAGGATGGGTGGAGGGGTTCAAGGTGAGGACAAAAAACTACTTTTTACAAGCAGAGCACAATGTTCCGTATCATTGAAAGCATGGTTTCCTTCTTTCTAGACATACATTTTCCATTCATTTAACTTAAATGAGGGAACAGATTACTTTGGATTCTACAGTTGTTCCAATCTTGACAGCATTTACAGTAAATCTGTAGTTATTTAGCGTAGAAAAACTACGCTAAATAAGGAAGGTTGCGAAATAAAATCCAAAGGGAAGCTTTGGGAAATGACAGAAACTGAACTGTACTTGCACCTAAAGGTGTGGCAGCCTCCTGGCTTGAAGCGGCCTGCCCGGCTGTTCCGAACGGGCTGATGGGGTGTGTAAACAAACATGACAGCCATCACATCGGGATGCAAATACTGTAAGCCAAAAATGAATATTTATTCTTGTCAGTTTTGAGGATAACAAAACCACAGTAATCTTCGCTGTGCGATGGAGCCCTTACATCAGTGCTGGAAGCTGGCCATCACAATGCAGCTGTTCCATTTGTCACAGTCAAACACACAGACAACAGCTCTGGGGGGGAATTGAGTGGATGGGAAAAGAAAAAGATTTTCCTTGTGATCAGACATCTGTAATAGTGCACATCCCTCGTCTTTACATATGGCAGCTCAAACAACCCTTGAAGCTGTCTTTTTCCCGGCTCAATTTTCCTGAAACCCCATCTGAAAATCATTAACTGAAAAAGGCCGTATTGTGAGGAAGTCATTTCGTTACATTTTGTTGAGTAAATGCACCATAACAATGAAATGGCCTTCTCCATCGGCACAGCAGGTTAAAAGGAATCATTGGAAATGTATTGCATTTAATTTAGATTGGTGCTATGAATGATTTATTTGAAAGTCCCATTAAAAGAGGAAAAGAGCCCGATTCTCTGAATGCCTAACGACCAGAGTGGGAGTTAATTTGTGTCCGTTACTCATCCTACAACTTTAAAAATAAATAAAAAGGAGATTAATTTTTGTCAGCTAATGAAACCAGTCTCCCAACAGAAAAATGTATTTGGAGGTTTTTAAAATGTAAGAGAGATTGATGGTTTACTGTGTCTAAAATAATTGCCTTTATCATGAGAGTTCATTGAGTGAAAGCAGGTTGGGGTTTGTAAAGTATTCAGGAATCCTTGGGTGGCCGTGCAGAGAAAAGTCCAAAATTCAATGCGTTATAATAAAAAAGATTTAATAAAAGATGATGACAATCAGCAAATACAGTACTTGATCAAGGACCTCTGATTCTCCGCAAGTACACAGACCGCAAGCAGTTAACCGCCACGTTCGCGTTGAAACAGAAGTCCCGTACGGATTAATATACAGCTTCAGTCACGGAGCATAAGACTCATAGATTCTTTCCCCATTCACACCTTTGCTCAGTCTCTGTGACCATTTGTCCCACATTGAAACAGGGGTGGAGATACTCTTCTTCTTTAACTAAAAAAGGTAGATTCAGCCGGAGTTCTTCCGGTTTCTGTCTCACTCCGCCTCCTGATCAACCGAATGAAGAAAGTAGTTCTTAAAGCGACAGTCACACAATTCCTAACCCATGCAGTAACAATCTTATTTTTACCTCCATTTTAAAATCCATTCACTCCTGAATCATTATACAGTAATACAAAACATATAGTGACCTTCTTATGCATACAATTACACATCCTTCGAGGACACTTCGTCGCACGGGGGGGGTGGGGGCGTAGCAGTAGTGTGTAGCATGCCGTGAACTTACATTTACGTTGAGATCGGTCGACCAATGACAGTTCTCTCTACAGTCAGAGCTTGCGCAAGAAGGTGGAACGTGAGGGAGATACCATTTCCAAAACTTGTAAGGGGGTAATAACTATTTTCCCGAACGTAGCAAAATCCCGGACGTTTTTGGAATCCCTGCCGGACGCTTTTTTTAGGTCTCGAAAAGAGGACATGTCCGGGAAAAAGAGGACGTCTGGTCACCCTACGTAAGCTCCTCAACATGACTGAGCGATTACAACTATTTAACTAATTTAGTACCCCTAACAATGGCGGATTTCGCTCAAAGTACCACGGCTGTAACCGTAGAGACTGTACGAATCGTTGCGAGAAAGCAGCGGCAGTTTTTGCTTGAATTTGTCTTCCGTGTTTCAAGGTCCTGCGATCTCATTGTCCCTCAGACTCATCTAAAAGCGCGTCAGATGACACGCGGAAGGAGACGGTCATTTGAAGTACATGTAGCTCATGGTGTGACGAAGGTTTAGGTCAAAATTGCTCATTTCTTTATTTCAGAACCGAAAAACATGATTTTTGGACAGGAAAGGCTTGAAATTTTTTAATTGCTTGTGTTTATTGTGATTTATTATTGTAGAACACCTAGGTCAACCCAGGGGACCTAGGGTTGATGAGTTAAACATTTCTTTATTATACATGTGCAAGTCCACTTTAGACAAACTAAACTATTACAATTCTACAGGTTCCAACCATCACAGTTGGCCCTTAGTTGTTGCAATCACAAAGGATGGAGCTTTTTCACATCAGTTAATCTTAGTGAGAAATCTACGGAAGGGGAACTTGTTCATAACCTAAACTCTCTCTCCCTCACACACGCACACATCTCCATGTAAGTCCAGTGATCATAGAATAGTACTGTGTCTATGCAATTCAAACTAAGGCTGACTAGATGCTGGCTCAAGGAAAACTGAGGGGCAAATAAAAAATAAAGTATTATGGCCACTGATGGCAACATGAATTATGCATAATTTCCGAATGCCATCAAGGTCTGATTCATAAAAGATATTTCGCCAATGAGATTACAGCGCAAACATGGCCATACGATTTTGTAGGTGAGTGCCATGTGCCACTTTTTGCTTCTTGATATTATAATGATCCATTTGGTAAAGTAGCACATGAGGCCGATGCATCGGTTTTGAGGGATCAGCCTAAGCAAGACCTGGAATCCATGCAGGCCGGATTCGGGTCATGTACAGTAGCCCAGGCTTGGGTCAGATGTGGGCTCTTAACTACTCTCCTTTCATTGTGCACATTTACACACAAGGCTCAGCAGCGTAATTTAAATTTCATATTTTCAAAAACGTGGGAGCTCTACTCATTTAATTTTCATGTCACAACCGTCACTGCATCCCAAAATAAATGAGCTTGAGCAGACAGCCCTTATGAATGTGCTTCAGTTAGTGAAGACACTAATACATTCACTGTAACTGCGGTGGCTATCAGCGCTGATCTGATCTGTGAATTGGATTGTTTTTACAATGAGGCTTATTGTATTTTGTAAATGTGCTTCTGGATGTATTGAGAAAAACATCAGAAATTCTCCGCTTATTGGCCACTACTGCCGCTTTTAATGGAAGACTTGGTGGCAATTTCAGCAAGTTTGATTGTGTTTAGACCACTATTCATCAAAAACATGTGAAAATAATGTCCGACTCTGGGACCACCCAATAGTATTTATTATGCAAGATAATGCCTCTCACTTTGATGAATGGGTGGACATTAATACATGGACTGTGGCAGGGGAATTTGCTTAACTGCTAATTATTTTGTCTGTCCAGATTTACGTGGTACATGTTTCTAAATATGTTTCAGTTTAAAGCTAGGATTGGTAATCTTCTGCAAAAACCTTTTTGTTATATTTGGGGAAATTCCCACAACATTCAGACAATAATCAATAAGTCAAATGCTCTGTCAGGCCCGTCCAATGTCATTCCACTAAAATGACTGGATGGGCTATCTGGACGATATTTACAAAATCTTGCGTACTTTTGCGGATTACCTCATACATTAACAGCTGACCTAAGGGTGTTTAACATGATAACGGCCCTTCCTAAAACACTTTAAATTTGATACACATGCATGTTAATGTCCCAGGTTGCAGAATAGTAAATTATATTTTACATTTTATTAATATATGTGGTGATGTCACGGGAGGACCCCTAGGGCAAAGGGTGAAAAAACAGGGGAAAATAGACTGTTCAAAGAAGGTGAAGTTTTATTCCCCAGTAATTCCTTCAAACAAACTCAAAATCCACCAACAAACGTAAAGCGTCCCAGAGGAGAAAGTGGTTCCTTAAATGAAATAAAAAATAAATAATTTTAAACAACACTCAGTCACAATTTGTATTTTTATTTCATTAAAAACAAGTATGATACCCAAACCGTCTTATTGATAGAGATATCTTCAGAGGATGCTATGGGCTCTGGTTGAATTCGACCTGCAAGGTGACAAACAGCCGACTGGAAGCCAACAGCGCTTTACTAAACGTCAGTCATTGTTCAGTTCATTTGCGTGGGTTGATTTAGGTCTTGCTTGTAGATCAACGCTGCAGGCGGTAAGAACGAGTAGAGAAAAACGCATCAACATTTTAAATGCATTCCCAAAGCCAAGCCTTCAATCTCACCCCTGCCCCTCGGGACAGTCAACAACACGTCTCATCTTCATATCAGTTGGTCGCTTTGCTCAGTTTTGCCTCATTTACCTGCCTAAATTTCAGCAACCCAGGATGGCATCTCATACAGCTGTGTGATGACAAGGAAAGGTCAGGTTCCAGACATACTGTGGCTGCAAAACCACAATATGTTTTCTACCATTGTTCTCAGAGTGAAGAATAGATACGATATTACCTCCAGTGCCGCCATGAAACTGAATTTGTATTCATAACCTGCCTGCCAAGCGCACACATGAAACAGATACAACAGAGGACATAATGGAATATTTTTGCTCTCTGCCTTTCAGATGGAATAATAGCAAACACTGAGGGCCGAGAAAGGAGTTGAGGAGGGTAAATTCAATAGTGGGATTATAATATCTGAGAGAGAAACAGTAAACATGAGCCGAGCCAGTTTTCAGAGGCCGCTGTGTATAATTTCTTTAATGTGGCACTTAAAAGAGTGCAACTTCAAGAGGCTTTATGTGGAAGACACCAACAGAAAATGAATGAAAAGACGAGGGAATGCTTTGCCAAAAAATCTGAGCAAACTTAAGCCAAGTTTGCAGGCGAATGTTGCAGATAGAGATCAATCCATTCCCTCGTGCTACTTTTCTCTATCTCGCTCATTTGGTTTGACAGGCTATCTCTGCCATACGGTCCACAATCCAGTATGGGGAGAGACTGGATTGGCTCCACACAAAAAAAGAAGCTGTAGAATGCGCCATCAAAATTGCACTGTACACATCAGGGTAAATGTCAGTGGTCTCTATTTCAGTAGCATTTATGGGGTTCACTCTTCATGATCATTGAGGTTAAGGGTAAGATTAACTTTATTGAACCTTGAGGGGACATTGTGTAGCAGTGTGACTTTTCAAAATCCCTTTTAACCTGATGTACCGGTTTAAAGTGAAACTGGAAGCAACACTTGTGCACGGAGGAAATGTGATTCCAAAGTTCATGTTTCAGTAACTGATGTCCGAATACAATTGTTGTCAACTGAGCTGTAAAGGGCGACTGTGGTTTAGTGATCGTCCTTCAATCAGAGGATTGGCGGTTCGATCGATGGCTCCGCTAGCCCATGTGTCCTTGGGCAAGACACTTAACCCCAAATTGCTCTCGTAGCTGTGCCTATGGTGTATGAATGTTAGTTACTCCTGATGGCCAAGTGGAACCTTAGCCTTCAGTGTATGAATGGGTGTGACTGGGTTAATGATGAAAAGTATAGTGTTAGAGAGCTCTGAGTGGTCGTAAGACTAAAAATGTATGGTGGAGTGTATGACTGCAATTAAAAAAAATAATGCAGTGTGTATGACTGCATTACATTTTTTTTTACAAATAGAAAATAATAAACGGACAGATCAGGAAATTAATCCCAAAAATGATCTATATAGTGCAGTGCATCTTAGTATTGTTAAAATCGTCGACGAAGTTAGTGACAATAAATCTCAATTGAACATCAACACTAAGATATTAACCACCAACTTCAATACACAGAAGAAAGGTATTAACATTTTCTTAAAGAACATTTTAACTTTTCCAACATGCTGCACTTTGACTGTCTACGTTTTAAAAATATTCATATCTTCGTGATAATACATCGCAGAAATATGGTTTGATGTCTATCTGAAAGAGGAGACTTTGTGCTTCCGCGGCCTTCCTCCTGCGACATTTTACCATGATTCAGACAAGAGATAGAGGCTTTTGGCGTGTCATACGACGCTTTGCAAAAAAGTACTCGTCACACAAAAACATTTATTTACATCTATCTACCATTTTATTCATATATTTCACTGCTTTTGTGAACCTAAGACCTTTTGGTAAACCAATTTCAAGCACCAAAACTGTTCGACCACCTGAGTAAAGTTATGTTTTCACAAAAGCTATGAAGAATTTCCAAAAATCGAGATTCCATTTTTCAGCTTTTGAGTCATATTTTCTCTTTACATTTTTTTGCCTTATGACAATGGTGCCTCATTATATAGTGCTGAGAATGTTTTATGTAAAACATGGGTATCTATATTATATGCAAGTGCCTAAAAAGGTGAATTTTAAGAAATTATGTAAAATCGAGAAAATGACCTCAGTCTGAAGGGTTAGGAGGGGTGTTCCTCATCAAGTACCCTGGAAACTGTACTCCTGTAACAGTTCAGCAACTGGTGCAAAAATAAATACCCAGCTAACCCAAATTGTGCAGGGCCACAAACAAAGATGCACTCAAGGTGGATTATCCGTTCAAACAAGGACAGAAACTTGGACCTCTTTTTGGCGACAAAAGAAAAATTATAAAACATTCACAAACCAAGAGTCTGATTATAACAACCATACCCATAGTCAAAGGAAGTGACATTGTTCTGAATCGTGTTCAAGTCCATTTTAACCGGTAGTAGAGTCATGCCATCAGGCGACAAGGAAAATGGATGTGCCAGTTGACACTAGAGAAGAATGGCAGCTTAATGCCACGTTCACACCAAAAGAGCTTTTTCGCCTGACTTTACTCGCTCGACTTTGTCGTTAATTCACTTTTCCGCAAACATTTGCTGGAGAAAGGGGGCGTGGCTTATGTCCGTGGCTTTACTCTGTGAAAACATTTACCATTTCCGCCATTCACCAATGAAATAACCACTAGTTCTGCTTTATACTTGTTGAGGAAGTCCCACAAACGTCGGAACATCAAATGCCCCCGTGTCTGGGTTCATAATATTATCCGTAGTCGCACACAGCTCCCGTACCCGCACATACTGGGGCGACTGTGGCTCAGTGGTGAGCAGGGTCGTCCTTCAATCAGAGGATCGACGGTTCGCTCCGCCAGCCCATGTCGATGTGTCCTTGAGCAAGACACTCAACCCTAAATTGCTCCCGTAGCTGCACCTACGGTGTATGAATGGTTGATAATCTGATGTGGCACCTTGCATGGCGCTCCTATCATCAGTGTGTGAATGGGTGAACGATGTCATGTAGTGTTAAAGCGCTTTGAGTGGTTGGAAGACTAGAAAAGCACTATACAAGTATGGGTCCATAGACGGTTGGTGAGGTAGTCCAGGATCCATGCAGTGAGGTGGTGGTCCACCCCGGTCTGCTCCAGCTTGTCCCTCAGAAGTAAAGGCTGGATGGTGTTGAAGGCCCTGGAGAAGTCATAAAACATGACTCTCACAGTGCTTCCAGCCTCTTCCAGGTGAGAGAGGCATCTCTGCAGCAGGAAGATGACGACGTCTTCCACCCTGATGCCAGACTGGTAGGCGAACTGAAGTGGGTCCAGGGATGAACTCACCAGGGGGCGGAGATGGACAAGGACCAGCCTCTCCAGGGTCTTCATCAGGTGGGATGTCAACGCCACCGGCCGTCGCGCCGGTGGCCGGCAGTTGCATGCATGCGCATTGTCTATGCTATAAGGGAATGGTCGACATTGCACATGCACCTTTTTTGACCATTTTGGCTCTCACTCCCAACCATTACTATCCACTACTCCCCGCCACTCCCAACCCTTGACTACTCCCCGCCACTCCCAATTTTTTAACCACTACTCCCCGCCACTCACAACTTTTGACCACTACTCCCCGCCATTCACAACTCTCTTCTCCACCTCTCCTCTCTCCAGTCTCCACCTTTATACTCACTCACTTCTCTTTTAGGTTTTCTGTGTGTTCAATGTTTTTTTGTGTTTAGTGTTTTTAAGTAGGTAAGCATGGCATCACTGCTTGAAGTTGCTGACGACCATTCAGAAATCCTCAATGAATATTTCGGCAGTTTTGCCAGTCTTGATGATTTCCTTTGTTCGGACCAAAGTGTCCCTGTTCGCGCCACAAATGTGGATGATCCGAGCAAATCACTCTACTTGAATTATGACATTGATGGCGTCGTCATTGTATTAAAGACTACGCAGGCCCTCATTGCGCGTGTTTTTTACTTGAATATGCCAGAGTTTGAGGCCCACCACCTGCATCTTCAATATAATATTTTGAAGAAGCATCTTCCTCTTGTCGGCCTATCCGATTTATCAATGAAGTGCCTCAAGGCTATGGTGGGAGTCACCATAGCCAAAGTGAATCACGGGTATTTCCTTGACCTGACCCTTATGCCAAAGGATCTCAAGGACCTGGACATCCGGCTGGCCAATCATGGCTAGGTTCGCGACATGTCGCTCAATATCTTTAAAGAGATCCAACAATCCTTTCTTGCTCTAATCAAGGGCTTGTCCATCAATGACAAAAGGCGTCCCACCATCATGAAGACTAGTGCTTCTTCGTTAGCAAACATTAATATCCTGGAACAGGACCAGGATTTCATCCTCCGACTGTTGGACTTGGCCATTGCTGGGCTTTCCCGCCATAGCCACTTCAGAGTTGTTGTCACCCTCCAGCAATTTGGAATGCAGTCGGCATCTGGGTTTGAGATGGACAAAGTTGCCGAAGAAGAAGGGATTGTGCAAACCAGCATCCACGTGGCCTGGAGTATTGAGGCAAAGGACGCCAACATACTGCTGATGTGGTCCCGTAGTGGGCTCCAGGAAGTAGTCGGTAGTGGGGGCACTCTACACTGCCCTGGGTATCCATGAGGCAGTCAATTATCAAACTGAGATAAGCAACAAGCCCATCAAGGTTGCTCCGCCACTCACTTTGATGACTGTTGATTACCCGATACATTTTTTTCAACTGTATGTGGACTCTCCCCACATACACATCAAGAGCCCCTTTAACACACTGGACACTGGAGGTCATTTTCAGTTGATTTTCTCGATTTGACATAATTTTCTTAGATTCACCTTTTAAGGCACTTCCATATAAGATATATACCCATGTTTTACATCATAAATTGCAGAACAATCTCAGCTATCTATATAATGAGGCACCATTGGCATAAGGCAAAAGTGTAAAGAGAAAAACCTTATAATATGACACTAAAGCTGAAAAGTAGAATCTCGATTTTTGGAAATTCTTCATATCGCTTGAAAAAAACCTAACTTTACTCAGTTGGTGACTCTGTTTAGGTGATGGAAATTGGTTTACCAAAGGTTTTAGGTTCACAAAAGCAGTGAAATATATGAATAAAATGGTAGATACATGTAAATAAATGTCTAAAACTAAATCTTTTATTATTGTTTTTTGAGTAGAAATATGGTCTTTCACGCCTTTCACCAAAATGATAAAAATGGGACTGAGAAATGACTTCATAGTGCAGATATGTATTATATTTTTTTTTTTATTACAGAATATATATTGAGAAATATAAAACAGAACAAAAACTAGTCAGACTATTTACAATATACAAGTATGGCTTGCTTTGCTTCAATGGCATATCCTCATGCCATGGCATGCCATTCCCGGAAACAGTTTCTGTTCAGCTGCAGGCAGAGGGGAACGTTGCACGCCTCGCACTTTCATGCCGTGTCTTTTCGCACTTTCTTCATGCTGCAAAGCTCGCAAACCCTGCGACCCGCCGTTGACTTTGTTTTGGGGCAAGCTGCAGCAGAGACAGGCACAGGACCATGACCTGCAGGTGCCGGTGTGGACCTGGTGTCGGGGCTGGCTGGAACTTGATGACGGGGGGAGCAGTGTCCGGGTCTTCATCCGAACTCCAGGACAGCGTAGGTGCAGGTGGTGCACACGCTGCCGTCTTTCTCCACCTGGCCTGTGGTGAAAGTAGTCGCCGGGCAGCACGCGCCCTATTTGCTGGCGATGGTGTCTTTAGTCGTCGTGCAACGCGCTGCCTCTTTGCTGGCCAGGCTGGTCGGGGCGGCTGGTGCTCCTCTCTGTAAAATAAATGAAGACTAGTCAGTTGAAAGAAAGATGACGTAGCGATTGAGCTGAGTGCTCCGCATGCGATGTGTAAATATTACTCAGATCATGACTGGTAGTAATTTGAGCAGAGGGCTCCGCATGCCATGTGTAAATATTACTCAGATCATGACTGTGGTAGTAACGTGAACAGAGTGTTGTACAAAGCAGACTGTGTATAAATATTACTCAGATCATAACTGTGGTAGTAACGTGGACAGAGTATTGTACAAAGCAGACTGTGTATAAATATTACTCAGATCATGACTGTATAACGTGAAGCAGTGTGCACCGCGTGGCTGGCTCTCGTGCTCTCCTGCACAGTGTACACATTACTAGTTTGCACCATGCAGTCTTACAGACACGTAACAAAGTTTAGTAACTACAGTTACCCATCTTCCTCAGAAGAACTGAAGCCTTCGAGCTCTGATGATGACGTGTCGTCGTCCTCCTCGCTGCTCTCCAGAATCATGCGTTTTCCTCCGTGTTGAATCTCTTTGTCGTCATGATGTCACTTTTCTCTGACTGAAAACTGTAGCGTGTGTACTTGCTCAAGTGGGTAGTCCTTTTGAGATTTTCCTGAGTACATTAGTTGTTTAGTTCACGAAATGGCGACGGACATATGACTCAACAAATCACAGAGAAGGATTTTCGTTTTTTTTTTACCAGCGTCAGATGACACACTGCTGCCGTTTCGCTTGCTTGATGATGTTAAAATTATGCTGGGCTCTGCCTGGGCAGGCACCCGGAAGCAGGAAGCCGTCTCTTTCCGCCAGACGTAAAATTATATTTCTGCGATGTATTATCGGGGTGCTGTGAATGTTTTAGAAACTTAGAGAAACGTTTCAAGTGTCACCACGCGAAACCGTGGGCTCAGTGGACGAAGGGTTAAGCATCCGGTCAGTGGCACCATTGTCACCTGTGGCCTATCCTCCCCCCAGTTTTCCAAGGCCATGCACTCCCGAGCCATGACCTATCTGCATCACATGGAGGACCAGGCCTCCGAGATGATATGTCCTTTCCTGCTTCGTTTGGAGTATGTTCTCCTCATTGCGGGAGGTGTGTCCTTCCCACCTGCAATGTACGCTTCCAATTTCTTCTTTCGGGACCAGATTCTACAATTTTTTTTAGCACTACCCCGTGGTGTTGCCCTACACCCTCGTTCCACAAAACCAGGGGCCCCTGGTGATCCTGACCAAGGTTCTTGATTTCTTGGTCAGCTCTTTGTGGAGCCTCTACTTCCGGAATTGGAATTTCCGGGGGCTATGAGCCAAGCTGGCGTGCGTTCCAGTTTGAGCTGGCTCTTGAAGAGCTGTTCTACGGCCATCCCCTGAGTCCCACCGATGGGCAGCTGAGTACCAGCCTCGGAACCAGCTCATCGAACGAGAACAGCGTGACGTACCAGAGAGGGTTCATTGGCCTTGCGCCGTACAATGCGGCTAGTGCCGGGGAGAACCCTCCACCCCTATCCCACTGGACCCGGGATGAACTACAGAAGACTCGGATAAGCCTTCCCTCTTTGTGACATCCTCGGGGCCGAGCCGGGCGTCATCGGCATCCCTCTCCTCCATGTTCTTCTCGGGGACTTGTACCAGAGGAACGACCGGTTCCCTCTGCTCGAAATGCAGGGGTCCAACCCACCAAAGTCCCTCAAGGGGTCAATGACAATCGAGGCACTAACGGCTGGCTTGGCCACGAGGGAGGGTTTCCGAGTTCCATTTACCTTCAAGAGGGCCCGGCAACTGGTCCAAGAGAAGGGGAAGGACATGGCAGAATACCTGGCGGAAGATCAGATACTTCCCAGCATTGAAGTACCGGGAACTGCGTAACACTAAAAGGGTGTCCTGGAATTTCCGTGACTTCGTGGAGGTCTATAGAAGTTGAAATATTTCAACTCCAGCGAAGAATTCGCCCGACGAGGAGTTGCGAAAGTCAATCAGCGAGCGAATTTTTCTAAACCATTTGCGTCTGTGCATTGACTTAACATGTAATCTACTCGCGCAAATATTTCGCAACTCTTTTGGTGTGAACATGGCATAAGAAGGGCTTGCATGCTTTTTTGAGTCTATTTACCTTTTGAGCTGTTCTTCTACATTGTCCAGGCTCATGGCAGTTGTCTCAGTCATCTATGGTCTTTTGCTTAGTACTAGGGAGACGTATAAGTACTAATAGAAAAAAACAAGTACTGTAAGTTATATACATTAAACATCCAACATCTCAAATACCGTTCTCCACACATGCTAGCATGGATCTCTAGAAACTGTGGTGTGAATTTCAAGACACGGAACCTTCTGATGTAGATGGAACAGTTTGAATATTAGCAACTGTCCCAAACAACAGTAAAGGGATTTGAACCGGCCTTTTCCTTCTCTCCCTTTTCCTTCCCCCTATCGCTTAGCACAGCGGTCCCCAACAGATGTCAAGAGGTCACATGATACATTTTTCATCTCCCACCTGTGGAGATAACCTGCTCACAGTGTCTTGCCGGCAACAGAAAAATGTAGCCCTTCAATTGTAGGGGGTTAATTCTAAGAAAGCAACATGGACATGTTCTTTATATACTATATTTAGCCATTCAATGTTTTTTTCTTCCTAGGACGGATGAATGCCCATATTTTGAAGGAACTTTCATTGCCAAGGATACAGATGTAGAATAATTTGTGAAAAGGTTTTGCGTCAAAGTCAAATCGGTGAGTTTTACCGTGATATGTCATAACATTCTCTTTATGTGCAATGTTAGTCGTGGATTGTAAGATTTAAAATGGACAAGATGTAATTACTGCTTGTTACATCTTGTGGTAAATCTAACTTCAAAGCAGGGAGGGAGGCTACCAGAAAGTCCGAGCCAAAGCTGGATGAAGAGGGGCATGATGACATCAGTCGGCAGACACTGCATTCTGTTTCGCAGTAAGAAAATATGTTGTAGTACATTTTTATTAAAATTTTAAACCTATTTATTACATCTAGTGGATACTTACAAAAACGGCAGCCATGATTCATTAATAATTATACACTTGAGGTATTAATTAAGAATTGTATATTTTAGAGTAAACAATAATATAGCAATGAAATAAACCCCTTTCAAATAAATCATTTTTGTTTAAGAGGCAGGTCTAAACATGTTTCGCAGGGAAATATTTGCCTACCCTCTACTTACAGCACGATCTTGGAAAAGAACATAAAATTGAGTTAATGACTGATGTCATGTGTAAAACTACCTGTATGTACAGAGGGTAGTTGAATCTTTTCCAGAGCTGCAGTATGTCCTGCAAATACGTCCATTTCTATCAGTGATGAATGCTAAAGGTCACTCAACAGCAAATATGCACTCTCGTCTGTCCTCTCAGTGGAAATTAAACTATATTCACTATAGCCTTCTCGTGTTTTTCAGAAAGGTAGTATTTAATCAGACACCTGAATATTTCTTCAATCAGTTACAATATACATGTATCAGACATAACCATCACACAAGGAACGCTAGGTCACTTGATACTTCCAATCCCAAGAACTAACCTCCTCAAATGTACAGTTATTTTTCATGCAATTACTGCTTGGAATTTACTACCTCATATAACTCTTACAGATAATTAAAACAAAGCATCACAAAAACAATTAAAGGTGCACCTGCCACCTCAGCTTCGAAGCGGCTATGTTTACATTTTGATTAAATTCACATCTTTGCTATAATACAGGCAAAGGGCCTGCTGATGGATAATGGAGTGCAGAGCAATGGTTTCCTCCACACCTTCCTCTTACAGTTTTCTTTGAACAAGTGCCACCAGTCTAGTTTTCCTCCCTGTCATTGATGGCGCTCAGTCGGTTGTTAATCCAGCCAACCTTTTCCATGTTAAAGTGGCATCCACAATGCGATCACACAGCTGGCGGAATATCTCTTGAGCGGAGGTCTGGCCATGCATTGGAATCACTGTGATAATTTTTTTCTAAAAGCACGCCTAATGCCGTCATAAAGCGCAGGCGATACAAAATATACGAGAATTAAATTAACACAGTCACTAGAAAATAGTAAAAGAAAAATAATAAAGACTGGAGTACACTTTTTCCAATTGATAACAGCATTGTAGGAAAGCAAGAAAACAAAACGGCAAAGATACGTTTATTAGAAACGTATCTGTAATACGTCAAACACAAATGTAATCAAGGAGAAAATAAGTTTCTAGTGAAATGCAATTGAGAATGCGTTTTAGTTTTGGGGAACGTAATTTTTAGGAGACAGGGTTGGGCAACAAGACCATCGGCAACAGCATGGTCCCTACCGCTAAACAGACACGCCTAAATCCATCCTCATCACCATCCGCAGAAGAACCTGCCACACACCCAAAGCATCAGGACCTCGTCGGCCTATCAAAGACTCTTCCTCCAATAACAAAATTAAAGACTGGCCCACGACCATCAGGGAAAAGTGGGTGATTATAGGAGACTCCAACGTGAATAGGTTCCCGCCACACGACATCGTGGACCTCCAAATCAGGGAGCCATATTCAGGTACGCCGAGAGAATCCTGGAAACCATCTCGACAGACCTAGAGGTTGAAAAGATCATCTTATCCTTCGGCATCAACAACAGGGTCCAGAAAACGAAGCAGACTGACTTCAAGCAACTCCAGGGGATGATCAGAATGGCAAAGCAACAATTCCCCTACAGCCAGATCTTTGTCCCACAGATCAACTACGACCCTGGTCTACCCATCAAAGAGAGACTATGGGTGCATCCCAAGTCTCTAAATTGCATCCCTGTTTCCCTCACTTGCGTCTTTTCCTTGCGTCTTAGTCCCTCCCACCAGGGATGCATAGAGAGACGCAAGGAAACCAAGCGAGGAGAGAAGACGCGAGGAAACATGTTTTAAGAGACATGAGACGTCCTTTCCTCTGATGCGTCACGTGAAGCGACGTCGGTTTATGATGACTGCAGCCGCCTGACAGCTGATAACATCTGATCAGCTGTCAGTCGCTTTAACAGCTGACGGAGTTTTATCCGAGAGTTTTTAGTGAACATTCCAATAAAAATACACTTAAAATATTGATAAAAATGATCGTATATTTTCAGTTGATTTAATGGTGTTAAACTACTACTTATATTAATAAAGACAAAGTTATCATGAGTGTCAGAGTGGAGATGTTTTCTCTGTCGTCTGTTACCGTTTAATAAACTGCATTGAGTATTTATATACTGTGATGTGTATTTATACACAGTGTGTGTATTTATATACTGTGATGTGTCCTGCTTATACGTTCATTACGTGTTGTAAAAAAGTGTTTCCTCTCTCCAGCTCTCTGATTTTAATTACATACATAATACAAGTTATTGAGGGAAACAACAGATCAAATCTTTGAAGACAGTTGTTTGTGGTCCTTTTGTTGTTCAGACCTACAATGACCATATTTTAACCAGATGGTGAATAAGAAAACAGATTTAATATATAGCTTGAGTTTAATCTGTGATCGTCTTCACTCTGGTATGAAACTCCAGCATCAGTCCGCTCAGCTGCAGCGTCCAATCACATAACAGATGAACAGTGAGGGGGCGTGTCCAGCGTTAAAACACTTCCTGGAAGCTCGCTCTCGGGGCTCCTCGATCATGGCTCCTCCGATTTCCCTCCTCGCTCCTCAGAGCAGAATAAGAGCTTTGGGACGGCCGTCAAGATGGCGGCGCAGAACCACTTCCGGTTCAATCAAGGAGCGAGGAAACAACAATTTAGAGACTTGGGATGTACCCTATGCCTCAACAGCTATATCGCATCCCTCGATGACCACATTCCCATGCTGCCGATCTCACACAATTCCAAACAGGTCCAGGGGGACGGTTAAGGTGATCTTTGAACATTGGTGCTGTATTTTAAATTAAATATCCCCATTAACCTACCTTTACAGGAGGGGATTAAGACAGTAATCAATTTATCAAAAAGGTTAAAATGTACAGAGGCAACTGTTGGTGCGATTATTCGGAAATGGAAGAAACACAATGTACATCAATCGACCCTGGTCTGGGGCTCCACTCCATGCAAGACCTTGCCTCGTGGGTTATCGATGATCATGAGACCAAGACCGAGCTCTTTGGCATCAACTAGACCCACCGTGTTTGGAGGAAGATAAATACTGACTACAACACCGTCCCCAACGTCAACGTTCTTACGTAACCGCGACATCAACAATTACAGTGTAAAAATAAACCAGCCACTGGTACATAACCGTTTGTCAATAATTGCTATGTTTATGTAAGTGGCCAATAGCAGAGGAGGTGCTCCAGTTCAACCTCTAGTTGACCTCAGATCAGCAAAACAAATACTGTAGCAGCACAACTGAGAGAATAACTGTCGCAGTTCAAACGTCTGATTAAAAGTTTAGACTGATCAAATCAGCCTTATTTATTCCCAGCGCCCAAGGCTGTGCATGATTGGCTGAAACTAGCATCAAGCTGTACTTATTAGTGATGCCTGATGAGCTTCTTCCCTCTTATGGGGTAGGGGGTCTGTTGATTTGGGCTGATGACACTAATCAAGCTAATCAATGGGGGGGTTGAAAGATAAATAGAAAACTGTCTCTTCAGCTGGACTGGGTTTTCCTGCCAAAACCTTGAGATATTGCTTTGATAGCATGGTGCAAGAGGCCCACCTGGGGCCCACACAGACTATATACTTTTTTTTTTTTTTTTGGTCATTTTGTAGTTGCTTTTTGTGGTCATTTTTAGTTATTTGTTTGTCACTTTGTTTTTTGGCATCTTTTCATAGGTGTCGTTCTCCTTGTGGTTAATTTTTCATCTCTTTGTAGTTGCTGTGTGTCTGTGTGGTCATTTTGCATCTCTGTAATGTGAGTCTCTTTTTAACCCTCGGGGTCTTGCGTCACGCCGGTGTGATATGCAGTGTTTACATTTTTTAAATATTCCTATCTCCGCAAAAAACGGCGCAGAAAAAAGAATCCGCTGCTGTTAGATGCGTCAGACTCTGCAGTTTCTGCCCCCCCTCCTCTGTGTCAGCTCCTGTTACAGGCACTGCCTGTAACAGGAGCTGACACGCTGTGGAGTCTGTGTGGCGCTCCGCCTTTCACCGTGATTTGTCAATTCAGGTGTCCGTCGACATTTTGTGTGACACTACCAATAAACACTCAGGAAATCCCTAAGGACCTACCCACCCACCTACGCTGCAAAAAGACACTGGTTTTCAGTAATGCTGCGGCACGATAATCTCGCTCGACAATGAAAGCTGTATTCACACCAAAATGTTGTCAATATTCGCACCATTATATATTCGCGCGTGGCTTATCTCCGTTGCTTGTCTCCGTGAAAAGAGCTATCATTTCCGCTATCAACCATGGAATAAATAACCACTAGTTCTGCTTTATATTTATTGTGTAAATTCCACATACGTCAGAACATCAAACTCCATGGTGTCTGGGTTCATAATATTATCCGTAGTCCCACTACAGCGTCTGAATGACGGCCGCTGCCAGAGCTACTTCAGCAGCAGACCAGCAGCAGTTTGATTCAGCAACGGCAAGACGGTGGTGATGACTGGTGGAGCTTCTCAACGCTGATTGGCTAACGCCACTTTGCGTCACGCGTTTTTTTTTTTATTCACCCGAGTTTGAAAATTTCAACTCTCACAAATTCGCACCTCGTCAAACGCGTCATTCGCGCCGCCCACCGGAAAAAAACGCTATTCCGCAACCTATCGCGTCTGTGCATTGACTTGTAGTCTGGTCGCGCGTCAAATTCGCGCCGCGTTTGGTGTGAACACAGCATTGGATAGACAACACACTACCCACTGAAAACCAGCAAAAACTTTTTTTCTTCTTGTAGTGTACTGCAAGACAACACGGAGAAAAAACATCCACATGAGTAAAAGGTATGTTTTCACAAGAGATATAAAGATTCTTTTTAATTGAGCAGTTTGATTTTATTAAGTGTGTAGAGAGCCATTTTTACTGTAATTGATCTCCTTGGAGCAGAGGCTGTCACGTGTGTCGTTGTCTCTCTCTCCCCACCCTCAGGATCCGTGCAGGTGCTGTCCGTGATCCTGCCTACAGCTGAGGGCAATCGGCTGATTAGGCAGGCAGGTGAATAAGAGGCTGGGGAAGCCAGCCAGACGACCCCGTGGGCCCATAGCAGAGCGGCGTGCGTGTGTTGGTGCTGTCGCTGGTCCAGCGTCGTGGAAGTGGTCACCTTGTCGTACCGTTACTATTGTGTCAGTGTCTTATTTTTCTCTAAACCGCTAAAAGCTGAGAACCACGAGGTTACGATGTCACCCTGACACAGAATATTCCACATCAGCCATGTTTCACCCAGCACTGCCTTCAATCGCACCTTTTGTTTTATAAATTAGACACAAAATGAGCATATGCAAGATGCCCTTTCGGGCTCTCAAAGGAACTTTGTTCTAAAGGGGAACCCATTAAATGCTTTGTGTTAAGTACTTTAAAATAAGTGGGATCAAAGAAAGTGTTTCAATTAACACTACATGTTGCAACCGACATAACACATGCATTTGATTTGGTGAAAGACCCTGAGCAACATGAGCTAGTGTTCCACCGCCCTGTGTATTCTTCAAAGCACTTATTCAGTCAGACTCCGGATGGTGAAGGAACCTCCTCGTGCCCCATCCGCTAACTCACTTTGCTAATAAAACGGTTAACTTGAAACTGAATATTAGGGTCTGAAATAATGAGGAGAGGATCCTTCAAGTATCAAAGGTATCTCATCTGAAGAGAGAAGGGACGTTTGCGTCGGGGGGGGGGGGGACGTTTGCTGGGAATCTGACGGTTTCAGTGGTTGACTTATTTATTCAAAACTCCTATTGTGGCATGATGTCACCATTAAAAGTATTTAAGTGCATTTGTGACCTATAGATCAAAGACGGCAAGGTTTTTGTTGCCAACGCATGCCTGTGCAGAACACAGTGTGTAACAATGATGTGTGGTGCATCGGATTTCACTAGCACTCAGTGTCGTCCCAGCATGGCTGGAGCTCCGTCCGAACAAACTGCAGAAACCATATTCCACGAAAGATCGTTGTCTCTGAAAAAGTCATCCACGAGTTTCTTCAGACTGCTTTGGTTGTTGTTGTAAGAGGCTTACAAAACAAAAAATCTTCCTTTTATCACGTCGTCTTTCATATAGCGCACGAATACAACAAGCTGGCTTAGATTGGAAACGGCGGTGGTCTCGTCGAGTTGGAGGCTGAGTTTTGTTGGGCAAATCATGCATTGAGGACGCTGACTCCCATCACGTTCCTTTTATACACATGAATCCATATTGTACGTATTCGTCCAACCACTTTCTTTTTTGCTCGACATAGTATGAAGGGATTGAAAGATTAATACGGACCCCGTCGCTGGCGACAGGAAGTAACATGCAAAACAAACTAAATTTACCGTAACTCAAACAGATTCTGAACACTAAGAAGCGGAGCTTTCCGAAGATGTGCGGCACATTGCGTTCCATTACGGTAATGGTAAACAAACCCAGCACCCAAGCTTGCCTGTGGGGGAGGAGTGTTGGTGAGCACAGCTGCAAGGGAAGAAAACAAATTGTGTGTTGCGGCCAGACGTTGCTAGTGTGAACCGGGCTATACTGTGTGTGTCTTGCCGAACCCCTAAGAGTGACCCAGGTTAAGAACCACTGCATCAGGGCGTTCTCCACCTCCTGTTACCGGTTGGTGACAGACCAGTGAACAGGCTAGGGCAGCGGCCCCCAACCAAAAGGTCAGAAAGATGTTTTATTTGGAAAAATAAACTGATACATCCGTCTGTAGAGAGAACTCTCTCTCTTCCCCCCCCCCCCCGGGAACGAATTGTCCTCTCTTTCACAAACTCACCCTAGGTTAGTGTGTCTTTTGAAACCTCACCAAGGAGCAAGCGGCTAGCTGGATTATTCCTTTACGATTGCGAAAGCATCCTTGCAAAGTCATTCCAACTTCATTACGAAAATATCTCTTTGTCTGGTTCGAGTCGAACTGCTGGTCAGGTCCGACTCTTGACATTTCAGAACTACCATTAAGCCTTAGAGGTTACACAATGCCACTAGTGAAAGTGTGACACTAACAAGAAAATGCATTATCATTGTACAAATCCTTGTAGTTGAAATGTATAACTGCACATGTTTGAAGCAAAACTGCATCATCTAAAGATATTCCTTTATGATCCCCGTGGGATATGGTTGAACGTTACAGTTGCTATTGTAAATACGTTTTCTGAAATGTAACTACAGATGTTATGTTCTGAAATCTTTGGGTGGTGGACTCAAAGAAATAGTTCTGGAAGTTATAATAAAATGGATTTAATAAAAAGTTTACACGAGGATGCACAAAAACACAGCGTCCACAGGCCACCGAATATCTAACGGTAGTTAACTGTCTAGCTTTAAAATGATGCACCACGAACGGTGTAAAACATTTGATATTATAGATTAATATAATGGGCGTTGCCATCTCTCATTGGCTTAACATTACAGCGTGCAACTGGTTATAAGTTTAACAGAGGTGGAGGCAGCATTCGGGTTGGTTCAGAGGTGGTACCTCAGCACGCTTTGCTTCCTGGTTCTTGACGTCATCTCTCCACCTGGTACGGCACCCATTTTGAGAAGAACTATGAGCTCATCTTCATTTCACATTCCTGGCCTACCTACAACATCTCCCATGTAAACACACCAACTAAACTAACTGACTTTCCCCATGATACAATACACAATTTCATAAGGTGCACGCCCCCTTATTTATATTCTTTCTTAAGTATTGTATTTTACACATGGACATTATTTATTTACAGTGTAAGGCATAGTAAATCATTATAAATCTACAGTTGTTAAAATGTATGTGTGTAATGGTAAAATATATGTAGAGAAATACAAATAACCATTTCAATAAGCAAATGAGTAATTTGTGCATTAAACATAATCAAAATATAACCAGTGTATATAAGTAATTCAAAATTGTAGACATACATATACAATGCTACTTCTGGTTTGTAGTAGCTAGACTTTTTCGACAGAAGGAAAGACTGTAATGATGATGATTCAGAATCTCTTATTGACCAAGTATGTGTACACAAGAAATGTGCAATCAATTATTTTTTTTTTGTACAACAATATATCTTCCGTTCTGCCGTTGTAGTCTGTTCCTGTGCAGTTTGAATTCAAGACACACAGTGATCGATGTGCAGAGAACAGACTGGATTATTGCAGTGGAGGACTGGATCGGCAGCCCGAGCTTCCTCAGCAGCTGCATCCAGGACAATTGTAGTCCTGGTCCGTTGAGGGATGGCCAACACATCTCATGTGATACCACAACATGCATGTTGTGCACTCAATCTGAAAGTGTAAAATATTGCCCTTTTAAGTATTTTCTTACATTTGGTCTGGTTCACATATGGTTCGCAGTTCTTCATTATAACTGAATGCATCTATGTTACTGGGTGTAACATCTTAGCTGTGGCGTTTGTGTTCCTTCAGCTGCTCCAGTGTCCACCGACAGTGCAAAGTGATGCAGGTGGCATAAACTACACATTTTCAGTAGCTGTGAGCTTGTGAGTGTTCACCCGGTGATGTAGAGGTAAGGTGCATCCCAGTCTTCCAGCCAGAAGTTGTTCATCAGAATCTAAATATTTCTACTTACCCACTCATCCACGTCAGCCCCTGAGCTACACATTTCAGATGGGTCATCTGTGAAAATAATACAGCCATAAATGTTGTTTTACTACCGACACAGAAAACATTCACGTATTCCTGTTACACTCCTGTGTACCTGAGTTATCCAGAAGGGACACTGCAATGTCCAGCCTCATCCTGGCCACCCCCTCATGGTCCACTGGGAACCTCACTTCTTGCCGCAGTAATATCTGCTCTGCAAGCTAAAAATTCCTGATAAGTTGAAGTCTGATTCCTTATTTTCAAATTGCAGATGCCCTTAGAGATTATAACACTGTTACCTTGCAAACAAGCACACCGCATGATGTGCCATCCTGCTGCTTTGGGTGGGCGATAGTGCCACATGCCCGTCTCCCAATTGCCGGATATTTTTTTCTGGATCAGTGCTCTACAATGATGTCGCAGATTGCTTACGGTTGGCCATTTTTATAAACACAAGCCCACGGAAAAGACATTGACATTTAGGATATGATGAAGGACGTTTAAAGAAATAAGGACCATCTTGAGCAGTAGGCACAAGGACTATTATTTTACGAGATAAGTCTTCCTCCTTAAATTTATTTTCACACATTTAAGCTGATATCTCACTCGCCTTGTTACTATGTCCATTTCTTTATTTTCTCCTTTGTGGCCCCAAATGGGTACAGGGACCTCAGATATAGGATCTATAGCAATGCAAATGATAATTACAGCCAACCCTTCATACATCAAATGGTATCATGACTGAGTCTAGATCGGAACATTTAAGATTACTTGCAATGAGTGTCCAGTGTCCCCCGCTACAAACGGCTCCAGCTGCCACATCAGTCTTTGTAAGATCCAACTGAAAACACACTATATATATAAAAAATACACACACACACAGTAGCTGCACTCACCCTTGTTAAATGACATTTGTTCCCCTCCCATGGCATACGTGTCAATTATTTGGGCGTTTGCCTTCCTTCCCACCATCGTGACGTATGCATGCATTCATGATCTGAGTAAAACAGTAACTTGTCGTCAATCTAAACGGAACCTTTCTGTCAACTGATGCTCCTTTTGAAAGCGGCAATTGTGATGGATGTTTGTGTGGGTGATGGACCTGCCAGAGGAGAAGAATCCAACAGTATTTTTCAGTTTAGCTGGGATCCTCTCCTCTGGCTGAAAATAATGGGTGAGGTGATCAATGTTAGTTTGTATGCTTCTCTTGCCCTTACGTGTGTCCAGGGTAGCATTTTTGCCTACCAGGGCAGTTATTACCAAGGGTCCCAACATATCCGCCTCCAGCTTGCCCCCTTTCCTCTGCTCTGCTCCGGAGCACCTCATCCACCACTTTGAAATGGTCCTGCTGGCCCCTTCTGTTTTTCGGACTTTGTCCTGGCTTTTTTTCATGTTTTCTTGAACTTGACGGAATACACGAGTAGTTTTTTTTTTTTTGGTCCTTCGGCCAGTTCCTCCCTCTGTACCAGGCTTTATCTTCTGTGACCTGCCACAAACCACAGTTTGAATATGGTGGAAAGGGATGATCCAAATTCAAGCTTTTAAGAAAGTATGAGAACATTACAGATTCTTACCTGATACTCCTTCAGCACCGCCGACGGATACCGTGCCTCCCTCCCGAACATCAGAAAATAGGGACTGTATTTGGTGGTCAGCTGCTTCTACGTTTCGAAGAGCAAACGTGGTAGATTGTAGAAGCCACCAGTTTGTTCAGGGATCTTAAAATGCAGAAATCAAAGACAGGCTTTTGGTATGATAAAGCCACCTCTTTTTTTTTCACAAAGTATATCACTACCGATTACCTGTTGAGAAAAGAGCCCATCAGTTTGTTGTTCTATGAAGTGCTCAAATTCATGTACCTATTGAATACAAAACCTACCTCTGTAATGTGCCATTCAGCTTTTCCACAAGGCCATTGGTCTGTGGATGATAAGGAGAGCGCAGGCTTCTCTCAATGCCCAGCCTCTCACATAGCCCAGAGTTGACCTGGAAATAATCATTTGGTTAAACATGAAATGGGCATACTCAGCAGTAAGCCTACATATTGGGGTTTCATAATGCACCTTAGCAAGGTGATGCGCTGTGTTTCTTTTGCACCCTCAGAGGTAGTACAGTTCTCCATCTGGTGTTTAAATGGCATAGTATTAATCATTGCGAGTTTTTCCCATATCAGATGATCATTGTGTTCTAAAGTCCATGTGCCATGCATCCTTACCCTAAATTGTGAAGGTGTTCGCTCTCCGCTTAATGACGTACTTCTCCTTATTGGTTGACCCCTCTGGATATCGGCTATGGACCTTGAAATCCAACACTTGTTGGACAATAGTAGGATCCATACTAATACATGTACTGTCTATCTGTCTCAGTCTCAATCTCTCGCCTCACAAACCCACAAAATGGTGAAATGTTACACCACCTTATATACCATGCCCTAATCATTTAAAATGCCGACACCTGATGCAACAAGTTCTTTAATTAATGTCTCTCACCTGTGGATGATATTACTTTGATAGTTGAATGGAGAACAGACAGACAGACAGATAGAAGGTAGACAGACAGACGGATACTGAAACGTGCACATTCACAAATGACTTGGCGATATGCAAGCAAAGACATTGTAACACCTCCTGTCTGTCGCCCTTTTGAAAATAAAAGCCCCATGGATTAACTGTAAAATGTGGATTTTTTTTTAATGAAATACTTAATGCTCTTACTAATACTGTGACTACTGATGGTTATATTTTAGGACTACTGCTACTGCTTATACTATTATTGTAAGAGTGAAATGGTATGATGTAAACTTAATTACATGTATTAGTTATGACCACTAGTCGGCGCTGTTCGGGCGTCTGGAGGTGAGAGGGTAAAGTGAGGGGAAGAAGAGGAGTGAGGGAGAGAGGGAAAACGGGGTCTTGACGGTTTGGCTGGAATGTGGAGTTGTTGACTAAAGTTATGAGGAAAACCCAGAACGTGTTGGACTGATTTATTCCTACTGATAAACCCACGTCGCTTACACTGGTGGCAGCGGTGGGATTTGTCCTCTGGTGGAATATCGTCCCTCGGGATTCTGCTCAACTTTGTGAGTAGCTGAAGCTAACGGCTAACGACGCTACCCGCTAGCTTAGCTTAGCTTGAGATACAGTGAGCCAGCTAGTCTTTTACCCCATCAGTGTGTTTTTTTTTTTTTCTTTTCTTCCGCTTGTTAGCTTCAAGTGAGTTTCAAAACAGTCTCTTGGTCGTCTAGTTACGTACGACAGCTAAAGAAAAGAAGAGGAAGAAAACGTCATGTCTGATGATGAATCACTCTCTGCTGGTGAGCCACCAGCGAGCACGAGCTCAGCTGGAGCTCCAACGCCAGTTGTGCCGCCGTCCAGCAGAGCGCCACGGGGCATTCCTTTACCGCCGCCCTTTCACAACGATGGCCGTGAGTCTTTTCAACTGTGGATTCGCCGCTACGAGGTAATTCAAGAAGCCCGTTACAAGGACAGTGGTGTGGATTTGAGGACTGTGTTAGCAGATGAGCTACCGACGAGACTACCGCCAGAACTGTTCATTGTTTGGGATAATCTGCCTCGGGAAACTCAGAGGTCCTTTGCTGAAACAAAGAGGCATTTGCAGGCAGCTTTTGGCCAAAAGGATATAATGGCATCATTTCAAGCATTCTCTAATGCCCGTCAAAGAATGTCTAATGAAGCAATGGAAGTTTATGCTGCGGATGTTTGCAGGCTGGTCAAAGAAGCTTTTCCTGAGTTTGAACATAAAGCCTCAGAGTATATGAAAATGTCTCGCTTCATTGCTGGTCTGGATCAAGAGCTTCAAGTGAAGTGTCATGAAAGAGGAGTGAAAACTTTCACCGAAGCTTGTGAAGTTGCCTCCCAAGCTGAGCGGGCTCGCCAAGCCGCAAGATTGGTAATGCCCGTGTCCCCAGCTAATGTCACATTCAGAGATGTTGGGCCAACGCAGTCAGTAAATTCAGTAGGTGAAAATGACCCTGAACTCAGAAAAGCTCTCCAGAATCTGACTACTACTGTAAAATATTTAACTAATGATCTGGGTGCTCTGAAACTGAAGATGGATGAACAAAGTAGTGGGCTCCACCTGGAAAGGAGCATGCAGGTGCGTCCTCGTAGATCTCCCTCACCTCATGGGAGGAGCCCAGATAGACCCACAAATGCATGGAGCTCAGGCTACGGGCATTTCCCATCCAGATATTCACGTTCACATCATTCTTCTCCGGAACGTTACCCCCATGGAAACCGCCACCATCAGGATTTCACCCGCAGAGAACCTGACAGGTACCGACAGCCTTACAGAGATACTCACTATTCAGCCCAGGCTTGTGACCCCCATGAGGAAAGGAGATGGAGACAAACTTCTCCCAGCAGACACCGCTATGACTCGCGTCGCCGAAGCCCAAGTCCCTCTCCTAGACATGTGTCATTCCAAGAGTATGAGGACAAAGGCCAGCAGTGCTCCACCGACACTGATTACAAAGATCATGGCAGATCTGATCAGGGAAACTGACATTAGCTGATGATGCGGGGCACCCATCAGCTGCTCCCCTGGAAGCCCCAGAGGTCGGCCTCACTGAAATAACAGACCACATCCGACAACAGACAACCCCTAGTGGGGTTACAGATAAAAAAATTCCCCTGACTGACGCCACTGTAAGTAAAGCTGTCACCTCCTATGTAAATGCAATTGTTGAGGGCACTGATATGCCCATCATGCTAGATACAGGCTCTACAATCTCATTTATAAGTGAGCAGACCAAAATGTCAATGCCTTCTCTGTCAAAAAGACCTATAAAAAAGAAGTTCATCATGTCACAAGCTGTGACTGGCCAAAGCTTGGATACATTAGGTATGGTGGATGTTACCTTTTAAGCTAGGGTCTAAAACTCTACAACATGAAGTACACGTCATCAGAAATGTAACTCAAGGCTTTATATTAGGTTGTGACTTTCTTACTCCTCACAATGTTATTTTAGACATGGGGAGAGGGCTGTGCTATCTAAGTGATTTGGCACCTGCTAGTTGTACAGCACAAATAATGGAGAACATGACTATTCCCCCACGGTGTGAAATGATTTGCAAAGTTGCCCTGATTTCCCCTGTAATCAATGCAGGCCTTATGAGCAGTTACAGCGGCTGCCTTGAACCCCGGCAACCAGATATGGACGGTGTGGCAGTTGCCCGCACCTGTCTATTGCTGAAAATGGCTGTACTGTTGTGCGCATCCTCAACCCCACACCCACCCCTATGGTGCTACATTCAGGTCTGCAGTTAGGACAGTTTACTCCAGTGTCAGACACTGACATAAGTGAGGATTCAGCCCCTGTATGTAATGTGTTCACTTGTCCAGTACAGCCATCCAGCCTACCAACTAATGTCACCAAGCCAACCAAGCTGCCTATTGATGTCAAGTGTGGAGATCTGACAAATGCAGAGAGTTCCGACCTACACAACTTGCTCTCGTCTTACCATGATGTCTTCAGTACAACCAGCACAGACTTTGGTAATACAGACAGTCAAACATAACATCTACACAAAAGATGCACCCCCAGTTAGGAAGCGTGCATATCGTACTTCTCCGAAAATGCAAACATTGATCCAATCACATGTCGAGGAGATGTTGGAAAAAGGAATCGTGGAAATGAGTCACAGCCCCTGGGCAGCACCTGTGGTGATGGTCAGGAAAAAGGATGGCACATGGCGATTTTGTGTAGATTACAGAGGCTTGAATGCAGTCACAGTAAAAGATGCACACCCGTTGCCCAGAACTGACGACACCCTGGATGCACTCAGAGGCTCATCAGTGTTTAGCACGATGGATCTCTCATCAGGTTATTGGCAAGTGCAGCTCGAGGAACAGGACAAAGCAAAGACTGCTTTCACAACAGGACGAGGACTTTACCAGTTTTGTATGATGCCAATGGGCTTGGTAAATGCACCCCCCACTTTCCAACATCTAATGCAGCTGGTGTTACAGGGTCTCTCATGGAAAACATGTCTAGTATACCTTGATGACATTATTGTATATAGCCCCAGTTTTGCTGTCCATCTTCAGCATTTGAGAGAGGTGTTTGATCGCCTCAGAGCCGCTAATCTCAAACTCAAACCCTCAAAATGCAGTTTTGCAGTACAAGAAGTGACATTTTTGGGACATGTCGTCTCACCGGCAGGACTAAAACCTGACCCAAAAAACATTGAAAAAGTGAGAGACTGGCCTGCTCCCAAAAACCCTACTGAAGTCAGAGCATTCCTTGGGCTGTGCTCGTATTATCGGCGTTTCATTTATGAGTTTGCAAAAATGTCAGAACCCCTGCATGCTCTCACTCAAAAAGGAAAGACATTTCTATGGACAGAGGTTGAACAGAGCGCATTTGAAAGCCTCCGTCATACTCTGTGTGACACACCCATCCTCTCCTATCCAGATTTCTCACAAGAGTTTCTGTTCTTTACAGATGCATCCAGCACAGCCATTGGATGCGTTCTATCTCAGGTGAATGGGGAAAACATGGAAAATGTCATTGCTTATGGCAGTCGTATTTTGACAAAAACAGAGAAACGGTGGTCTACATATGACAGGGAATTGTGGGCTATCGTATGGTCCATCCGGCACTTTCGCCAGTATCTAACAGGCCACCCCTTTCGCATCATCACAGACCACAAACCCCTTCTTTCCTTGAAGAAAATGCCTCTGGATTGTGATCCTACAGGTCGCAGGGCAAGGTGGGCTCTGGAAATTGACCCCTATGAATGGACAATTGAATATCGACAAGGAACTAAACACGCCAATGCTGATTCTATGTCCCGTCGTCCCCTGACAGCTGGAGAAACCACCCCTACCCCTATGGTTGCAGCCAATCAGGTGAGATGTGTTTCGATTCACACTCAAACAGACAAGGCAGAGTCACAGATTTCAACCACTGATCTGGCATCCTGCTCAGAGTCTGCCCTCACTACCTCACCTACTGCAGACATAATATCACACGTGCAGTCTACTTCACCAGATATTGCACCGGTAACTATGGACAATTCACTCCTGAATATGAACAGACAGTACCTCATCCAAGCTCAAAAAGCTGATCCTGTGTTGCAAATTATCAGGAACTGGGTGTTGACTGACAGTAGGCCGCCATTTTCGAACGTTAAAGCAACCTCACCAGAAATGAGAGAGTATTGGCGAGAGTTTCCAAAGCTCCGCCTTGTTGATGGTCTCTTATGTCGCAGGGTCAGACCCCCACCAGGTGACCTTGTTTTACAGACTGTAGTCCCCAGTAGTGTGCAGAAAGAGGTATTCCAAACATTACATGGTCATTCACTCTCTGGACACTTCAGTGCGCAGAAGACATTGCAAGGGGCACACACCAGATGCTATTGGCCTCACATAACACGTGACATAACTCAATGGTGTCTTGAATGTACAGCCTGTGAAGCACGGCGACCACAAACACCACACCAACGGGCCCCTATGCAAAACATAATCACATCTCGGCCGTTTGAGAAGATTGCAGCAGACCTGACGGAGTTGCCACTTACTCACCGTGGTAATCGCTATGTACTTGTTGTAATGGACTATTTTACAAAGTACCTCAACTTGTATGCACTTTCTGATCAACGAGCAAGCACTGTGGCTAAATGTTTGTTTGAAGATTACATCAGCCACCACGGTGTCCCTCAAAGTTTGCATACTGACCAAGGCCGTCAGTTTGACTCGGATCTTGTCAAAGACCTGTGTTCCCGCCTGGGAATACACAAAACACGGACGTCCCCATATCATGCCATGTCGGATGGCATGGTGGAACGGGCAAACAGGACTATCAAGGACCAGTTGGCAAAATACCTATACACCACAGGAGGTGAATGGGACGACCACCTGAAACAGGTTGAATTTGCATATAACACCAGTGTTCACTCATCCACCAAACGCACGCCTTTCTCCCTGGCACATGGTAGAGAAGCCCGTCTGCCTGCTGATGTCCTGCTTGGAGACTCCCCAGGAGTTTCAAATGCCACTCCAGGTACTCCGAGTGAATATGCCAATTCTATTGTAAGGAGACTGTGTGCTGCTTTTCACTCTGTTGCCCAAAACATTGAGGCAGCAGGTGCTCAACAAAAACACTACTATGATCGTCGGATGAAATATACAGCCTATGAGCCAGGTGACTTTGTGTGGGTTGACCTTCCAGCCCTTGCTAGACAAAAGTTGTCACCTAAGTGGTCGGGCCCGTTCAAAATTCTGCGAAGGCTAGGTTCAGGCAGTGGTGACATCGGAGTGGACTATGAACTGTTGGACCAGCGGGATCCGAGAGCTAAGCCTAAGGTCATTCACTACAACCGCCTGAAACCTTATCGCTCTGCCTGGTCAGATGGGAAAGATCCGCCTGTACCTGTAGGAGGGCCTACAGCAGCGAACAGCCCAGGTCCCTCACTGCCTACTGCACTCTCGGGCTCCAGACCTTATGTTTACTGCAGCCCAGTCACACAAAGATGCTCTGTGCCGCCAGATAGGGCTCGAACTCATGTGTGTCCTCCATCTCAAGGGGCTGCCACTACCACAACACCTGTGGGACACAATACTTCCACAGAATCTACCAGTGAACTGTCTCCGGTAGTACTGCCTTTCGAAGGAATAAGGACCAAGTTCGGCCGCTGTGTGCGTCCCCCAGTACGTTATGGAACTGTGGTCTAAATTTTCGCTTGTTCCTGCTGGTGGATTAACAGCATGTTAACATGGACTGGGAAAGACTGTTATGGAAAAAAAAAAAAAGATTATTTTTTTTAGCATTTTTAAGTGATGCTGTTCTATTTGTTATAATCCTTACTGTTACTCCTGTTTATTACCATTACCTGTTTTATTGGTATTTAGTTAGGTAAGTGTACCTAAGGTATACATTCAGTTATTTTGAAGCGAGGACGCTTCTTTTGTAAGGGGGGGGAGATGTGTAAGAGTGAAATGGTATGATGTAAACTTAATTACATGTATTAGTTATGACCACTAGTCGGCGCTGTTCGGGCGTCTGGAGGTGAGAGGGTAAAGTGAGGGGAAGAAGAGGAGTGAGGGAGAGAGGGAAAACGGGGTCTTGACGGTTCGGCTGGAATGTGGAGTTGTTGACTAAAGTTATGAGGAAAACCCAGAACGTGTTGGACTGATTTATTCCTACTGATAAACCCACGTCGCTTACATTATTACTGATGGAACTCATTCGCGTGACGCTGAGTTGCGAAAGCCAATCAGCGTTGAGATGCTACCGTCCATCATCACTGCCAGGAGTCCTGCCGTTACTGAATCAAACTGCTGCTGGTCTGCCCGAAGTAGTGCTGGAAGGAGGAGTCTGAGCTGTGTGCGACTACGGATAATATTATCCCAGACATGAGGGCGTTTGATGTTCCGACGTTTGTGGGACTTCCACAAGTCCCTTCCAAGTATAAAGCAGAACTAGTGGTTATTTCAATCAAGGTTGGCGGCAATAGTAACCGTTTTTACAGAGAAAAGCCACGGGGATAAGCCGCGCCCCCCTTTTACGTTGCGAATGAACGTAGCATAAGTTACGGAATAGACATAAAGGTTTAAGTTACGAGTAAACAACATAAAGAACACACGTCGGGTGTTGTCTCATCACCCCGAGATGGGAACGGCTCGTTTCAGAGAAATAAGTTCAGGGCTCCCACTAATTCGGCGTAATGGTGAGTTTTATTTTCATGCACTTTAATAATTGTCTTTATGCCGGTCGTATAATTTTATTACGTCTTATTAATCGCCTACATCGTGAAGGCCGGTGTGTAAAAATATTGTCTTAGACGAAACCGGGCCGTGGTGCAAAAAAGGTTGGGGACCTGAAAGCACCTATTCAGTTTTTTATATAGCCCAACATCACAAATACAAGTTTGCCTCGGAGGGCTTTACAATCTATACACATAACATCCCTGTCCCGGGACCTCACATCGGATCAGGAAAAACTCCCCTAAAAAGATAGTAAAAAACAATTTCACAGGGAAAAAAGGGAAGAAACCTGAGGGAGAGCAACAGAGGAGGATCCCTCTCCCCGGATGGACAGAAGCAATAGATGTCATGTGGCCAGAATGAATAACGTAACGGAGTTACAGCACATTCAATGAATATGACAGAAATTATTCTGTCAGGCTCGAACAAAATTGCTCATACTTATGGAAAGAACTAGTCATCTGGTCAGATATGGACAATAGGCCTACACAGCCGTGTATACTCAATGCTATGATGGCACCATGTAGTTTTCATTAATATCTTGCTGTAGGCGGATACTAATATTAATGCCATTTGTTAAGTGTTCAAAAAGCTGGGCAGGAACAAGCTGGTAAAAAAGGGAACCATACAGACGTTTTATGTATTACTATTATAGATCAATATACCAGTATTGTATCATTTGTGGTATTGTATCGAATTCCGGTACCGTAAGTATCGGATATCGTGATATTCATGGAAGGTATCTTTATCAAAGTCATAATTTTGGTATCGTGACAACCCTAATTGGTGAGCGTCTGAGCGTAGTGGCTGGCCTAGTAATTAAATACTCTTCCATGTTAGTGGGTGGCGCAATAATTACCTTGTGAATTTAAGATAGTAGAATTAAATGATGCGCAGCAGAGGTTGTGGTGAAGAACAGCAATAAAATATTTATTTATTTCAAAAAGAAAAATGCAGACTCTGAACTAACCCAGATGAAAAGCCCAGTATGAGTGGTGGTTAAAAATAAAGAAATAACTGAGTTTGAGGTAGTACAGTGAAAGTTATCTTTTGTTTGGATTCACTTTCACCGGGGATCCGACTGCACCGATCCCGTTATGCTTGGTATGTGCGGGAAAGCTAGCAAACAGCGCCATGGTCCCAACAAGCTGAAACGTCAGAGACAAAACACCCGTCACTGAACAACAAGAACCGGAACTATTTTGTTCGCCTGCGCGCACAAACTGAGAAACGGGTACAGGGTTCGTACGGTCATGAAAAGTTATGGAATTTTAAAATGGTCATTTCCAGGCCTGGAAAAGTCATGGAAATTTGTTGTATTCATATGTTCATTTACACTGAGTTTGAAATAATTATCATGCTTTTAAAAGAAATATATAAGCAGGCATACACTTTCATTCTCGCAGTGCAAATTATTCGCGCTGCGAGTGAACGCACCTTATCAGGTGACATGTCGACCTCTTCCCTGAGCTACTGTGATAGCAACAGTAGCTCTGTTCGCGAGCGGTCGAGATAACCTACTATGCCAGGGAAGTATAGATTCAACAATGCTTGGCTACATATAGAAAGATACAGGTCATGGGTTACAACCGAAAAGGACCCGGGACGAGCCCAATGTAGGTTGTGTGGCGGCAGAACCTTCGACATTTCCAACATGGGGGAGGCGGCATTAACTAGCCATGCGGTCTGTTGGGGACCTAAATAAGGTAGACATCACCAAAGAGCTGTTGCTTTCAGCTGCAAGAGCCAGGCAGAAGTACCATGAGTACTTGGATGAAGAGAAAGGAGAGGCAAGGCATGGACCTGAAGAGAGACTATCACAGATGAGCTGGATGACTTAAAAAAGAAGAGGGCAAGAATGGAAATTGACATTAACGCACTTCAAAAATCAGCAATGATTATGCTGAGAAAGCAGAAGCTACCAGCAAACTGACCTTCATCACCAAATCTAACAGCTTCTGCCAAACGGCAAAAGAGAAGAAGGTATCTCTGCTGGAGATTGAAAAGCAAATAGATGAGAAGCTTGAACAAATGAAACGCTAAGCTGGCAAGTTACTTTTCTGTTAAGTTCCCGTGGACAGTAAAGCACAAATTTCTTCTTTCATTACAACTTGTTCAGGTTGCCACCAGCTATTCTCCCTTTGTGTCATACACAAAGCACTTGTTATGTGAATGTCGTTTTATAAACCTGTTTAAATTGTTTTTGGTTTAAAGAGTTAGTTGCCAACTCAACGTTTTGTAAAAATTTGCACTAAAAGGGAACACTGTGCACTAGCTGGATGCTACTGAATGCATGTCAACCAGAGTGTGATTTGTGTCATTTAAGGGTTACTGTATGCTTTGTATTCTCATTGTTAGTTTAAATACTACATTTTCTACTTTTTCATGTTTACACCCAGATTTACACAAAACGTTTGGTCATGGAAATTTGGTTTAAAGTCATGGAAATCCATTGGTCAAAATGTGTAAGAACCCTGCGGGTAACGAAAGTTACGAAGGTAACTACGGTTCTATGAATCCTGGATGACCGCCACGTAATGATTTTTTTTTTACCTGTGCTATCATCCAACATAAAACACTATTGTTTGCCCCAGCACATTTTAAAAATGATTTAGTTTTACTGCATTTTTTTCAGTACATTTCTGCACTCCTTCCATCCCTACTTCTAAGTCTTACTTTAGTGTTTTAGAAATTCAGATCCTTACCTTCTTTTGTATTATTGCTCTTATCTAAAAGGCTTACAGGCTACCAACAATGTTTACCAAATAAGATGTCTCTGGATTCACCTCACGGCAGGATATTATGAAAATACATTGTGGAATATAATTTTCTATCGAGCCAGGGGCTCCATTAATTTGAGCTTAAAAGTGAATCCATTTGCAAAAGCCGCCACTACAGCTCTTCCCTGTTTCAATTCACTTGCAGCCATTTGTAATTGCTTTGTGCCGTAAGTGGGATGGACGCATGCTTATGATTGAAAGCACAGTCAGCATTGATCAGAGTGGGAGATATCTGGGGTTTTCCCTGTGGAAATAATTCTTCAATGATGCCAACTTGGATAATTCCCAAAACGAAATGGTCAACAATTTTAGATTACAGCTCTCAGCATTGACTTCCTGGTGTAAAACCGTTGAACAACTGGAGACACCGATCTGCTTGATTTTCCTCGGGGGGATTCATTGCAGTGCCAAATATTTGTCTCTGTATTGATATTCTGTGTATATATTTCTAGTTTGCTAAATTTGTGTTGGAATAAAAAACATATTTACTCTTAATCAATTACTGTTTCACGGTTATATTAATAATCATATGTTCTGTTTATTAATCATACACTGTGTAAACGCTTGTGGCTTCTCATTTGACCTACTTTCCTGTTAAAACATATGTATGCTTTTCAAGTGATCTTCTGATAGTCAAGAGACTGGGGATGCCTACATGGCAGCAGAAAGAACTGCTTCTGGCTGTGGCACAAAGGACAATGAGGTGACTGCCTCATGGACGGACCCCACCCAGACAAAGCCCTCAACCACAAGAGCACCAGAGCATCACTGTAAATAAATATATATATATTTTTTTTAGTGTGTTTTTACACTTTGTTTTTTACTGTGTTGTTAGTTAGATAAAAATGTAATCTGTTCATTCAGTTAATTTGTCTGCTTGTTTTTTTTTATTTATGGGATATAGGTTGTTTTATGAATTAAAAAAATCTTAAAGAAAAATGCTGCATTTATTTGGATGTATTGAACACCATAAATATACAAGTTAAATATATAGTTTGGTACATGAGAAAATTCAAATTTTCTCAAATTGGCACAGATGGAGACCTCGCCTGGACTATGTACTAAACCCTCTCTAACTTTGTTATGCTTCACTTTTTTTGCTGTACTTTGCAGATAGAATGTTCACACATTGTGCTATGATTTGGGAGAGCTTTAGACCTTACAGCTGCATCATTTCAAAGAAATAATCATCCTGAAAGTGATTTTTTTTTTTCTAGGCAAACCTGAAACTGACAATTTTTGCTGTGATGTCATCATTTACTCATAACCAGTAACATATAGACTGATATTTACACATCTGAACAAAATCTCACATTATACTCTTTTATTATTACACCAAAATTATTCAAATGGCCCTAGTGGTTGCAGAGATATCCCTTTTTTTGTGTTTGGGTCTGCAATTTTCGAGCAGAGGCCTAAAATAGGTTTGTTTTCAAAAGGCCTCACCAATTAAGGCTTTGTAGGTGAGAAGGATTTAAAATTTGACTATTCATTTTACAGCAGCTGTTAATTGTTTATCTTTGTTAACAAAATGACAGTCACGCTCAAAGTTTAAAAAACGTTTTGCCGTAAAGGCCTTCACATGAGCGCCAACTGGCTGCTCACCACCCAAATCTTTGCTGTCGTATGAAAACCGGGACTTAACTCTTCAGGAGGTTGTAGTCTTGTGTGAAAATGACGTGTGCTGTACTGAGGTCGCTGTGGCTCAGAAGGTAGAGTGGGTGGTGAATACTTTTCAGGGTTGCTAGTTTAATCACCAGCTGTCAAAATGTGATAGGAATTATTGAATGCAATCTGCTTATTCAAGTGCACAAAAGTTATTTTTTAAATTAGATTTTGTTAAGACAGAGGAACTAGGCAAGAATACTATCCTTTAACTGCTTTTAATGTACTGTCTACTCTATTTGCAATAGCCCTTTAATATTAATATGATATCAATGTATAAATGGTAATTGAGATTTTGTAAAAAGGATTTAAAATGATATTCTTCAAAATGATGAACCACATATGGTTTGTCATATCATCTATGACGGATTACTCCTCTCCATAAACACCAGGGCCCTATTCTTCGTACCTAGCTCAACAAAATCGAGCAAATGTCCTATTATCCAGCTTAAATTAGCGAGATGATTGACATCAGGCTAACTCTGTTTCTCCACGCCTGATCCGTGCTGAAACGGTCTCGTTAATTCTAACCAGACGTCAGTCATCTGGATAAATGCGCGTGCCCATTCCTCTTCAGAAGGGATAATAATCGAGCACTGACACTATGATCTTCTAACAGTACAATGGCAAATAAACTTTTTTTTCTCCGCTGAGAAGCAGGATATGCGTTCATCACATGAACGCATATGAGGAAGTCAATACCTTAATCATGGCAAAGTCTAATGCTGCATTCACAGCAAACGATTCGCAACGTTTTTGCAAAGTATTTGGTGTGAACGCAGCTTAACACCGCCCCCGCTGCGAGACATAAGCCTCGCAAATATATCAGACAAGTTAAATGCGTCAGTGTTGGGAAAATGTATCGGCTAATTTTAAGTGCTTCATCACCCAAATCAATCAGATTATATTTATTTAAATGTGCCTGCTTGCAGTATTATACGAATAAATATATACTTATGAGGATATACGTACTGTATGTGCGTATGTATCATGTACTAAATATGTGTATATACATGTATGTGTAGATTACCATATAACTAGGAGTTTGAATCTGTGTATGGGCGGATCAGTATGTATGTATTATTCATAATCAGAAATTCAATCAATTGAAGCAGTGAAAAGAAATTGTGTATGATTCTCATGAGTCCACCTTAATCATGTTCTACAATAATGATATGGTGTACTAATAACACTGTCATATAATTATGAATGCTTTCAACACATCCATAAGTTTCTTAAGCACTAAATAAACTTAAGAACAGCGCGGCATGCAGCGGCTGATAGTCTATGACTGTGTGACGGGCGATCGGCTGCGCCTGTGGTGATCAATGTCCGCGGCTCGAGAAGCTCTCGTAAATAAATGATTCCTTCTCGGCAGAATCTATAGCGCCGCGTACAGGAAGTCATGATGATGTGAGCTCATACAGGAAGTCATGATGATGTGAGCTCATACAGGAAGTCATCATGATGTGAGGACCCTATAAAACTAATATAACTAATATCGCTCCTTCATCAATGAGGAAGGGAGCTGCCTTTTTTGTCCGGTGGGAGTGGCCAGTTTATCCAGTGAATTTCAGTAAGCCTGCGCGGGAGCAGGTTTACATTTTTGGCTGTGTTGCTATGGTGATTTTTCTAAACTTGCTTCGAGGAACCGAAAAGCCTGACCTACGTCATCTTATCCTGACAATTAGCCCGCTAACTCAGTAAGCCAGGTACGAGGAATAGGGCCCTGGCTCTGAGACACGAGAGCCTACTTCCTCTTGGATCGTAAAAGATAGAACCCCGCCAAGTCAGCATCACAGATGTGGGAAAATGCCATCATCACATTCTGAGTTTTCAAATCCTGTAAGTTGTCTGCGCACATGAAAACACACTCAGGTGTTGGAGATGGGAAGAAATCATTAATATTATATTCCTCTTTATATTCAATAATATGCAGATGGCTGACTATACAGAAAATGTGTTGATCCATTCTTCCACATCTGTGATGTAAAGAACTGGCATTGTGTGATGTACCTCATCTACTAGAGCTGCTGCTGCAGCATCTGTGTCTCCAGTGGACGTGTTTACAGGGATGCTGAGCACTCACAAGTGTTTTGACAGCTCACAGCCTTATGCATAATTATGTACTTTTGCATTTAATAGATTTGGACTATAAAAAGTTGCTTTGCGTCATATGGAAGCAACTAAGAGACACAAGTGTTTGAATTTAAACTCTTTAAAGTTAAAATACAACATGATATTCAAATTAAGCTTTTGAAGGAGATCACACTTCTATGCGATTTAAAATATGAGCAAATGTATGATCGATTGAAAGGCCGTGTCAACAGCTACATTGGTTAAAATAAAAGCACATTTTCTCATAGTCTCATTGTCTGCTTAGAGAATCTTTTTATCTTGTTTTTCTTAATTTTGTTGTATATATTTCCAGAGACAATCCAGAGAAGACGCAACAGTTTTTGGACAATAACCCAGATACCCCTCTGTGAATGCTATAGTTTACTGTAGATGAAAACCACAAGATTGTTTTGCACATCATTTTTGCCACATGAATTTGACTGAATACACACATTTCAATGATTTCCTACTTGCGAAATTTCCTAGTATCTATAGTTTCCATTTACATCCGTCTCGCATCTTTTTATCATTTTAGTCACTGGCCTCTGCAAAAGCATAATCTTAGGGAATAATTGGAGTACCCTCAGTTGTAATTAAATGATAAGGTGTTTTTGCAAATATATCAGATTTGTGTTGGCGGCAAGATGGCAGTTGGTTGAATGAGGAGGTTGAGGTAGTACAGATCATTGATTAAATAGAGAGTCTGTTAGTGGGATCCCACTTGCTGTCTGTCTGTTAGACAATCACTCCCTCACCTTATCAGTTTGGCAGATTAGCTGTGACAATAATACTGAGGCTGTGAATGCCATCAGATATATTCAAATGGAAACTCTGGCAGCTCATAATTTACAGCGCGCCTCTACACCCACGCACGCAGATGTAGAATGCCAGTGCTTTTGAATAGCTCTCATCAGTTATCAAATGATCTGCTCACTGCTCATTACCATTGTCATTTACTCCAGCAGCAGTGAAAACATGAATGTTGGTGTCATTAAAGCAGCAGAGAGAACAGTGCCAGGAAATAATGTCTGAATGCTCGTGCAATTATAAATGTAGGTCATCTGAATTACCACATGGTCTTCAGAAAATGCAATTTCTTCACATTTTTAAGAGTTTAACATAATTGTTTCAAAATTAATTTTGTAAAGTGGCTGTAATAATGTCCCAGTGATTGTGGTTGAAGCTTTTAATCACTTTCACTTGAGCCAGGTGGCTCCCTTTGGGTTTCAAGAGGCTCTCTGTGGGAGCATTCACAAGCATGAACGGTCTATGATGAGGCCAGACTTGGAGAAGAACTGTTTCAAGTGTGGTAAAGATCAAATTTCATTTATTTCTGAGAACCCAGTGGTGACACATTCTTGCTAGCATTAGAAAGAACGGAAAGAAGAAAACCCTGCAGCTAGATGAAGTAAGTGGCAATCTCTAGCTCTGAAAGGTCCAACCCAGAAGTTTCAAAAGCTGCAGTTCCTTGAATGGCCACTTGAAGCTGGTTCCGAAAGGGAGTCTATCTCCATAGACCTCCATCTTAAAATTAACCCTCCTACATCTTTAATGATGACAGTCTGCATGGTCCTTTTTGTCTTATTTATCAATAAATGTGTCAAGAAAATTCCTTTTGGCAAAATAATTTTGCTCCTTTATTCAGGAGAAACGTAATTTTCAAAATCTGGCAAGTATTTGTCATTATTATGTTATAAAGGCTTAAAACACTGTAAAAACTAAAAAGTAAAGAAACATTTGAATTTTCATCATGTTTCTCTTCTAAACAATTGAAAATGAACATGACCGAAGCTTTTGAGATTACAGAAATTAAATTTAACCTACATCTTCTCAAACAGTTTTGTTTGCTTAGAGCATTCAGTGTCCATGTTATAGGCTTTTATATGTGTCCATGTCCAGGTGTTTTAGAGATTTGTTTATCTCCCTGAAGCAGTTCCTGTCCAGCTGAAGACGGAACCCATTATTGCACTACTCACACACCCAGGCAGGCTTTTACAGGCAGCTAGTACACTGTTTCCTCCCCAGAATGACTTTCTCTCTGTTCTTTTCCCACTGTCCTTCTTTGTGTTTGTGGGGACAGGAAAGTGGCCTTTACTGGGGGGTTTAGGTGGGCCAGCAAGTGGCAGAACTCTCAGAAACTATACTAATACTATTATTTACAACCCCAACATATTATTTCCAAAGAAAACACCTCTCAAAGGCCAGTGAAAGGGCAGTAAAAGGCCAGTCAAACTCTCTCCCCTGCTCTCTGCTCACTTTCACCCCTCCCCCACAGATAAGCGAGCCAATGTTTTTTTTTTTTTTTTTACCATTACCGTAATGGACCGCAATGTGCATTCAGAATCCGTTGGAATTACGTAGATGGCGAAAATATTCGAGGAGTTACGGTAATTTCAGTTTTGCATCCTGTTTGCATGTTACTTCTTGTCCCCGGAAGAGTTAAATATTTACAGCAGAAATAAACATATTTACAGCCTCGTACAAAAAACTGAGTTTGTCTCTATTGCTAATTGTTCATGGGTTGAATATTTATAAAACGCACCACTTCAAATTCTATTTAATTAAATTAAGGCTGTGGCTGCTTTGAGTGACCATAGCAATCAAATTCCAATCAATATCATAGCAAACGTGAATTACAGCACCTTGGTCAACAGGCTAGCTAGCACTAGCTAGATGGTGGCGCTCAGAATGCCAAACCCAAGGCTTCAAAACGGTAGTCCACAAACCAATGGGTGACTATACTGTGACTACGCCCACTTTTATATACAGTCTATGAGCTGGGGCCTCAAGTCAATTACATTAATATGTCTCCTGTTACATCTAACTTCCTGCAAATAATATCTTTATGGAGTTTATAGTTTACTGATTTGCAATTTGAGTCACGTCACGAACAGCTACCATATCTGTCAACAAAAATCCAGACTTCAGGCAGCTAATTGTTACTACATTTATAACATTTGGCATGGTTCCAGAGAATGGAATATTAGTCAGTGTATCTACCACTGTGGACCAAACTTTGTGATGGAGCTTCATTAAATTATGTTCAGGCTTTTGTGGTCACAAGAGAATGAAGCCTTGTGACTTTGGTGCTTGCATGACTTTTCATCTAGCAGCACAATGTGGTCAACATTTTTCTGCTATCTGTCTAAAATGTCTCCACAAATATGAAATATTTTTCCATCTGATTTGGTGGATATACTCAAGGTCCTCAGAAGATTAATCTGTTTTGGACCTCTGACTTTTATCTATCACCATCAGCAGGGCATCTATCACCATAATTGGTCACAGAAAACATGTCGACATACAGGATTGGTTGTTTTTAAATGTGGCAAAGACAGGAAAAGTCAGTTGATCACCAAATACCTGCAAATGAATGCCCGTCCAAGGGCTCTCCATCTTAGCCCATGTGCTTTCATAGGAGCTCCACATGAGGACTGAAACAGAAGCAAATCATTTAGATAGATAGATAGTGTATTAATCCCCCTGGGGACAGCAGCATGTTATAGTTGTGTCAGAGGTGATTTATTATAAAGTCTTATTGCAGCAGGCAGTAAAGATCTCCTACATCTGTCCTTGTGACAGCGGAGCTGGATGAGTCTGTTGGAGAAAGTGCTCCTCTGTCCCTGCAGTAGGTGGTGGAGAGGGTGGTCCAATATGGACAATCATCTCTTCAGTGTCCTCCTCTCCACCACCTGTTCCGGATACTCCTGTTTGCAGCCCATGATGGAGCCGGCCTTCTTCACCAGTTTACTGAGTCTGTTGGTGTCTCCGGCGCCAATGCTGCATGGCGTATGGAGAAGAACAGAGCACTGTCCACAACCGACTGGTAGAACATCTCCAGCATCTTGCTGCACACATTGAAGGATCCTAGTTTCCCCAAGAAAAAGAGTCGACTCGTCCCCTTCTTGTACACAGCGTTGATGTTGGTTTTCCAGTTCAGTCGGCTGTCGATGGAAACACCCAGGTACCTGTACTCCTCCACCATGTGATGGAAACACCCAGGCACCTGTACTCCTCCACCATGTGATGGAGACACCAGGTACCTGTACTCCTCCACCATGTGATGGAAACACCCAGGCACCTGTACTCCTCCACCATGTGATGGAGACACCAGGTACCTGTACTCCTCCACCATGTGATGGAGACACCAGGTACCTGTACTCCTCCACCATGTCCACGTCCTCTCTCAGAACTCTCAGCGGTTGTGGAGCCGTCGTCTTCCTCCTAAAGTCCACCACCATCTCTCTGGTCTTGGCCACGTTCAGCAGGTGATTTGCTTGTCCTTCAGGTCGTGCTGGACTCTCCCGATCTCATTCCTGTCCCCAGACCTGAAGGCTGCTTTCTTCTGATTGAGAAGAACTTTTAGGTCACTAGTGATCCATCTTCTCTGCAGTTCCTTCGGGATTTCATTTTCACAGCGCAATCGGCTGATCGTGAGAGTAAACAAAGTCTAACTGTGCGTGGCTCTGTTTACAAGGAGGGAAAAAAAGTTACAGAAAAGCCACAAGGAGAGTTGAAAAAAAAGTTACGGACCACTGCCTGACCGTCACTCAACAAAACGTTAAAGAAAAAACTAAACAGATGATACGAAAAATAAATAATTAAAAGACATAACCGCAATACAGATGGTCAGTGGAGAAGTTGTATTGAATCATTTCTTTACTTCTTTTTTTACCATGAAACTCGGCCTAAATTCAACCTGACTACAATGACTGGCCTCTGCTAAGAACCAAGCTATCAACCTTTTACATTCACCTTTCTACTTTGTAGGACTGAGCATTTGATATTGAAAAGATTTTGGGTTGACAAAATCCCCAAATGATGGTGTACTGATGTGCCACAAAGTTGGATATCAGAGATATAAAGACAGAGAGACAACGTTTGGTGACTTTGGGTCAGGTTGATATTGACAACATGCAAATGTAAATCAATTTGTATTTTGAGTCTATCGACTCTTATGAAAGAAAGACCCATGATTGCCAACACTGCTATCAGCAGTAGTTGTACATTGACTCAGCCACACTCGTTAAAGATGTACGAATCAATATGTTCACATTATCAGTGGGTCAAATTAATCTGTTTATTGGGAAAGTGTCGCTCGTAATGATGAAGCCTCAACGATTTATCCCCAACTCTGTTTCCCTAAACTCTATTGAGGGAAACAGAGTTGGGGATATATAACAATATTAAAAAGTTGATATGGGTCGTATAGCATTTTCCGATTAAAAAGCATGGGATAATGCATATATTATTCTGGTTTTAGGATAATTTTTGGGACGTGCAACGCATTTGGAATATGCATCTCAATTGGGGGTTTTACACACAGCGTCCTGTCTGTTTACTGCCAGCTCTGTGCGTCGTACATAAACCAACTAGCGAATAGTTTGCAAGGCTTTTGCTAATCTTAATCTTTAAATTTGGCAAAATAAATATAATGGGGTTTTTGCAATGCACAGCCAATGCTGGCAGTGTGGCCCAGGTCTGAAATGTGAACTGATATCAGCAGAGAATAGAACCTTTTGTTTTTTAAGTTTGACAGCAACGATATGATTGGCTTAGGGTAGGGTGACCAGACGTCCTCTTTTTCCCGGACATGTCCTCTTTTTCCCGGACATGTCCTCTTTTCGAGACCTAAAAAAAGCGTCCGGCAGGGATTCCAAAAACGTCCGGGATTTTGCTACGTCCGCTAAAATAGTTATTACCCCCTTACAAGTTTTGGAAATGGTATCTCCCTCACGTTCCACCTTCTTGCGCAAGCTCTGACTGTAGAGAGAACTGTCATTGGTCGACCGATCTCAACGTAATTGTAAGTTCACGGCATGCTACACACTACTGCTACTGGCATTTACATTCCAGCCAGAAGGCTCCACTCCTCGTCAGGAGAGCATTGAGATCAGGTGTGGGGAGAGAGAGAGGGAGAGGGGGAGAGGGAGAGGTGTGTGAACATAGCAGTCAGGCTCCTGAAGGTAATTCGTAGGTCCTGTCGTTGGATGCGATGCGTATTCTATCAGCTAGACCCTCGTCCTCCACAACGTTAACAGGCTACACGCAGTAGCCACCCATTTAGCTATGGCTGCAATAAGTTTGCTCTTCGTTGTGGTGTCCATGTGTTTCTGAAGTCATCCATTCTTGTCTGCTATGACGAGGGGGTTACCACTTGATGGCCAAGCACACAGCTGATGCAGAGTTAGCATCAGCTGTGTGCTTGGCCATCAAGTGGTATTTCAGACTGGATAGGCTACGATGATAGCTCAGTTCACAATGACTAATGGCACATACCACTTTGGTCTTGTCAAGGGAACCATCTGACAACTTTTTGAAAGTAAACTTTCCATTCATTAGCGTCTTATCATTCATTTTGCCGTATCGCGCTCACCATTCATTCATTTCAAACCGTAACGTTAGCCTAGCTTCCAAGCTAATGCGTTAACGGCGTTAATAAAATTGACGGCGTTAAAATTGGTTTGCGTTAACGCCGTTAATAACGCGCTAATATGACAGCACTAATATATATATATATACACACACACACACACACACTACCGTTCAAAGGTTTGGGGTCACTTAGAAATGTCCTTATTTTTCAAAGAAATGCACTGTTTTTTCAATGAAGATAACATTAAATGAATCAGAAATACACTATACATTGTTAATGTGGTAAATGACTATTCTAGGTGGAAACGTAGACTCCAGTGTTCTAATGGTACATTGTGTTTGCTCATCGCATAGAAGACTAATGGATGATTAGAAAACCCTTGAAAACCCTTGTGCAATTATGTTAGCACAGCTGAAAACAGTTATGCTGGTTGGAGAAGCTATACAACTGGCCTTCCTTTGAGCATCTTCCTTTGAGTATCTGGAGCATCACATTTGTGGATATTTGTGGATATATTAGTGCCGGCTGCTTTAAACAAATACAAAAATGTAAAAAGTAATTGCATTTAAATATAATTAACATTTCATCTGGGTTTATTTGAAGGTCCATGTGCATCATTTGCCATCTCTACAGATGGACACATGGTAGACACAAATAATTGTGTAATGAACAATGTGTGATCTAGACTCTAACTTTATGTTGAAGGTCTTAGCTGAGATAATGTCAGTTGTCTGTCAGTCAACCAGAGTGCTTACCTCTGCTCAGTGTAAGATTAAAAAACAGATATGACCAGAAATCTGTGATAAAGAAGTTCTAGCCTGGTGATGAGGTTCTGGGTTCTGGCCCTCATCCCAGACACTAACTTCTCAGGCCTCTATTGTGTTGACTGCCAGTTGAGTGACAGCAATCATATCATTAAAACACGCAATCGGCACTGAATTTTTTTTGTTCATTGTTGTTCTGTTAGCCCACTCTGAAGCTGCAACTTTTCATACACTTTTGGAAGGCTGCATATTTCTGGTTGCTGGCGTTTCTTGGGAGCTGGGAAGAGGGGAGTCTCACTTTTCATGTTGCGCCAGGTTTTCCCCTGAGCCGGCTCATAACAAACTTAAAAGACTTTAAAGATTCTCTTTTGCATTATTAAACTGCTGCCTGTTCTGACAAACTATTCCTTGGTCGTTCTCTCCCCATCTCTGTTTATTTGTTTTTACACACACACACACACACACACACACACACACACACACACACACACACATCGTTGTACTTCCATCGTTATGCATTCCCTCACCATCTCAGCAAAATGCATAACTAGAGTTTTAAGGTTCAGGTTAGAATGAGGTTAGAGTAACTAAACTGGTTATCAGTTTATCAGACAGCAAAAATGCCCTCCCTTTCCAAAAATGTGCTAGAAGACGCTAGCGAGTCTGGTGGATGTTACACCTTCACTGCCCTTGTACTCTTCAACCTTTTCTTATAAGTCAGAACTAATAGCTGCAATTTAAGAACATTTGCTTTAAACACGGTCACGAGGGTATGTATTATGAATCGTGGCTCTGCAATGCCTCGTTACATCACACAGACGGGGAACAGCAGGACGGAGGAAAACTCACTCAGCCAGTCTAAAAGATGTCAACAAATGTTCCTTTGCATAATAAACTCCAGTGGATTTTTCGTTTATTTTTCCAAATTTGACACTCAGTCAAACACCCCGATTCCCATTAACGATCAGTCTGAGAAGCTGAGAGTGAATTTATATACTTGTTTACCATAACAATAGGTCGACTTAACCCTTTGTGGGCGAGGCCCGCGTCGACGCGTAAAACCAGATGTTTAAGTTTTTAATAAAATCCTATCTTCACAATAATACGTCACAGAGATATGGTTTCAAATCTGGCGGATATGGTTTCCACTTCCGTGTCTGAGCATCTAAACATGGACATGTATGAGGCGTGCAAAGCTTCACTGTGAGTCAGAAGATGCCAAGCAAAGAGTCCTGAGCAAAGCTATATTGGAGGGGACTGACGGTGCAGCTTCAGAGCTGAAGGATTCACTAACAAGGAGCTAGCGGGCCAGATAGCTGGCTACAGCGTTTCTGTGAGACTGAACGGTGAGTAATCAATTGTTGTCTCTATCACCGTTAACTTTCTTACAGTGAACATAGTACGACCAGTAGTGCTGGACCTCCATTATGTGTTTGTAAGACCGTAAATAACATGTGTTTGTTGACATAGCTCAGCAGCGTTAGCACGTCACTACATAGTGCCGTGTTGGCTGTTCTCTTCCGTGTCTATGACTGAACGGTGCGTAATTAACTGTTGTCCCTATCACCGTTAACTTTCTTACAGTGAACTTAGTACGACTAGTAGTGTTGGATCTCAGTTACGTGTTTGTAAGGCTGTAACTAACGTTGTGCATTTTTAGCTCATGGCGTGAGCATAGTTGGATCTGTTAGCTTTAGCAATGTTTGCACGTAGCTAGCTCATGCAGTGTCTGAGCATAGTCAGTGTTAGATCTTCCTTACGTGTCGGTGTCTAATCATTACTTTCTATCAGTGAACTCATACTGACTAGTATTAATGTATTTTACAGAGTGGATTCAGAGCTGTGAGGGTCCAGAGGACAACATGCAGCATCGCTGCAGCAGCCTCCCTGTCCGTCTGCCTGCCAACAGATCACCTAGCAGGCCACAAAGCCAGCCACAGCTCATCATCCCCACCATATAATAATACATTTGATTTTAGACATTTATTTACATGTGTCTACGATTTTATTCATATATTCCACTGCTTTTGTGAACCTAAGACCTTTGGTAAACAAATTCCCATCATCAAAACCGATATACCACCTGAGTAAAGTTATGTTTTTACAACAAATATGAAAGATTTCCAAAATCAAGATTACATTTTTCAGCTTTAGTCATATTTTCTCTTTACACTTGTGCCTTGGGACAATGGTGCCTCATTATATAGATAGCTGAGATTGTTCTGTAATTTTTGATATACAACACATGAGTATGTATCATATGCAAGTGACTTTAAAAAGGGAAATTTAAAAATGATGTAAAACGAGAAAATGACCACAGACCCCAGAGTGTTAAGAGCAAAAGCACATGCTTCCTAATGCCGTGTTCACACCGGACGCGGCGCGAATTTGCGGCGCGACCAGATTACATGCAAAGTCAATCCACAGACGCGCCGCCCCGCGAATCGGCGATTTTTTCGCGGGGCGGCGCGATAGACGCGTTTGAGGCGGCGCGAACAGAGCGTTTGACGAGGGGCGAACAGAGCGAAGGACGCGGCGCGAATTCGCGTGAGTTCAATTCTCCCAACTCCAGCGGAGAATTCGCGTGACGCAAAGTTGCGGCAGCCAATCAGCGTTGAGAATCAGCGTTGAGAAGCTCCGCCCGTCATCACCGCCGTCTTGCCGGTCCCGAATGAAACTGCTGCTGCTTCGCCTGAACCAGCGCTGGCAGCGGCCGTCATTCAGACACTGTTGTGGGACTACGGATAATATTATGAACCCAGACACCATGGAGTTTGATGTTCCGACACATGTGGAGTTTACACAACAAGTATAAAGCAGAACTAGTGGTTAATTCCATGGTGGGTGGCAGAATCGGTATCCGTTTTACGGAGAAGCCAGACGCAATTCCTGGAGGAGTCGGAGAAATTCACCGAGCTGTGTGCGGCTACGGATGGTGTTATGAACCCAAACACGAGGGCGTTTCATGTTCCGACATGTTTGGAACTTCCACAACAAGTATAAAGCAAAACTAGTGTTTATTTATTCCATGGTCGATAGCGGAAATGAAAGCTCCTTTCACAGAGACAAGTGACTGAGATAAGCCACGCCCCTTTCGCGGTGCGATGTTTCGAGTTTGGTGTGAACACCCTCGTTTCACTCGCGCGACTAAACTTCCGCGGTGAACGCGGCGCGATAATTCGCGCCGCGTCCGGTGTGAACACGGCATAACGTTGCCCCTCTGTGGTGCTGTAGATGAAGCTAAATGCATAAAGTAAAGTGTCTGTGAGCTGGTAAGAATACATGCATCGCAAAGTGTGTAAGTATGTATAAACGCTTTATACTTGAAATAGTCCCGTGTGAAGGCAAAGCTTCACGTGTAGATAACAGTTGATGGCAAAACAATGACTTTAAATGTGATTTCCTTATTTAAACATTAAAACTAAATTAAAGAGAACATCAGTGTTACTGATAGAACTATAAAATTATAAAATAATTGAAAAAGAAACTGTTAAAGTATGACATGTTTTGTTCTGGAGCTTCTAACTCTTGGAACACTCAGGTTGATTTTCTCGATTTGAAATAATTTCTTAAATTCACCTTTTTAAGGCACGGCACTTGCATACAAGATACATACCCATGTTTTACATCATAAATTGCAGAACAATCTCACCATTGCCATAAGGCAAAAGACAACATTGTCATAAGGCAAAAGTGTAAAGAGAAAATATGACTAAAGCTGAAAAATATAATCTTGATTTTTGGAAATTCTTCATATCGTTTGTGAAAACATAATTTTAGTCATGTGGTATATAGGTTTTGGTGATGGAAATTGGTTTACCAAAGGTTTTAGGTTCACAAAGGCAGTGAAATATATGAATAAAATGGTAGCTACATGTAAATAAATGTCTAAAACCAAATTTTGTATTATCGTTTTTTTGTAGAAATATGGTCTTTCACACCTTTCACCAAAATGATAAAAATGGGACTGAGAAATGACTTCATACTGCAGATAAAGCTTCATGGGGTGTGTGCAAATGAAAAATGACCATCACAACAATAATACAAAAATAAATAAATAAATATATATATATATATATATATATATATATATATATATATATATATATATATATATGTGTATTATAAATAAAAAATATATTTACACAATATACATGTTCAGAAATAGAAAACAGACCCGGGCTGGTGGGGGTGAATCCTCTCTGTAAAATAAATGACTACTAGTCAATACTAACTTCACACAGTTTGAACAGTTCAACAGGTGTACATGTGCAGTGAGCTGTGTACCTACGTTACCTGGTAAACAGTGTCCGGGTCGTAGTCAGTCTTCCACGACAGCGTAGTGCTGGTGGCTGGAGCGAAGCTGCATGTTGTCCACTGCTGCAGATGTGAATCCTCTCTGTAAAATAAATGACTACTGCTCACTACTAAGTTCACTGAAAGAAAGTTACAATTGCACACCAAAACAGTAACAGAGCTCCAGCAGGGACTATGATCAGAGCATGAGCTAACTGTGCTAGCGGCTAACGTAAACAACCTATGTGCGTACCTGCGTTACGCCAGACTGGAGCAGCAAGGGAGCAGCTAAATGTGCTCACTCTGCTAGCGTAAATATGCCATTGCAACACAAAGTGTAGTATCTAAATACACTTACCCATCTTCAAATGGATCCCTTCTGTCTGCATCTTCCTCTTCATCGCAGGAGTCAAAGCCTTCAGGTCGTTCTCATCGGCAAAATCGGCGCCACAGCGTCCTCTGTAGTAAAGTGTGTCGCCATAATCTCTCTCTTCTTTGAGTGAAAACGCCAGCGTGTTTACAGAGCTCAGGTGTGTAGTTACATGCTGGTTCTTTGGGAGTTTCTTAAGTGTTCATTGGTTCGTTAATTTCACCAAATGTTGACGGACATATGATTCAACAAATCACGGTGAAGGATTTCGTGTGACGAGTCTTTCTTGGCACAGCGTCATATGACACGCCGATGCCCCTAACTCTTGCCTGATGAAGGTAAAATGTTGCAGGGCGCAGGCAGCGGAAGCAGGAAGTCTCCTCTTTCAGCTAGACGTACAATTATATTTATGCGATGTATTATCGCGAAGCTATGAATATTTTAGAAATGTAGAGAAACGTAGAGAGTGTCATACCGCGGCCTCGCGGTCCCCGTGGAGGAAGAGTTAAGATGCTTTTAGCCTCCCAAGAGAGGATCGACTTGTAAGGAGCTTTTAGTAAATTAGGCTTTTGTCGCTAACTTTGTGAACTGAAGAGAACTTGTACAGTGTGTGAATGCTCGTCAATCAGCTGGTGGTGTAATCCTACTCTGAATAAAATGAGCACCTTCATATGACCAAGCTTTATATGCACATCGTTAGAGAAAAGACGCTAGCTTGAGATCAGTAAACTAGCTTTTCATGAAAGTGTTGCACTTGAAGATTATTTCCAAGATATACAGACACGTAAAAGCAAGTGATTCCTAAAATATATGATTTACCAACCTGCATTGAATCCTCAAATACAGCAGCCCTCTGTGGGAAACTGATGCGTTACATAGACCTCGAGCATTAGTTTTGCATTAGACTTCGTAAAATGAGCCACACAGTCTCCAGAAGGAAAAGGTTGGAATGGATGAAACAAACACAGGACGTCCACTCAGGAGGCAGCTGTTTGTGTCCTGTGTGAAACCAAAAATGTCTTATTGTTGCATAATGTACTTAAGTTACTTACCAAGTACTTATGATTTTAACCAAAGTCATGATCTTTTTCTAACCCTAACCAAGTACCCAGACTTGAAGTTTTCTTTTGAGACACTTAGTTCGTTGTGTGATGACTTTGGAATTCATTGTAGCCGACTGGATTCATGCAACTGTGTTTTTTTGGGAACAATGACTGGGAACGCCAGGCACTAGAGCTCGGAACAGCTCAGTCATTCTGAAGGAGATAGTGAACTCCCTGTTGCGTCGGATGCACTCTGTAAGCTTGTTGCTTTATGGCTGATGCTCACTGACATCAATATTGTGATACAGGACGTGTTTTTTTAGGGTTATCGCCATAAAGATCAGGATAACATTGAACAATTAGGAAACTACAATCTCGATACAACCTACAAGTGGGCAAAGTCCAACAGAAAGAGGAGCAGAAGAACAACATTTAAATAATGGAAGAAAGATATTGAGCAAAGACTGAGAAAGGTTTGGAAAAGTGAAGAGGAGGAAAGGAAAAGTTCCTTTACTTGTTCAGCAAGTAAAGTCATTTAGTATTCATCTCTTTTATAAACGCTTTCGGTAAAGCTTGCTGAACAGAATGAAAGAACATTTCGACATATAGACAACCTAATTTGCCCCAATGCGAAATATCTGTGTAGCCTTCACACAAGATTATACTCAAGATGATACTCGTCTTTGCCTAAAATGTCTCCACCGCACAAGCGGTGGAGACATTTTAGCTCTCGTGTTGAATTTAAAATCTAGATAAACAACGCGTAACAGAAGAATAACCCAGCCGGCACGACACAACATCTGTGACTGAGTATCCTATTCAGGATGGCAGGGGAGCCAGAGCCAATCCCAGTTGACAGGGGCCAAAGGCAGGGGCCACCAACCACCAACTGGTCGCCAGTTCCCTATCGCATCACTAACACATTGAGACAAACAACCATTCACATATTCATTTACTCCTGTGGGAAATGTAGTCAATCTGGAGAAAACCCACGCTGACGATGGGAGAACATGCAAACTCCACACAGCGCCCCTCACAATACAGTCTATGGTTAAAAAACAAGGGCAAAATCCATTTGATCTGAGTGAATTACCTCTCTGTCAGTGCCTAATAATAACTGTAACCTCAGCCAAAGAGAATCAGCCTGTTCACTCTCATTTGCTCCCATTGTGCCGCCAAGCCAATGCCCGCCAGCTGCAATCCAATTAGCAACAGTAGCAACTCTCCCTCACTTCCATTTAATATGCTTTCTCAACTTTCTGTGGGATTAGAGCTGGGGATAGACTGTAATGAGGGAGTCCAAGCTCTGAGTTGTTCAGAGGAGGCTGACTGGCTGCAGTAGATCCAACACCCGTCCTGATGTGAACCCAACGCTGTGCAGCTGAACACTTCATGTCGGCAGCGTTCTCAGGGGCAAAGTTGCATTAATGGAAAATAAAGATACATAAATATGCATGCATTTCTGTGCAGCGGCCGATCAGAAGGCGTGGCCTTTCGGAGCAGGTCGCTTTGCTTGCGGGCGAAGTCCTGCATACTGCGAAAACTGTTTTAAATCTGTACATTCTTGTCACTTTATGCCACGTTTTCATTAAATTACTAGTAGAAGTTGTCATGATCACTGTTCCTCTGACAGAGATCATTGTGTTGTTGTACGCTGTATTTTATAAACAGCTGATGTGACTGTCACAAATCTGACTGTATATCTGCATTCATATCCACTGATTATACTGTTTATACTTTCTTCATTTGTATTTATCACCACATTGCATTGTACTTCTACTGCTTCTCTTTTGCACTCTGGTCAGGTGCTAAACTACATTTCGTTGTCCCAGTACTTGAACTCTGTGCAATGACAATAAAGTTGAATCTGAAGTCGACTCGCAACACGACGCCTCCTGCCTCCTCGGCTCGCATCTCCTGCAGGCGGGACAAAGATGTGAGGCGAGGAAGCGAGGAAAGGAATCGAGGAGGCACAGAATCGGTAAATGAGAGGGACTCCTGCTCACTCACTCACTCACTACATATATCAGTGCAGTTCCTTTGTTCTTTGTTAGTTTGTCTTCATTTGGTCGCCGTGACCTTGCCTGCTGCTTCCTGCTTGTCGTGCGAGACACTTCAAATAAATCATTCCCTTGTTGCGGCTGCCTTCTCATCCTCTATCTGCGTTTGGGTCCTTTTGCTGCTGCCCGCTCTCCAAAAGGACTTGGTGAGGGAGAGATTATGTCCGTGGTTAAAAATAAACCAACACTGACTGTGTTTAAAGAACAGGAAGCCAACCGGTCTGACTTGCTGGTCCTGACCTCTGACCTCAGTGGAGTCTTCACCCTCGACAGGCAATACTCATAAGTCCTATGGCCACTAGAGGTCTTTCTCATTTTGATGAAAGGATTGATGCTGTTGTTTTTCTCTGGACGGTTTACATGACACACATGGATATAATAATATAATAAGAGATGTCTGGCACAGTGAGAGATAAAGTACTTTATTTAAAATAACCAAACCTGTCCCTGGCTCCGGCCTGTAGCTTCAGGCAACACATCTCTCCAAACCTGATTTGTTTATTGGGTCTGATTGTAGATTTCTAACATGGGTTATTATGGCATTTGTATTTTCATCACTGCGGTGTAATTAAGACCGTTGGTGAGTCGGTGTCCGTCGTTCTGTTGTGTTTATTTATAGCCTCAGAGACCGAGGCGCAGACTGCAATCCAGGCAAAGTAGTAAAGAGATTTTTGTCTGAAAAATAAAACTCCATCACTGGTTTATAAAAGATAACAGTAGAGGAGGATGAAGACGTGTTGATGTGTATATTCATGCTGTGAACATGGGTACTGATCTTCTCATTATGATTATTATTCAGTGGCTTTTATTTGACCATCTTATGTTATGCATTCTATTTGTTCTACTTCATATTTTATTTGATCAAGCGTGTTTTATGTTCCATTGGCTCGAGCATTCTACCACTGCTTTCCTTCTCTGACTGAGCTATAAGCAACATGAAACTAAATTGATTTTTTGTTAATTTTTGTCTTGACAAAGTGTTTAATTTGAATGCATAATAAGCCTCTGGTGCTGGTGCTCTGCCTTGATGCTTGATGTCTGAGTGAACTCTCTGATCACCAGAGTCTCTGTGACTTTGCCCTCACTGAGAACACAATCCTCCAGAGGGTTGCCTTGAAGAGGAAACACACAGCAGCTTAGACTTGGGCCGCTTTTTTTATTCAATACAACATCTAAGACAAAGCACGGGCCTTTCAACATGTTTAATTTCAAAAGTGAACACTGGAGTGTATCTAGCACAACTATTAAAGTAGAGATAATGGACATTGTCATATTCTGTAAATACAACAAGAACTTGCTCGTTAGCAAAGAGCGCCACCTACAGAACGCCATCCGCTGATTGGACGCGCTGCTGCGGTGAGGATGGATGCTTCCTCCATCAGCCCATGTGAGGAAACAACGTTAACATCATAGACATAATAGATTATAACACAAGGAGTGATTCATATCTTTATTATAATACATACGCCGGCAGAGACAGAATAGTGGTACGTCAATATTCAATGATATTTATTCCATGGAGCCCCTCTGGGGCCACATGGTTCACTGTCCTGCAGAAAAGACATAGCTGGCTGAACACAGTTAATACTTCTTGTTTTTTAATATTCAACAACATCCACAACTTGATCTATTATGTGCTATGAGTTTATCAGAATGCTTATTTTATTGAAGTAGTTACCATTTAACAAAATAAAAATGATATTTACAGAGTTCATTCGAGTTAGTAAGTTAATATAGAAATACATTTGTTTTGTAAATTCATATTAGGACATTTTGAGGCTCAAAACGCCTCTTTAGCGTGTAACCACATGGCCCCATTTTACCTGACATGTGTGTCATGTTTTCACACCAACACCAAGCAAATGTGCGCTGTATAAACCCAAAATTGTGCTGCAATTAAATTGCAATAAACGGATAAAAAGGATTCCGATTTGTGAAAAGTCTGAATGCATGTTATGTTAGGTCTATTCATAAGATGACAAGCAAAGAACTTTTAAAATGCTTGTTTTCTGAAGGGAGCTAGCATTGATCTGTGTTGGGCTTTGCTAACATTGTAGCAGCTCCATCACCACTTCGTACCGTAGACAGTCTGTAGTTTAAACACCGACATGATGGTCTGTATGAGGTTTCAGAGATCTGGGGACTGGTATCCCCTCTCAAACCTCTTGTCTGCCAACTATGGCCTCCAAACAAAAACAAAAAACAGATACGTTATTGTACAGCTAAGATGGATTCAGCTTTATGATTATTATTTTTTATTTGCGTTTGGTGTGAACACAGCATTGGAGTGCTGGAATATCACAGTTGGAAATATTTGCCTCTTTTATTCCTCGAGCTCCACACAGAAATGGGTTTAAATGAAATAAGTTATTCTCTCTAATGATACTGTTGTCCATATTTGAGGTGTATTTAAGCATAGCTGTGTCCAAATCATACAAATGTACACATCAAGTGTGTTGTCACTATGTGACCCCAGATGTGCAACGTATATTATTCCTATTGACAAAAGTAAATATGGTACTATAAGATGGAGTGAAATGTTTGTGCATTTGTATGGGAATGTAAATACAAACAACACTAGCAGTGCTAACAGAGCTAACGGTAGGCGCTACGCCTCCGCATCGACGCCATTGGTCGAGATGCAGTTATCACCTGTAACCGCCGTATGAGAGCAATGCAGTGCCAGGAGTGAGTAAGCCAGAGGGGCACGCTCACATGCACTCGCATGCACTAAGAGCCAAGCACAACTGTACTTTGTTGTGTGTCAAACTCTCAGAGAAGCTTGCATTATAACACACACACAGAGGAAAAGCAACTTTATCCTCCATTCAGGAAGACATTACTCCATTATCTCTTTACTTAGAAACAAGTTGTTTGCTGCTATATTAATGCTGTGAATATTGGATTGATATAAGGGGTAACATAAGTGGATGATTTTAAAATGGTGTTTTCAATTGTTTAAAAAAAAAAGAGTGTCAGTGGTTAGTGTCAGGCTGCTGGACTACAGACTGCTAATGGTTTAAGGAAACTAAAGGTATCCAAGCTGCTGGCTCTTATTGTTCTCTGTAACATTCCTCCAACACATGTTTAAACTGTCAATAAATCATCGGATAAAAGACCAAATATACAAACTTAGTGAGACAGAATCCCTGCAGTGCTCTCTGAGGTTTACCTCGGCACGAACACATCTGCTTTGACATACTGACCTTTACTAAAAGCACATGAGCTCTCTATGGTACAGCTGGTGGGCTGTTCTCTACGAGCATCAGTGCTGCTGGTGAGATGATAATAATAATTATAGAGGATTTTAATGGACAACTGATACTGAAGAAGATGACTGATGCGTCCGTGGGCAACGAGTTTGACGGCACAGAATAATCCAGGAAGTGCTGAAGGCTGCATGTAATGTACTGTACACTGTCTGGATTCAGCATTGAAGCAGTGATGGAGCATCAACTCCTGGCTTGATGGATGTGTTTATACGTTATTAACTTCACAGTGAATGAGGGTCAAAGCGTTGCTCCTTCCCAAATTACATCTGCGAAAACACCATTTACATATTTAGATAAAAATGCAAGGCAATATTATTTAGTTTGAAACACCAACCATCATTGCTGCAGGTGTGGAGTTTTCAAAGTAACACACTTGGCATGCAGCATGAAGTTACTGCCTGTGGTGGGAAAAATAAATGTGTGTTTTTTAGCAAAGGAACTAGCCACCATGTTGTTTTTAAATTCCACATATAAATCAGTGACAAGTCCCACTTTGCGTTTAAGCCTAAAATGTCTGCATATCCGACTAAGCCTCTGGAGAATGACAGTCTAGTCTTTTGCGTTTATATCATTAAATATTGATAAAATAATAAAACCATAGAGCAGACTGAAATATGTGCATGACAGCACTTTAGTCTTATGCGTCCAGCCGAGCTCCCTCACATTGAGCTGAGTCAGGCTGCTCTCAGCCGCACGCTAATCCCTTTGGTATTGTTCAAATGGAGGCTGAGTGTGGCGCTCATCCCCGTGTAAAGTATGACAGAGAAGAGGGGGGTTCCCTTTTCTGCAGGGGAGGAACCTACAGCACCTACATCTGTGCCAGGATAGCTGTAGGGATTGAGGTACTAAAACAAGGTGAGGCATCTTGATTCTGGTCAGATAGCTTTGTTGAAGCCAGCCCTCTCGCTTCTCCGTGTTTCCTGATTGCATCTCGGCTGTAAAAGTGCAGTGGGGCAAAATATAAAACTAAAATATAAAGAGAAAGTGGTGAACCTGAGCAGAGAGACACTCTTGCTCTGTGTGTGTTTTTTTTCCCAGCGTCTCCTTGCTTTATCTACTTTTAGTGCATGTTAGTGTATGCTAGTGCACGTGAGCGTGCCCCACTGGCTCGCTCATGGCCGCCGTTCTTACTGCTCTCTTACGGCGGTTACATGACTGACAGTAAACACTGCTAACTCAGCCCTTTCTTATAGTTTGCACTCTTAGCACTGTTAGCACTGCACCTCCGGCTCACCGCCAACATGTTGAAAGCCATTGAAAGGCAATAAGAATTTCTCATATCTTGCAGCTTTGAAGTAAATTAACTTTGTTTTGGGGTTATTGTTAACGTGTATAAGTTGGATGCCTGAATAATTCAGCCCAACAACTTCTCTCGTTCTGGTCATTTATTTTCTCTGATCATAAGCAAAGTAATACAGCCAACACGCAGGTTGGGGAATGAACAAACTGCCCAACAACCGGAGGTTGGGCCTTTCATACACAGCTTATCGTCACAGGTTCGTCTCGCATCGTCCCAACATCTGATTCACTCTAACCTGTCAAGAGCAGGAGAATCCCATATTCTCCCCTCTTCCTACATGACTGGGCCGTGCAAGTCTGCTTCCCTTATGAAAATATACAGATAACATGCATGGGTGTTGTAGTGCAGAGGCGAGTGACGAACTACCCTTGAGAACCAGACAACCGGACATTTCACAGACACAACTACAGCTGCATGATGTCTGTCTCACCCCGAGTAACCTGAACATCTTCCATAGACAAGAATATAAGGATTTAATATTATCAGTTATCACTCTTCATACTACGTCACCTGACTCCCGACATAACTACGGCCCGTATTCAGTTGGTAACCATTCCACATACATATATATACACACACACATGATATATGACCCTTTAACATTATCAGTTTCTCCCCTGGTCATCCAGACACTCACTATGTTCTAAATACACAATGATATAGTCATGATATATTCATATGTTCATAATAGTTTGGTCTGTGTATAGTATTGTAGATTTTTATTACGGGTTTTTACCGTTTATTATTTACATTACTTGTTTGTCTCTTGTGTGCACTTTACCCTGTTTGCTACTGTAATCCTGCAAATATCCCCACTGTGGGACTAATAAAGTAATATCTAATCTAATATATAATCCAGTCGAATAATGGGAAATAATGCTATACATTGAAGCCTGTTGGAACCAGTTTACCACACAGTGTGGCTCAGTGCTAGAGCGGGTCGTCCTTTAATCAAAGGATCAGTCAATGTCGACGTGTCTTTGGGCAAGACACTTAACCCCAAATTGCTCCAGTGTATGGTTGCCATGAGGTGTTAAAGCACTTTGGTCAGGAGAATAGAAAAGTGCCGTACAAGTACAGTCCATTTACCAGTACAGTCCATTTACCATTACAAATGGCAATTGTTCCAAAGGCCCATTACTCCAGAAATACAGTCTCCCTGCAGCAAACAAAGCACACGGCTAAGTACCATGCACAATGAAGCCACGGGACCTTCCTGATTTATTTTGCACATGGGAGAATTTAGCCTTCTTTCTGCCAGAAATCTCTTTGTTTAGGAAACAAAATGACCTGGTTAGGTTTATATAGACCTAAGACTAACCTGAAGACCAATTTATCCCTCATGCAAAAATATTGTGACAGGGAGGGGCCAATGACATTATTCTGCATAATAATTAGCCATGTGCTGTTTGTTTTGATATTCCAACAGCACACTAGAGTTCAGAGAAACAGGGCCCTATTCCTCGCACATTAAAATAAATATAATCTGATTGATTTGGGTGATGAAGCACTTAAAATTAGAGGATACATTTTCCCAACACTGACGCATTGAACTTGTCTGACATATTTGCGACGCTTATGTCTCACAGCGGGGGCGGTGTTATGCTGCATTCACACCAAATATGTTGGAATATTTGCAAAGCATTTGCTGTGAATGATTAAGGTATTGACATCCTCATATGCGTTCATGATCATCTCCTGCTTCTCAGCGGAGAAATAAAGAGGTTCCTCTGAGTTTATTTGCCATTGTACTGTTAGAAGATCGTGGTGTCAGTGCTCGATTGTTATCCCTTCTGAAGAGGAACGCGCATTTATCCAGATGACTGACGTCTGGTTAGAATTAACGAGACCGTTTCAGCACGGATGTATTTCAAATTGATTGAAGGCTTTCAGGATGTTTTTAAAAAGGTAATATTTGCAATATTCGGTGGTTAATGCCCGAGCATAATTTGACAAGCTATTGCACTCCGCCATACATCGATTGTCAAAATGCGTGCACATACATTACACATGAAAGGCCAACTTTCAACTTGTACACAAACGGGTTTAATTAAAGTAGGGAGATTGCCAAAAAACTTACTGAACACTTTATTCATGTATTTTCATTTAAGAGAAGCTACTGTTATATATATATATATGTTTGTGCCAGCTACTAGCTACTCATTATTTGTGTACACAATTTTACAGTTGTAACCCTAACCCTTAAATACAGTGTGTTTCTTCCAATCTCCCACTCCCCATACTGTGTAATGAACAATGCAGCCTATAGGGGCAACTTTTGAGTCTTGTTATTATGTATTTTCATTGTCACTAGGATACATTGTTGTGGGTCAGGCCCTTTGGAATAGACAGCTTGATCTTTTAGGATATAAAGTAAGGAAAACAATGAAGTTGCCAGAGAAAGCGGGTGAACTCAAAACCTGCTTTCACTGGCACGTTTTAAGTTCACCGGCCAGTGAAAGCAGGCCTGTCTGCTCGTCTGTCAAGGTGAGAACACACTGCAGGCTTTTAACACATTTGGAGAATTTTCTTCTAGTGCCTTTCAACAGAGATCAAGTGGTTCTTTTTATGAAATATATGCAGACAAAAGACAATTTTATGTATGTGTATCATGTTTCTTATAGAACCATAATGACTCACTTTCAGCACATCTAAAAGAACACAGTGGCTTGTTAAGGGCACTCAGAGTCTTTGCTCTTTGCTTGTCCTCCCTCGTCCCGAAGACATAAGCCCCTTTCACATTTTCGAATGTGGTACCAATTATGCATGTCTGTCTCATGTTGAATGTTCTTAGTTCGGACATTGTGACATTTACATTTCATTTCCAACGCAACTTAAAGGCAAAGCTGATGTATTCCGTGCCCCGTTGTGACATCTAAGTCCACAAGCTACATATACCAGTTCACAAAGGGTAAATGTTAAACGTAATAAGGCATGGAGGGGTTAACACGGTCAGCCCCGGAGAAAAAAAAAGAGACATTACACTCTTTTCAAACAGCCCTGCCGCTGCTCAAAGTGGGACGTTTATTATGGACCATAATGGTGCTAATGCAGCACACACATCTGATGAGAGAATGCACCGTTTGACAAGTACGTAAAGGTGTCACATCAGTAAATACCTCATCTAACACAGTTAAAACCGGATGAGTCCAGGAAGACTAAGAGTCATCTCACAGATGGAAACATCTATCTGTGGGCATGAGGAAGCTCAGGATGCCGCTGTGCAGAAGTCTGCCACTGTCATCCCACCGAGGAGGGCCATGGCTGAAGATAAAGGTATTGTGGAGTGCACCCAGATGCCCTGTGAAGGCTCCATTACCGCTGCACTGTAAGCTTGTGTGATGGTGTCACACAGCGAGTGAGACAAACCGTTTTGACAAAGCCTTGCGAGTGTACTGTGTAGTGAACAAACAGCTGCTGGGACCACCAATGCCGTTGTAGCCCATTTGCTACAAAAGGAAAGATGTGACAAAACAAATCCAAAAACAGTATATATATATATAGTATAACTTTGACTATGGCACAGTGGTAAAACAGGGTCATCCTTCAATCAAAGGGTCAGAGGTTTGATCCCCGGGTCCGCTAGTCCATGTCAACGTTTCCTTGGGCAAGACACTTAACCCCGATTTGCCCCGTTGTTCATGCGGTGTGTGAATGAGTATGAATAGTTAGTTAGTCCTGATGGGCAGGTGGCACCTTGCATGGTAGCTCCTCCCATCAGTGTGTGAATGGGTGAATGATGACGTGAGTGGTCAGAAAACTAGATAAGAGATATACAAGTACAGTCCATTTACCATTTAAGCACCAAGTATTATTGATGTAAACGGGGTCCATCTCCTCCAGAGTCCTACCCTCTGTCGTGCTGTCTGCCCGTTAAGTGCAGCTTAATCTGGGATGCCAACGTGAAGCCAGGTCTCTGAAGAGTAGAGGTTGGACCAGTGGCGGCTGGTGACATTTTTTTTGGGGGGGGGGGGCGCAGTTGGGCGGTGCGGTTTAAATAGCACTCCACAATGAGAAGAAAAGAGGTTTGGAGTAGAATATTCTAAAAAACAAAGCTTTATTTCAAGAAAACACAGTGCTCAACACTGTCCAATAACAACTATCAACAAACTGTAACTTTGGGCATGAGAGGTTCAGAGCAGAATGGTTTAAGAAACATTCAATGTGGTGGCCAGAGCAACTTCAGGGAATACATTGACGTAGCATTCAAACTGGGGGCCCTGCAGTAAGGTGGCACTGGTGAGGTGGTCTTTGAAGGCAAAGCGTTCCCTGGTGTGTCCAAGTATGGTGTCACAAACCTACAGATAAATATATAGAGAGAGACAGAGACAGCAAGATAAGTTGTGGGGAAATATCTACTACAAACAGGCTTCATACTACAGACAAAAAACTATGTTTTGTGTGTCTTGATGGCTCAGCAACATAGACAAAAGGCCAGGAGCCACCTTGATGCTGTAGCTATGACACACACACACACACACACACACACACACACACAAACTTGTTGGGGGTTGAATTGGTATTTTAGATAAAGTTATAGCCTGATATGATATCCACCCAAATCTAACAATATCCAACATGTGTTCTGCTGTGGGAAAGATAAAACATTAAACTCTAACAGGCATCTGCTGATTTTGACACTCACCTCTGCAGCAATCCTTCAAGCTCATCTTCCTTCACAGCCGGCGCTTCCTCGGCTGCTCAGAGCCACTGCACACTGAGCCTCCAGCTAGCAGCTCCGGTTAGCATGTAGCTTGGTGCATGTAGCTTCACTGCTTTGCTGCTGAATATTTAAATTCGGACGTTCGGGTCCCAACTCTTTCAGCCTCTTCTGGTCAACATCTGATCGTGGATTGAAAGGTGTTTCGCGTAGAGATACCACAGAGTTTTCAGTCGCCATACTAACATAATCAAAGTCTCTGCTAGCTGTGTTGCTCGCGTAGCTACGTGGGAGCTATATGGGATGTGAGGGAATGATAAAGGTCTCTGATTGGACGAATAGTCCAACCACGTTGCAATAAGAAACAATGTCATTGGCTAGGGCGCAGATTCGTGCGCCCGAAGATTCACGTTTCATCCGCCAATGAGAAGCTGTCCTTGCCGTCACGAGGGTGAAATGTTTGTTAGCTTTCCATAGACACACATTTGGCCGGCGCCCCGAGAGGGGAGGGGCTTTTCTCAGTGATGATGAATGGCGATATATTATATTTAACTTAAGTGGTTGTTGACAGGGGCTTACGGTCTCCCACACACATTTAGCGCGTCAACATGGTATATTTCTTATTTAAATTATTTGATATATAATGTTTTTTGACAGTATATATTATATATTTTTTTTCTTCTTTTTTTTTTTTCATCGCAAAATTTTAGGAGGGGCGGCGCCCTAGCGCCCTCTATTGACGCACCGCCACTGGGTTGGACTTGTGTATTCATTGTGCATTCTTTGCTTAGGCAAACCGATCCACCTGCGCCTTCCCAAAGCTGCTCCACGTCGGTTTCTAGCAGCCGAGTTGAGCACAGGTCACCCTGATGATTGATGAACGCTGCTGCTGTGATGTTGTCTTTCATACCGTGACATATTTGTACCACACAGAGAGGGATGCACCTTTGTACACTGATGTGTGTGTGACGCGTCTCTCCTGAGGGGTTTTAGTGTGGCAGGTCTGACTGCAGGGAGGGAGGACTGAGGAGGAGGAAGCAGCACCACCTCTGGATTGTTCTCATGGGGAGGAGATGTAGGGTAACACTCCCTTGCTGTCATCGTACCTCGCAGACATCACTCTGTGGGGAGCGTGGTGTGACAACGCTGAGTTTAGTGCATCCAGCCTTGCTAGAGCCAGCGTTGCTCTCATGGTGTCTGAATTCATAATCACACCCAGGGCAATTTACGATAGGCGGGGAGCGGAGCGTTCTCCTGCCAGTTTATGGTGAAACCCAATGTTGGCATGTCGGTATGACTGCCACCATGTGGCGTGCAGCTTTCTCCAGGCAGAGGGCCATAAAGAGTCGGGCAAAAGAAGAGTCAGAGAAGAGCCGAATGGGATCCGGTTGAACTGTTTTCTGTTTTTCCTAGAAGCAGAAGCAGGAACTTTCTGTGCTTGGGAAAGACCGGAATATGAATATGGAGATAGGCATCTTTTAAGACAGTGGTTCCCAAACGTTTTTCTGTCAAGCCCCCCTTCGATGAAATAGGAACATCGCTGTTTGGAATTAATTGCATTATAATGTATAAACTCTATAAAATATTTGTTTTTCTTTCTAAAATAAGTACATATCACTTCACTTTTCTACTTCAGTTGGTTTTACTGAAAAAAAAATAGCAATAATAAAATCAATTTCCAAAAAGACTTTAGATTGCTTTCAGATTTCAAATTAATTGCATTCTTGAATATATATATATATATATATGTGTGGACCACCAGAGGAATATCCTGGTAGGGCATCAGCAGGCGCTGGAGCCGGAGCATGTTGAGGTGCAGCAGCTTGAGGGCGCCTCTTGTTGGAGCCATTGTTTGTGTCGCGCCGGCTGAAGTGTTTCCTTACCCTCTCTGCTTCCTTTGCTGCTTCGTAAAGATGAGCCATGTCTGCAGGAGTGGTCCAAACAGCCCATAGAAGGATATGGGACCATCCAGCAACTCTGGTCTGATTTTTGGGGTAAGCTGCGACATGTGGAGACAGACATAATGCCAGCCATCTTTCCCAGCCTCAACAAAAACTGAACATTATAGGTTTCACAGAGGTACAGTTTGTTTGATGAATTGTATTGGTTATTTGATTATATTGTTCAGTTATGTATACTGTGCTCATTACCTACCATGTTTGTAATATTACAATTAAAATGTTACTTATTGTATCGTTTGTGTCTTAAATAACTAATATAAAACTACTAAACAATATATTTTTTGTCTTGGAGTTCATGTAGGAAAAGTGGTCAAAGGCAATCGCATGATTGCATTTGACTTACGTAATTGCACAACAGGGATAGTGTGTGCTATACTTTGGTTGGAGAATATTGATTTTTCGTTAAATGTGCTGAGCACAACCAGAATAAATTGGTTTGCATGGTTGTCTGCTCGCTTGTTTGATAATGAAGGCCATTCAGTGTTTTCATTAAGTTCACTTCTTTTTTCATTTCATGCAGAAATCTCAGCTGAGCGTCAGCAGATGCCGGAAACTGTGTGGAGGGTTTTCAAGTTTTCCAAAAGGCAATTGGTTTGAAACACGGCTGCTACATTATGCATTGCAAGATTAGTCAATATGACCTACCATTGCAGCTTTTGCTGTTACTTTGAGCCATATTCAGACGAAGATTAGTGCTGATGGACTTGATTTCTAAAGAATCTGTAGGAGCCAAATGAGATCAAACTATCCTACTATGTATGTACACTGGGTGGCGCTGTTCCGTGTTCCTGTGTTGGCTATATAATCAATCAGAGCATGATTGACGGCAGGTGTTTGACCCCGGAAAGAGCAAAGGGTTTTTGACCGCTTCTACGTTACTGTTGGGCTTCGAGCAGCAGAGCGGTATTAGTCGGCATCCAGGGGCCGAATGAATGTTCTTTCACGGCATAAGACAATAAACACGACTGATGCATAATAACGTGTCCGTGGATTACTACATCTAGTTAAAGGTACACAAAGTGATCGAGGCACAGCAGGAGCGCGTCAGCCAGATCGATCCCGAGGGAAAGCACCTCAGTAGCCCAGGTAAGGGACCGGGCTCCTTTCACACTAGTCAAAAACCCTGGCTCCAGAGGGAACTTTGTTTGGGAAACTTCGGCACGTTGGGACATAACGGAGGAGAGTCCAGGACGAGGAGAGCTGTCGGGAGCCGTTTGGATTTCTGTTGTTTGGAGGACGGAGCTACGTCGCTAATGCTACAGAGCCTGCGGAGCATCAGACCACCGGAGCAACACACGGCGCCCAACGCAATGAGGTATATGTAGCGCTACACTGTTTATGGCCATTTACATTGTGTGCACACATAGCAGGACAATAAAACCCAATGCATTGGTCGCCGAAGCGGGTGGACAGAGACTAAAGACTTGCGTTTGACTTTGTGGCGGCGGACTATTGACAATCTATTATGGAGAGGCGTGACGCGGCGTTGGACGAAACTCGTGATGTGCAAGCTGATAAACTCAGTGTTGCGGGCGGTGTTTAAACACAAGCGCAAAACCGGGTCGTTAAGCTCACTGCAAGAGCGCTTGCTGATAAGTTAGAAACATTGCAAAATGGCAGAAAAGCGAAGTTAACTAACGCAACCGCCAAAAGAAAAGATACAATGTTTTATAGCTAAGGGTGATAAAACCCAGGTACAAGGCGTTCTTAGAGAGTTAATTGAGGTGTGTGAGGAAGCAGAATGTATGCATAAATGTCTGTCGGGTATGCTATCATGTGAGGAAAGGGAGAAACATGGTTTAAAGCAAAAATGATGTTCAATTATGAATGTGTTGCCGATACAAACATGTGGGTTTCATCCAATAAAGGAAATGTGTGTGAAAATGGGGACGACGGTATTAATCCGGGAGGACAGTATTTCCAATGTGGCCAGTAACCACTCAAGTTCCACCTCCTCTGCGAGGATAACGATGGAGGCAAATAGAGCTGCACTGGTCATTCGTGCGGCAGCTTTAAAGGAAAGCCATGCTTTGGAGGAGCAGGAGCAACAGCTGAGGAGGAAAAGAGAGCAGCTTAATTTGGACACTGAGCTAGCTGCTTCCACCGCTATGTTGGCAGTATTTCAGGCCTCTGATCGGAAAAGTTATTTGCAAGGACTCTCGGACGGCAGGGCTTCCTATTTCGAACGGGAAGAAAGGGAATGTATCAACGGCTTAAACCCTATAGTAAAGGAGTACAAGCCGGAAGGAAAAGGAAAAAAGCAAACCGGCATGACAAAATGGCAGTTGCCACATGATAAACTACTGTCAAGGGATGGGCGACCAAAGGAAACTGAGCAATGGTTCAAACCTACTTCACAACCGCAATGCAGTCCCAATGAACGTCATCAGGAAAACAAGATATTGGGAACGCATCGTTTTCAGCACCAATTAACAGCTTCCCAGGTAAAGGACGAGGAAAGGCATTCCACCAATCCCCATCGACTCAGTCAGATTCTGCCTGCATCATGCACAGGCAAAATGAAATAACGGCCGCGCTGGTGCACCAGCAGCATTCATCGTCTCTGCCACCACGAGATATTCCCACATTTGAAGGGGACCCTCTACAGTACAAACCCTTTATTAAAGCCTTTGAACAAGGAGTGGAGGAAAAGGCAGGAAGAGCGGACTGTTTATACTATTTGGAACAGTTTACAAGAGGACGGCCACGAGAGCTGGTGCGGAGCTGCCAGCATATGGCTCCGGAGTGTGCATATGCAGTGGCTAAGGGTCTTCTCCAAGAACACTTTGGAAATCAGTATAAGATTGCAGCAGCATACACGGAAAAGGCTTTGTCCTGGCAGGCAATAAAAGCTGAAGATGGTAAAGCGCTTCAAGCCTATGCCTTGTTCTTGCGTGGTTGCTGCAATGTTATGGAGGAGCTCCAGTGCATGCAGGAACTGGATATGCCTGTAAACATGAGAGCCATTATGTTGAAATTGCCATTCAAAATGAGGGAGCAGTGGAGGACCATGGGATAATGGAAACCACCAACCACAGAGCTCACTTCATGGATCTAGTCGCGTTCATTGAGCGTTGTGTCGGAATTCTTTCTGACCCTCTGTTTGGTGACATACAGGACACATCAACCGGTGTTGCCGGGACAAGGTTTATATCCCAGCCCAGCAACAGAGTGAGGGGAAACATTGTTGCCGCCACAGTAGCCTCTATGGACTGGCCTGAGGAAGCTAGGAAACCAACAGCAGATCGCGGGAAGACCGAGAAACCTGAATGCCTTCGCTGTACCCAAAAACACTCATTGGAGGAGTGCGAGCATTTCAATGGAAGGAAGCACAAGGAAAAGCTTCACTTTCTGAGGGAACAGGGAGTTTGCTTTGCATGCTTATGTGTTGGTCACATGAGCCAAGATTGCGAAAGGCCCTTGTTTTGCAAAGTGTGTGGTAAAACTCATCCCACTGTGCTTCATATGAACAGATAACATCTAACATTATTGAAAGGCCAGTAACAACACTGTCGTTGCTACAGGGGGTGTAAATGTATTTATCTGTACCGGACTCAGCATTTTGGCTCCTTTGTTGTATTTTGTTTGAATTGCTATGTCTGCCTGCATTATCAATTAGGGGCCGGTGTGTAGGAGCCAAATGAGATCAAACTATCCTACTATGTATGTACACTGGGTGGCGCAGTTCCGTGTTCCTGGGTTGGCTATATAATCAATCAGAGCATGATTGACGGCAGGTGTTTGACCCCGGAAAGAGCAAAGGGTTTTTGACCGCTTCTACGTTACTGTTGGGCTTCGAGCAGCAGAGCGGTATTAGTCGGCATCCAAGGGCCGAATGAATGTTCCTTCACGGCATAAGACAATAAACACGACTGATGCATAATAACGTGTCCGTGGATTACTACATCTAGTTAAAGGTACACAAAGTGATCGAGGCACAGCAGGAGCGCGTCAGCCAGATCGATCCCGAGGGAAAGCACCTCAGTAGCCCAGGTAAGGGACCGGGCTCCTTTAACAGTATCAGTCAAAGTCACTCCACGTTATCAAGTGTTTGTACTGGGAAATATTGCTGATTTACAGATGCCCTTTTTTACAGTTTAAGTCTTTGGGGAAAAACATTTTGGGTCGGCTGCAATCAATGATGGACCCAAAGTTATAATTCCAGTAAAATTTGCTGCACCTCAATACAATCATTTTTTTTAAATAACCAGATCTATGATGATGATGATGTATTTAATTTATACAGCGCTTTTCATGATACTTTAAAATATCCAAGCTATACATTAAAACTAATAAAAGAATAGAACAGATAAAATAAATAAACAATAAGAACATAGAATACCCAGTCACATATTAAAAGCAGGTGGGTGTTAATCAATAACAATTACATAATTCTGTCACCAGCTGTTTCAGTTAAATGCTAATTATTTATTGGGAATAACCCCTCAATATGTGCGCGGTCTCATATATTATCATTGAGGACTCTCTTGAAAATGTTACATTTACACAAAACAAGTATACGACGTGCAAAACCAGAGGTTCGTACTCCGAGCAAAGCAGGAAATTGGATCATTTAAAGGTCCTCAATTTTACATAATATCTTAAATTCACTTTTTAAAAGGCACCTTGCATATGAGATACATACCCATGTGTTACATAAAAAATTGCAGAACAATCTCAGCTCTATATAATGAGGCACAATTGTCATAAGGCACAAGTATAAAGTGATAATATGGCCCTAAAGCTGAAAAACTGAAGTTCGATCTTAAAAAATTCTTCATATCGCTTGTGAAAACATAACTTTACTCATGTGGGCGAAATGTTTTGGTGATGGCAATTGGTTTACCAAAGCAGTGGAATATATGAATAAAATGGTAGATGCATCTAAATAAATGTCTAATACCCAATTTTGTATTATCATTTTTTGAGTACTGTTGTCTGTCACTACTTTCATCAAAATGAGAGAGGGACTGAGATAAAATGGGACTGAGGAATGACTTCGTACTACAGACCAAGCTTCATGGGGTGTGTGCAAATGAAAAATTACCATTACAACAGTTTTTGGTTTTCAAACTAAATGTATTATATTTGAGTCCGAATATAGAAAAACAAACTATTTACAATGATTACACAATGTGCATGTTTCAGTTTCATTTTTACAAGAACAGTTTTCAGAACAAGAACAACATGTACTCTGTATGTGTGTGTGTGTACTATGTACTGTTTACCAGCGCATGGTCGTGTGTTGAGTAAAACTGAGCAGCTGTTAGCAGAGGGCGAGGTGCCATCGCTCTGTTCTCTCCGTGTTCTCTTGCAGTACACTACAAGAAAATACTTTGTTTAGGTGTGTAGGTGTGTTGTCTAGCTGAGTAAAAATCAATCTCTTTTTGCAGCGTAGGTGGGTGGGTAGGTCCTTAGGGATTTCCTGAGTGTTCATTGGTAGTTTCACACAATGTCGACGGACCCCTGAATTGACAAATCACGGTGAAAGGCGGAGCTCCACACAGGCTCCTGTTACAGGTACTTAGGAGCACACAGAGGAGGGGGCTGGAAACTGCAGAGTTTCGCTGATCTAACACCAGCGGATTCATTTTTCTGCGCCGTTTTTTCGCGGAGATATGAATATAAAAAAAATGTAAACACTGTATATCACGCCGGCATGACGCAAGACCCCAGAGGGTTAATAAGGCATCTTGCCACATGATTGGACATTGAAAATGTGTTACTTATGCTGTGTTCACACCGGACGCGACAGGAATTGTCGCATCGCGCTTACGCTTCAGTTTGGTCGCGCGAGTGAAACAAGAGTGTTCACACCAAACGCCACAAAGACAAATCGCGCCGCCACAAAGGGGTCGCCGTCGGGTCTCTCCGTGAAAAAGAGCTGTCTTTTCCGTTATCGACTATGGAATAAATAACCACTAGTTCTGCTTTATACTTGTTGTGGAAGTCCCAAACATTGTCGGAACATCAAACGCCCTCGTGTTTGGGTTCATAACACCATCCGTAGCCGCACACAGCTCTGTGAATTTCACCGACTCCTCCAGGAACTGCGTCTGGCTTATCTCCGTAAAACCGATACTGCCATCCACCATGGAAATAACCACTAGTTCTGCTTTATACTTGTTGTGTAAACTCCACATACGTGGGAAAATCAAACTCCATGGTGTCTGGGTTCATAATATTATCCGGAGTCTCACAACAGTGTCTGAATGAAGCCGCTACCAGCACTACTTCTGGCGTAGCAGCAGCAAGACGGCGGTGGTGACGGGCGGAGCTTCTCAACGCTGATTGGCTGACGCAACTATGACTCACGCGACTTTGTCGCTGGAGTTGGAATATTTCAACTGCTGCGACTTCGCCCCACGTCAAACGTTCTGTTCGCGCTGCCTCAGTCGCGCCGTCGTGTCTGTACATTGACTTTGCATGTAATCTGGTCGCGCAACAAAATCGTGTCGCGTCCGGTGTGAGCACGGCATTAGGGTACTTAAGTACTAGTTCTGCATGAACGTGCTCCCTAAAAGCCTGTACAAAACATAACATTTTCAAAATGTTTCATGGAATTTGGAGAGAAAAAGAGGATGTGGAAGAGAAGAAAGGACCGAGCTTAAAACACGAGGCACCTCCCTCAGAAATTCTCTGGTTTTCTCTCATTGGTATTGACAAAGCCCAGCATTAGAGTGAGAGGATTATTGAGATTGATGCCCAGTGAATGTGCATGACAGGAGATGTCTTGTCTCATTGAGTTAGTCACAGATGTATAAAGAGTGGGCTGGGCAGAGAAAATAGCCCCTAGTTGGACACCACCACCATATATTTGATCTGAACTCTAATGATGTATTTCACTTCTCTAGTATGCAATTCATTTTAGGTCAGAGAGAGAGGCAAGCAGAGAGGAGACTCAGCGTTGAAAATGTCATTTCAGATTCTCTCCTGCCTCTTCTGAATGAGTAGACTGCCTGTCAAGATATTCCAGTTTGTACTTTATGCAATTAGTTTGTCACAGGAAGAAGCACAGCAACGGGGCCGTCAGCGCATTCCCAGCCAATACTTGGCTGTTTGCACTTGTATGCAACTTGATCTGACTCAAAAGGATCCCCTTGAAGCAAACAAGATCCTGCAGTACCCAATTCGTTCTGTACATGTGAAGGACTGCCTGCCCAGAATGCCTGCGGGAAGGGGAATACCTGCTCCTACTCGGCCGCTGATTGGTTTGCTGCTAACGTAAGCCTAGCTATAATGCTAAATGGCGCTTCAAACTAGATAAGCTGGGTAGAAGCGACTCAGCCAAGAGAGGTTGAACTGTAGTTTTTATTTTTACAATTTTTTTATTATTTTTTCATAATTAAACTAACTTTGAAGTAAGAAATCGGAAATTTACCCTTGATAGCTTACCAGCCGGCCAGTCAGGCTCACTTAGCACGGGTCTCGCTCCTTGGAGCTAGCCACGGCCATCATGAAGGCTGGGACGGCTCTCCTCACCTGACCCTCACCTCAGCTTCTCCGGTGGCGATGACCAGAACATGGCAAAGCAGACATGTTCCAGCTTTACCATCTGTTCAGAAAGCACGGTCATATATCCCATCCCCTATGCTATTTGGACCACTCCTGTGGACGCCACTGCTAATCCACAAGAAGCAGTCGACACTAGTCACAAGGCAGCAGTCAAATCCCAGTCTCTTCCTCTTTTAAATGTGAGTTACTAATCTGAAAGAAGTATTGAAGATGATGAAACCTGGCTGTCTATGCAATATAAATGACCAGAGATAACAGAGCTGTGAATGATCAAACATATAGAGAGCGCGGCTTTTAAAGTCTACAAAACCCCAGTGTGTAGTCTCCATTTCAACCCAGAGGATTATGAACACAATGTTGTTGGCCAAACCGAGGACGTAAAGAGGAAAACAATTTAAGAAACTGCATTTTCTTCTATTAACCCTTTAAAAACAGTGTGCGAAAATCCCCCTGCGCCTATTATCAGACAAACAACATATTTTTTTAACGTTTCCTTACTTATCTCCGGAACCACATCGTTGTTTAACTTCATTTAAAGTACCGGAATCCTTGTGATAAGATAGATCTGGTGTAAAACATTAAAGTAACCGTTCAGTTTAAGTACTTAAGTAAACTCCGTCAACTTCTACGGCGGCGCGTAAGGTAATTTTTCAATTTTTTTACCGAACGACAGTTTTGACTGAAACTCCTTTGAACACCCAAATGATGTGTTTTATTGTGATTTGTGGGCTGTTGTTAAGGCACCATATACAGTTTTAAAAACTTGGTGACCGCTCAAAGAGGCATTTTTGGGAAATCTTGCTCATATCATGCTGGATGTTCATAGTTATGATCAAAATATCTTTCAAAAGTGTTTTTTTTGCAGATATAATTTTTTTCCTGAGACTTTGCTGAACGAATACATACAATGAACACAAGTATTGGAATTAATTCGGGTGTTCCTACGACGACTCAAACACAGGGAAAAAGACTCTAGAGGTCTAGAGCCAAAATTGGTTCCAGTGTTTTTAACTTTTTCTCCACGGGGGCCGCGGTATGACACTCTAGGTTTCTAAAATATTCATAGCTTCGCGATAATACATCGCAGGAATATAATTTATATTTATATACGTCTAGCTGAAAGAGGAGACTTCCTGCTTCCGCTGCCTGCGCCCTGCAACATTTTACCATCATTCAGGCAAGAGTTAGGGGCATCGCTCTGCCAAGAAAGACTCGTCACACGAAATCCTTCACCGTGATTTGTTGAATCATATGTCCGTCAACATTTGGTGAAATCAACGAACCAATGAACACTCAAACTCCCAAAGAACCAGCATGTAACTACACACCTGAGCTCTGTAAACACGCTGGCGTTTTCACTCAAAGAAGAGAGAGATTATGGCGACACACTTTACTACGGAGGAAGCTGTGGCGCCGATCTTGCCGATGAGGACGACCCTGAAGGCTTTGACTCCTGCGACCAAGAGGAAGATGCAGACAGGATCCATTTGAAGATGGGTAAGTGTTTTGAGCTACTAAACTTTGTGTTGCAATAGCATATTTACGCTAGCAGAGTGAGCACATTTAGCTGGTCCCTTGCTGCTCGAGTCTGGCGTAACGCAGGTACGCACGTACGTTGTTTACGTTAGCCGTTAGCACAGTTAGCTCATGCCCTGAGCATAGTCCCTGCTGGATCTCTGTTACAGGTTTTGGTGTGCAATCGTAACTTTCTTTCAGTGAACATAGGGTCAATTCCAATCTCCACCCTGAACCCTCAGGCCCTGAACCCTCAGGCACTCACTGACGTCAGCTGCTAAGTGGGAGAGGCTGTGAGGGCTTGAACTGGTGTGAATATGAATGGGACAGCACTTTGCTGCAACATATCACGTGACTACATAAAAAATAGTGTATTTATTTTATACTTTTTATTCACTGATTTGAACGTCTTCCTCACGAGATGAGAAGTCATTTTAGATGATATATTTACTTGTTTTTGTCAAAACGAAATGTTTGAATGTAAACAAAATATTTATAAATATATTTTCTGTTTGCTTTCCTCTGATTTCATGTCTTTTTATGTTCCATCTTTAATCCATAATGTTATAGTGTATTTTATCGGGCTGAACGCCCACGTGTCTCTTTGTTTACCTTCTTTTTTTTTTACGTCTTCATGCTTCCATTGGAAACTGCGTGTTTAATGTCACATTGCTATGAACTGTGGGTAATTCCCTTAGGCAAAGTCAGCATCTAATGCTGACTTACGGAAAGGGTTCATAAAGGGCTCAAAATGTCTGCCAGAGAGACTCGAGCACTCTACGATGTGACAATGGGACACCCCTAAACCCTCACGGACTTCGCTGGAGCGCGCCTCAAAGTCCGTGAGTCCGTAAGGGTGGAGATTGGAATTGACCCTTAGTTTCATTTATTTTACAGAGAGGATTCACATCTGCAGCAGTGGACAACATGCAGCTTCGCTCCAGCCACCAGCACTACGCTGTCGTGGAAGACTGACTACGACCCGGACACTGTTTACCAGGTAACGTAGGTACACAGCTCACTGCACATGTACACCTGTTGAACTGTTCAAACTGTGTGAAGTTAGTATTGACTAGTAGTCATTTATTTTACAGAGGATTCACCACCACCAGCCCCTCTAGCACAGCCATCCCCACCAGCCCGGGTCTGTTTTCTATTTCTGAACATGTATATTGTGTAAATATATTTTTTATTTATAATACATATTTTTATTAAAAAAATAAATAATTGTTGTGATGGTCATTTTTCATTTGCACACACCCCATGAATTCTGCAGTATGAAGTCATTTCTCAGTCCCATTTTTATCATATTTCAGAAAAAAAAAAAAAGAGCTAATAAATTTAGTTTTAGACATTTATTTACATGTATCTACTGTTGTATTCATATATTTCACTGCTTTTGTGAACCTAAAACCTTTGGTAAACCAATTTCCATCACCAAAACCTAGATACCACCTGAGTAAAGTTACGTTTTCACAAGCGATATGAAGAATTTCCAAAAATCGAGATTCTATTTTTCAGCTTTAGTCATATTTTCTCTTTACACTTTTGCCTTATGACAATGGTGCCTCATTATAGAGCTGAGATTGTTCTGCAATTTATGATGTAAAACATGGGTATGTATCTTATATGCAAGTGCCTTAAAAAGGTGAATTTAAGAAATTATGTCAAATCGAGAAAATCGACTGAAAATGATCTCAGTGTTCCAAGAGTTAAAGAGAGATATGCATGGAAAGATCTGACAGTCAGAAAACAGCTGAATTTTCCGAGATTCAAACATAATTAGAGAAATGTCTCCATGACAAAATAATATGCCTTATGCACATTAGCTTAATTATTATTGATATGATAAAATAATCTGAATTGTTAGTGATGTAAACTGAACCATCAATATAGCCAATGGCCAATTCATTCAGTATTGTTCACATGACATGGATGACTTATCCAGGCATCATTCTCACTTGTGCTGTCAAGTAGACATAGTATAGCTATGTATAGATATGGCTTTAAAATAAAGAAAATGTTACAAGTAATTTCCATAGTCGGAATGTATTTGAGAAAGCAAATCATTGTGATCCGCCAAGTACAATGTGTTATAGACATGGTTGAAGCATTTACAGACAAGAACATACTGGAGGCTAATATTTCATTCAGGCATGTGCTTGAGCATGGCAAGATTGAGGCTCGGAGTGGGATCACATCAAGGAATGACTCACAGATTTCTGAAATATAAATAAGTCCACGTTCCCGGTGGGTGTTGGCCTCTGCCAGGGCTGCCCTTTATCACCGGTCCTGTTCGTGACTTTCATGGATAGGATATCTAGGTGCAGCCGTGGGGTGGAGAACGTCAGGTTCTGAGTTCGCCTCTCTGCTGTTCGCAGATGATGTGGTCCTGTTCGGATAAACTTATGTATAATAAAAACGTATTCCATATGTGTCTACAGCGGGCTGGCGATTGAGCATGTGAGCGTGTATTGATGATTGGGAGAAGTGAGTCACAATTTGTATAATTTTCTCACCTCGGCTCCTCACCAGTGAATGGCCCTTTCTAATACATCACTGTATTTACTTACACCAGTAGTGGAGAGATAAGGGCCATAACGGGATACGGGACAGAGCGGTCTGCTACAGTCCACATCAACAGCATGCAGTACAGGTAAATAAAGTAAATTGTCAGAATAAACACTTCCATGTTTGGCAACCACATTTTTGTTGATGATCTGGTCACATACAAATGGATTTTGTGTACTGTATGTGTTACAGGTACCAGGTTTGGTACCTGGTAAGAAGATGATATGATCCTGCAAACAGGACACTGATAATATAAATCGTTATATTCTGTAGATATTCTTCATTTCATTATTCTTCTGCCTATTAGAGTTCAGGTTGTGCGAGGTCAGTTTAACAAATACTTTCTGTGAGAAGTTTCTGTGAGAACAGTCCGGTTGTCTGTTCCTCAAGGTTCCTCAAGGTTCCACGCTCTGCACCACAACACTCACACCTGTTTATCAGTATATTGACATTCTGGAAGCAGACTGGTCGTTGCACGTTCCAGCCCTGTGAGAAAAGATGAGGACGCGATTCTCCTCCTCTTAGAAAGGTTAGAGCCAATAGAAATGTTAGATGTTCATGACGGAAAACCGTGTATTAAAGAGCCGAACCTCCGGCTGTTCGGTGTGTTTTTTGGACGGTCAACCTGCGTGTTGACTGGACGACTCCCTGCTATCGCGATTGCAGCGCTTGTTACTCTACTTGTGATCAAGGAAAATAAATTCAGAGAATGAGAGAAGTTGTTGAACTGAGTTCTTCCGGACGCTACACCAGACATCCAATAATAGAACACGCTAACAGTGGTGACCCCGACGTGATGTCAGAGGTACCTCATAGAGAACAGGTGAGCAGACAACCTTTTGTTCAGATGAATAAAATGTCTGTGATTGGCTAAACTAAATTTAGTTGTCAACAGCAGAAAAGCCTCTACCCATAGTTTAGAAATAGTTAAAAAATTGTCCCTGATCACACGTAAAGTACAAAGCACATATTTCCATGGTTTTTTTATAGGGAAAGACAATAAGTGTCCGCTGGTAGGGATCTAGGTAAAAAATATATAAAGAGTCTAATTAGGACATAAGGTACGCTCGTGAGAGCTACCGGAGGTTGACTCTTAGTCGATAGAAGTTCATGTTGAAGTCCGTAGGTACGTGGATACCTCTGATAAACCAAGTTGAAGTCCGTATGCTATGTTGATACCTCTGATAAAAGTCCAAGTTGAAGTCCGTATGCTATGTTGATACCTCTGGGAGACCAAGTTGAAGTTCGTAGATACGTAGATACCTCTGGCAACTGAGCCACTATATTCAAAGCACGCAGAGACTGGGTCCACGTGTACGGTCAGTTTACCGCAGGGAGCGATGCCGCTATAAGGCGAGGGAAGGACACAGGGACAGATTTGTTGTTTTTCATATGCTGTGTGGGCAAATGTGTGGGAGGCTTGTTGTGGATCTTGGTGTTTTTAACGAGACCTGAAATCCGTGTGTATCAGGAAACTGAAAATTCCTCGGATGAATGGTGTTCGACCAGACTACATATCTGTGGGGCATTGAAGGGGAATAAAAGGGAAAATCATAGTCTAAGGGTACTACGGAGCAGGGAGAAATAAAACAATATTGTTGAATTGGCGTTATAAGTCCTCAGCAATCGAGCGCTGTATCTCTCTGATACAGTAGAAGCTTCTCGATTGGATTCACAGTATTGGGTAATGCATCCTTTTCTCCTGGCTTCGAAGGATACGTGTAAATGAAAATAAAATAAACTTTGTGGAAAGTGACCGTTGGGTACGGTCTCACAGAGAGTCCGGCTGGTGACGCGAAGGCGTGTGCTGTTGAAATACCTAAAGTAAAGGGTCTAACGTACAGAGAACACGACCGGGGAGTCGCTGTGCGTGCTGAATAAGAGAGAACAGGAAAAGAGTTTTTCTGGTGCTGTGGGAGTTGGCGGTCTGATTTGTGTCCTCTGGCTGTCTGATTTGTGGCCGGTTGGACGAGGTCAGGATTGATAAGATAGGGAGTACAGAGCTAGCGTAACAGGGTTTTTGCAAAACGCTTGTTAGAGGCTGCAGAGTGGAAACCTTGGCAGAGGTACAGGGAAAAAGAGAGCAGTAAGCCACGAGGACTAGCATATCAGCTAACCCTCCTAGCATAACAGGAAAAGCGAGACCGGAAACAGAATTAAAAAAGAGAAGGAATCAAGAGCATCTCAAAACACAGGATAAATGGAAGGGAGACATTAATGGTCGGAGGGGGTATTGCACCCAGAAGAAGAAACAGCACAGATGGGGAATAATAATAATAATACTTATACTAATAAATAAATATAAATAAATAGGATTATATATAGATCTTGAGCTGAGAAGGTCGGAAAAAAAGAGAATACGAGTTTTTGCTAGAAACTTGTTAAATGGCATTAAATACAGATATGTAAATATAAATCAGTATTTTGTGGATCATTTTGCTGAGAAGCACTGGTTTGTATGTTATCTAATACATATAATAAAGATTAAATAGTTATAAAATAATGAACGGAAGGAAGAAGTGATTATATTAAAAGCTGAGTGAAAACTCATCTTGTGATTGTTGACCAGCTGTGAGTTTGTGTGAGAATCTGACCGGAGGTCAAGCGGGACTGTGTTGTGTGGAGAAGTTTACGGGTACATGCACTTCTTGCCTGATAAAAAAACAAGATAAAAAGAGCGGAGACGAGGAGAGCCTAGTCTGAGATTAATCACGCTCCCGTTATCATTTTCTTTGTCTTTGGTCTGGAATTAAATAACTACAAGTAAAGCAAAGTTATATTCAGGGAAAAAGGAATTGATGGAGTAATTTGATCATATACAGGGAATTTAATGGGCATTGGGCAAGTTAATACTTAATAAGATGTGCCAGGTTCGTGTGCTGCTGTGAATTGAGAATTCCAGAAGCAAGATACGTCATTTGAGTGACCTAGAACACAACAAATAGTAGTTTTGTGTGCTGCCGTGAATAGATAATTCAGTGGCCTTACGACACACTCACATACGTATGATTGACATATCCCTTTTAATCTGAGACTCCAGGTAAATAAGGATAAAGTGAGTCTTTATAAAAAAATAAGAGAAAACTACTCACAAGAATAAGAGTATGGGTAAAAGTCAGAGCAAGCCTGTGCAGCTTTTCCAGCCTGGGAGTGTGCATGTTTACAAAGTCTTATCTCCAGTGATACAATATATGTGGGAGAAGGACAGACAAACTGTGAACCAATTGAGTGAATGGGTGAAAATGGGGTTCCCGGAGAAGGGCAGTTTCAGCCTAGAGAAGTTGGAGCAACTCCGAGCGTGTTTGGATCAGAGAGAGAAAGACGAAGCGGTAGAACATGAGAGAAAGTCTAAGAAAGAAAAAAGAACTTTGAACCGTTTAAAGCGGACTGGAGGGCGTATAGTATGTGGAGAGAGGAAGCAGAAAGTAGAGAGAGAAAAAGATTAAAGAATGAGTGTGATAATAGAATAAACACAATAGGAATGGATAAAAGAAAGGGAAAAGAATGCACTGCTAAACTGTATCATTCTTTGTCCGAGGTGCATGGTCACGTGGATCCTGATCTGGACTCCGCGACGCCGTCCTACGCTCCTCGAAACCGTCCATCCAACCACCAGCCGGGGAAGGAGGAAAAAACCAAGTCTCGTCATCGCAAACTCCTCGAGGATGCCCAGCTGACAATGTATTGGGACATGGCATCCGATGGAGAAGGTGATAGAGAACAAGGCAACCCAAAACATGGACAGAGAGAGGGCAGGCGTGAGGACAGAGGCGGCCAGAGAGAAAACAAGGCCCAGAGAGGAAGACAGAGGGGAAGAGACTTTGACTCACGAACCGAAGACTTTTTGTGCTACGTGTGCGGCAGAGCCGGGCAATGGAGAAGGGACTGCCCACTGGCCTCATGGACTAAAGACAACGCTGGTGGGAGGATCCGGCTGAGAGGAGTGGGGCGACGGGGCGGACCCTAGAGAAGGACCATGTGACGGACACCTCAGCACAGAAGGTGAGCAAATTCTGATTTGGATTATGACAAACATGTGCATACGATACACACATTAGAAATAAGGCAAACCCGCTATACACCCACATATAAGATAGGTTTGAATACGAATTAAGGTTTTAGAAAATGACCGTGATAGATAATAATGTTGGACCAAGAATACTGCCGCTGTTTCTGTCTCTCTGTCTTCCAGACAATCTGAGTTGTTGGAGGGGAGTTCCTGCATGTTTCCTTGGTATGAGGCCCAGGAATGGAGTGAAAGGACATGACTGGCTGGCTGCACACGCTGACTCTGTTTTCTGGCATCAGGCCTACAGAGGAGGATGTGACGTATTTCCAGAGAGTTAAGGGATGAGCCTCTTCTGGTGCGGTTTTAATAATGATGAATGGAAGGACCAGACAATTGCAGAGTAAATTGCTAAATTACAGAGGTAATTTAGCAAAAGGGGGAATATGTATATGTAGGGCATTGTAAGAATAGGTATATGTAGGTTATTATAAAGATAGATCCACATTTTGTATAGTTCTTTTAGTAAACGGCACTCTAAAAGACAGCAAAAAGTGCAGTGATAAGAGAGAGATTAAATCTAAATACGTGAGTAACTGTTCAATGCAGATTATAATTATTTTTGTTTCACTGGTCATTAAGATTTAGCAAATAAATATTAAATATCAAAGCAAATAAAAGCAACATTTAGATACTGATAATAAAAACGTTTTAGAACATTTTATAACTCTTTATAGGATTTCAAATTTTGAGGGAAAATTAAATAAGATGAATATCAAAGTATTGAAATTAGTTATTAATTTAGGGAATGTAAAAGGAGGAACTAAATATTCATAGTTGGAGTGATCCTGTAGCAACACTATGCTGACTGGCTTTCCTCCCATGGATGAAGGGGAGGGATAATAAAGTGATTCTTCTGTGTAATAATGCTTATAATCCAGGTTATTACAGGTTTTTTAATAGATGTGGTGTAATAAAGAATAAATAATCTAATCAATGTTTACAGGTTGAAGGATCAATTAAATCAACAGTTGGTTCCTGGTGGTTGTTGATAACATAACTATGTGATTGAATAGATTAGTTTAAATTGGTTGTTAGCCTTTGTTAGTTAGCAGAACAGGTACAGTTGATGAGGAGAATGGTGAGGAGGTGAGACTCCACATCGATGGATCCGAAGAAGAGACCCACTTAGACCAACCGTTTCTGTACACATAACTTGCTAATGTTTGACCATATCCCATATAGACGCACACACACACACACAACACGTAGAAAGCGTGTGATAGGGAGATTTTATACTGTTTTTTATTGTGCCATATTATGTGCTCAGAGGATTATCCAGTAGAGTGTGAAGGTTACAAATACCTAGAGACAACGGTTCTCTAGTACGAGGGATATATAAGCTCCTGGATATAGGTGGTTTTAATGTTAGCTTTTTATAACTTTTTTATGTTAGCTTTTGATAACTTTTTAATGTTAGCTTCTTATGAAAACATTTATAACATAGGTGTGCTGTTGTGTCTGTTTAGAGATTTCCACTCTGTTAAGTAACACACACATAGAGTTATGAACTGATATAGCCCATGTCTGTTAGAGATTTCCACTCTGTTAAATAATTAATACACATAGTTATGAACTGATATAGTCCATTGTTGTAGCTTTATATTATTGTTTAGTTTACATAATAAATTATGTAAAAAGGGGGATTGATAATATAAATCGTTATATTCTGTAGATATTCTTCATTTCATTATTCTTCTGCCTATTAGAGTTCAGGTTGTGCGAGGTCAGTTTAACAAATACTTTCTGTGAGAAGTTTCTGTGAGAACAGTCCGGTTGTCTGTTCCTCAAGGTTCCTCAAGGTTCCACGCTCTGCACCACAACACTCACACCTGTTTATCAGTATATTGACATTCTGGAAGCAGACTGGTCGTTGCACGTTCCAGCCCTGTGAGAAAAGATGAGGACGCGATTCTCCTCCTCTTAGAAAGGTTAGAGCCAATAGAAATGTTAGATGTTCATGACGGAAAACCGTGTATTAAAGAGCCGAACCTCCGGCTGTTCGGTGTGTTTTTTGGACGGTCAACCTGCGTGTTGACTGGACGACTCCCTGCTATCGCGATTGCAGCGCTTGTTACTCTACTTGTGATCAAGGAAAATAAATTCAGAGAATGAGAGAAGTTGTTGAACTGAGTTCTTCCGGACGCTACACCAGACATCCAATAATAGAACACGCTAACAGATGACACGACAACTTTTCACATCTGTTCACTGCGCCGTGCTTCGCAGAATCCACATATTCATTTAGCCTGTTCAACAGCATGAGGCATAAAACAAATAACTTACATTTCAACAGCATTATAAAATTATACAATGTCACAGGAAACCTTGACTGAGCCAAACAACATGTAATCTTGACGGACGTGACGATGTGGCGCCATTTTTGTGCGCGCAGTACACAGGACAATCAAGCTAGACACCCACTCACACTCATATATGCATCCAAACAAAGTCATACAATTCTCATTATTCTCACCCACTTGCAAACAGGACACACAGATGACACGACAACCTTTCACATCTGTTCACTGCGCCGTGCTTCGCATAATGAGGAAACTTGCGCCGTTGTGGTCGTAAATCATCTGACTGACGTAAAGCCAAATAAAACACCACCCTGACTGCACTTCAGCACAGAATCAACACATCTCAGTTCCTTTTCAGTTCCTAAAACAGTATTATTGTTGGATACACAAAGCTCACTTTAAACCACATATGTAAACACATTGGTGGACATCACATATGTGCTCATGTGCTGATTGGGTTAAAAACTGAAAATGAGTGCATCAATAACACCCAGCACATTTGGAAAATTTGCTGCACTATAAAATCCGGTAAAGGCTTCCGGTAGGGCATGTGGATCCGTTGGGGATTTATCATGTATGGACTCTCCGCCAAGCTGGCTTTTAGAACCAGAGACAACGCTTAAGATATTGAAAGGACTGTGCCATCAAGCACAGGAATAGGATGGAAATGACAGGTGGCACTGTTTTTTTTTGCTCCAGATCATCTTTCCTCTTATCCAGTAACTTAAGTACAGTGGGACTTCAGAGCTTGCAAAAAGTTCTCACATGTTGCTCTTGTATGCCAAAAGAGGATTCATGACTTTTAAACCACCTATTTTGTTTTCCTACATATGAATATCTCTCTCTCACTCTCACTCTCACTCACTTTACGCGCACACACACACACACACACACACACTGCGCACTGGCTCAGCTATTCTCCAATGACCTCCACTCTGGATTGTAATTTTAACACTTGCACTCCAACACAGTAACATACATCCACATGAACATGTCCATGTACAGGTAAACAGTCCCTATTATGGAGGACCGGAAATGACTTAATTATAAATAAATAAATAAATAAATACAGGAATATATAAATATAAGTTATACCTAAACAGGACATCATTAAATAAATCTATTTCTACATTTCTTCATTTATTTATGCCTGTATTTGTGTCCACACGTATTTCTTTTATTTATTTCTGTATTTCTGTGTCCTTGTATGCAAATGAGCTGGGGCGGTCCGAACCTCATTGTTAAACAGGATTGGTCAAGTCGGAGAGCAAGACAGAAGCAACCGATCCCTTCACATGGCCCCTGTAGATGAAGTCAAAAAGCTGTCTAGGCTAGGGTGACCATATCCATAACACCAAAAAGGAGGACACTATGCGGTATTATGTGAGGCTGTGAATAATTGCATAGGAGGGGTGCAGTTTGATTTTATTAAGTGTGAAGAAAGATGTGAGCCCTTTTTACTGTAATTGATCTTGTAGCGTGAACGGTGGTCTTGCCAAGGGAAGAGGGGAAGGGAGGGTTTGGTTAGTAAAGGCAAGACCTCGCACCTACCTCGGTGGCACTCCGTCGGTTAATTATCCTAGTGATCCCGGAGGAAATAATAATCCTCATCCGATATTGGTATAACACCTTCGGTCTTTTATCTCGCCCCGTGCTAAATCGTTAGGTTTTTGTGTTTATTTTCGAAATAAGTTATAGGTTTTGTCGAGGGTGTTTTACAGCTTGCGCTCGAGGTCCCCTGCGGTGGGCTGTAACTCCTCTCAACCCTTATCAAGATGAGTACGTATATCGTCTATACCTTCTCATCTACCTATTTGACACCATCTCATCATTATGACAAACACTGCAAAAGTCTTCACCCAAAGATACTTACCTTAAGTTTCTTTGGTAGATTCAGTCGTCACTTCTGTATCTCACGGTGGATGGACAGGGAAAGAGGGTTTAAATTGTTTTAAAGAACCAGAATCTTTGTTTTGGTTTCAGTACCTTACGAAATAAGGCTGAGTTTTATTTCAAGATTATCTTACATACAAAAAAAATTCAATTCAATCAAACAGTTTAAAATTTACAAATAACTAAGAGAAAGGGTTAAGTTTTTAGAGCTGGTGAATAAACACCTCTTCTCTCTTCTATCCTCCTGCACAGAATTGCGAGGCACCCCCTCTCCTGATAGTAGAAGTTTCTTCCAGACTCTAAAGCTGGAGACCTGTCCCAACCCTTAAGAGCTGGGACAGGTCCAATCAGATTTTTCTCCTTAACTAGTAAAGATGCATATTAAGTCCAGTTTTCTCAGAATCTGGTGCAATCCCTTTTAAGCCTGAGATCTGGTGAAAACCACCTCTTCTCTCTTCTCTCCTCCTAGTAGAATCACCAGGCACCCACAAAAAACATGCATTCCTACCCCCCCTTTTAAACACCAGAGTGTCATAAGTCATGCTGTCACCAGAGTTGGACAGAGGAGGTTTTACTTGCATGCTCTTTAACAGAGAGAACAGAGAGAACATTTAACACATCTCATTCAAAAAGAGTATATAACATAGAAACTTATAGCGTCCTATGAATTTTATGTGGTCTAATCACAAACTATAATTGAAATAAAAACCAAACATTATATATATGTTCAAATGGTTACATAGAAAAAGAAAATGATTATATGTTTATAATGGTTAGACTTTTTTACTTTCATATTTTTCCTCGATCACTCAACAATCTCCTTGGAGCATACCCTGCTTTATTAACCCTTCGTCCACTGAGCCCGCGGTTTCGCGTGGTGACACTTGAAACTTTTCTCTAAGTTTCTAAAATATTCACAGCACCCCGATAATACATCGCAAAAATATAATTTTACGTCTGGCGGAAAGAGACGGCTTCCTGCTTCCGGGTGCCTGCCCAGGCAGAGCCCAGCATAATTTTAACATCATCAAGCAAGCGAAAGGGCAGCAGTGTGTCATCTGACGCTGGAAAAAAAAAAAAAAAAAAATCCTTCTCTGTGATTAGTTGAGTCATATGTCCGTCGCCATTTCGTGAACTAAACAACCAATGTACACTCAGGAAAATCTCAAAAGGACTACCCACTTGTACAGCATGTACACACGCTACATTTTACAATCAACATCATGACGACAAAGAGATTCAACACGAAGGAAGCAAAGCGCATGATTCTGGAGACCAGCGAGGAGGACGACGACACCGCGTCAGAGCTCGAAGGCTTTAGTTCTTCTGAGGAAGATGGGTAAGTGTAGTTACTAAACTTTGTTACGTGTCTGTAAGGCTGCATGGTGCAAACTAGTAATGTGTACAAACTAGTAATGTGTACAAACTAGTAATGTGTACACTGTGTAGGAGAGCACGTGAGCCAGCCACGCGGTGCACACTGCTGTTCACGTTACTACGTCATGATCTAAGTAATGTTTATACACAGTCTGCTTTGTACAATACTCTGCTTCACGTTACTACCACTAATATTTATACATCCAATGCGGAGCATTATGCTAAAATTACTACCACAGTCATGATCTGAATAATATTTGCACATCCAATGCGGAGCATTCTGCTCAATCGTTACGTCATCTTTCTTTCAACTGACTAGTATTGATTTATTTTACAGAGAGGAGCACCAGCCGCCCCGACCAGCCTGGCCAGCAAAGAGGCAGCGTGTTGGACGGCAACTAAAAACACCATCTCCAGCAAACAGGGCGCGTGCTGCCCGGCGACTGCTTTCACCTCAGGCCAGATCAAGAAAGACAGCAGCACGTGCACCACCTGCACCTACGCTGTCCTGGAGGACGGATGAAGACCCGGACACTGCTCCCCCGTCATCAAGTTCCAGCCCGGACACCAGGTCCACATGTCAGTGCCACAGCAACACCCATTGAACTCTTCAAACTGTTCTTCCAACTAAGTCCACGGTGGGTCGCAGGGTTTGCGAGCTTTGCAGCATGAAGAAAGTGAGAAAAGACACGGCGTGGAAGTGCGAGGCGTGTAACGTTCCCCTCTGCCTGCAGCTGAACAGAAACTGTTTCCATGACTGGCATGCCATGGAATGAGGATATGCCATTGAAGCATATATACTTGTATATTGTAAATGGTCTAGTCTTTGTTCTGTTTTATATTTCTGAATATATATTCTGTACATATTTTTTTTTTTTTTATAATACATATTTTTATTTAAAAAAAAAAAAAATTGTTGTGATGGTCATTTTTCATTTACACACACTCCCTGAAGCTTTATCTGCACTATGAAGTCAATTCTCAGTCCCATTTTTATCATTTTGGTGAAAGCTGTGAAAGACCATATTTCTACTCAAAAAACGATAATAAAAACTTTAGTTTTAGACATTTATTTACATGTATCTAACATTTTATTCATATATTTCACTGCTTTTGTGAACCTAAAACCTTTGGTAAACCAATTGCCATCACCTAAACAGAGTCACCACCTGAGTAAAGTTAGGTTTTTTCAAGCGATATGAAGAATTTCCAAAAATCGAGATTCCATTTTTCAGCTTTAGTGTCATATTATAAAGTTTTTTTCTTTACACTTTTGCCTTACGACAATGGTGCCTCATTATATAGATAGCTGAGATTGTTCTGCAATTTATGATGTAAAACATGGGTATATATCTTATATGCAAGTGCCTTAAAAGGTGAATCTAAGAAAATTATGTCAAATCGAGAAAATCGACTGAAAATGACCTCCAGTGTGCAGTGAGTTAACTAACTAATTAATATATATATATATATATATATATATATATATATATATATATATATATATATATATACATACATACATACATACACACACACACATACATACATACATACATACACACACACACATATTTTTATATAATTGCAATCAATTTGGTAAAAAGTAATAAAACACCTCTGTAGTTCAAAGTAAAAGTTCAATTAAAACATCTTAACCTAAAAATCTTAACCTTTCCCTCCGTTAAACTGATGTAACGTTACTGTGAATAAATAATAAAGATTGCTCGTTAGATCCTCAAAACAGAATTATATCTCATGTTTAACCACTACGGAGAAATCGGAGCCAGCGGATCATTTCTAAAAGTCCTGCCGGGATCAGGCTGCTCTCGCCGGGCAGCAGAGCGCTGACGGCCCGGTGCTGCGGGACTCACCGGTCCAGCGAGCAGGAACTCAACGGCGTATCTTTTTAAGTCGGCTGATTCTTGAATAACCGATCACAGATTTGATGCTTAAACAACTAACTTCTCGCCTGAAAACATCCTAAAAGTACATGTTGTGACTCAACAACAGTAGTATTCAGAGAACGTCAACTTTCAGTTGTGAGTTTCCTCATCAAGTACAGAGAAGAACGCGTATTGAGAAACGGCCGCTGGAGACATCTTAATAATAAATATATTGAAATACAGAAATGTAGAAATAGATTTATTTAATGATGTCCTGTTTAGGTATAATTTATATTTATATATTCCTGTATTTATTTATTTATACATTTATTTATGCATTTATTTATTCCTGTATTTATTCCTGCATTTATTTATTTATAATTAAGTCATTTCCGGTCCTCCATACCCATTTGCCCTTGGCCCATTTGAGATGATTCAGTGGAACCATTGAATGTTAAGTCCATTGCAAGTGGTGCACAAGCAAAAAGAGCAGTTTATCGGTGCAAACGCAAACCTGTTGCAGTTCATTTTTGTTTTGGTGTTCACGTACAACAAAAGAGGATAGCAAACCCTGAAAAAGCATTAATAACACCAATTGTACAGGTTTTGATTTAATCTGCACATCTGGCAATCTCTAGATTAAATCAAAACCTCTAGTCTCTTTACTCAAAATATCCCCCATTGCAGAAAATATACAGCTGTTTGAGATACATATGTAATTAAACCACTACTTCTCTATTCTTTTTTCATATTAATCAACACTTAAAACTAACAGTTAAACAAATGAGCTGGAACACAAACAGTATAAAATGAGTGACCTTGTTTTTACTAGTTTTCTTTTTACACAGTGAAAATTGTCCTTTCACTGGAAATTGTCGATAAACTCTTTTACTCAGTGAGCCACCCATTCATCATACCTGGCAGGAGGGCTTAACTGGCAACTGGGACTTTGAGAACATTGGCTTGATCTGCCTCTCCACCCCTACGAAGTTCAGGGTCCCAGGAGCAGAAGAGTCCTCCCCGTGAACAGGTACGTCTTCAGGTCGTGAGAGGTAACTGTAACACCCGGTTAATTGTGTGTGTGTGTGTGTGTGTCTCCTGATTGTCTAACTCCCTTCACCTGACCTCAGCCACTCCCATGTGTGTCCCCTGATTGTTGATTCCATACACCCGTGTTTCCCCTCTCATATATATATATATATATATATATATATATATATATATATATATATATATATATATATACTCCCCCACTTTCCCTTGTCCCCTGCCAGACTGTCTTTGTTACGTGAGTGTTCATCGTGTGTCCCATGTTATATGCCACCTTTTTTTAGCTCTGGACAAGTTCCTAGTTTTGTTTTTGAAGTTTGACTAAGTAAAGTACGTTTTGGATTTTTCCCTCGAAAGTGCCTCCTATCTTTTTCCTCTGCGCCTGAGTCTCTGCTCACCACACCCGGTCCTGACAGTAACGTACGTTTCCGTGCCCCGTGTCCAAAACAGCACAAACTTCCAGTTCTTACACCAGCATGTGAATGCTCATTTCTTGACTTTGTGCTTTAATATGAAGCACAGCAGGCTCCAAACTTTCTGGGCGGACTATTGTGGAGGGAAAATGTTTTATTTAGAGTTAAACTGGACGAGCTCTTCAGTCTGAGTCACGTTTCTGATTATCATCTTTTTAATCAACTATTTTGTCACATTACAATAAAACATATCAAGTCAACACGAGTTGTGTGGTGTTTCATAAACTGTTGTCTGCATATTTTTATGATCAGATTATCATCTGCACATAAACCTTAACAACAAAAAGGGATATGAGACACACATGAGACACACATCGTTAGTGGGATAACATATTTAATTCAGCATTTTTGAAACTGAACAAAGAGACAGTTTAGTAGCTTTGTACTGTGAAAAATACGTTGGTTTCACTTTCATATTCCTTCTTTCATTTCTATTCCAACCTCGTTAAAGTAAAACTATGAACCGGGTTGTTTATGTCGTCTGCATGACGCAACACTGTAAGAACACAGACGAAGTATTTAAGATGATCTTTATTGTGGTCCGAGATGGACTACAACAGCATTGTAGTTTCACCGCTGCAGACAGACCGACGTCACTAACATCTCCTGCCGTCGCGTCATAACTACGTCGTTAGTGAAAGTGGAGTCGGATTTGCCAAACACCGCGGGTGTCTTCTCCTAACTCCTCATGAATTCTCCTTCCCATCTTTCCTTAACACGTGACGTTTTCCACAGAGGTTAAGGAAAAGTGCTTAGGGTTAGACGTTAGGAGGTCATTATTTGACTATTCGACCGCAGCCTGTGTGTTTGTTGGCCCTATGGTTTCAGGGGTGGAGCTATTCTTCTTCTCTTCACAGAAAAAAATAGATTCTGCACACCAAACAATCCGCACAACTGCTACTTCCGGTGTCTCAACTTCCGGTGTTTCAATGTCCAACTCCATCGCCTTCAGCCGAATAGGGGAACTACTCTTCCTTCTCAAAAAGACCGTCCACTGGCGCCCACATGCAGTATGCAAACTTTGTTTTAAAATCCATTCACACATTAATCAAATTAAAACATTAAAACATGTTGACTTTCTTATGCATACAATTACATATCCTTCATAATAATATCCCTTATTAGTGATCATATCTCATACATTGTAATGTACACATTAAACATTTCTTTATTGTACATGTGCAAGTCCAAATTTGACAAACTAAACTATTAAAACTCTACAATAGTCGCAGTGGCCTTGTTCTGCTCAGGAGTCAGCCAGAAAGCCCAGACCAAAACAACGATAAGGGAAGACGTCAGCAAAAGCAGCCACATTCCTTAAGTCACCGGCTTGGACTAGTATGCAGAGGAGACTGGGTGACAAGGAATATGTAATTAGGGGGGTTGGAGGCGGGGTGGTACCTAGAACTGTTTGAATTGATATAATGTGTCTGTTTGTCTCACGCAACAACCCCCGAACAAACAGACGGGAACGGGAACTGTTGTCTGATACCGGGTGCAACTTGTTTTATTTGTAAACTGTTACAAATAAATCTGCGTGAATTGAACTTTGATCCAAACTCTGTGTGTTCTGTGGGTGGTTCGATTACTGAGGTCCTGAGTGAGTGAGTCCCTGTGGCGTCTCACGAGCAGTCAGATTCAAGTTCATACAGCATCAGGTTTAGAAGGATTACAATCATCATCGAGGAAGGAAATCAGCCACAACACTATCAAAGTTTGGGTTCTGGCTGCTTTACTTGGTGTAAATCTCTCGGCATTTACCAAAGTCAGAACTTTTGTTCAGTGAATCTTCGTCCATTTACAGTCTACAGCCTCATTATTTATGTGGTGTCTATTACTTAGTGTGGTTGGGCTCCGAAGTACAGGTTCTTCATTCAGTCATATGACTCTTCCCTATTGGTGGTTTCATGGCCTCGGGCGATGTTTGAAGCTTGAGACAATGTTGGGCCGCCATCCGAGCAGTTTCTGTACAATTTCCACATCTCCGGCAGCGTTAGTGAAAACTTCAACACCTATGGCATCCTGCTCGGTCCGGTGTAGAAACTCTTCTGTAGTGTTTTAAAAGTTTAGTTTAGTCAAATTTAAACTTGCACATGTAAAAAGGAAATGTTTATGTGTACATTACAATGCATAAGAGATATGATAATTAATAAGGGATATTATTATGAAGGATATGTAATTGTATGCATATGAAGGTCACTGCTTTCATCAGCTGGACATTGGAACACCGGAAGTTGCACGGGAACTACCTTTTTTCTGAGGAGAAGAAGAAGAAAATAGCGCGCTCCTGAAAACAGTTGGGCCAACGGACACACAGGAACTATGCAGACGTGTTTAGGGGCGGGTAGAACCCGGTATAAACTAACACGACCGAGACTGGAAGGGACTTCTCTTGGATCACAGAGGCGGCAGGAAACTGGGGGACAGACTGTGAATCTGTGGGAAAGAGAAGGCCTCAATCGAGAATACATAAGCTGTTTTTTGTGATCAACCTTTTATTAAATATGTTTTAATTATAACTCATTGCATTATGAACTTCACTTTCCATGACCACCCCCGGGATTCTAAGAATACTTTACACTTCCCAAAGTGTTTTTTATTGTCATGGTCTTACTCTCTCTCAGATAAAAGCTCGTAGTGTGCATTGGATGGCTGGCGTGGACGTTCACAATTGGGGGTAGAGCCCCTCAACTGCACAGTCTGACAATATCTTTGTTCTTGTGAATGTCAATAGATAGGATCTTTTATTGTGTCACAGCAGGGGTGTACAGCCCTGGGCATGTGAAGCATCGGAGATAGCAGGGGAGTGATGTGCTATGGATGTAACTGCCCTGGAGGGCAGGGGAAGAGGGTTTGGCATGCTGCGTTACAATAGCAGCAGCTGGTGACAGAAGCATGATGTGCAACTTTGATGGTTGTTGAGTTTGGATGTTGTGCACATTTTAGTTTATTGCAGTAAGTGTCAGGATGGAAAACAACTGAACAGTCACTCTAATCCATCCATATCATGTTTTATTCTACATCAGATAGTAGATGAATTGCTATTTCTCACTCGCTGGATATTTTAGTCTCACTGACTGTCTTGTGTGGCTTGGTCTCCACTGTCTTTTTTGTTAGCCACTGCTGCCTAATTATAACTAAACCGCTAAATGTAACAAGTTCTTCCTCCTCTGTTTTTGGGGCAGTCAAATAAATCACCCTTCCAAAAGAAATCCATTCATAATCTACTGTTATAAAATAACAACTGCCAGTATACGTGTTCTAATCCCCACCTGACTGAATTATAGTACATACTGATTTATTCAGACCAGCCAAGGGCTAATACTGCAAAGCTGCATCATGATCTAATCAGGCAGTCGCTGATTGTTCTGATAGGTCAGTTCCAGTCCCATTTTATACTGTCGCATTCACACATCAAAAGTTAAGAGTTTACTGAGCATTTCCAAGTAGAGAAGGGAGTTCCCTCTATATGATGAAGGGTTATCAGTCATTTTTATAGAGCCTGCAGCCTCAGTGACAGTACTCCGTTTCCCTGTTTTATCTTGCATTTAATAGCATCAGCATGTGGTGTCGGGCAGATCCATGGGGAGATTGAGGAATAAAGAAAAATCTGGAGGATGCTTAACTGCACTTTTCTCCTGTGTGGTAGAGGGCAGATGGGAAGGACTCAACTGTTTTCCTTTTGAACACATTCTATCTATCGCTCTCTCTCTCTCTCTCTCTCTCTCTCATTCATATATATATAATCTCCAGTTTAATCTGTGGACCTGGGACTTGACTTTAATTAATAATTACGTTCAGCACTGCCCCCCGTTACATTTTTTTAAAACGGCACCTTGCATATCTCCGCAATCACAAAGTCGATCACAAAATTGCTAAAATACTGTAACTCTTGTGAGATGATGACTGTGGTTTAAACAAATTAAAATAATCGTTAAGATTAATTATTTACGTAAACTCCCAAACTTGCCATGGCGATTGTAACGTTGAACTAAAACCTTTATATGTACCCCTTAACACTTGGGAGTCTGGGGGTCAATTTCTTGATTTTTCTTGATTTTACATACTTTTTAAATTCCCCTTTTTAAAGTCACTAGCATATGATACATAATCATGTGTTGTATATAAAAAAAATACAGAACAATCTCAGCTATCTATATATTGAGGCACCATTGTCCCAAAGGCACAAGTGTAAATATGAAAATATGACTAAAGCTGAAAAATGTAATCTTGATTTTGGAAATGTCTCATATTTGTTGTGAAAACATAACTTTACTCCGGTGGGATATCGGTTTTGGTGATGGAAATTGGTTTACCAAAAGGTCTTAGGTTCACAAAAGCAGTGGAATAATATGAATAAAATGGTAGACTTGCTAATTTAATGGTAGCTAATTTAATGTCTAAAACCAAATTTATTATTATACGGTGGGGATGATGAGCTGTGGCTGGCTTTGCGGCCTGCTAGGTGATGTGTTCAGGCAGGCAGACGGACAGGGAGGCTTCTGCAGCGATGCTGCATGTTGCCCTCTGGACCCTCACAGCTCTGAATCCACTCTGTAAAATACATTAATACAGTCAGTATGAGTTCACTGTAAGAAAGTTAACGTGATAGAGACAACAGTTGATTATGCACCGTTCAGTCATAGACACGGAAGGGAACAGCCAACACGGCTGTATTTAGTGACGCGCTAACCGCTACGTAGCTCTCGTCAACACACACGTGTTATTTACTGTCTTACAAACATATAATGGAGGTCCAACACTACTGGTCGTACTATGTTCACTGTAACAAGTTAACGTGATAGAGACAACAGTTGATTATGCACCGTTCAGTCATATATACGGAAGATAACAGCCAACACGGCACTGTGTAGTGACGTGCTAACCGCTACGTAGCTCTCGTCAACACACACATGTTATGTTATTTACTGTCTTACAAACATATAATGGAGGTCCAACACTACTGGTCGTACTATGTTCACTGTAACAAGTTAACGTGATAGAGACAACAATTGATTATGCCCCGTTCAGTCATATATACGGAAGATAACAGCCAACACGGCACTGTGTAGTGACGTGCTAACCGCTACGTAGCTCTCGTCAACACACACATGTTATGTTATTTACTGTCTTACAAACATATAATGGAGGTCCAACACTACTGGTCGTACTATGTTCACTGTAACAAGTTAACGTGATAGAGACAACAATTGATTATGCCCCGTTCAGTCATATATACGGAAGATAACAGCCAAAAACTTTTCCAGCCCTTACGGTTCAGCGGTCCAGGAAACACGCCGACATGCACGTAGATCACGTCACGTGATGCTATTCGGTCAATAAAATATGCGTATTCGGATAAGCATCGCGGCTTGAGTGAGATAGACACAGACGAGAGAGACTGGACGAGAGGACGAACAGTCCGCGAGTGAGACAAGTTATTTTATATGAAACAATTTCAAACGATTCACTCAACAATTTCACCATAAAATAACAGTAAAATTGTCAGGGTTTGGGTTTTTCTGGTTTCCTGTTTTATTGTGAAGTCCTTGTCTTGTGTGTCCTCTGTGTTCCCTGCACTTCCTGCCCCTGTGATTGTCCCTGATTGTGTATTCCCTTCACCTGTGCTGCCCTCATTGTTTTCCACCTGTGCCTCGTTACCTTCCTCTTGTATTTAAACCCTGGCTGTCTTCTGTCCCAGTGTCAGATCGTACTGTGTGTTAGTCGGTGTGTTCCCTGTTTGTTCCTGTGCCCTTTTTTATTCCTGTTTTTGATGCTAGTTCCTGTGTTTTCGGAAGTCGTTTTTTCGGAAATAAATTTACTTTTCATCGTCGGCGGCGTTTGGGTCCTAATTGCTACCACCACGTGACAAAAATACTGGCAGCAGTCACCCATAATTTACGGTTATTTTACGTTGCAGCTACTGTAATTTATTTTACTGGTGTGTATATAGAATTCCGGGGTTCACGAGAATTTTATTGTGTGTGTGTGTGTGTGTGTGTGTGTATATATATATATATATATAGAAAACTCAAGTATTCATAGACAATACAATGTTGTTGAAGTGTATTTCGAAGAAAAATATATGACACATGCAAACGTGACCTGATGAACTACATGACAGTGTAAAGGAGAATGAGAAGAACGGGGGGGGGGAAGAGAATGAACAGTAAGAGAGAAGAATTGGACTGCCTCACTTTTTCATCTTAGAGACACACTTTAGCAACTCCAGGTCGCTACTCCCTTTTTTTAAATCATCCCGTTCTTTCTACAGTCGGCTTTATAAAAGCAAAAATAAACTCAGTAATGTTCCATCTTCACACTGTAACTAACTTTACTCACGTTAAATTTGCTGGCTATGTTCAGCTGACTATTACTACAGCTACTTGAGCTCAAGCTAGCTAAAGTTAACTTTGCTATGCTGTTAGCAAGCTTATGTTACAGAGCTTGTTTCTCCAATTGTAACAATCTGCTGTAATGAAACAGAGCAAATAAAATATTATCTGAGACGTTAATAGTTCAATAATCATAAATACTAAACAATACTTGACACTGTCAGTTTATGGTGACACGAGTAACTTTACCTCCGCTCCTTGATTCTGCGCTCAGAAGGATGAATACCAAAGCTGTGCTGTCCAAAGTCACTTCAGGAACAGCCGATCACATCTTATTACTGGGCTATGAGCAGTTTGAGTAATACAAATGTGCTATCATCATAGCAGAAACGTTGGCCTATAATCAACAGTAGGATTTTGATGGATTGTATAGAGAGGGGTAGTTCCACCTCTTCATAGAAAATACTGTAATATGCTGATAAATTAGTTATCTGCCGCTATGGTTAACCAGCGACATTAACTGTTAATTTACATGCAAAAGATGAATATTTAACTGTTAGTTATTATGAAATACTGTAAGATACTGTTGTAAATCCTGTGGTGAAGCCTGACCGGAGTGGCAGGATTCAGAAAGTGGTAGGATGCAGACATGAGAAACCAAAAGGTGTTTATTTACATAAACATTTACAAAACGGGACAGACAAGTACCATCTTGTATTTCTAGCATTAGTGTCTTTCATTTTGTGGATCCATTGCAATGCACGATGGACTCCAGAACGAATGCTTTGCCAATCAGGTAGTATTTTAAGGTGTTGTAGAGCTTGTAATAGTTTAGTATGTCTAAATTTGACTGCACATGTATAATAAAGAAATGTTTAGGTAAGGTAAGAGAGTTTATTGTCATTGTAAAAATATACAACGAAATGTACATTTTATGTACATTACCATGCAAGAGAGGGATATGATAATTAATAAGGGATATTATGAAGAATATTGTGAAAGATGTGTAATTGTATGCATATGAAGGTCACTGTTTTTATTACTGTTCAGGAGTGAATGGATTTTAAAACGGTATTGCATGAGTAGGATGTGGGTGGGACGGTCTCTTTAATAAGAAAGTAGTTCCCTCATTCGGTTGGGAGGGGTGGAGTGGAACTTCAGTAGCGCGGGATCTGCTGGAGACCGGATCTACTTTCCTTTGTCCCAACGGGGTGAAGACTCTCCTCCGTCCCTTGTGAACATTGTAGAACCAACTGGGTGCTTTGGACTGGATTCAGGTGTTGGGGAAGGGACTAACGAATGAGGAGGCAGTATGCCCGTGTGTGAAGAATGTAAACTAACCCCCGCGAAACTGGAAGGGCCTGGAGGGCCTTGATCGAGTAGTGTATAAACTGTTTAGTCATCACCTTTTTATTAAATTATTTTTTATTATAACTCATTGGATTCCGGACTTTTAAAGGGGAGAGTGAAATCTGGACACTGCAAAACAGGTTCTTGACACGCACAGTTTTTCAAGTCCTTGAAAGCATTTTCAGTTTCTTGCATCCATTTAACTTTTATTGGGCTGGATTTGCGAGTCATGTCAGTTCGTAGTGCAGATCTTGATGAAAAGTTCGGGATACGTCTGTGATACCAACCTACTACCCTCAAGAATGACCGTAGCCACCTCTGGTGTTAGGTAGTGGTGAAGCTGCAATCGCTTCTACCTTTCCAACTTTAGGATGGATGCCTCCAATCACATAGCCAAGGTACTGGCCCTCTGACTTGGCAATGTGACACTTCTTAGCATTGATGACTAGACCAGCACTGTGGATGCATTGAAAGACATCAGCAAGGTTCGGCTATAGATAACGATGTCATCAATGTAGGCTGCTGTGTAGTCCTCTGCGCCTCTCAAAATTTCAACCAATCTCTGAAATGTTGCTGGTGCTCCTTGCAAATCAAAGGGCATCATTCTGAATCTGAACAGGCCACTTGGAACCCTGAATGTTGTCATGTCCTTCGAAGATTCAGTTAAGGGCACTTGCCAGTACCCTTTACCAGTGTAAAGGGTACTGGCAAGTGCCCTTAACTTAACTTAGTCCAGAGTCGTTAGAAGAATTTGCATTTTTTTCGCGGGGCAGCGCGTCTGTGCATTGACTTTGCATGTAATCTGGTTGCGCGTCAAATTCGCGCCACGCCCGGTGTGAACACGGCATAACCCCTGAATAATTGCGGTAATTCAAAAATAGTTTGCTGACCTGCAAAGGATCGCTGCAGGGAAGATCAGGACACAGTCATACATCTACAGGACCACCAAAAACAGGCAGCAAAAATTCACTAGCTGCTTTTCCTAATTGTTACAAGTTGTTGGTTTGGGTATATGTCCTCGAAAGTAAAGCACATAAGTAATGCACATTTAAACAATCAATTTGTATCTAGGATTTACATTCAGTTGGTTTCCACTAAAAGATGACAGCAAGTCTAGTGGTCTGATGTCTGCTATATAATTTACATCATCATCATACTCATCATTCCGCTCCACCACATATGAATACAGATGATCATCAAAGTATTTCACAGTTAAAATCCTAAGAAAAATGAGTACCTTTTCATAATTGGGAACAAGATGTACAATCTCTCCAAAGGGACAATCCCCTCTAAAGTCACAGTTGAAAGCAAGTACACAACCTGTTCTATATATCTGACCAAGCACACAGACAGAGGGAGCCACATGAATTGTGCTGCAAGTACCGATATCGTATCCATGAACAAATCACTTTTTTCCAAAGATCCAACCATAGCTGGAAAGGCGTTTGGGACGGTAATTATTTTTGTTCGTGGATCATTACATTTAAAATTAAACATACTTTGAACTTGATTCTTATATGGCAAATTCTTAGAAATATGAAAATGACACATAACATGAGCATGCCTTTTCAAGGGACCATGCTTAAGCCTAATTCATGCTAATTCATGCTTCTCCGTCAGGACGTGACGCCATCGTTGAGCATTCAAAGTTCTGCGTCGAGGGTCCGCGTTGCTCTGCAATTAATCGCCATGCCGCCAGGGGGGTGTGCCTGTGTGGCTGTGTTTTGCGCGATTTCTCGCCATGAGTTTAATGTCATTTTGCAGTCTTTGTAGTCCCTCGAAGAAAAGTTATAAAGGTGGTCGTATTTCCTGACCTCCTCGATGATTCGTTCTTCTGTTTGGTCCATTGTTACTACCGGTCTACAAGAACTTTAAAAATAGCGGTGTAGGAAGACAAACCGGAAAGAGCAACCGCCGGAAATTACGTTCTGAGCGGACCAATCACAGCGTTGCGGTCCGCGTCAACGCGACGCGTAGTTAGGATTTTTTGGAGGTGCGCGTCAGGCTACGGCGTAGGGGTCTGCGTCGACGCGTAAGCTACGGCGTAGGTACGCCGTCGACCTGATGGAGAAGCATGAATTAGGCTTTACTTTCAAATCTCATACACAATGACTTCAAAAGTGGGCCAAACTTGTGTTTTATTTTTTCTCTGATGTTCTTAATTTAAGAATACCACTAGGTTTGTTTCTCATTTGTAAAACCGTAATCAAAGCTTACCATTCTGTCATTGAACTGCTCTAAGGTGAAAAGCTTTTCACCATAGATGAAATTTTATAACCACGCCCTCTAACATACCATTCATAATGTCTACACAAATGTTTTCAGTCACATGAAAGTAGTTGAGTGAGTTTAAACCGGAGCCTCTTTTATACCAGTTAAAGTTGGATTGTTCAGCATGACATGTTATCTATAGTGCTGGGCAAAGTTGAAAAAAATCAATTAATCGCATGATTTTTCTGTGATTAACAGCGATTAATCGCATTGTGTGCAAAATTCAATAATGAATGACAAACTAGTGTATTGCACACTTATTTTAAAGTAATGTTATCAGAACAATATAACAGGCACTCTCGGAGCAACAGCAAGTTAACATACAGCAGGGGTTCTTAACCTTTTTGACCTTGGGGCCCAACTTTTCAAGTACAAAGTGACCCGGGGCCCATTCAAATATTAACACCATATTGGTTTATTAACTAATTGATCTCACTCTTGGTTTGACTTGTATTCAATAACTAAATCAAATCTACCTCCAGTTCAACAAGCTAAACTAAATGACATGATACAATGTGATCATCACAAAGACATTTATTGATCATGTGTATGTAAACCTGCACAGACAACAAGTCATGGAAAAAAATCAAGCTAATAACTAATTCATCAGGCATATTAACACAAAAATAATAATGTGATTTTTCAACAAAAACATCCATACTCTCAAAACTAAGAAAAAAATTGAAATTTGATAAATAATATGTGGTAATAAAATAAATACACTGCACAATTATTAGGAAAGTAGTTTTTTCTTTTAGGATTAATTGTATTGTTGAACTACTACAGTGCTCTCGGTTAATCCAACATGTTAATAAACCTCAAACCTGAATATTTAAGACAGTAAAAGTTATTTCTTAGGAGAATATCTGTGTGTTCACAATTATTGGGCAACTATTAGTGTGCAGACAAGTGTGCACACAATTCAAAACAATAATTTTCAAATTAAATAAACTGTAAATAACATTTTAATAAAGTGCAAATAAAAATATAGCCTTATGATGTGAATGATACGCTTCAACAGTCTTCATGTTTGCAGAACCAGAAGTTGCTCTTCATATCTGTGACAGCTGGCTTTCACAGCACATTTGGAGTTGCTTGTCAGTGACAGACAGACCTTTTCTGCATCTGTAGTACATCGTCCTTTATCTGGAAAAATCCCACCATCTTTCTCATGAGCGTTGGATGTTTGGTCTTTAGATACCGCTTTAGCTGTGAAGCCTTCAGTGCTGCGTTAGCTAGTGAGGCTAGTGTTAGCCCACACTCCACACAGGCTCAGGGCTCCGCCTCGTTACCTCCGTTCACAAAGCTCTACTTCGTGAAGTCAGGATCATACTTCACAAACATTTAGACGTTTGGGGGGATGTTCGGCAGTACTTTCATCTTCATTATTTCGTTTGAAATACTTCTCTATAACTTTCGCTACAGGCTAGCTAGCTGCTGGCTGAGTGTCTTCTTCTGCTGGAGCTTGTTAACAGACTGACTGACACATTACCGCCACCAAGTGGTGGGAAGCTGTATTGTAACTGAGCGTCTGATGGATAACAGTTATATCTCTGGTGTCTTCAATTCATTACCTATGCGTTCCCGCGGCCCACAGGTGATAAACGGAAAGTTTTTGGCGGCCCTCTAGGTGGCGCTCGCGGCCCAATGGGGGGCTACGGCCCTATGGTTAAGAATCACTGACATACAGTATATAAATCTGTTTTCTTTACTCCGGTGATAAGCTAATTACAGTTTGCAGTGGTTACAAATAGCTTTGCTGTTATCAACTACGCCGTCTGGTAGAGATTTAAAATGAAAATGTCCACTTAAAAGTGCAGTACCTGTGTGCCTTAGTGTAGCACCCTGTTGCCGCAGTGACCCGCGGTCCAGATACCGTAAAGGTAAACACACCCACAAGAGTCAGTGTTCTTTATGCAGAGACCCCATCAGAAGCTCCCGTAACCCAGCACACAAATGACGCCCAATTCGCTACCTGCGAGCAGCCATCCCCAACGGCACGCTGTCCGCTCCGTACCGGATGCCTCCCAGGCCGCTCGTACGGCGTCTGAACACAGTCTACCGCGGACCCACGCTACGTCCCGACCCGCTGCGAGGCGGCACGCGGACGGAGCACTGGTGCAGTCACGTGTGACGCCGGAGACACGGAAAGAAGTCTTGCTTACGCCAGCGGAGACACTGGGAAGAGCCCGGCTTCCCAGCGGGTGCACCCCTATAACCCGTCCAGCAGACCCAATCACCCCTCTGTCAGTTCCACCTGGTTACATTAGTGTTAAGCCCCTCCCAATGCAAAAAAATATGATAACGCATGATAAAATCATTGTCGGCATTAATGGATTGCTACGTTAAAGCATTTATAACACGTTAACGTGCCCAGCCCTAGTTATCTATAGAAACTCCTGGTGATCCTAATCAAACACATGCTGGGCAGCTTGTTTGTCGGTAACACAGAAATGGCAAAACATTTTGGCTGAAAAGCTTTCTAAAAACCCTTCAAGTGAATTACAAGATTGTCTGCAGTCAAGAGGCAGATAGTACCGTAGAGAACTCTGACCCACAATTTTAACCTCTACCCCTTCCGTTTCAAGAGATCGTATGGCATTCTTTGCCAATTCCATATACCTCTGTCTATAGAATTGAAGAGTAGACAAAGTTGAGTTTCTCAAGCAAAAGTAAACCACTCCCATTTTTGTGAACTTTAGTTTTTGAACCCAAAGGATTAGTCGTTTCTAAGTCATTAAAATAAAGTTGGATTTGTAGGGCATTGGGATATCTGCTGTAAAATGCATGATGTGCAAACTGTGCCATCACAATAATCATGCATTTTACCATCAACACTTTTTTTTTAGATTGGTTAGAGCATCTTTTCACTTTTAAAGAGAAACATTATGGTATCAATAATGGAGATATACTGGTAAGTGTCTGCAGCCAGTACTTCCATGTACTCTGTACCCTAAGACAATTTCTGTGGGCTCAACAAGGGAGTGTTTTTCAGAAAATTATTTGTCCACATCAGTTAGGGTGGAATTTGATGCAGAGTACATTTTGGCAAAAAAATTAAGCTGCAGTGTCACGGTGGTCTGAAAAATGTGTCCACATTTTTTTTTCTGGAGCTTGTTTTGAAAAGGATTTCTTGCACTTGGGACAAGTGTACATGGTGGTACAACCTACAACACTGCCTGGAGCTTTGTGATAAGTTCCACAACTTTCCACAAGCACATCAAATAGGGCTGGTAAGATATCGCATAATGGTTTTTTTATCATAATACACAAATTTGATACAAAATATACAATTTTCGTGACCGAAAGAACGAGGTCTCGGATACAAGCGGCAGAAATGAGGACAGTGCACATTAATAAGAAAACATCTTTTCCATCTGTAGTCCCGAGAGGCAGATGTTAAAAAACTCAAAGCCAGGATGGCCGAGACAAAACAACGATTAGGGTAAGACGCAGTGGCGGGCCGTGGATTTTCTACCTGCCGCGAACAGCTGGCGCACCTCAACAGGATTTGGAGAAACTTGTCCATGCATTTATCTTCAGTAGACTTGACTACTGTTACGGTGTGTTCACAGGCCTCTGTAAAAAGTCAATCAGAAAGCTGCAGTTAATTCAGAACGCTGCAGCTACAGTCCTCATAAGACCAGGAAAGTGGATCACATCACACCAATATTTTTCTGTTTATGGCCCTCGGTGAAAAAAGTTTGGACACTCCTGGTTTAGGGCCTAAGTATGTTTGTGATCTGCTATTTCTACTCACATTTATTTACATGTATCTACCATTTTATTCATATTTCACTGCTTTTGTGAACCTAAAACCTTCCAGATGTGGAAGGAGGTTATTGTCTTTGATACCGGACCCAACTCAGATTTATTTGTTAAACTGTTTGTTACAAATAAATCTACGTGAATTGATCCAAACTCTCTATGTTCTGTGGGTGTTTTGATTACTGAGGTCCCATGAGTGAGTTCGTTGTGGCGTCTAACGAGCAGTCAGATTGGAGACATTAGTCATCATCGATCCAGAAGAAAGAAATCAGCCACAACAAGCCCAAGGGTAAAACCCAGTACACGCTGGAGGGATTATATCTCCCAGCTGGCCTGGGAACGCCTCAGGATCCCCCAGAATGAGCTGGTAAATGTTGTGGGTGAGAGGGAAGCCTGGGTCAGCCTGCTGGACCTGCTGCCACCGCGACCCGACCCAGATAAGCGGATGAAAATGGGAGGTCTTCCTTTCACGGGAACATTTTCCTTGCAATAGCTTTGCTGATCATCATGGAGGGTTCGCCGTAGGTTTCTCAGTTTCAGTTCGATGAATCCACAGTGGGACACGGGTCATAGAAGTGCTCCTGGACGCATTTAAGTAAAAGGAAAATAGTTTAATAAAAGCCTGACAATTCTTTATGCGAGTCCCATGCTATTCTTGCCTTAACCCTCTGGAGTCGGGGGTCATTTTCTCAATTTTACATAACTTATCTTAAATTCACCTTTTTAAAAGGCACTTGCATATGACCCATGTGTTTTACATAAAAAAAAAATGCAGAACAATCTCAGCTCTCTATATAATGAGGCACCATTGTCATAAGGCACAAGGGTAAAGTGATAATATGGCCCTAAAGCTGAAAAATTGAATCTCGATTTTGGAAATTCTTCACATCTCTTTTGAAAACATACATTTACTTATGTGGTCGAACTGTTTTGGTGCTAGAAATAGTTTTACCAAAGGTCTTAAGTTCACAAAATCAGTGAAATATATGGATACAATGATAGACAAATGTCTAAAACCAAATGTATTATTATAAGGTGGGGCTGATGTGCTGTGGCCTGCGGTGGTGATGTGTTGGCAGGCAGATGTCATGTTGCCCTCTGGACCCTCGCAGCTGTGAATCCTCTGTAAAATAAAGTACTACTAGTTAGAATGAGTTCACTGAAAGAAAGTAACGTGTAAGAAAACTGAAAAGAATGAGACAGGCAAACGTTTTGGCTTCTTCATTCGGCGTCTTCTCAAACTAGGTTTATTTTACATATCCAGTGAAACAATCATCTTGTCCATTTCTAACTGACCATTACATTTCAATTAGCTGACTGAACACAGGTAATTACATTAATGTACATTTTCAACACATCATCTGTTACCTTGAGTTTAAACCCTTCTTTCTTTCACCTTGACAATGCGCCCAGAGTCAGTGGTGCTCGTTAGGAAGACGTTACTTAAAATGGCGCCGCTGCGTCGCTAGGACGGCGAACTAATTGCGTCACTAGTACAGTGGATTAACAAACATTTACAACACCTATACACACAGTCACACTAATGAACACATATAGTCTGAATCGACCCACTAAAACATCAAGAACCAATTCATTCCATCATAAAGAAAAAGTAAAATGAACAGGAGCCAGATAAAACACAGGGCTAATATTAGCTTAGCTAGTACTTGACAGTAAAACTTTTAAAACCTCGTAGCTACTAAACAAAACAGTCATCTTACTAAACATTGGTATACAATTCACAAGTTATACATGTGTATTTAACCAGTTACTGACCTGAGAAAACGGAAAAGAATGAGACAGGCAAACGTTTTGGCTTCTTCATTCGGCGTCTTCTCAAACTATGGGTGCATCCCAAGTCTCTAAACTGCATCCCCGTTTCCCTCACTTGCGTCTTAGTCCCTCCCACCAGGGATGCATAGAGAGACGCAAGGAAACCAAGCGAGGAGAGAAGACGCGAGGAAATATGTTTTAAGAGACATGAGACGTCCTTTCCTCTGAAGCACCACGTGAAGTGGCGTCGGTTTTTGATGACTGCGGCACAGCTGGAGCTGCTGACAGCACACATGGGAGACGTTTCCCTTGATGGCTTTCTGCCTGAAAGGTCTTATTTCAGTTCAAAGCATGATATCGTTCTCCAAAAAAAAAAAAAAGCCCACCGCCACATTAGCACAAACAATAGCCCCTTTTATTATGTATGGCAGACCAAAATAAAGTGTATGAAGAGCTAATTAGCCAAAACATAGAAACGCCAGCCTTAAAATAAATAAACCAGCACCAATGTGATTCATATTCCCGCATGCATGTGCAAATACAAAATACATGATTTAAACAATAAATGACATTAATGACCCAAGACCAAAATGATAATTATTTCCTGGACGCAGACCAACTCTTTGGGAAAAGCAGTACTAACAGATGTGTGTTCAAGGTAATTAACCGTTCAACTGCAATACACTTAATGCCATGCTGCAGCTGAAGGTAGGACATCATTAGGTGTGTTGATAAACTATCAGCTGTAACTCATGATGTGAATGAAAGAAGAAGGTACCAGGGCTATATAAGTGTCCCACAATTTGTTTTCACTATACCAGACACACAAGATGTCTCACAACACTTTAATTTGTGCCGCTGCATTCCATGAGATCATGCAGCAAGAGCAGGAGCGTGCAAGGCGCAGGAGAGCACACCTGCAGCATGCAATTGCAAATATAATTGAGGTAAGCATCATACACACTCCCACTGAGTGATTCCACAAATAATGAAATGTTCAATAACTTGGTATCACATTTTAGAAAAACTAGTTTTTTAAGTAACTATTGTCTTTATTTTGTAGATGGAGTTGGACATACTGGAGCCAGTCCATGCTCTACTAAATCTTCATGTGCCAGTTCTTGCTGTGTTCTTTGATGGCCAGAAAGACCTCCTGGTGGATTACAGGCTGGAGCGCCAATCCATGGAGGCCCTTTTCAGAATCCTGCCATCAAAGAACACAGGGCTGGTCACATGAGGTACATTTATTAATTACCATTTACTGGTTGGCACATGGCTTATCATACAGTGTTGTGTCCCGGGCCTTCAATGTTCCCAAGTCGACAGTCTGCAGACTGGTGCACAGTGGAGTGGAGTGCTTTTTTTACTAGTTAGCTCTGGCCATTGTAGTATAGTTACACGTGTACATAAATGTTGTGATTAATAACTTGGACAAAGTGTGATGCCACACTTCTGTCCTTTGAGAACTCTGAAAAAGGAATGTTCAAGTAGACCTTTGACTTGTAACTACCATTATTAACCCAGGATTTCACACTGAAGCAAGATGTTTTCGTAAACTGATATTTTATTTTGAACAGAATGAGAAAAGTGCAACAGGTGAGAAAATAAATGTTAACGAAAATAAAATTAATCCTTCTTTACCAAATTTTCAAATAAATCAAAAATACGCTTAGAGTTTTCTTGTGCGGCCTTGAAGCGCTCGTCCTCCTTCTTGGCCTCTTTTAAAAAAGCCAGGCGGTCCCCCCTAGTGGTCCTCCGTTTTCGGGGTGGGGAACAGACTGAGGTGGATGGCTCATCATTCTGCTCCGTGGTGGAGCAGCTACTTGTGCCAGGCTGTGCAGAATCCTCTTCCTCACATGCCTGGCCACAAGTAGCTGCCCCAGTTCCAGAGGATGATGAGCCACTACAACTTGGGGCCACGTCAGCCACAGGCATGTGGTTTTCCCCAACACACGAGTCCATCAGTACTGGGGGCTCCATAGAGGGCCGCCTCCCGATGGCCTCATGCATCAGGGAAAACCACGGCCAAGTAGCTGCCGTGGCCTCTCCTCCCGTCCCAGTTGGTGGATTTCTGAGCTCCTGTAAAATATCAAAGAGGATTTATCAGTGTGACGCAGACACACTTAAAGCACTGGAAATTGATGCATTATGCAGTCACTAATGCTTTACATAGAACTGAGCTCAAATAAATACTAGATCTCACCTTATATTTGCGTTTCAAATTATCCCACTTTTTTTAGACTTGTGTGGAGGTCAGGTGTCCCTCCAGCCCCATCATCTTTAGAATTTCTCTGTAAAGAACACAACAACATGTCAACTTATGACATTCCTATTATGATCCCAGACACATAGTAATGTTTCATAAAAGACCATGTGTTGTTCAGACAGATACAATAACTTATTTACCTGTGGAACTGTTATTCAAAGCGATATTGCATTGTTTTTTAATGCAGACACAACGTTGTCAAAGCAGATGTCAATTTTCAAACTCACCCCCAATATGCCTTTTCCCAGTGAAGAGAGCGTCATGCTCACTTCTAAATTTGATCAGTTGATTAGTAACTTTGTCTGTCCCTGTTGAATGAGAAACATATTTCATAACGGTCAGTACAATGGCACACCTTATTTCACTTACATGACATACAGAACAGTTAACACGCAACTGTTTTATCCTATTTGGGTGAAATGGTTGTTGAACATTAATGTGTCAGCAACGTGTATGCCGTAGTGAGGTGACGTGTGACGCTAACTAATGAACAAACGCGTATTTGTTTTAAACAGAGGTCCGATAAGTAACTAATGTACAACACACTCGCTAAGAAGGTGCCGTTATGATGCAATTTAACGGGTTGTGGAGAGAATAATCACTGTAAAAGCATGTGTTGCATTAGTGTGACGCTATTATTATAACGCTAGTTCAGGCACTTATATTGTTTTTCCGCCATTGTGTTCAAATGTTCCAGATGTCGATTGTAGGCGGACCCCGTCGGCTTTTTCAGCTGCCTGACTTCCGGGAAGCCTGCTCTCGGGGCTCCTCGATCATGGCTCCTCCGATTTCCCTCCTCGCTCCTCGATCCTCCGAGCTGAATAAGAGCTTTGGGACGGCCGTCAATATGGCAGCGCAGAACCACTTCCGGTTCAATCGAGGATCGAGGAAACGAACATTTAGATACTTGGGATGCACCCCATGAGGCTGCGCGCGCACCTACATATTGACACCACAGCGCTGCGCTGCTGCCCACTGGGCACAGATGGTACTACACCTCAAAGCAATGTGTTCAATCAAACACTCATCAAATAAACAAAATGTGAACATACATTTTGTGTGCGTCACATATACAAAGATGAAACGGTTGAGCATGTCACGGAGGACATCATTGATTAAGGTTTGGAAAACTGCAGGGGCATTGGTGAGGCCAAAAGGCATGACTAGGTACTCAAAATGGCCCAGGGGGTGTTGAAGGCTGTTTTCCATTAGTCTCCCTCCCGGATCCGAATGAGGTGGTAGGCATTGCGGAGGTCCAGTTTGGAGAACACCGTGGCAATCTATACAGGGGCGTAGCGTGCAGTCCTTCTTGCCTACAAAGAAGAACCCAGCGCCAACAGGGGAGGAGAAGGGTCGAATACAACCGTTTGCTAGGGAGTCGTGGATGTAGCGCTCCATAGCCTCTCTTTCCGGGTGAAAAAGGTTAAAGAGACGGCTAGAGGGTAAGGGGGCGCCTGGGAGCAGGTTGATGGCGCAGTCATAGGGTCTAGGCTGTCTGTCTCATCTCTAGTTGCTAACTCATCCTGGATGTTATCCGCTAATCCCTGAAAAAAGGCGCCCTGCAGGGCAACGTCCCCCCACCTACTCTCTGCAGCTAGAATCCGAAACTCCACCGCATACCCTGACGAAGGGAGAGAAGCCTACTGGAGGCCTCTTTACTCTGAATGGGATGGTCAAAAGTTCTCCTAAGCTCCGCTATAAAAACCGGGTAGGAAGTACAAATAGGGTACCCCCTCTCCCACAGAGCTGTTGCCCACCGAGAAGCCTTGCCCGTTAGTAACCCCATAATAAAACCTATGCATGAATTGTCTGGGGCGTAGGTGACTGGTTGCTGTTGGAAAACCAGGGAGCATTGCAGGAGGAATCGTCCACAAGCTCCCAGGTCTCCGGAATAGCGTTCCGGGGTCGGGATGTAGGGCTCCCAGGCAAGCGGGGCTGGAGCGGCAGGTGCCGGAAGTGGCGCTGGCGGGGCAGCAGGAGACACGGCGGTGTCCATGACGGAAAGGGCAGCGAGGCGAGCGTCAACTTGGTCCATTCGGGCAGTGAGCTGAGCCACACTGGAGTTAAGATTCCATAACTCATCCAATACTTCTTGGAGGGCAGACTTGTGACGACCAAGCATTACGCCATGGGAGGCTAGCGCCTGGCCAAGGAGACCTGAGTCCGCTGGGTCCATTTGTGGCCAGATTATTCTGTAAGGGTTCGGTTTTGGCTGGACCCAAGCGCAGACACGGGGACAGCAAGGTAGGGTGAAGGTCATGGTTTATTGAACAGAACACTGATGATTTCGATATGGCAGGAGGTGAAATGCAGGTTGAGCAGAAGAGTGGCGGCGGCTGGACAGGAATCCTGGGCACAGGGAACAGAGGTTAGTTGCAGTCAAACAATACAGTAAAGCACAAGAATAGTCTCAGTCCTAGAAAGGATTCAGAGAGTCCCACTGTAGTGGTGTAATAATCTGGCAACTGGAGAGAGGGAAGCCAAGGTGTTTTAATAGGGAGGATTTGATGAGATGATTGAAGCCAGGTGCTGGGGATGAGGTGCAGGTGTGGAGATGAGGCCAGTTGCCCGGAAGCCACGGCACACACACACAAACGTAATAGGGAAAAGACAAAAGCATGAGCTACGTGATAACGTTGCTAAGCTAACCAAGATCCAGCTATGCTCATTGCATGAGCTAAAAATGCTAGTTCACTGAAATAAAGTTAACGGGGATCGTGACAATATTTGATTACCCTCTGTTCAGTCTTATAGAGACGCTGTAGCCATCTATATCCCCGTTAGCGCTTGTTAGCTCGCTACCGCTAGCTCCGTGTTAGAAGCAGCTCTATCTGGCTACAGGTCCCGTTACTAATGTAAATATGCTATTGCAAAGTTCAGTAAATACACTGAGATGTAAACATTATGAATATCATACCCCATTATTGCCACTAGATCTCCCAAAAGGTACACACTGGACCTCTTAACGTTCCTGTAAAATTTGCCGAAAAACGCCTATCCAGGTATACCCAAAGTAAATTGGAAGCTGTACATTAACTATTTGCATGGTCTTGGTCTCTTTTGAAAGGTAACAATCTGAAGCTTTTTTCCCTCAATAGTCAGAATCACTTTAAGTGCTGCTTAAATGGGACAATAGCCTGAAGCCTTATCTAGTCTAAGTAGAAAGCAGATAACAATATCACAGAAAATGAATATTTTACACATGTTTTTCTAATGAAATGTCTAGGCGATTTTCCATTTTGAGACTGAAAATATTCATGATATATATACTAAAGACCTATTTAAAAAGGCTTAGTCTTGCAAACTCATAGAGGTACTATTTATATTTACTACCAGTATTGCTGACACAGAGAAAATGAAGTATAAATGCATTTTCATGCTAATTCAATGCCAAACTGAGGCTCAGTCAGGAGAAGTCTGTTCTCATCAAACTGAAGCTGTTGAGATTATCTGCACCCGCCCTTGATTGTATTCGTTTTTTAGGCAATTTCATTGGCTATACGAAACGCCTGTCATCTGAGCCGTACGACGTGACAGGCTTGATCCATGTAAGGAGAGAGAGGCTGACTATTTTTCAACGTAGCTTCTGGTTGGGTAATGTAGCCAGGACATGAAGCTCCTATTGGTTCAAGTTTCATTGTAAAGGTTGGATTTCAGTGGTCATTTTGATGCGCCGTTTTCCACTGTGCTCTCATGCAAACTTGCTTTTCTTCTAAAAACATAAATATATTCTTTCATATCTTCCAGCTGATATGAAATGATGCAACACCAGTTCGTGGATATAATCACGTGTTTTGGACTAAATCTTTTATGGGATTTGTTTTTATTGGACCTTTACGAAATAACAACGCCTGCTGAACCTGCTGCCACCGCGACCCGACCCCGGATAAGCGGCCGAAAATGGATGGACATAACAACGCCGTTGTTGTTGGAATGTTATGGATTTATGGATCAATATGAGGCCTCATCGGTGAGTTGCCTGGCTTTTGCTATCGTTTGTTTGTTTTTTTGTCTGACAAAGGTCTTGTTTGTAGCTGCTGTGGTGGTCAGATCTTTATAGCTTTTTTTGCATAGCTGGAATCACAAGAACCGTAGGTTTCCAGAAACATGTGGCACTTGTACCGAACTCGTACCGAACTATAAATAGGAGGTACAGTGTACACTAGAAAGTCCACTAAAGGACGCCCGCGGGATGGCAGAACGTTAAGTTAAAGTACAGCACTTTGCTGAGCTAGCTAACTTTACACCTCTGCCTTTAACTAGTTAAGAACATGTTGCTGACATGTTGTTTAACATCGACGTAGAAAGGGCAGTCACTATTTCATTAGTTATCATTATGGGATTGTCAGCATCTATACTAACTGCAGATGCACATACCAATTAGTACAATTACATTATTATTGTTATTCATGTATTTTTCTTTTTCCATGTTTACAAAGTAATGTAAGGGAAAAAAATACAAGGCAGAATATATTGCTGCATTGTCCCAAAATTGGTGACTGCTGTATGTAAAATAAGACAACGAGTTACACTGTTAACATATGGATATGAATCCCCTCAAGTATCCTGAAAATTAGCACTTCAACCTCATAGTCACGGTTTCATTTCAAATTCAATATGCTGGATCACAGAGCCATAATGAAAAAACATCCCTGTCGTCATACACACTTGAAGCCAAGGAGCTGTTGTTGAGCTCAGTCTGTCTTTGCTGATCTGGAAATAAGTCACCAGGCTCACTTTCCCATCTGAGCTGCTCCTCACAACAACAAGTGTTTTAGCTGCCAGAAGACTAATGTCTTTTGTCTCTTCTTTGTTTATGCAATGAAATAATATGAAATTAACCAACAGTGCTGCAGTTGGCTCCAGAGGGATTAGAAAGGGCTTGTATGTAAATATAAGTATTGTAATCTCAATAATTGTCACTCTGACTCTGATTACCAACTGGTCCTTCTGATGGAGCCGAGTGTGTCTTCAGGCTGATTGCATCTCACAGGAGATTACTGTGTCCTGGAAGATCACGAGGCTGCCACTGACGAAGCTTTGAAGGCGCTTTGTGGAAACATCAAGGGAATGACGAGCATACCTAAGATCAAAAATGTTTTTCATGTTTTATAATAGTTTGAATTACTGTCTGAGATTGAAGTCGTGCAAGTTTGAACATTGCTTTGTAATGAATACATGGTCACAAACCCCCAGCCAGACATTTGACCATGGCATAAGAGGTAGTTGGATGGAATGTGATTGCATAATGTCTCCAACATAATGTCCTCATCTTGATATGTCTTCAACATCCAACTTTCCAGCTTCTCGGACCTCACCTATTGATTATTTAAGTAATCAAGTTCTATTGATTATTGCATTGATTAATCGGATAAAACATGCTTTTGCTGTATTCTATTCGTTACAACCCGGCTTAAAGGCTGCACAATGAATGGGAGATTGTGCAGTTAAAAGTATACATTTAAATAAACCACATGTATTGATAGAATACCAGGGGGCTACCATGCAAGTGGTGGGAATTTCTTTTGGCTTAATGGGTGCAAGCAGGTTTACCATCTGTTAGGACCTTTGGCAGTATGCTGTAGCTAGGACAGCAAGGGGTTAAGTCCTGTCAACAACAATATTTAACAAATATATATACACATGAAAATAAAGAACAAATCTATTGTGTATAATTTTCTTTGTGTGGCGTCAGCTAACCTAATTGACAGACTAATTTCTAAGTATTCTAATCTGATTCTAATCTGATAAATTTAATTTAGAGGTATCACGTCTGTAAAATTTGAATTTTAGCCAGTGCAAGCGGAATATGTAACCTGGACAGCTGTTGTGTGAGCCTTACTTGGTGTGACTGGTTAAGTTTCTCTTCTGCTGTCCAACAGATAAATAAATGTTTCCCCTTTTTTCAATTCAGTTAGGTAAAATGTTCAGCAACAATGGCTTTCTTAGGAGGAGTTGATTAGTGGCTGTGAGGATCTCACAGGTGTTAATGCAAGCTGGAGACAATCAGCATTAGTGTGTGTGTGTGTGTGTGTGTGTGTTCGTTCGTTCGTTCGTGTTCATGTGCAGCACACCTTATTTAGAACTTGAGCAAAATGTAACAATAGCCCTGATGTATTTGTACGGTGAGTGCACCACTGCTGAGTTCTTGCAGTTATCAGCTCCTTGCAAATGCCTTTTGGGTGTATTACTCAGCATATACAGCGGGCACACTTTTTTTTACATAAAGCTATGCAGTAATTGTTACGAAACAGTCATTGCAGTTACAACGTTATTTAATACCCAGAAGCTGTTTCCAAGCGATATTCAGTTTCTGTGTGTGTGTCTCAGAGGAAATCCCATGAGTGCAAAAAACTGTTCATGCAATTAAAAACTAATGCAAAAGAAATGTAATACACAATATGCATCAACTTTTCAGAAATTCTAGTACAAAACATAAAAAGGGGAATTTATAAAAATGTAAATAATTAATTTTGCTCTTACACATACAAATTATACCTTATTAATACTTATTGGAACCCGGAGCTTAGTTCAACTCAGCCAGGAAATGTCATGGTACAGGGCGTTTCTATTTTGAAAGTTACTTTCCCCATGGCTGCAGTTGAATAGTCAAAAAAATACCTCCTAACGTCTAACCCTAAGCACTTTTCCTTGACCTCTAAAAACGTCACGGGGTCAAGGAAAAATGGGAAGGAGAATTCATGAGTTGGGAAAAGACAACCGCGGCGTTTGGCAAATCAGACTCACTTTCACTAACGACGTAGTTATGATGCGACGGCAGGAGATGTTAGTGGCGTCAGTCTGTCTGCAGCGGTGAAACTACAATGCTGTTGTCCATCTCGGACCACAATAAAGATCATCTTAAATACTTCGTCTGTGTTCTTACAGTGTTGCGTCATGCAGACGACATAAACAATCTGGTTCATAGTTTTACTTTATTAACGAGGTTGGAATAGAAATGAAAGAAGGAATATGAAAGTGAAACCAATGTATTTTTCACAGTACAAAGCTACTAAACTGTCTCTTCAGTTTCAAACATGCTGAATTAAATACGTTCTCACACTAACGATGTCTCATATCCCTTTATGTTGTTATGGTTTATATGCAGATTATAATATGATCATAAGAATATGCAGACAACAGTTTATGAAACACAACTCGTGTTGATATGTTTTATTGTAATATGAAAAACAAAATAGTTGATTAAAAAGATGATAATCAGAAACATGACTCAGACTGAAGAGCTCGTCCAGTTTAACTCTTTCATTAAAGCTTCTGTAACTGAAGTCAAATAAAATAAAAGAATGAGGGCTGAAGCTGCAGCTCATCACCAGAGAGAATATCAAATACGTCAGTTTGATCACGTTTCATCAGTTTTCAGAAACGTAACGTTCATAGTTTGCCAGCAGGTTTAACCCCAGATAGCAAACTGACTCAGTTCCGGATCCGCCCAGGAGGTATCATAGGCTCCGGAACGGATCCGCAAAACGGGTCCGGATCGGAGGCTAGATGCACAGCGGGTCGGATCCGGAACGGATGCACGTCGAAGATCCGGCCCGTATCGGGAACGGCTACGGGTCAAAGATTCAGACCAGATACGGCCCGTATCGCCCATATTCAATTTGGACCCGTTGATAAAGCGGCTCATTTGGCCCGGATCCTCCATTACTCAAAATAACTACAGAAAAATCTCAGAGCTAACCAACATATTTAAAATGCATCAATGGAAAAAAGAAATGCAACCATAAATGATATCAAAAACAGTTTTTTATTAAAGGACAAACAATTATTTTTAGGCATGTACAGAGTATCTTGTCAACATATAATATATAATGATTATGAGACAACTACTTGAAAGGTTTCATGTTTTATGTACAGATATTACCCTTATAGAACAATTTGTACCTTAATAGAACTAACCTAATAGAACTTAATAGAACCCAGTGGACATGTTAACAGCAATCGGTATTGGAGAACCAACAAGTCTCTGTAACTGGTTGAAGATTATTCCATTCACAACAGTGAAAAAAAAAAGATTGGCAGAAAATAATATGGGGTTTGGTTTAAACTTTACAATTTTCAGCCCAAAATGTGCATATCTTTCATTCTGAAAATATTCAACCTGACTGCACACACACACACATTAGGTTTGTTCAGTGGGGGGATATTTCCAGCATGCCTCCTGGAGCTGCCCAGGTCTGCTGCCAGGTTGAACCACCTAATGCCGTGTTTCAGAATCTCATCATCTGTGGCCGCACGTGTGACCTGATTCTTTCTGACGGCATCTGTAATCACACAAGCAGATACAAAATCTCATGAATCCTCAGTGCAACATATAGCAGACATGCAGTCTAAAAGCTAGTGGCTGTCTGACACTTAAAAAGGTTTGCCATGCTGCATTCAGAGGTAATATATCATAACTATTATCTAGAGTAACATCTACCTGAGCAGAGAATGAAGCTGCAATTCAAATAATGAATTTAGCACTGTTAAAAAATATCTGCGAAGTATGCTAATTTCTAAGTTAGAACACTACCCAAGACCTCTGGGTGACTTAAATTATTTTCATTAAATATTAGTTACTTACGCAGGAGCAAAGTCTTTGACACCATCTGGCTGAAGGACTTTTTCCCATTCACCCCTTTCCAATTGATGGTCTTCCCAACATCATCGCTGAACATGCGGGCGAGGATGTTCCATGTCACCCGTTTTGTATCATGTCCTCCAATGATTGCCAGGGAGGAAATCTAAAATGGATCACAAAAGTACTATTAACTCACTGCACACTGGAGGTCATTTTCAGTCGATTTGACATAATTTTCTTAGATTCACCTTTTAAGGCACTTGCATATAAGATATATACCCATGTTTTACATCATAAATTGCAGAACAATCTCAGCTATCTATATAATGAGGCACCATTGTCGTAAGGCAAAAGTGTAAAGAAAAAAACTTTATAATATGACACTAAAGCTGAAAAATGGAATCTCGATTTTTGGAAATTCTTCATATCGCTTGAAAAAACCTAACTTTACTCAGGTGGTGACTCTGTTTAGGTGATGGCAATTGGTTTACCAAAGGTTTTAGGTTCACAAAAGCAGTGAAATATATGAATAAAATGTTAGATACATGTAAATAAATGTCTAAAACTAAAGTTTTTATTATCGTTTTTTGAGTAGAAATATGGTCTTTCACAGCTTTCACCAAAATGATAAAAATGGGACTGAGAAATGACTTCATAGTGCAGATAAAGCTTCAGGGAGTGTGTGCAAATGAAAAATGACCATCACAACAATTTTTTTTTTAAATAAAAATATGTATTATAAAAAAAAAAGAAAATATGTACAGAATATATATTCAGAAATATAAAACAGAACAAAGACTAGACCATTTACAATATACAAGTATATATGCTTCAATGGCATATGCTCATTCCATGTCATGCCAGTCATGGAAACAGTTTCTGTTCAGCTGCAGGCAGAGGGGAACGTTACACGCCTCGCACTTCCACGCCGTGTCTTTTCGCACTTTCTTCATGCTGCAAAGCTCGCAAACCCTGCGACCCACCGTGGACTTAGTTGGAAGAACAGTTTGAAGAGTTCAATGGGTGTTGCTGTGGCACTGACATGTGGACCTGGTGTCCGGGCTGGAACTTGATGACGGGGGAGCAGTGTCCGGGTCTTCATCCGTCCTCCAGGACAGCGTAGGTGCAGGTGGTGCACGTGCTGCTGTCTTTCTTGATCTGGCCTGAGGTGAAAGCAGTCGCCGGGCAGCACGCGCCCTGTTTGCTGGAGATGGTGTTTTTAGTCGTCGGTCAACGCGCTGCCTCTTTGCTGGTCGTGGTAGTTGCCGTCCAACACGCTGCCTCTTTGCTGGCCAGGCTGGTCGGGGCGGCTGGTGCTCCTCTCTGTAAAATAAATCAATACTAGTCAGTTGAAAGAAAGATGACGTAACGATTGAGCAGAATGCTCCACATTGGATGTGTAAATATTATTCAGATCATGACTGTGGTAGTAATTTCAGCATAGTGCTCTGCATTGGATGTATAAATATTAGTGGTAGTAACGTGAAGCAGAGTATTGTACAAAGCAGACTGTGTGTAAACATTACTTAGATCATGACGTAGTAACGTGAGCAGCAGTGTGCACCGCGTGGCTGGCTCTCGTGCTCTCCTACACAGTGTACACATTACTAGTTTGTACACATTACTAGTTTGCACCATGCAGCCTTACAGACACGTAACAAAGTTTAGTAACTACACTTACCCATCTTCCTCAGAAGAACTAAAGCCTTCGAGCTCTGACGACGACGCGTCGTCCTCCTCCTCGCTGCTCTCCAGAATCATGCGTTTTGCTTCCTCCGTGTTGAATCTCTTTGTCGTCATGATGTTGATTTTCTCTGATTGTAACCTATAGCGTGTGTACATGCTCGAGTGGGTCGTCCTTTTGAGATTTTCCTGAGTGTACATTGGTTGTTTAGTTCACGAAATGGCGACGCGACATGACTCAACTAATCACAGAGAAGGATTTTTTTATTTTTTTTCCAACGTCAGATGACACACTGCTGCCCTTTCGCTTGCTTGATGATGTTAAAATTATGCTGGGCTCTGCCTGGGCAGGCACCCGGAAGCAGGAAGCCGTCTCTTTCCCGCCAGACGTAAAATTATATTTCTACGATGTATTATCGGGGTGCTGTGAATATTTTAGAAACTTCGAGTGTCACCACGCGAAACTGCGGGCTCAGTGGACAGAGGGTTAATATCTGATACTTTACAAAATGTTTTCGAAAACATTTCCATCAAACAGGGTATTATCTAGTGTTAATGACATACAATAGTTCAAATAAAGATACATTTTAATCAGATTTGCTTGAGATGCTAAATAAAACAAAAAAACTCACCACACTTCTTCAGCTGAAAGTTGGAGGGATCTTTGAGCCGTTCCTCAAAAAGGTCCACGTCCTTCACTGCGGTCAACGGAAACGGGTCTCCAGTCACCTCGACTTCTTGGTCAGTTGAGTGTTGCTTACTGGCGAGATTGTCAACTTTGACCATCATCTTCTCCATTCAGCGCATCATATGAATTTGAGCAGCTGTTAAAAAAACATTAGAATAAGGTTAAAAAAAAATCATTTGGACAACCGATTTCACTTAAAATATGGAAATTCCAGTAATGCAATCCTAATAATCATATTCTCTTGGATTCAAAGTGGCAGTGTATATTGTAATATACGTATACAATTAACAATTGTTAACGTTTCAAAAGTGAAATGATTAAAAGGTTAAATTTGAATCCCATAGCTGTTATTGCTCACCACAGCAGGCAACGGTGTCTGATCCACACCTCCCCCTCGCCCAGTTGGTCTGTACTGGCTTGTAGGTGTTTGCTGTCCTGCTGGTGATGGTGTCCGTGGAAGAGGGGAAGGAGGGGCAACTGTGCTGCTCGTCGTTTGACCTCTGGATCTCTTTTTTTTTTTTTTTTGGATTTTCCTCACTATTGTCATCCAAGTCCCCATAGAAATGGCTATACAGGGGGGTTAGAAAAATACTCATTCGTCATACTAACACTGAATGACAGCTGCATTTTTTTTATTAAAAAGGTAAAAAACAATTTAGTTAATTTGAGCTATTGTGTTAAAAAATATACTATTTTCAGAATATGTCTACTGCATTTTTAGGTCAACTAACATTAAATCTAGGGCTGCAACTAACGATTAATCGGATAAAAAAAAATAAAAGCATTAATTTCATTCACATCAGATCAATATCGGGGTCTCTTATGACCACGACATCACGTTGTTGGCTAAGCCCAAATACGTGATTTGATTCATTCTACTTTGAGTAAAAAAAAAAAACCTGCAGCCAGATCCTCCGGTGTGCTGGTTTAACGTTAACGAGTGACTGGTGAACTGAACCAGACCGGGGGGTTACGGCATGTTTCATCACGTTACGTTTTTTTACAAGCAAGACTGAACTGTAACGGAACATAAAGTAACTTTAACCACAATACACAACCCAAACACGTTAGCTAACATGATAGCAAGCTGACTAGCTTCCATTAAAAACAAGTTTGAGGTAAACAAAGACGCTGTAGACATCTTCACGCTGATTGGCCAAGACTCGACACGTCACATCAAAGATCTTCTATTTGCGAAGATCACAACCTACACTTTTCTCAGTGTCTCACTCCAATCTCAGAAACGCTGGCAGGCCAGTTGCTCTGCTCCGCTCTTTTTTTTTCTTCTTTTCCATGATTTATTGACTGGCGTAATAATCACGCGACACAATGAATCAATAATGAAATTCGTTGCCAACTCTTTTGATAATCAATTTTTATCAATTCATTGTTGCAGCCCTAATTAAATCCATTCTTTATCCCTGCTGGAATAAACGCGTCTGCTGTATAAGTACATGTCCTGTGCTCTCTCTTGAGAAAAGTATTCAAACAGTGTTTGCTTCATCCTCCACAGCTGGTCAAAAAGCTTAGACACACCTTCATTGCTCCATGACATGAATTAAAGCTTGTGCAACGTGACGCTGAATCGTCATCACTGACGTCCTGCGGACTGAAAGCAGCTTCATCCAGACGCAGCTCATGGAGAGGCTGTGTGGGCTACGGATATTATGAACCCAGACACTAGGGTGTTTGATGTTCCGACGTTTGTGGGACTTCCACAACATAAATGAACCATTAACCACGCCCCCTCTCCGGCGCGTCTACAATAACCACAAATAGTCCAGCATAATTTGACAGTAGCAACCAATATAATATCGAACACTTACCTAAAACTGTTAGGGGTGTGTGGTGTAGCGGACCCAAACGCAACACACGCAGCAGTACAGTTCCACGGGCGGACTTTATTTAAAGTAAACAAGACACCACAAACAGATACAAACGAATGCTACCGGTCAGGTTCAGCGAACACAGGAGATCCACCTCTCCTGCTCCAGAGTCGGGAGGGTAACTCAACCGCTCGTGAACACGCTCGCGAAGCCTGCCAGACTGATTCTGCTCCAGAGTCGGGAGGGCAACTCAACCGCTCGTGCGACCAACTCTTACAAAGTAACAACCCGACAATGAGCCGGGTCATGCTGTGGTCCTTTAATCACCTGCCGGTCAAGGCAACGGCCAACAGCTGGGATGAAGGAGGGGGGCGTGGCAGTGGGCGGAAACCGGGAGGAGCAAACAGGGTCAGACAGGGATCCTGACAAAAACTTTATAAAGACTTGTGGTGCAGCTGGCGTCAGATTAGAAATGATGAGACGTGAACGTCAATTGGAAGTAGGGCGTAGACATACTTCATGATCGTGATTGGTTGTTTGAGTTGTCATCTATCCTTTCTCCTAGAACACAGCATATGGGAAAAGGCTATTTTTTATCATGATTCTTTTATGAATATATATTTAAATACAAAATAAAATAGTTTGTTTGCTTATAAATTATATATATATATATATATATATATATATATATATATATATATATATATATTACACAGACTAGTGCAATATAAATACACCAGCAGCTTTTCTGCTTGTACTTCAGTGAGAGGCGGCATCCACCTGTTGTCCGCAGTTAATCCGCAGTCTGACGGTGCGCGATCCGGAGGCGGGGCGTATCCGGTGCACATGGCCGAACTGAGTCTGACGGTAGGGCGGATCTGCCGACCTGAGGGCGGATCCGCCCCTGAGTCGACTGCTATCTGGGACAGATTATAGAAAGTATTTCCAAGTTATGCTAATGATTATTTACATGATCTGCGTTTGTCTTCATGATCGTTTGTTCTGGTGAACGGCCGAATGTTACGTCACTTTAAATGTTGCCGCCGCAAGGAATTGTGGGTCGGCAGGTCCAGTGTTTCCTATGCTAAAGGAGCTAAGTTAGGAAGCATTGAAGCGCCTTTCCTTTGCGTTTAGAGAATTCAACCGGCACGTATCATGGCGGCCACTTAGGTACTTCAGGTCATTTCACTCAGTTAGGAAGGTTCCTAACAAAAAGGACTATTCGGCTGCAGCCCTTGCATGTTTGCACTACTTTACCACACCTGTGTATCATTAGTTAATCATCCCTTGTATTTAGTCACAAAGCTCCCCCTGTCTTCCATTACTACGTGGAGTTTTGTTGGGCCCTTACCTGTGTGCTGTTACCTGCCTGTATCTTGGACTCGTTAAATATATCACTGCATCAGTCAGCCATTTGCATCTAGGTCCATATTCCTGCTACCGGCACTTTAACACCCACGTGTGATAGTAAAGTTTAAAGTTTACCACTTTAAAGTGGTGAAGTAGATGCTGTCCCTTCTATTATTTTAATTAATTAATTATTATATATTAATGTATTATTTAATTCACAAGTTCATTGAGGCATTCTATGTAATGTATTTGGATTGGAGTAATACTTTTCTGGATGGGTGAGGGAAGATATGTGCATATATAAAAAAAAAGAATATATATATATACACACACTGCGGGAGGTCCAGGCCCTCGAACAACGTACAAAGCCACCGCCTTCTCTTTTACCACGGTGACGCTCCGACAGTCTCTACATATCTCATATTTTCGAGTGGACCGTCTCTCCACTGAAGAACGCTCTCATCCATCAGTCCGATAAGAAAAGCTAAACTTTCAAAACTGTTCACGGCCGCAGCGCTGATGATGTCATGACGCATCCCACGGCCAGAGAAGCCCAGCCATCCACATTAGTCCCACCCTCTTCAAGCTCCCCTCTGTCTCACCCATGCCCATTAATCTCTCCATCCCAGCATCCTTTCCTGTTCTCTTTCTTCTGCCTTTCCCACTCCGTTCTCTCCCTTCACCCCTACCCCCACTACATGCTTCCCTTTTTTCCGACCAGTCGACCGACCAGTTTCTCTTCAGCCACAGGATATACATCCAGTGCGCCCAGTCGCATCTACTCGTTATTAGTGTGGTCTTAGTAAGTGAATAGCAATTTTAAGTTCCACTGAGGAGCCCTGCATCTTCCATTAGATGGTAAAAGCTGGAACGGGAGCAGACACTATTTTCTGAGTTTGTTTAATTACAAACTGCTCATACAATTATGAATATTCTTTTACACAGGTCAGTGTTATAGCAAATTGCACCATGCAAGCAACTTGCTACTGTACTTTGAGATGAGCTCACCGTGATCTAATAACATATTCTAACATTCTATTGTACTGATAATTTAGTAACATAAACCTCCGTTTGACACTGTAGGGTTTTTTAAGCTTAGTTTGTCACAATTGGACTTGTACAGTGTAAGGTTTATTGTGTACATTACAATGCATGGAATATGATAATTAATAAGGGATATTATTATGAAGGATTTGTAATTGTATGCATATGAAGGTCACTTTTATTTACTGTGAAATGATTAATGTGTGAATGGATGTTAGATGCTGCATGCTGCATGTACTGCCGCTGGAAGGACTTGTAGTTCTCTTGTTCGCCTGAGGTGGCGGAGCTGAAGATCGACGTTTGAGACTTTACCGGTCAGCAGAAGAAGAAGAAGAAGAAGTGGACGGGGCTCCGTCACTTTAGTTGCGGGCAAATAGCGGGTTAAGCTGCAACCAGAGGTGTGTACGCCGGACTGTTAATGAGAGGGAGGGCTCTAGGCTCCATGAATGATATAAAATTAACTGTATGAGGGAGGAGCGTTCTCTTCTTCCGGCTACGAGCGAGCCACTTGGACCTGCGTGCCCGTGGTGTTCGCTGGTGGAGTAAGAGGAGCTCGATCGAAAGCATAAGCTGTCTGTCTATCACTTTTTATTAAATATTCTTGTATTATAACTTCTTTGGACCCTGGACCTTATTTTCCTGCATCACCTCCCAGGATTTTTGAGCATTTCCACAACACCAATAACTAAAAAGTGCACCTGCAGATAATATCTGAAATGAGACTCTAAATCTCCAAATATTTGTTATATTACTGTGAAGACCTGAGAATATATGTGGGTGATGGGTTGACCTTGGAAAACAATCGACTATGGGGTCACCTTCTCTTCAAACAGCTCCTTCTCACCAGGATAATATGTTATAATAGCATGGTGAGGTTATAATAATCTGCAAGTACAATATCAAGTCACTCATATGGTGCAAACTGCTTTGAAAAATATTCATCTCTTCAATCACTTTAAGAGCAGTCTTTTATCAGACAGACTCAGAAAATAGTGTCCGACCCGACTAATACCCTTTGCTCCCATTCCTCCTGAAAACAGCTGGTTGAAATCCCTACAGAGCTACACCACTGGAACCAGAAAGTGGATGATGAGTTGCTAACAAATGGCTCCTGTGTGTGCAATCAGTTGATACACAGCTGTTCATCTCCCTTATGTGTTTAAGACTGCTCTGTAATTAGGATTAAAGCACTGTGTGAAAGCATCATTCTCGCAATGAATCCTGAGCCTTAAGGTCTTTCACATCCCTGTCTGTTGACTCAAACAGTCCTGCAGGGTGTCATTTACCTCCTGAGACCACCTCCTCACAGTCCTGGTCCTGAGACCGCCTCCTCACGGTCCTGGTCCTGAGACCACCTCCTCAAAAAATTATATTATTAATTATAATAATATTAATAAATTATACAAATTGTCAATATTTGTGTTTTTGAGCTATGGAATATACCCTGTAATATTTGTAAAATAGGATATCTGCGCAAAATATATGCTTTTCCTGCTTGTCCTTTCCGCTAGTGCACCTCTCAGCTGCTCCTGTGTATGACTCTGCTGCCCTGTGCACGTGCTGGGGCCAGATCCATTTTGCCCAAGGAAGACGGGTCTAATACGCAGTTTAGCCAATCACTGATTAAAGATATAAATGAGTGACATACAATTTATCCAATCAGCGCCCAAAATAGATTCACCTTGGGGCCACTCACTTGGCCCCAGGGTGCGCGTTCCCGTCTCTCGTTCTCGTCGAGGCGCCATTATAACATCACAATGGAGAGTGCGACCACGAGCACTGCTCTTCAAAGAAGACCAAACGCTAACTCGGTAAAGTCTCTCCTCCAACACCTGTTTGAGAGAAGAACTTTAGCAGAGAAACTACAGGTAAAACACCTGGTCCCAGTTTAACCGGACCTCACCATAAGACAGTGGTTCTCAAACCTTGTCCTCCCCACTTTGGAGGAAGAAAAATGTTCGGGCCCCACCGCCCCAACAACATTGTAACAAAATGGTCCAACATTTTATGACTCCTTCATCCATGCTTTTTCAAATAATAGAATAAAGAAAATTGAAATCCCTTTCAAGTAAACCAGATTGCTCCATCAGACAAAAACTAATAACACGTGTAATCACTTTGTTAGAACATTGCAAATAAAGTTCTATCTGTGCAAAAAATAACTAACATTTGGCAATAAAATACTTATTGTGGCTGCAAATAACCTGTTTTGCACTGAATATATTTTCAAGTTGTGCAAAACAGAATGAGTGAGATGTGTGAGCATCAGGTTGTATCAGTATTAGTGGCTGCAGTGAGCTGCTTTCCTCTACAAATATTTTTTTAAACGGGGTTGTAGATTTGATAAGGCTCTCAATTCATGCTCAATGTTGAGCTTAGATCTGTATTCTGTTTTGAGAGACGCAACAGCAGAAAAGACCTCACAGAGATCTCACGGAGGCTTTTAGCAAAACGCCAAGAATCGTTGAGTCGCGCATGCGCAGCGGCACCTGTTAACGGCGTAACGTGAACATTTCCATGACAGTACAGGCATTTCACCATGTATTTATTATTAACGTTTTATGTCTGTGTACTTTGTACTATGTAAAGTTATCATGTTCATGGAGAGAGTGTTCGTTCTGAAACCACAAGGTAGCGGTTCATCCCTGTTCTCCATAGTTTCATGTGGAAGTGTCCTTGAGCAAGACACTGAAGCTCCAGTGCTTCACAGCAGCACACTGCTCCTTAATTACTAAGGATGGGTATGCAGAGACTAATGTACCCACTGTGGGATTAATAAAGGATTATAAAAAATGGATTTTGATTTTTATGTTTAGAATCTGCATCCTCCTCTCCCCCCCCCCCCCCCCCCCCCACACACTTTCATCCTTGCTTTTAAAACAACGTGGACCGATGCAGCATGGCCAGCTACGGGAATAAGGGAAACATTTTGTCGGAAAAATTAAGAAAACACAAGAACACCAGGAGGACACACATGGATAACTCCGTCAAGCTACTAAGCTAGCATATCAGGCTAAGTGAATATCGCTACGCAGCGGAGGCAGGACTAGGGTGACTAGACGTCCGGATTTAGGCCGGACAGTCCGGATTTTCAATGCCCTGTCCGGCGTCCGGCGCAGCATCAAGCCGGACGCGTATTTGTCCTCCTTTTTGCAGACCTGCAAACTTGTCACCTTTCGGCGAAATTCGCCGTTTTGAAATCAAAATATGTGAACTGGCCGGCCAGCGTTTCTGAGATTGGAGTGAGACACGGAGAAAATCTGATGTTGTGATCTTCACAAATAGAACATCTTTGATGTGTCAAGTCTTGGCCAATCAGCGTTAAGATGTCTACAGCGGCCGTTTCTCAATACGCGTTCTTCTCTGTACTTGATGAGAAAACTCATAACTGAAACGCTACTAGTCGTACTAAGTTCACTGAAAGAAAGTTAACGGGGATAGTGACAATATTTGATTACGCACCGTTCAGCTTTACAGACTCGCTACAGCCAGCTAGCTCCTCGTTAGCTACATCCCGCTAGCTCCCTGTTAGCAGCAGCGCTAGCTGGCTACAGGTCCTGTTACTAACATAAATATGCTATTGCAAAGTTCAGTAAATACACTTACCCATCTTCAAATGGATCTCTTTTGTTGGCGTTGTCCTCTTCATAGCAGGAATATAATCCTTCAGGCTCTGAAGCTGCGCTGTCGTCCTCTCAAAAAATAGCTTCGCTCAGGCTAAACTCCCAGGTGCTCTCTCTTCCCTCTGACTCAGTGAAGCTTTTTGCACGCACCATACGACACGTCCATGTTTAGATCCTCTGATCTCGCTGTGAATCTCGTGCGATCTCGTGGGCAGAAGGCAACGGAAGCGCAAGTTCTACTGAATCTTGGAGACGTTGAACCATATTTCTGTGCAGAATTATCGCGAAGAAATTAATATTTTCAAAACGTAAATATCGTATACCGCGGTTTCACGGTCGCAGATTCCTAAGGGTTAAGCTACATTTATCTGGTTTCCTGTTTGAAGATGAGATGCTTTTATTTTGAAGGCGGCTCGCGAAGTTAAAAAGGAAGTTAAAATTGTGGCCTCGTATGGTCCTTTGCCATCCAGACCAGCCTTCCAAGTGGAGGCAGGGGTTCTGGATGGCTTTGCAGTTTTTGCACTGTGCTGTGCAATGGTCTGAGAAGGGAACATTGTCCCCTGCTTTCTTTTAAGGGACCATGTGACGTGCCTCTGACAGAGATGGACAGCAGTGGTGTTGTGGGTCAGGCAATCTAAAGTTGCAGCCATGGTTTTTAGAAATACCACAGTAACAATAGCTATAAAACTATGGAAGTCAGTAGCATGAATCTGTCAAGCAGTAATACATGATAATCAGGTCAAATGTTGAAATGAATGATCCACACACTATAATTTAGATAAACAGAAGAGGCTAAAAGGATCCCAAAACTTCCGAAAATGAATGTTGACTGTCTAATAAAAGTATTTAAGTAAAAGAACATTCACACTACTGTTCCCTCTCACCCTTTATATTCACGCTCACTCTTTTTTTCTGTGATGCCGTGTCTCTCTTGCTAATATGTATTACCATGTATTTACTATAATTATATGTTCTTTATATGTGTTGTGTTTGAATTTGCATCATTTTGGATTGGAGTTATAGAAATGAGTCTCAAACAGTACAAAACACAATAATAATGGATTCAACAACTCAACTACGTATGACGGGCTTGAGTCCAGTTCTAACATTTTATTTTGTCAAAAAGAAAGTTCCAGTTAAAGCCGAAACGTATGAACTTGTATATTTTGTTATTCATAGTTCCAAACATCATATAATACATAACATTGACATTCTAATTGGAAAATTACACATTTTTGGCAGAGTGATTATTATCCAGCTGAGATATGATTATGGTGCCTCAGCATTGTTTTATTATTTGTGGAGAGCCCTGTAATGAGAGAAATTGCACAAGAGAGAGAGGGGCGTGGGTGGATGCCTTTGTGTTTGCAAATATACGATGCCGTAGAGTCCTACTAATCAGTGTGGATTATATGGAAATTAATAAGACTGTTGTCTCCCTGCTTGGCAGAAATCGAACACTTCATGTTTCCTCGCCGTCTGCAATACTGCAGTTGAATGGCAAGCCCACTGCCACCATCAATAACACAATAGTTTAGCCTCAGATGAAAATGATAAATGCACTGGCGTTCCTTCAGACCCTGATACGGCCGACCATTTATTTTAATATTTCAGCAACTACAAGGCGCTATCGTTAATCACTGTTAGACTGCGGATAGGCGGGGAGGAATCACGGCGAGCCGGAGAGCGGAGGAGCGGCGGTGAGAGTGGGAGGGAGGGCGGACAGAGGAGGGGGAATGGGTTCGGGGAATGCCACTTCTCATTGGGGAAGCTGTTGCTCATCTGTCGCGGGCTCGTTGGGGCATGGCTAAAGGCCCTCGTTCAGTCAAACTGCTCTCCTGTACGCATGACATTTCAATTACACAGCCGGCTCTCATAGCTCCTCTCTGCAGCCAGATAAGGCAATACGCCAAATGCCACACACACACACACACACACACACACACACACACACACACCACAGGGTTTGTTTGAATGGATGTCATCCTTGCTGCTGACAGGTCAGTGCACTGTGTGGAAACATTACCGGAAACCTGACTAAAATAGATAGTTGATGATTCAATTTATTTAAATCCCTTTTCATGTGCAATATACACTATATAATGTAAGATGATAAGACAGTGTAACTAATAATAGGTATGACAGATGACACGTCTGAGGAGAGGGGATGGATTTCAACATAATGAGGCCCAGGACGGATGATGTTCAAGTTTAGAAACTATAGGAGCTGAGAAGAGTATGACCGGGTAGATCCTATACAGCTATACCAGCTGATGTTGGTTAAGCATTAATGTGTGGCTAGATGTAGGGATACATAATGAATGTGGGGAAGAGGAGGCAAAACATGGCTCAACGTGAAGCTGACCTGCTCTGTAGGGGAATGTGGAGTGAACAACTAACCTGTTAGTCACTTCTTTCTAAGGCTTGCATGTTTTAAGCATGTTTTTATGCTTATATATAAGCATATATATATAAAGTATATGTAGGTTTGCAGCTGTTTGTGACGGCTTCATGTAATAGGGACTGTAACAAGCTTTTCTTTTGGCCAGCCACCCTCAGCATGGAGGCAATCAAGTGCTATGGTGAAAATCACAGATGTGTCTCAATAAAACAACCCAAGATGGCAAAACATAAGTTAAATTAAAGCTAATTTAGATATCATTTGAAATATAATTTTGTCAAATGTGACTGACATGACCATCAACGCCTGCTGCAGGCAATGGTCAGCCTTTTAACCTCTAATGTGGTCAATCATTTAAAATATAGGGTAGTCTAAGTAAATCATCTGTAATTCCCCCAAGTACAGGTAAACCTTCGTGGTAGCTACCTTAAAGAAAAGAACCCAACCACCCCATCATTCCAGTTCAGATATGTAATATGTAGATCTACTAGAGAGTGTTGGGGTGCTACACATAATACAGCCTGGTCTGTATGTATGTAGTTTCCACGTGAAGAACCTCCCTGTTGAATCACTTTGAGGGAAACGTATTGTCTCCTGGACTATGTTGCATCACATCACATGGTTCTGATGAAGAGTTGACAGAGGAGGTTAGTGTGGATGGAAACTCAAACAAACACAGGCCTGTCAGCCAGGGGACCACTGTGTCCTGTGTGGAATCAACATGTAAACGTTGACTGATTTATATGTATGTTCAAAAGTTAAATAACATAGTGACATAGCAGGTCTAGTTGGGTAGGTGACAAGCTAGCAGGAGGATTTGACTATTCTTCTAATATTATAAGAATAGTATTTTCTCTGTACTAGGGTTTTTACCTGCATATTGTTCTTATGATTGGACATTATTCCATAAATATGTATTGAAGGAAAAAAGCTGTAAGTTATACTGAGCGGTCCGCAACCAGATGGGACGGCTCGTAGCAGAGAACCAAGCTCAGGGCTCCACTAATTCGGCGTAATGGTGAGTTGTATCTTTATGCACTTTATAATTGTCTTTATGCCGGTCGTATCATTTACGTCATATTTATTACGTCATATTTTTCGCCCATACCGTGAAGGCCGGTCCGTGAAAATATTGTCTGACACAAAACCGGTCCGTGGCAAAAAAAAAGGTTGGGGGCCGCTGCTCTAAATAGTCTATTGTCCATTTTTAGGTAGCATCCGACAAAGCTGTCTATTTCAAACACCCTTGCACATCTTTTATTTTCTTATTTAAAATACACTTGCCACTTTTATTTTAAAATGTATACTTGTTTTAAAGTACTGTTATCGGTTTGTGTTGCACCATATATATATTTTTTTTTGTATATGTTTATTGTTATGCACTCTTCACTGAGTCAGATTCCTCGTATGTTCAACATATTTGGCAAATAAATAATTCAGATTCTTACATCCCGGCTGCTCCTGGGGATATGACTGCATAGTGTTCTGGTTCCGGCTGTTAGAGGCCATCAGTATGCTGATGATACTTTAAAAAAATAATGAAACAATTCAGGCAAGCGTTTAGTCCTGGAGCACTACGTTTATCATGTCCAGCCAAGTGGAGTATTCCTGTCTCTCATCTTCATATCTAGTAACTCAAGACATTGCTCTCACTCTATCTTAATGTAAATGAGATCAGTGGTTCTCAAATGGGGGTACGTGAGATTTGTAAAAATATATATTTAAAAATAGCATCCATTCAAAAATCCTTTAAAAAGTTATTTAATAAATATTCAATAAAATATAAGTGTAAATTCATAAACGTTTGTATATTGTATATCTTGTATATTAAATCAGACACTTCATATTGTTTCCACCAACAATGCTCTGCGCTGTTTAGGGGGTACGTCACGGAAAAAAGGTTGAGAACCACTGCTCTAGATAATCCAATTAATCCCAATACATATTTTGTGTTTGATTACCATATGGTGTGTGTTTGTTATTTTCCTCAGAAGGTAAAAGAAGAATACTACAGGGATTGTCGTGGCTGACCCTCTGCACCACTTATTTATTCTCTTTGTTTATCTTAATCAGCCACAGGTGCTTCATATTAGCCACAGTGTATTCATACTCCTTCTGGATATTATTTGTTCATCGTTTGTCTCCCTGTGTGAACGGTATCCTTGAGTCTTGTCTGTGTCGTCCATGTTCTTTCCAGGTCTTTGTGGTAGAGATGAGGTTTTACCTCCCTGGAAGTTGCTGTGAGACTTGACCTACTTGAGACTTGAAGGCTAAATATTGAAAAATGCAATATGCTGTGGAGTTTTACCCTTTTCAAAATGGTCATGATTCATTAATAATATAAACAGGACATCTCATAACCTAAAAATCACTTTAGGTTTGTACACTTTAAATTGAATTAGTCCATCCGTACATGTTAGCTCAGTGGTTTTCCATCTTCATGTCCAGTTTATTGCCTCCCTGCATATTCCTCCCTGCAGCTGTGACAAACTGACCCTTTATTAACATGCTAGAGCAGACATGGGCAAAGTACGGCCCCCGTGTTGGGCTTTTTAATCCGGCCCGCCGAACTTGTCCAAATATTATTATTAGGGCTGCAACAACGAATCGATTAGCAAAAGTGTTGGCAATGAATTTCATTATCGATTCGTTGTGTCGCGCGATTATTACGCCAGTCAATAAGTCGCGGAGAAAGAAGAAAGAAAAAAAAAGAGCGGAGCCGGCAGCGTTTCTGAGATTGGAGTGAGACACTGAGAAAAATAGAACATCTTGCATGTGACGTGGCGAGTCTTGGCCAATCAGCGTTAACATGTCGACAGCGTCTTCATTTGCCTCAAACTTGTTTTTAAATGGAAGCTAGTCAGCTTGCTATCACGTTAGCTTGTGTATTGTCGTTAAAGTTACTTTATGTTCCGTTACAGTTCAGTCTTGCTTGTAAAATGAAACATGCCGTAACCCCCCCGGTCTGGTACACCGACACACCGGAGGATCTGGCTGCAGGTTGTTTTTTTACTCAAAGTAGAATGAATCAAATCACGTAGTTGGGCTTAGCCAACAACGTGATGTCGTGGTCGTAAGAGACCCAGAATGAAATAGTTTAAGGAAGAGGACGCTCTATGCAGCGCAGCTTGATGCAGGGCTGAGATGAAGAGGTCAGAACAGACGTGAGAGGAGCAGTACAGCTTCCCTCTGTCCAGTGTTTCATACATATTGATAAAGCAGGTCATGCTAAATGCAGCCTCTGCTCCAAGGAGATCATTACAGTAAAAGGGGCTCACATTTGGCAAATGTAAAGCATACATGTTTTTAGTGTTAGTCCATTTTTATTTAATTCTTTTTATTAACAGCTCAGGAATGTTCAAGGAGCAACCTGTTTGTGCTTTCTGAAGATGTTTTGCACTGTGAATTTGCACTGTCAGTTCTGTTTTTGAATAAAGGGTTGGAAATTAATGCTTTTTTGATGTTTTTATCCGATTAATCGAAAAAATAATCAACCGATTAATCGATTATTAAAATAATCGTTAGTTGCAATTCGTGCAATTTGTTAAATTGCCTTGCAAATAAATGCTTTGCTACCTGTTAAAGGCCAAATCCTTTCATGTAATGATTTTTACATGTCATTTATATTAGTTCACACAAACACTCCATCCATCCGGCCCCTCTGTCAAATTTTAGAACCCATTGTGGCCCGTGAGTCAAAAAGTTTGCCCACCCCTGTGCTAGACCCTGCTTTAGATAACACACACTTTATCATTTAACATTATGAAGTATACTGCTCTTCATAACCGGAAACCAATGAAATCTTACTCTCAAACTGTTGAAGCTTGTTAATCCACTTTAACACGCCAGCACCGGCCCATGTGTGCACCCAACAAGCCTTTCAGCTTTACATCTAGGTTTTACCTTTTGTTTTTTCCTTGTGACTCAATGAAATAAATAGGATCGCCATGAGATTTAGTGGAGACATTTATTCACCCCTGACTTTTTGACTATTGGATGGATTGTCTTGAAAGTTAGTGCCAATATCGATAGTCCCAAGAAGGTGGAATAACGTTCACTTCTTGTAAGTAACATACTTGTGTCTTTGGATTCTCGCTTCACCTTCACCTCCTTCTTCCGTCACCCATTGTCAGCAATAAGCCAGCCTTAAATTGATGTTTTTCATTCAGCTGTATCCCCTCTTGCCTTTAGTTGTCCGGCTCACTACAGTTCACCCTTCCCACCTGGGAACAGTTTGGGGTTCACTGTCCTGCCCACGGACGCGTTGATAACACGCTCTGCCTCATTGCTTAGTGCAGTTTGTTTTCGTTGCACTTCTGTGTGTACAGTACTCACCTATACAGTCAATGGGTTGGACAGAATTAAACAAAATGCAGGACACCTGATGCATGCTTGTATATACTGAACAATTGTGTGTGGTGGCAGGTTGTCCACCGTCACCATCATAACACCAGCCAGCAGTGTCAATGAGAGGCCCTTTGAATAAAAGTACATTTACATCATAAATGCGGTCCATTTAATTAAATTAGAATTCAATTTATTTCTACAGCCCAATATCAAATTTGCCTCGGAGAGCTTCACAATTTGTGCAGAATTGATCAGTTTTCATTCATTAATTTACCTAGTAGCTCACATTATGGCACTATAATGCCAATTTGCTTTTTAATGCACAAAACCATCCTTGGCAATAATAAACTGCGACATGATAAATCTGTCAGCAGATGATTGTCATGCATATAGTGGTGTAATACATGCCCATAACTCCATGACAAATCAAAATACTCAATATGCATCAGTCCAGTTGCTCCTGGTTTTCCCGTTGGCTTTTACGCCATTTATTTGCAGCTGGAAGATATACAGTATCTCTGTTGAGTGAGCGTGTATTACTTGCCAGGAGGGAAGTGGGTACCACGGTGCTGATGCAGGTCAGCATTGGGACATAAATTACATTTGGACTGTTTGGAGTTGTCCATAAACCTTCAGCATCCAGCAGTTACTCTATGCTCCTTCCTGTCAGCTGATGAATTAAATTCCGACAAGCTTATGCTCAGTTGCTGCTGCTAAACACTTCATTAGCCTTTATGTCGCAACACCCTAGGGACAGAATTATGTTGCATCCTGTCAAAATAAAGAACACAATCAAATAAAAGCAGCTATGTCTTATGATAAAGGCTAAAAGATAAAAACGTGAATGCCAAAATATCAATTATCATCTGGGGATTACAAATATCCACACCACGTTGTATATTTAGGTCAGTAGCAGTCATGAGATCTTTAAACATACGCATGTTGCATGCATTAGTGAATGGAAAGACTGAAGGACCACCAACTCCACCGTCCACATACGCAAAGTACACCGCTGTCAGCCAGCAAAGCAAATAAAGGCACGAGAAAATAAGCCTTAAGGGCATCTCTACAAGGCTTAGACTGCTTAAGGAAAAGATGGTATCCGTGAGCCCGATAAACATTTCAATGCCTTTTCATTTCTCTTCATGACAAAGTCCAACATCGCGGTCATGATGGCCAATTTACATTACATTTCATTTAGCTGACGCTTTTATCCAAAGCGACTTACAATAAGTGCAATTCCATTATGAGTACAAACTCAGAACAACAAGAATCAAGAAAGTACAGTTTCAATAAAGTTAGACTACAAAGTGCTATCAGTAAGTGCTACTAAAGTGCTAATACGGCGCTACCTTCCTTATTCAAGGTGTAGTCGAAAAAGATGTGTTTTTAGTTTGCGATGGAAAATGTAGACACTTTCTGCTGTTCTGATGTCAACGGGGAGCTCATTCCACCATTGAGGAGCCAGGACAGCAAACAGTCGTGACTTTGTTGAGTGTTTTAGCTCGCAGTGACGGAGCTACAAGCCGATTGGCAGAAGCCGAGCAGAGCGAACGAGCTGGGGTGTACGGTTTTACCATGTCCTGAATATAGATAGGTCCCGATCTGTTCGTAGCACGGTACGCAAGTACCAATGTTTTGAAGCGGATGCGGGCGACCACCGGTAACCAGTGAAGGTCGCGGAGGAGTGGAGTCGTGTGGGTGAATTTCGGGAGGTTAAAGACCAGTCGAGCTGCTGCATTTCTGGATGAGCTGCAGAGGCCGGATGGCACTAGCAGGTAGACCTGCCAGGAGGGAGTTACAGTAGTCAAGTCGCGAGATGATCAGAGCCTGGACGAGAACCTGTGCCGCCTTCTGGGTGAGAAGGGGACGTATTCTCCTGATGTTGTACAGCATGAACCTACAGGAACGTGTTGTTTACCGTTTGGGAGAAGGTGTTCTTTACTCTGCAAGTCGTAGTGACTGTCTCTCTGCTGGTGCATGTTGATTGACTGCACGAGGATCCACCAGTGCTGGTGGATCCTCGTCAACCGAAGGAAGATGTTGCATCCTTAAACATTCTGGTTAATGTTGAACTAATTAGGTTTTTTGCCGAGAATTACATGCAGTATCTTGCTGCTTATAAATCATTATGACCTCTTTCAAAGCCTTTTGCATCTGTGCAGTTGTCTGATATTTACAGTAGCTAGATTTTCTTTGGCCTGATTCACAAGAACATTTAAAAATAGCACTTTTTTATTAAAAACGTTGCATAAGACCAAATGTAAAATCACTGCACTTGGCCAAGAATAGAAATAGCCCAGCACATAACTTCTTCTGAAAGCAACAAATACTAAATTAAATACTTTAACTAGTTTTTGTAATATCAAATGAGAGAAGATATACTGTGTGCTCCCCAAGGTCACACTTTTCTTGGCAAAGGTGCTAAACAGTTTACAAACAATACGTAGCGAAAGACAAATTCAAAAGACAAAAACAGATATGTAAAATACTGCACATGCCTTACGAGATGGATATGCGACTATATATGCATTCTATAAATGAGGTCAGCAATTGTAAAACAATAAACACCATAACACTAAAACCCATAATGCACTAAACTAAAAAACAAACTGAAGTTGTAAAATAGTGTGGTAAGGATTTAAGGAGAAAGTAGTATTGTGTTAGTGAGCCTTAGAGGTGTTTCTAAAACCAGACCCACTTGAAATGCAACACATGTGGGCTGTGACGGTCTGGAACCAGGACATGACCTATACTAGCGACTGATAGTCATCATATCTCAGTCCCTGCTGTTTTGATTTTGATAATTAGGTTTTAATCTCTGTTTTATAATTCCCCAAAATGTATATACTTTCTACTTTAATAACAGCGTGTCAGTAACCTTGTTAAAAAACACAAACTCACGGAGAGATGGCATTTTAGAGACGTTTTATTAAAAGCTTTCTTCCCGTGAAGCCGACAGACACGATGTGTCATTGTTACGTCAACGCTGATCCAATGGTGGCAGTTCAGCTGTGACCTTTAATCAAACACACGTCTTTCTCCTCTTCACATCAGTGTGCATTTGCTGCTAAGCGTCTCACTGCTCTGTGTCTTACTACCATCCCATGAAGCCCACAGCTACCACTTAGCCTGTCCAGAGGAGTGGAATATCTATCAGTATTATGAAACCAAACCTTTGATCAAAGGATTTGGGATTATCAAGGACTTGCAATTTAGAGTTAAAAAGGGGCAGCTGATAGGTTGAACTGCTAAAACCGTTTCAGCTGACAAAGTAGATAAGGCTCAAGAGGAGTGCTGGGAAGAAATACACAATACTGATTCCATAGAGTGTGTGTGTGTGTGTGTGTGTGTGTGTGTGTGTGTGTGTGTGTGCCCCTTGAGCCATTTCTGCAATAAGGCAGACTGCCTCTGCTTTCCCCATTTAACAGCCCAATGTCCTCCAGCAAACAGTCAAAATTAGTAATTTCCATGAAGATGTACTCTCACTGTAATTGGTGGGAAACCTTATTAAGATCCAGATGATGTGTCATTCTCTTCAGCTATTGCCCAAACAAGACCTCTTGCTGATCTTATAAATATCCACACAGATCAAAGACACTGTGAAATGAGCTCAGAGACATATGAAGCACGCTCTTTTCTTTAGACATCGCGGCAAGGGCCAAGGAGGGCACATTTTTAAAAGAGGATGAAATCATCTGAGAAATATGAGATGGAGTTTGTTTTACTTCCTGCTGAAGGAGACGATGCACGGCTGACCGGCCTGTCGGACCCGAACGCCGGTCACCTGATCGAACCTCCGGTCAAGTCGTCCGCAACACGTAAGTGTGTGTGTTAATGTGTAGCATGAATCAAGGCGTACTCTGTGAGTTCCAGGACGTCTTGAGTTTACATTTATTTTAGCTAAAGCGACTGACATTTTTGCTCTAAACAGCGTAGACACAGCAACGGGGAGCAATTCAGGGTCAAATGTCTCAAGGACGAGCGGAGCCAGGGCTCGAACCACCAATCCTCTGATTGAAAGTCAGGCATGCTAACCACTGAGCCAGAGTCTCCCTTTTGGACGACAGTTTGGAGGTCGGACGGCTGTTTTCTGGTGGAGAGACGGTGGCCCATTCTCTGACTCCTGGAGGAAGACTCCTGGAGGGAGGAAGACTCCTGAAGGAAGGAAGACTCCTGAAGGAAGGAAGACTCCTGGAGGGAGGAAGACGGACTCCTGGAGGGAGGAAGACTCCTGAAGGAAGGAAGACTCCTGAAGGAAGGAAGACTCCTGGAGGGAGGAAGACGGACTCCTGGAGGGAGGAAGACTCTTGAAGGAGGACTCTACGGCGGCACAAACCCTGGTGCACCTGTAACCATCATAGTCTAACTTTGAAGCCTCTGGTTCAGGAAGTAGACGTCTCGTTCATTTATCCTCCAGATAATCTCACCTGACTCACGTTTCATGCTTTGACAGGAAATGTTCCTGTTTGAATTGGTACAAAAGATGAATAAATATGCTGGTAATAATACAAATGTTTATTTATATACTCTGCACTCACTCGTCAAAATTACAAAGTGCTTTCATCATCGCACTCTTCAGCTCATCTTCAAAGTTGCAATTTTCTTTGATGACATCTAGCGTTTGTTCCTTTTGAGAATCAATGGACTTCCTGTTTTATTATTTTGTCAAAAGATATTCAGTTTACTGTGATGAAAAATAGAGAAAACCATCAAACCCTCACACTGGAGAAGCTGACAGCAATCATTAAGAGCTTTTGATTAATAATTTACTTAAGTGATTAATCATTCTGAAAATGTAGTTACATTATCTGTGGATCCATTCAAAACCTTTTTTAAATTCTGCATTCTGACATAATGCACCATCATATACATGACATGAATAACATACTAAAATAATAAATCAATAAATAATTTCTGCAAGAATTTGCTGTGTCATATTATTTATAGAAGCACATCTCATATCATGATCTCTGCCATGTGGATGTGATAATGTGGTATCTCTGTGAGTGACTTTGCACTTCTGTCTGTCCACTAATCTCCATTTTTGCTGCAGCAAATTGCATCATATGTGTGAATCCCCTCTGCTGGTTTCCGTGGCTCTAGAGGTGTTGTCTCATTTATTCACAGACAGATCGTCTAAATTCTTAGCTGCACTGCTCAGACTGCTCTCATCCAGCAGTCTTAGCTAGATGAAACAAATGCGCCTTATTCGTAGATATCCCAAATAATTTATTGTGTTATCCACGTAATTTTGAACAAGGAAGGATTAAGACCCTTAAAGCTCCCGCTGGGCGAGCGACTCTAACTAACGTCTGTCAGCCAGAGACGGAGAAGGCAACTTTGATTTATTTGTCACGTAACTTGTGTACTTCAGTAACGGCCCTTCCGTAGTTATTTTAACCCAAACAACAATCTGAACCTAACAAAGTACTTTTGTTTCAGAAACCTAACTAAGGTCTTTTCTGTGAAGAAGGAAGTTTATTTTGAAAAGGCCGTATGTAGGAAACAACTCTTTGACAAACACAGTGGTGTAGCTCGTCAGTATGACTACGAAAACCCATTGTCCACCACTGTGATGAAAAAATGAACATCCTGTAAGTCATAATTATGAGATAGAGATGATATCTCATAATGATCACTTACAGATTCTTAATTTGTTCATCACAGGGGCAGAAAATGGGCTTCCATAGGGGGGGGGGGGGGGGTATTCTTCGTACGTGGTTCAACAAAGTCGATCAAATGTCCTATTATCCAGCTTAAATTAGCGAGATGATTGACATCAGGCTTTCCCGGTTCTTCAAAGGTTGACCCGCCCTCAAGCGGTTTTGTTAATTCTAACCAGACGTCAGTCATCTGGATAATGCGCGTGCCCGCTCCTCTTCAGAAGGGGGAGGAGTCGAACACAGATTCCATGATCTTCAAACGCTACAATTTTAAATAAACTCAGAGAAAGAGCAGGAGATGATCACGACTACATATGATGAATTTAAGTCCATAATCATGCCAAAGTCTAATGGTGCGTTCACATCCAAAGCGTAGCGAATATTCGCAACACTTCCTGTTTGTAAATGCAGAATAACGCCGCCTCCGCTGGTCGGGCTAGAGTCACATAAGCATCGCAAAATATATCAAGTTAGATGCGTCAGTGTTGGGAAAATGTATCGGCGAATTTTAAGTGCCTCATCACCCAAATCAATCAGATTATATTTATTTAAATGTGCCTGCTGGCAGTAGTATACAGATGAATATATATACTTATGAGGATATATGTACTGTATGCGTGTATGTATCATGTACTATATATATGTGTATATACATGTATGTGTAGATTACCATATAACTAGGAGTTTGAATCTGTGTATTGGCGGATCAGTACCTTAATCATGTTCTACAATAATGATATGTATGGTGTACTAATAACACTGTCATATAATTATGAGTGCTTTCAACACATCCATAAGTTTCTTAAGCGTTAAATAAACGTTACGAACAGCACGGCATGCAGCGGCTTTCCCGATGTTCTCTACATCGCCGACACTGTACAAACATGTACCACTCGCAAAAAAACTCAAGGCTGTGATCCAGTCTGCATACGGTCTGTGATCCAGTCTGCATACAGTTTGTGATCCAGTCTGTGATCCAGTCTGCATAGAGTATGTGAGACGGGTGATGCTCTGCTGCGCCTGTGGTGTTCAATGTACGACTCGATGAGGTCTCGGCAGAATCGATAGCGCTCGTCCCACGGACCAAAGACATGAACTCGTGGTTCACTTTCACTAGTTCTGTTAATAAATCAATTATAATACCGGTGAATATACAAAATATTCATAAACCAGTCACATGTTTCTTACTGTTGAATATCCTTGTCTATTACAGAACCAGCTCCTGTCGTAAATACTTCTTTTATAACTTTGATAAATTTTTTGATCAGTTTATTAAAATCACAGTACTTCTTTAAAATTACCATCATGTCATACAATTGTATTAATACTCTAATCATAGATTAGAACATTGATTTATTTTGGGAGAAAACCCAACATGAATAGGCCTAATTGGAGATGGTAAGAGTGTCCAATTAGTGAATATGTTGGGATTATGTGGGAGTAAACCCACACAGACACAGGGAGAATATTCAAACACCAGAGAGAAGGGTGGAGGTGTCTCTGTGAGGCTGCAGTGTTAACTCACTTAATCACTGCAGCCTCTGAGTCGCCCTCTGTCTTTGGGGGAAGGGGGAGGTTGGATGGATGATGGGAGGGAGGGAGATGGAGGGAGGGGGAGGAAGAGGTCACTACTGATGTTGAACATCAGCTGCAGCCTCCTCCAGTTGTCCGTCCTCGTGGTCGCCGTCACACGGTGTGTTTTTGTGATTTTGACTCAAAAAAGCTGTCTCCGTCTCCTCCCGTTGGTTTGTTTTAACCTTTTCCTCCTCCTTTCTTTTTCTCCTCCTTCGCCTTCATTTTCTTCACCATCTTCTCCACCTCCATCTTTCTGTCGGCCATCTTTTTTCTGAAGACGCCTCTGCTCTTTTTTTTTCATTTAGAGACAGAGGTCTTGGAGGACCTTGTTGCCCCCCGTCAGCTGTTGGACTTCAGTCTCCATCTGAGACCTTCACTGTCCCGTTCTTCTTGCATGTTTGTGACTTTTGGGTGCAGCAGCTGGACTTCTGTCTGCTGGCTCTGATGATTCTCTTTGTGACGTCCAACGCCTTGTTAATAAGACAGAACAAAAACTTTTGGCTTCTGAATAATATCTTTCTTAAAGTTGTCGTAGTTAATGGTGCTTAATACGAAATTCAGAACATATCTATTGCCTACACACCGCTCTCAACATAGCGATGGCTGCTAATAATAATAATAATAACTTTCTAAAGTTCTTGAAAGGTCGTATAGAAAAGTGCTTCATAATAAAAAACATAAAAGGAAATACGATCCAGAACCAAAGAAGTGAAACAAGTTGGAGAAAAATGATACATCAGATACACCCATATGGAAAATATGTACTTGACTATGTAGGTAAACCATTAATAATTATATACAATTGTATGAAATTGCTTCACAATCTTCCCTGGTGCGTTTTATTTTCTCAACTTTTCAACTAAATTTAGTTGAAAAGTTCAATAGAAAAGTTAATTAAACATCAAATGAAGACTTTTATTGGGAATCTTTCATCAATGACACAAGTCACTGATTCTACATGGTAACATGCAATCTTGTTTTAATATGCTGTATTCTACTCATATTCTTTATTCCATTCATTTTATGGTTGATTTCTTTGGTACTGTTTAGTAGTTTAGTTATGTAGAAATGAATTATAAAGAATGATTTGTGTATGAAATATATAGTCACTGTACACCATGACAATAACTCAGTAGCTACCGTGAGATTGAGTTTTAATTGATTATCCTATTTTGTAATTTTAATATCAAGTTTATCCAAAATTGCGTGGCAGTTAATGCAACAATTGAATAGTAAGAGAGGAGATGTGGATTTGAACCACTATGATGTGGTTATTAGGGCTGCTGAGGCTCTACTGGGGGCGGGCTGCTGTTCCATCACAGCAAACCAAGTTCAGGATGTATACCCAGGAAAAAAAAGCTGGAAGGGAAGGGGATGCAAAACATAGTTCTTTGCTAAGCCTCACCCTTGGTAACTGTTGCTTTGCATGTCAAAAACACGATTTACAATGAAACAAGTGTCATTGATAAGTCTTTTTGAAACAATGGGTTTTCCATTTCACACAGAAGTAAACAAAAGCAGACATTTCTACAACTGTTAACCATCATGTTTTCATCTGCAATGACTGTTGCAAGCTTATTTTAGCACCTGTACCACGCTAGCATTAGCTCATTATTGGTAACTCTGTGAGTTGGTGAGTTTAGAGGCAAATTTCACTTGGTGGTCAAACCGTGGGATTCCATTGGGCCCAAAAGACCTTTCCATAAGACTTGCATTGGGAAATAGATGTTTGGAAATCAGCAGATATTTGTTTTAGCTGAATCAATTTAAAATTTCAGAAAATCGAATTTATAGGGGTTGGATTTAAAATATATTTTTTTAATATATTTTTTGAAAATAATTGTTCATCTTTTTACTCTCAACTGAAAAATCACTGGTTAAATACACTACCAAATGAATTTGAATATGCCAATTCAGGATCTTTTTCATGAAGAACATTTGAGATATTTGCAAACCTAATAAAAGATTATCCTTTTCTTACCCGTTTCATGATTTTTATCAGCAGCACTAAAAATAGGTAAATGATCGCAGGTATCAGTATAAAGTACACAGTTGTTGGAGTCTAAATCAAAGAAATTATTACACATATTGTCAATTGTTGCAGTTCCTAGTTGCCATATGATTTAAGGGATGAAAATAATAATAATAATACATTGTTTAAGAATTCTGCACCTTGTGGATAATTTTCTTCCTTAAATAGATCGATATTAAAATCACCTTTTGAGAAACTTTACCCTCTTTTGATAAGTTTGAGAAAATCAACAACCGTTCAGTGGAAATGGAAAATGAATGTTCCGGGCATGAACGATAATGGATCAAATTAACACAATTATTGGATAAACTCCCGACATTGAGATAAAAAACAGAAAATGTTTTGGGTGAAGCAGGATGTGCTTAACTTTGCCCAACTGTTCAATATATTTCCCTTCATAATGTTTATCCAAGTCTGGTCTCTGCAAAAAGGTAAATACATTTGAATCAGGATCCGTTATTGTTGAATTTTTATTATTATTATTATTGTTGATTTCGAGAGGACAAAAGAGAAGAGGTTTTGTCTTTAACATACAGTGATTTACCGTCATTTTTAGCAGGTCCAATTAACACACCCCGTTACATTTGGAAAATTCATAGGTGTACATCTTGGGTGATAACCATCTTTGCAGATGCTACATTAATGTTCTTCATGTTTTATCCTCTATTGCATGCACTGCTAAATACAGAATGTGCACCGTGTCAGATACCACAACAATAAATCTCTTTTTAGAATTCCCTCTTATCCTTGAACCTAAGCAGCTTCATCATAATTGACCATGGCCTTTTGGCTACTCTTTCATTAAGTCGGAAAACTAAGAAGAAAAACATCTCTGCTCCCATTTGCTGAGATAAAACTGCCTGTTAACATGCAAACATTTGACAATTAAAACTAAACCAAAAGTTCAACTGAAGCTGATGAATTTCATTAGCTTTGCTGGTATTTGGTCATGAATTGAAGTCAAGTTATTACAATTCATGCTCAGGTGACCTTGAACATTGGTTCAATGCAATCAATCGATCCAACAGCTGAGAGATTTCACTGAAGAACATATATAAAACTCAACATTATAGAAGACAACATGCTTTGACAATGAGGACAGACCAATGCGTTTGGCAAAGATAATTGCCGTTAGCTTAGCCAGGCATGCGCATATTTGAAGCTGACGATAACGCAAACAAATGCAAAGTCTAATCTGTTTCTTATACGTTTGCTCTTGTGTTATTGTGGCACTGGGAATACAACAACAGCCTCATGCACGTCACGCTAAGCCTGACGGACCTACAGTTCTGGCTCAGCTATGATTGCACTGTTGAACCTGGAAGAAATACATCAGCCTCCTGCGAGGATCTTTTAGCGAAACTATTAAGTTACACTGATGATGCACTGTGCATGCCTGTTGTCTTTTAGACTGCTGATGATATGGATTCACCATGCCTCTGTCTGCCTCTCTCTCTCTCTCTCCCTGTCAAACACACATACACACACACACACCTCTGTTTTCTCCCTGCTTTTGTTCACATCCCTTTGCATGTGTCCCTCTGGCTCAGCTCGCCAGTGTGGATTATAGCTCTCTCACGGCTATCATGATCTTACACAAACAACATTTGTCAGCTCATTTATCACTGTTCCCCCCCGGTTGTCCACTCTTGTCTATTCATCTGCTCTCTAGTTCTGCATCCCTGCCTCCAGGGTGAAAATGCGCGTTACCTCCACAACTGAAAATAACCCCCAAAAGTTCCCTTTGATATTTGTGCAAATCCCCAAATTATCAACTGAGATAATTGATGCTTGACTTTCTTAGTAACGAGACGGGACGAGAGATCCTTGTAGAGAAGATGTGATGTGTTTTCATTATACTAATTGCAATGTCACCTTTGCAGATGATTATCCACTCGTTATCAAATGTGATGGGAAATGCTTTGGCTCATTGGGTCAACAAGGTGTGAGTCATAAACACTTTGATTAACATCCATGGTCAAAGTAGATGGAAACATGTGTTTGTATTCTAAACCAACAAATCCAGCTGCATGTGAACCTTCATAGTTAACAAATAACCCCAAACTCCTTGAACTAGTACAAGGTGTTGTATTTGCTGATGGGCTCATGCTCTTTTTTGATTCTTGTTTGATGAAGCGCAGAGATGTTGAGATGTAGAAATTATATCAGCATTCAAAGTCCCATAATTCAAAAGGATGAAACAGCATTGTGGCGTGTACAATACATCTAGTTCAGTGCGGTTTAAATTATTTCCATTTGGAGAGTTTGACATTATTACCGTAGAGCCACATTGTTCAAGTTTCCGTCAGGCAATCAAAGAAACATCAAATTAGTTTGACTTTTAACAGCTGTTAAACACGGTTTCCAGTTCGCTCAGTAGGGGCTTCTGAAAGGGCCAGAAACATCCAGAGTGGACTGTTCGGTATCTCTTTCTTTTCCACATGGTCCACAAAGTACAATCCCAAAACATTGTTTTTTTTACGTTGAAGAGGCAGCTTCCGATGGTACCTGTAACCACCCGATTCAAGCTGTGTGATTGTGTGATCATCCTACTTCGTTCGAATTATTGTGATAACGTGAGCAGGAGATTTGCAGTGGAGATTGATTTGCTGTGTGTGTGTTACTGAAAAGATAACGCAACCTTAATTTCAATTCATGCTGTCTTTTCGCAAAACAATCTCTATCAACGTCAGAAACTGGATGATAAAACACAACCGACCCAACTTGACCAATTTTAGTCCCAACAAGTCTAACTAACTAACTGGACTGTTCGTAAATATGCTGTTGGAATATACCAATACAGTTATTCAGAGCACCACCTTCTCTGGGCTACTCTTCTCAGGATGGAGCAGTGAATGTGTAATGAACTGCTGAAATCACAAACTGTATTTTCATTAAGAAGAACTTCAAGCACCATGTCAAGTAGGCCTAATCAAAACTTGAACATAATTTGTAAAAAAAAAAATGGGTCAGGTTAACTCTGAAATTAAACATTTTCAGAGGGGTTCAAAACCCCCCTGAAAATGCATTCCTCCTTTGACAGCAACATTTCACAACAGCTAAGCATGCATCCAATATCTGTCCAGAAGAAATCAGACACATCTATGAAAAGACAAGATGCGTGATGACAGGAATAGATGATCGGGTTCTGTGCTGGTGAGTATGAGCCTCGTGTAACTGACATGCTGTGCATCTTGCCCACAGTGACAAACTGCCTCAATAAAAAGCAAGTGAAGAGGATTCTCATTGCAGAACCAATCTCCTGAAGGGGGGAATAATAGATCTTTCACATATCATCTCAATGGAAAAGTGTGTCGACAGAGGTACATTTGTCCTTCCCAAATGAAGTGATCGAACAGATATTACAGTTCACTTTTGAGAATGTGTGTCCGGCACTGATGAGACAGCCACAAAAATGACTGAAACCACTTGATACTGCGATAAAAGAGATGAAACTTTATTGATCCCTGTGGGGAAATTGGATCATTGCAGCAGCAAAAAGGGGATAAGGTGCAGCATGGGAATAAGATAAGTGGACTACGAGCACACAAAGAGAACAGAGATGGGTATGGATTGACGTGAATGCTTCAAAAGTTTTAAATTAAAGATTTAGATTATAAATATTTATATCGGGTGATGGAATTGTATTGCTTTATTACGTATATCTATAGAATGAAATGCAATTCAATAGACCATCAGCCATTCCTACCTTTGTTAAGGCAAGGCAAGGCAAGTTTATTTGTATAGCACATTTCAACAACAAGGCGATTCAAAGTGCTTCACATAAAACCATTAAGAGCATCAAAACATAATGCAGAGAAAACAGGATTTAAAACAGTTAAGAAAACATTAAAACAGTCAAAAAGCTAAATAAAAAATAAAAATTGAATAAAAGTTGCAGTACAGTTTAAGAAATAAAATGCAGAAGTGAGATGCAGCAATTGAATCTGGATCAATTAAATGCAACAGCAAACAGAAAAGTCTTCAATCTGGATTTAAAGGAGCTGAGGGTCTCAGCAGACCTGCAGCTTTAAGGAACCTTGTTCCAGATATGTGGAGCAGAAAAGCTGAACACTGCTTCTCCATGTTTAGTTCTGACTCTTGGAACAGAAAGTAGACCCGTCCCAGACGACCTGAGGGGTCGGGATGGTTCATAAGGTAGCAGCAGATCACAAACATACTTAGGCCCTAAACCATTCAGTGCTTTATAAACCAGCAGCAGGATTTTAAAGTCAATTCTTTGTTTGACAGGAAGCCAGTGCAAAGACCTCAGAACTGGTGTGATGTGATCCACTTTCCTGGTCTTAGTGAGGACTCGAGCTGCAGCGTTCTGAATCAGCTGCAGCTTTCTGATTGACTTTTTACAGAGGCCTGTGAACACACCGTTACAGTAGTCCAGTCTACTGAAGATAAATGCATGGACAAGTTTCTCCAAATCCTGTTGAGACATAAGTCCTCTAACCCTTGATATATTCTTCAGGTGGTAGTAGGCTGATTTCGTAATTGTCTTGATATGGCTGTTCAGGTTGAGGTCTGAATCCATAACTACACCTAGATTTCTGGCTTGGTTTGAGGTTTTTAACGTCAGTGATTGAAGCTGAGCGCTGACTTTCAATCGTTCGTCCTTGGGACCAAAAACAATTACTTCTGTTTTATCTTTGTTTAATTGAAGAAAAATCTGGCACATCCAGTTATTGATGTCTTCAATGCATTTAGCCAGCCCTTGTATGGGACTATAGTCCCCTGGTGATATAGTTATGTAGATTTGTGTCATCTGCATAATTATGATAGCACACTTTTTTGTTTTTCATAATCTGAGCCAGTGGACGCATGTAGATGTTGAACAGAAGAGGCCCCAGTATTGAGCCTTGGGGAACACCACATGTCATCCTAGTCAGCTCTGATGTGTAATTAGCTACCGACACAAAGTATTGTCGGTCCTTCAAGTAGGATTCAAACCAGTTAAGTGCTGCGCCAGAGAGTCCTACCCAGACTTTCAGTCTGTCTAGTAGTATGTCATGATCGACCGTGTCGAATGCAGCACTGAGATCCAGAAATACTAAGACTGAAGTTCTGCCACTGTCTGTGTTTAAGTAGATGTCGTTGAAAACCTTAACAAGAGCAGTTTCAGTACTGTGGTGCTGACGAAAGCCGGACTGGAAGACATCGAAACAGTTATTTTCGGCCAAGAAGTTGTTCAGCTGTTGAAAAACCACTTTTTCCATTATTTTACTTAAGAATGGGAGGTTTGATATTGGCCTATTGTTTTTCAATATTTCGGGGTCTAAACTAGCCTTCTTTAGGAGTGGTTTAATCACTGCAGTTTTTAGGGCTTGAGGGAAGACACCTGAAAGAAGGGATGTGTTTACAATTTGTAAAAGATCAGTGGTCATGCAGTGTGAAATATTTTTGAAAAAGTGTGTTGGTAGAATATCCAAGCAGCAGTTAAGTGCGTATTGTTCTGTTTTTAATTGTTAAACCCTGTTTATTCAAATTTGTTGTTTGGGTGTGTTACTATATTGTAAGTACATCATATTGAGGCATACATAAGAAATATTTAACATCCAAAAAAGGAATAATTAGAAAATAAAATTATTTCAAAAGAATAGTGAAAACATGTGAATAGGTGAAAGGTATAATCATGATAATAAGCCGGAGGTCCACTTGCAGTGTTTCACAACAAGGCAGCCCCATCTTCATCCAGAGGGCTTAACAATCTGTACAATATATTACTCCCTCTAGTTCAGGGGTCCAGTCGAAAATCTTTCAAAGGGAAAACAAAATGTGCGTCACATCCTATTATGTCGCTGTCAAGTGTCTTCCCCTGCAGGTGGCTCATTGTGATTTGCATAGCCCCGCCCTCGGTACACTATCAACGGATAAAAAAAATTAAAATAAAAGTCACGGAGAAAAGTATTCTTTAAGAGTTTAATTCTGCGTGGACGTATTCATTTGCTTTCACTGCCAACGATGCTGGCTGACCTGTCTGCTTGATATGTGGCGAGAAATTAGCAAAATACCAAAACATGTAATGTTGAAAGACTCTTCCAGAACAAACACAGAGCATCTGCTGAAAAGTATCAAGCTGCAGAAGAACGAAGAAGAGAGATTTCTCAACTGCTGCAGCAAACTGAGCAAAGTAAAATACTTTCAGGAAGTGATCACGTCTCCAAACTCCACTACTGCTGCTGGTTCTGTGGCAGCTCATGAGAGACTGAGGCGTCCGCTAGTGAAGACGGATCCGTCCTCCTCCGTTTGCGGTGATCTAAAGTCTGGCGTAGTGAGGACGCTCAGTGTAAACGTAGACAAAGATATGCGTTTTAAAATCACTTGGGGATTGAACCTACTACCTTGTAGTTCAAGGACAAACACTCTACCACATGAGCCACAAATATAGACAGGACTCAAGGCTTGCACAGTTGAGATCTTAATGGACCTTAATGTAGCCAACACGTGACTATTGTTCTCCTCTTCATAAGAGTTTGATAGTTATAAACGGGTAAAATAGCAATACAATGTCAATGATTGTCTTTATTCTTGTTCTATAATTTCATAAATACAACAAACTATAGCTTTTTGTATATATAAAATATGACTATATACAACTTTATAAGCTGTGATATCAAATAGCTTTTGTGGCACCAGACACATTTTTTTGTGGAAAAAAGGGCAAAATGGCTCTTTGGATCGGAAAGGTTGCTGACCCCTGCTCTAGTCTAAGACCCTTGATTAAGATGAGAAAAACATTTTTGAACTTAACCCTCTGGGGGTCTGTGGTCATTTTCTCGATTTTACATCATTTTTAAAGTCACTTGCATATCAAAAATTACAGAAAAATCTCAGCTATCTATATAATGAGGCACCATTGTCCCAAGGCACAAGTGTAAAGAGAGAATATGACTCTAAAGCTGAAAAATGGAATCTTGATTTTGGAAATTCTTCATATTTCTTGTGAAAACATAACTTTACTCAGGTGGTATAGTTTTGGTGATGGAAATTGGTTTACTAAAGGTCTTAGGTTCACAAAAGCAGTGGAATATATGACTGAAATGGTAGACAAATAAATATCTAAAACCAAATGTATAATTATATGGTGGGGATGATGAGCTGTGGCTGGCTTTGTGGCCTGCTAGGTGATCTGTTGGCAGGCAGAGGGACAGGGAGACTGCTGCAGCGATGCTGCATGTTGTCCTCTGGACCCTCACAGCTCTGAATCCACTCTGTAAAATACATTAATACTAGTCAGTATGAGTTCACTGATAGAAAGTAATGATTAGACACCGACACGTAAGGAAGATCCAACACTGACTATGCTCAAGACACAGCATGAGCTAGCTACGTGCTAACATTGCTAAAGCTAACAGATCCAACTATGCTCAAGCCATGAGCTAAAAATGCACAACGTTAGTTACAGCCTTACCAACACGTAACTGAGATCCAACACTACTAGGCGTACTAAGTTCACTGTAAGAAAGTTAATAGTGATAGGGACAACAGTTGATTACCCACCGTTCATAGCTGTAATCAGCTATCTCTGTTAGTGCGCTACCGCTAGCTGTGTGTTAGCATCAGCTACCGTGACAAACAGTACTGTAGTAACGATTAATGGAGGTCCAACACTACTAGGCTTACTAAGTTCACTGCGAGAAAGTTAACGGTGATAGGGACAACAGTTGACTACCCACCGTTGAGTCTTATAGAGACGCTGTAGTCATCTATCTCCGTTAGCTCTCGTTAGCTAGCTCCGTGTTAGCAGCAGCTAACGTGACATAAACACTACTGTAGTAACGATTAACGGAGATCCAACACTACTAGGCTTACTAAGTTCACTGCGAGAAAGTTAACGGTGATAGGGACAACAGTTGACTACCCACCGTTGAGTCTTATAGAGACGCTGTAGTCATCTATCTCCGTTAGCTCTCGTTAGCTAGCTCCGTGTTAGCAGCAGCTAACGTGACATAAACACTACTGTAGTAACGATTAACGGAGATCCAACACTACTAGGCTTACTAAGTTCACTGCGAGAAAGTTAACGGACTACCCACCGGTGAGTCTTATAGAGACGCTGTAGTCATCTATCTCCGTTAGCTCTCGTTATCTCGCTACCGCTAGCTCCGTGTTAGCAGCAGCTTTATCTGGTTACAGGTCCCGTTACTAATGTGAATATGCTATTGCAAAATTCAGTAAATACACTTACCCATCTTCGAATGGATCCTTTTGCTTGGCGTTGTCCTGTTCGTATCCTTTCAGGCTGTGAAGCTGTGTCGTCCTCTCAAAAAATAGCTTAGCCTAAAATCCCCTGTGCTCTCAGACTCAGTGAAGCTTTTTGCATGCATCATATGACACATCCATGTTTAGATGCTCAGATCTCGCGGTGTGAATCTCGTACGATCTCGCGAGAAAAGGACGCGGAAGTGGAAGTAGAATTTAAACCATATCTCTGTGCCGTATTATCACGAAGAAATTAATTTAATCAAAACGTGAATATCATAGCCCCGCTTCGAAACGGGCCCCGCCCCCAAAGTGTTAATGGGGTAAAAAAAAGTACTCAGAAAGAGCCATATATATTTATATGAATAAGGCTAAGTGTTTTCAGCAATGCTAGCCGCTCTGTGAGGTTATACTAAGGCACAGCAGTGCTTTGAACTAAATGCTAACATCAGCATTCTAACGTAGTCACGCTGACAACACTAACATGCTGAAGTTGAGCAGGTAAAATGTTTACTATTTGCTCATTAGTACTAAACAGCTGGAGCTGACTCTAGTTTTGCAGGTGTTTTGTCTTAAAATAAAGTATGTATTGGGTTATTTTTAGTCATTTTTAGAATGTACAGACGCCACCCAGGATTACAACGTCACTCTGCAAGAATATACATCAACAGTGACATCATAAATCAGTGAATATGTTGATGATTTGGTGATCACAAAGACAATAAAATCGTTCTCCAAACAGAAAGCCTGTTGAGGGGATGACCGCCAGAGCAAGACTGAAGGCATCAAGGAGGCAAAGAGGAGGCGTCAAGAAAGACTGATGGGACCTCAACACCATCAACACTAAAGATATATGGCAGGAGATCCATAATTTCACAGGCTATAAAAGCAGGAGCTCCCCCATCATGTGGGAGGCCAAGCTGCCAGATGAGCTGAACAACTCTTAGAAATAACAACACCTACATCAGAATATTTGTTGATTGCAGCTCAGCCTTCAACACAATCTCCCCCATGGACTGTGACACAATTTGTCTTATTTTCCTCTTTACATGGATTTGAAATGAGGCAGTCAATATGAGGTTGATTATGTGTAGACGTTCAGCTTTAATTCAATGGATATAACAAAATTACGCATTAACTGTTTAGGAATTACAACCATTTGTACACAAAGATCAACAGTTTGGTACATTCCTAAAAAGAGAAAATGTGCTGACAAGCTCATCAGCACCAAAAGGCCCGGAAGGCCATGGAGACATGTAAAGTAGACATCGCAGAATTCAAAGTTGTGTCTTTGTTAAAGTCTTCAGTCAAGAGAGGACTTCATGAATGTGAATACAGATGTTTACAACTAGGTGCAAACCACTGGGAACCCTGGAGAACAGGAAGGCCAGATTAGACTTTGTCAGAAAACATCTGAATGATCCGGATCAGTTTGAGATGAAGGTTCTTTGGAAGATGAAACCAAGATGAACTTGTTCCAGAATGATGGGAAGAGAAAAGTGTAGAGAAGGAAAGGAACGGCTCCTGATCCGAAGCAAACCACATCCTCTGGTGAACATGGCGGAGGCAGTGCTCTGCATGGTCTGGTATGGATCAATGGAACTGGTGAACATGGGAGGCAGTGCTCTGCATGGTCTGTATGGATCAATGGAACTGGTCACTGGTGTTCATTGATGATGTCACAGCTGATAGAAGTAGCAGGATGAGTTTTGAGGTGTTTAGGGCTTTACTGTCTGCTTAGATTCAACCAAATGCTGCAAAAATGGTTGGAAGGCGCTCCTCACTACAGATGGGTAATGGCCCAAAACATACTACAAAAACAGCCCAAGAGCTTCTCAAGGCAAAGAAAAAAAAACACAATAAATTAACAAAATATTTGTTGCTGGTTTAACACACCTTTGTTTCTATGAAGTAAAACATGTATCAACACATGTATTAAGCTGTTTTTAGAGAAACAGTGATTCCCTACCCTTCCTTCTCAGAGTCTGTACCTTCTTACTATTTCAGTCAGCGGAGCGTGGGTGGTAGGAGTCAATGCCTGCACGCCCTGCTGCGCTGGTATTTCCAGATTTCAGATTTTGCAGCAATCTGTAGAATGTCAGAGGATTAATATAGGTGGTAGATACATGCCATGTGATGCATCCTAATCACTGGCCAAGCCTACTGGCAAGAGTACTTAAGTTTCGGAAGCTCCCTACCACATTAAGGAGTCACAGATGGAATAATTTAATTTGCGATTTCTGCTTCAAGTTTGGAACCTTGTTCATTACAGAGTGGGGGATGTGTTATGTGAGGCCAATTCATTTTCACACTGTTAAATTAATATGGAGTTTAAAGGAATACCAAGGTGAAGAAGTTTTTCATATAAAAGCAAGATGGCCAGTACCCTAATAAAATGTATTTTTTCTTAAGTTGTTTTGCCACATTTCCACTGATTATGTCAGTTCGCAGTTCCCCATTAACACTCTGGGGTCTGGGGGTCAATTTCTTGATTTCTCGATTTTACATACTTTTTAAATTCCCCTTTTTAAAGTCACTAGCATATGATACATACTCATGTGTTGTATATCAAAAATTACAAAACAATCTCAGCCATCTATATAATGAGGCACCATTGTCCCAAAGGCACAAGTGTAAAGAGAAAATATGACTAAAGCTGAAAAATGGAATCTTGATTTTGTAAATGTTTCATATTTGTTGTGAAAACATAACTTTACTCAGGTGGGGTAGCGGTTTTGGTGATGGAAATTGGTTTACCAAAGGTCTTAGGTTCACAAAAGCAGTGGAATATATGAATAAAATGGTAGACACATGTAATGTAATGTCTAAAACCAAATTTATTATTATATGGTGGGGATGATGAGCTGTGGCTGGCTTTGTGGCCTGTTGGCAGGCAGACGGACAGGGAGGCTGCTGCAGCGATGCTGCATGTTGTCCTCTGGACCCTCACAGCTCTGAATCCACTCTGTAAAATACATTAATACAGTAAGTATGAGTTCACTGAAAGAAAGTTAACGGTGATAGGGACAACAGTTGATTACCACCGTTCATAGCTGTAGTCAGCTATCTCCGTTAGCTCTCGTTAGCTCGCGCCGTGTTAGCAGCACCTAACGTGACATAAACACTACAGTAGTAACGATTAACGGAGATCCAGCGCTACTAGGCTTACTAAGTTCACTGTAAGAAAGTTAACGGTGATAGAGACAACAGTTGATTATGCAGCGTTCAGTCATAGACACGGAAGATAACAGCCAACACGGCACTGTGTAGTGACGTGCTAAAGCTAAGCTATCGTCAACACACACGTTATTTACGGTCTTACGAACACATAATGGAGGTCCAACACTACTGGTCGTACTATGTTCACTGTAATAGGGACAACAATTGATTACTCACCGTTCAGTCTCACAGAAACGCTGTAGCCAGCTATCTGGCCTGTTAGCTCCCGCTAGCTCCTTGTTAGTGAATCCTTCAGCTCTGAAGCTGCACCGTCAGTCCCCTCCAATATAGCTTTGCTCAGGACTCTTTGCTTGGCATCTTCTGACTCACAGTAAAGCTTTGCACGCCTCATACATGTCCATGTTTAGATGCTCAGACGCGGAAGTGGAAACCATATCCGCCAGATTTGAAACCATATCTCTGTGACGTATTATTGTGATGATATAATGTTATTAAAAAATTGAAACACCTGGTTTAACGCTTCGAAGCGGGCCCCGCCCCCAAAGGGTTAAACCACTGAACAGATCCTGTCTCCCTGATTTTGTCTGTGTTTGGGCCCAATCCTGTATTTCCTGAGGCATGACAGATAACCTTCTTGCTGTACAGCTGTAAAGTAGTAGGCTTGGCTTAAATGGATGTGACCATCTTGCAAATCACAGAGACACAGAGACATTGAAATCCACAGAATGCTGCCCTGCACAACGATTTTCCCAACACAGAATGAAAAGATACATGGCCAGAAAAGGCAGAGAAAAAAACACAACATAAAAAACTTCTGTCTGTCCTGAACCAGGATTTCAAGCTCAATCATTGTTGCTGCTTAGCCATGCGCCTCTATTTAAAAACTGCTGCCCGTCTTTGCTGCTTTTGAGGATGGCTGGGAGTGAAGCCATTGTGAAACACACGAGCCGCTTTGCACAGCGTTGCGTCATTTGATTCACATACAGTAGCACACATCAGATACGCCATGCAGACAAAAGAAGTCAAGGGATTGGGGTCTGTGAGGAGCGAATATAAGGGTGTCATTTCCAATGGGGTTTTGGATGGGGGAATGACTGCCTCCACATGGCTCTCAAAATGGCAACGGCAAAATGGCAACCGGTGGCGAGCAGCTATGTGTGCTAGCAGCACAAACCGTCCAAAACACAACACTGCTAAGAGACCTTATGGTGGTTACCTGGGAAGAAACCATAGGGTGGACGCTACGCTGCCTGTCGCGATGGTGTTGCTGGGGCATGCTCACATGCACTAAAAGGCATGCACAGCAACAAAGCACGGAGAAGCACAGAGTCACTCCACTATATCTTTACAAAAGAAATAGTTGATTGCTGCTTCATGAATGCTCCGAATATTGTAAAGAGAACCTTTAACTACCACACTATCACATGGGCATTACAGGTTTTTAAGCACGGTGGAACCAGTTTTGGCTCTAGACCTTTTTTTCCTTTTTTTCCCCTGTGTTTGAGTCGTCGGAGGAACCCCAAATTAATTCCAATACTTGTTTATTGTATGTATTTGTTCAGCAAAGTCTTTTACTTTTTTTTTTGGAAAAATGTATATCTGCAAAAAATCCCTTTTAAAATATGTTTTGATCATAACTATTGAATTGAATTAAATTTTTATTTCTCTCAAACAAGCACAAAACAGACAGCACACCAAGTAATACAAAATAAAAGAAATGTTGTGCAAGTTCAAGAAGGGGCTGAAAAAAGCGAGGCTTATCAAGTTCAGCCCCCCTTAACTTATCATATAATAACACACAAAAAATTAGAAAGAGAAAAAAAAAAAAAAGAAGTAATAATAATAATAAATCTTAACATTTAAAACATTTAATCTTTAATATGAAATAAAATAAAATAGAGCCCTACTTAAAAAACATACAATGCCAAGAATAAAAATTAAAAATTACCAGTCCAGTTCCCGATATCCGACCAAGAGAGACTGCCTGAACTTATGTTTGAATTGTCCCAAGTTAATGCACATTTGTTTGTCCTCGTCTAATTTGTTCCACAGTTTCACACCATAAACAGAGATGCACATACTTTTCAGATTTGTGTGGATGGTTGGCTGTTTAAAGTTAAAATTCCCTCTTAAATTGTATGTTCCCTCTCTTAACATGAACATCAATTGAATGTTGACTGGTAACACGTTGTTAAAGGCTTTAAACATAATTTGACCAATTTTAAAATCAACGAGGTCCTTAAACTTTAAAATACCAGATTTTAAAAACAGGGAATTAGTATGGTCAAGGTAGCCAGCATGATGAATCATCCTTATGACCCTTTTTTGTAATGTGCAAATCTTTTGTATAGTGCTTTTGTATGCATTTCCCCATACCTCAGCACAGTAGGACAGATACGGATCAATAAGTGCATAATAAAGAATTTTGAGTGATTTCTGATCTAAAAAGTGTTTGGTTTTTCCCCAGTATTCCAATGCTTCTGGATACTTTGGAGCACAAATATTTAATATGAGGTTTCCAGCAGAGCTTATGATCAATTAACACCCCCAGAAACTTAATTTCGTGAACTCTTTCAATTGTTATGTTTTCAATTTCCAAACTCACATCTTGCTTAATTTGACGATTTCCAAATATCATAAACTTTGTTTTGTTCAGGTTTAACGATAATTTGTTTACATCAAACCAACATTTAATTTTTTTCAATTCACTTTTGACCATTAATAATAGCTGCTGCAAATCTTCCCCCGAACATAAAATATTTGTGTCATCTGCAAAAACCACCAATTTTAAAATATTTGACACTTTCCAAATATCATTAATATATAAAATAAACAGTTTGGGTCCCAACACTGACCCCTGTGGAACACCGCAGGTCGTATTTAGGCACATTGATTTATGGTTACCCAGTTGGACAAATTGCTTCCTATTACGAATATAGCTTTGTAACCAGGTGAGTGCTACCCCTCGGACACCATACCACTCCATTTTTTTTAGCAATATCCCATGGTCAATTGTATCAAAAGCCTTCTTTAGGTCAATAAAAACACCAATTGCATATTTCCTTTTATCAATGCATCCTGAGATTTCTTCTACTAGCTCCATAAGGGCCATGGATGTTGATCTAGATGATCTAAAACCGTACTGACTATCATTTAATGAATTATGTTTGTCAATAAAATCATCCAGTCTTTTCACAAATAGTTTCTCCAGTATCTTTGAGAACTGTGGTAGTAGGGAAACAGGTCTATAATTTGTGAATTGATGTTTATTGCCGGCTTTGTATATTGGAATGACTTTAGCCAGTTTCATTTTATCTGGGAAGGTGCCGGTTTTGAATGACAAGTTGCACATATGAGTTAGTGGATCAGCAATTCCTTCAATTATTTTCTTTATCAATGACATATCAATGTCATTCCAATCAGTGGAAGTTTTGTTGGTACTATTATTTACTATATCAATAATTTCCATCCTATCAACCGTTCCCAAAGACATTGAATCGGCAGTTCTCTCGTCCCATTCCATTACTTCTGGTGTCTTTCCAGTATCCTTTATTTCTTTGGCAAGATTGGGCCCAACGTCAACAAAGAAGTTATTAAAACCATCAACCACCTCCTTCATTGTAATAATTTGCCTTCCCTTATCTGTGAAGTGATCAGGATATGTTAGATTTTTTTGTTTATTTCTAATAATATTATTTAATATATTCCATATACCTTTAACATTATTTTTATTCTTATCTAGTAGTTTAGTATAATAATCCTTCTTGCACAGTCTCATAATAGTTATTAATTTATTTTTATATTTCTTATATTTAATCTCTGCCTCCTTCGTTTTCATTTTTATAAAGTGTCTATACAAGCTATTCTTTTTTTTTACATGCATTTTGAAGCCCCTTGGTCATCCAGGGGTTTCCTGCAAAACGATTGTTGGTCTTATACGGCTTACGAGGGCAGTGCTTAGCATATAGATCATTGAATGTATCTAAAATTATATCATAAACCTTATCTGCCTCTGTTTCATTGTACACACTGGTCCAATTCCAACTCATTAGCTCATTTTTTAGAGCAGCTATAGATTCTTCAGTTCTTATTCTTTTATATTTAATTTCCTTTAACTCACTCTTTTTTCTATAATTACATTCATAAATTAGAAAGACAGGCAGGTGATCACTAATATCGTTCATTAATATTCCACTTATCACTTTACTCTCCATATTATTTGTAAAAATATTATCAATTAGGGAGGCACAATGTGATGTTATTCTGGTTGGTTTGGTTATTGTTGGGAAGAGACTCATACTATACATTATTTCAATAAATTCATTTGTTGATTTATGCTTGTTTGGATTCAATAAATCAATATTATAATCCCCACAAATATAAATATTTTTTTGTTTTGTTGAGCTAAACAATTTTTCCATATTTGTGATAAATGTATCAATATTGGATCCTGGTTTTCTGTAGAGACAGCTGATAATTACATTTTTCATTCTCCCCATTTCTATTTCAATAGTAATACTTTCCATTACATCATCAATAGTTACTGACAAGTTATCTAGAACCTTGTAAGATAGACCTTCTTCCACAAATAGTGCTACACCACCACCAGGTCCATTTGCTCTACTATTGCTATGAAACTCATATCCCTTAATAAAGAAGTCAGACCCCCTCTCTGCATTTATCCATGTTTCTGAAATGGCAATAATGTTGAAGGGTTTTTTGAACTGACTTAGGTAATCTTTTATACTTAGAACATTTGCGTAAAGACTTCTACTATTAAAATGGATAATAGATATACCAAGGTCATATTTAATAGTGGTATTGAACTGTTCCTCCGTGTAGTAGCAACAATTTGGATAGATGTTATCAAGAAGGTTCTGATCAGGATCTATGTCTTGTTCAACTTCTATCATGAGTAAAGCATAGAAGTGCAAATAGTGTAGTACATATAAGAACAATGGCTATTTGTCCATGAACTATGAACATCCAGCATGAGTATGAGCAAGATTTCCCCCAAATGACTCCTCAAGCGTTCACCAAGTTTTTCCAAACTGTATTATGGTACCCTAACAACAGCCCACATACTAATAAGACACCTTTTTGGAAAGATTAGGACCTAAATAATCACAATAAAACACAGCATTGGGGTGGTCAAAGGAATTTCAGTCAAAAAACGGTGTTGTTCGGTTCAAAAATGGAAATATTACTTAGTTTATGCCCAAAGATTGTCTGAATGGAGCATGTTGGGATTTAAAATGTCCGTCTCCTCCCGCACATGCTGTATGATGTGGTTCTAGGAACGTGAGCTGAGCAGGAAGCCTTGTGGACGAGAAAATGTGACACAGAGGAAGAAAAAAAGAAGAAAAATACTCTGCCCGTTTTGTGATTTTTCCAGGTACTAATAGGGGGTCTGTAAAGCTTATATTTTATATTTAGACTCCCACAAGCCCGTAGGGTTACAGAGATGAGTTTGTTAGTGAAATCCAACTTTGTAAGGGCTACTTATTAAGGATTTAGTAAAACCTTACGGTCCGCCGTAGTAGTTGACGGAGCTGACGTAAGTACTTAAACTTAACGGTTACTTAAATTATTTTTACAACTCAAGTCTCTTCTCACAAGGGTTGCGGTATTGTAGAAATATAAATGAAGTTAAACAACGATGTGGTTCTGGAGACAAGTAAGGAAACTTTTTTTTTTTTTTTTTTTATTGTCTGATAATAGGCACAGGGAGATTTTCGCGCAGGGTTTTTAAAGGGTTAACAACATACACAGCTGTAAGACCTGCCATGGTGACTGGGTGCTAGTGGGGGAGAGTTGGTAATAATTGCATCCATCTATCAAACCCCAGGTCAGTGTCACCATCACAAATGACAACATCCTATGGTGCAGCTGCTGACGAGGGCATTGTCAGCAATGCTATCATGCCGTGTTCTCGGACCACTGTGTTAGAAATTGGCAAAGGGAAGGCCCGAACATGAAAAGGTCATCAGCAGAGGTCTGGAGTTTGACCCAACGCTGCCACAAAGCTCGAGACTGCAAGATAGCAGCCAAAAGGTGAAAGATGAGGCAATTTATACTGGGTGGAAAAAAAACACAAAAGCAGCATCAGATATAACACATTCTAAAATAGTGTCACAAAATGAATGAAAAAGCACACATTAGAGCATACTTCATATATACATGAAATACTGTAACTGTCCTAAAGCACATAGGTTGAAATTTGGTAAATGTAACATACTGTATTATCAGAAATACAAAATATACTGTAGCCACTGGTATGTTCCTCGTGCTTCATGTTGACATCTATCAGGAAGAACCTGCCAGGGGGCCTGGAGCATGTCAATGATTCCTTGGGCAAGACATTTAACCCCAAATTGCTCCCGCAAGCTGTGCCTGTGGTGTATGAATGAGTATGAATGTCTGATGGAGTCCTGATGGGCAGGTGGCACCTTGCATGGTAGCTCCTGTCATCAGTGTATGAATGGGTGAATGATGTCCTGTAGCGTTAAATCTTCTTCCCCTGTTAGTTATGGTTTCTTTTTGTTCAAGAAAGAAAAATCCATGCAACCATGCACTGACTTCCAAGGTTTGATCAACATTACCATTAAAAACAAGTGCCCTCTCCCACTCACCAGCTTGGCTTTTGAGTCTCTTCACGGTAGACCTGAGAAATGTCTATCATCATGGTCAGGGTACTTAGATGACATCATGAATTTTTGGGTTTACATGTTTGATATTCTGAGCTCCTCTCGCAACAACATTAACCCTTCGTCCACTGAGCCCGCGGTTTCGCGTGGTGACACTTGAAACTTTTCTCTAAGTTTCTAAAATATTCACAGCACCCCGATAATACATCGCAAAAATATAATTTTACGTCTGGCGGAAAGAGACGGCTTCCTGCTTCCGGGTGCCTGCCCAGGCAGAGCCCAGCATAATTTTAACATCATCAAGCAAGCGAAAGGGCAGCAGTGTGTCATCTGACGCTGGAAAAAAAAATCCTTCTCTGTGATTTGTTGAGTCATATGTCCGTCGCCATTTCGTGAACTAAAAACCAATGTACACTCAGGAAAATCTCAAAAGGACAACCCACTTGAGCATGTACACACTACAGTTTACAATCAGAGAAAATCAACGACAAAGAGATTCAACACGGAGGAAGCAAAACGCATGATTCTGGAGAGCAGCGAGGAGGAGGACGACGCGTCGTCGTCAGAGCTCGAAGGCTTTAGTTCTTCTGAGGAAGATGGGTAAGTGTAGTTACTAAACTTTGTTACGTGTCTGTAAGGCTGCATGGTGCAAACTAGTAATGTGTACAAACTAGTAATGTGTACACTGTGTAGGAGAGCACGAGAGCCAGCCACGCGGTGCACACTGCTTCTCACGTTATACAGTCATGATCTGAGTAATGTTTACACACAGTCTGCTTTGTACAACACTCTGCTTCACGTTACTACCACTAATATTTATACATCCAATGCGGAGCCCTATGCTGAAATTACAACCACAGTCATGATCTGAATAATATTTACACATCCAATGTGGAGCATTCTGCTCAATCGTTACGTCATCTTTCTTTCAACTGACTAGTATTGATTTATTTTACAGAGAGGAGCACCAGCCGCCCCGACCAGCCTGGCCAGCAAAGAGGCAGCGTGTTGGACGGCAACTACCACGACCAGCAAAGAGGCAGCGCGTTGGACGGCAACTAAAAACACCATCTCCAGCAAACAGGGCGCGTGCTGCCCGGCGACTGCTTTCACCTCAGGCCAGATCAAGAAAGACCGCAGCACGTGCACCACCTGCACCTACGCTGTCCTGGAGGACGGATGAAGACCCGGACACTGCTCCCCCGTCATCAAGTTCCAGCCCGGACACCAGGTCCACATGTCAGTGCCACAGCAACACCCATTGAACTCTTCAAACTGTTCTTCCAACTAAGTCCACGGTGGGTCGCAGGGTTTGCGAGCTTTGCAGCATGAAGAAAGTGAGAAAAGACACGGCGTGGAAGTGCGAGGCGTGTAACGTTCCCCTCTGCCTGCAGCTGAACAGAAACTGTTTCCATGACTGGCATGCCATGGCATGAGGATATGCCATTGAAGCATATATACTTGTATATTGTAAATGGTCTAGTCTTTGTTCTGTTTTATATTTCTGAATATATATTCTGTACATATTTTCTTTTTTTTTTTATAATACATATTTTTATTAAAAAAAAAAAAAAAATTGTTGTGATGGTCATTTTTCATTTGCACACACTCCCTGAAGCTTTATCTGCACTATGAAGTCATTTCTCAGTCCCATTTTTATCATTTTGGTGAAAGCTGTGAAAGACCATATTTCTACTCAAAAAACGATAATAAAAACTTTAGTTTTAGACATTTATTTACATGTATCTAACATTTTATTCATATATTTCACTGCTTTTGTGAACCTAAAACCTTTGGTAAACCAATTGCCATCACCTAAACAGAGTCACCACCTGAGTAAAGTTAGGTTTTTTCAAGCGATATGAAGAATTTCCAAAAATCGAGATTCCATTTTTCAGCTTTAGTGTCATATTATAAAGTTTTTTTCTTTACACTTTTGCCTTACGACAATGGTGCCTCATTATATAGATAGCTGAGATTGTTCTGCAATTTATGATGTAAAACATGGGTATATATCTTATATGCAAGTGCCTTAAAAGGTGAATCTAAGAAAATTATGTCAAATCGAGAAAATCGACTGAAAATGACCTCCAGTGTGCAGTGAGTTAAGGAATATGTTCAGTATATCCAACAGGTTCTGCAGAGGCTCCTGGACAATGATCTGTTTCTTCATGGCAGGTTTGTGAGCTTCTTGGGTTTCATCATCGCAGGTGAAGACGGATCCAGAGATGATTCTGACAGTGGCAGAGTGGCTGAGACCCACCACAGGGAAACAGCTCCAGCGCTTCTTGGGATTTGGCAATTTCCTTCGTCATTGTCAGAGGTTTTCTCCCTCACCTATGTATACCTGGCTGTGTATGTTTGAGGTGGCGTTCCTCTCTTGGCTTCCAGTACCGCTGATTAGCAACACCTGACTTCAATCAAGCTCATCACCATGTAGTTTATTGACTACGGTTCTTTAGTCACTCGTCAGCAACAGAGGAGGATCCCGCTATCAGAATGGTACAAGTACAATAGATGTCATGTGTACAAAATGAACAACGTAACAGAGTTACATCACATTCAATGTGTCCGATACGACGCACAGAGGCACCCCTTATGGTCTGTGTGAGACGCACCGTGCTTTCAACCAACTCCAATGTAAACCCATCTGCGTCATCATTGGAAGGTCAACGCTCACGACGTATATAGATAGAGAAAGTCCTTATAGGACAGGAGGGAAGGGAAGTTGCATGGGTCAATTAAACACGGGCAACAAACGGAAACTGCCGCGATAGAGGTACCTAGAGTTTCATGTTTTGAAGCTTAGGGTCACTGACCAAGTGTTGGTATTTTTATAAATTGGAGAGAATATGTTGCCGAGGTGGCCCTGAGCAAGAGCCTGCTTGTAATCAACATATTCTAGGTGTAACTGAGCGAGGAACAACAAAGGTGTAATTGTTCAATTGTAGTATGTATTTTCTCTTTTGACGGATCACAAACTCCATTGTGCTTCCAATTCTGCCACAACAATGTATACTTCCAATTTATATCAGCTGCCTCAGCCAGTCACTGACCATGTTTCTTGTGATGATTTTCAGCTTTCACCACCACAATAGCAAAATGGCTTTTGGTCATCCATCTATCAAACCTGTGTAGATCACATTTCATAGCAGTAATAGCAGTGTCAAAAGCTCACTGGTCCGTGTGACAGAAGCAGGAGGAGGGTCCTTGTTACTTCTTCACTGGTCATATAAGACCAAACACCCACACTGGCATGCTGTTTTTCTCTTACTCTGCATAAAACTAAGCATGCAGCATGAACAAATTATTGACATTACTCATGTCCTGAGTGCTTAAGCCCACAGTAATTGTGTTTATAGGTGAGGGAGTGTAATACATTCGTATGAGCAATGGGTTTTTGTCTGAGCCTGATTATTACAAATGACCATGTTAAAACTAATCATAGGCACATATCATTCATAAGCACAGCTCACAAAATAACAAATATTACATTCATATGCAAACTGAATGTTCTTGTCTGTAGTCTGTATTGCTTGCAGGTTATTTAATAAGGTAGGGCATAAATATATTCATATACTGAAGCTGTAACATTCATGTTGGCACTTCAATATTTTAAAAGCTTAAACATATTCAGTATATTTAATCAGACTGGTGAATATTATTAAGTTATGTGAGCTACACAACCTCATACATCCTAGAGCAGTCTCAGGATCCTAAACTCTGCTTTTCTTCTTCTCCTCCAGTTTATTAATAGAAATAAAATATACATGATGAAAGATAAAACCGTACAATAGATTAAAAGAAATTGCAAAAGAAATGCAAATTAAAAAAAACACAACCCTTCACTTGAGGATTCATCAGTGTTCGCACAGCTCCCTCTGGAGACATTCAAAATGACTTTAAACTTTATTACATCCATCAGACACATCAGTGCAAATCAAATGAAGTTTGACCTCTGCAGTCAACCCATCCTAAGCATTTAGGAGGGCTGCTGTAAAGCGCCAGGGGACCAACTTGGGGTTCAGGGTCTTGCTCAAGGACACTTCAACATATGGAAAATATGAGACAGGGATCAAACTACTAACCTTTTGTTGAAACGATGACCCAGGCTGCGGTCGAATAGTCCTTTTTGGTTAGGAACCTTCCTAACAGTGAAATGACCCGGAAGTACCTAAGTGGCCGCCATGATAAGTGCCGGTCAAGTTCTCTAAAGACAAAGGAAAGGAGCTTCAATGCTTCCTTACTTAATTCCTTTAGCATAGGAACCACTGGACCTGCCTTTACGAAAGGAAAGGAGATAATGCTTATGTCGTCTGCATGACAACACACGGACGCAGTATTTAAGATGCGCTTCTTTGTAGTCCACCTCCTGAACATTGTAGTTTCACCGCTGCAGACCGACGTCACTAACATGCGCCTGCCGTCGCGGCATAACTACGTCGCTTAGTGAAAGTGAAGTTGGATTTGCAAAACACTGCGGTTGTTTTTTTTCCTAACTCCTCATGAATTCTCCTTCCCCTCTTTCCTTGACCCTGTGACATTTTCCACAGAGGTCAAGGAAAAGTAGTTAACGTTAGACGTTCAACTGCAGCCCCACTGTTGTATAAAGGCTTTACACATTGTTTCCCCATGTATGCAGAAAATTATTAGTGTTTTCTGTTTCCCCCCCCATCATTGAGCAATTTGGGAAGGTAGTGTCAAGCAAGGTGTTGAGGTTTGTTGCATACTGGAGAGAAGGAAGGCCATCCTCATCCATCGTATCATCATATCACAGTTTCTATGATATTCTAAAAAATCTCCATGTGTTCTCCTACAACTGTGCAGTATGTTCAGTGCACCGGTGTTGTCTGGGCAATAACACTAAGGTTCAGGAAAATATTATGGATTGGGCATTACGCCTCCTGGAAACACAGAAAGAAAAAAAGGACTCAATAACATGACCAGACAGAAAGATAAGGTGTAGATAAAACAGTCTTTACTTATCGGATCAGGTTCAGTACACAAGCTGCAGTCAGTACCGGCAAACAATTCAGGAAGGCAGAGATATCCAAACCCAGATCATGAAGACTAGGCCTCCGCTGAACCACTACACACATAGGACAAAGACAGGGAGCACAGGGTTTAAATACAGAGGGCGGTGTAGGTGATGAGCCAGGTGGGATCAATTAGGCAGACAATCAGTGGCGGGAAAACACACACAGGCAGGAAGTGAAGTGATCTGAAACGAGAGGCGAGTAACACAACATAAATTACTGACCTGACAAAAATAAAACAACTTTACTGGGGAACAGGACGCGTCATGGGCTGCGGTCAAAGTAAAATAATGACCGCCTAACGTCTATTCCTAACCACTTTTATTTTATTTATTTATTTGACGTTATCAATAGAAAACGTCGTGAAAACACTCTTCTTTACATTCCTGCACTTCTGCAGTGTCTGCACAAATACGGCTCAGTTAAAATTCATGAAAACAAATCAGAGGCGATGATGATATCTGGAATTTGGCCCACACAGTTGAATGAGGATATTTCTTTTCACTGATCAAAACAAGGATTTCGATATTTGGGAATTCATATTACACCTAGCTCCATACAGCTGTTTGATGCCAATTACAATAAGTTAATCAAACAAATAAAAAATGACATGACACATTGGGAAATCCTTCTTCTTTCATTATTTGGTAGAGCGGAGACGGTGAAACTGAATGTGTTACCTAGACTCCTTTTTGTTCCAGTCCCTACCCGTGGCAGTACCAGTTTCTATCTTTAACCCTTTGGGGGCGCGGCCCGCTTCGAAGCGGGGGAAGATGTTTACGTTTTTAATAAAATCTTATCTTCACAATAATACGTCACAGAGATATGGTTTCAAATCTGGCGGATATGGTTTCCACTTCCGCGGCTGAGCATCTAAACATGAACATGTCGTATGACGCGTGCAAAGCTTCAGTGTGAGTCAGAAGATGCTAAGCAAAGAGTCCTGAGCAAAGCTACCTTGGAGAGGATGGACTGACGGCGCAGCTTCAGAGCCTGAAGGATTCGCTAACAAGGAGCTAGCCGGAGCTAACGGGCCAGATAGCTGGCTACAGTGTTTCTGTGAGACTGAACGGTGCGTAATCAATTGTTGTCCCTATCACCGTTAACTTTCTTACAGTGAACATAGTACGACTAGTAGTGTTGGACCTCCATTATGTGTTTGTAAGACCGTAAATAACGTTTGTTTGTTGACTATAGCTTAGTAGCGTTAGCACGTCAATACATAGTGCCGTGTTGGATGTTTTCTTCCGTGTCTATGACTGAACGGTGCGTAATCAACTGTTGTCCCTATCACCGTTAACTTTCTTACAGTGAACATAGTACGACCAGTAGTGTTGGACCTCCATTAATCGTTACTACAGTACTGTTTGTCACGGTAGCTGATGCTAACACGCAGCTAGCGGTAGCGCACTAACAGAGATAGCTGATTACAGCTATGAACGGTGGGTAATCAACTGTTGTCCCTATCACCGTTAACTTTCTTACAGTGAACTTAGTACGACTAGTAGTGTTGGATCTCAGTTACGTGTTTGTAAGGCTGTAACTAACGTTGTGCATTTTTAGCTCATGGCTTGAGCATAGTTGGATCTGTTAGCTTTAGCAATGTTTGCACGTAGCTAGTTCATGCAGTGTCTGAGCATAGTCAGTGTTGGATCTTCCTTACGTGTCGGTGTCTAATCATTACTTTCTATCAGTGAACTCATACTGACTAGTATTAATGTATTTTACAGAGTGGATTCAGAGCTGTGAGGGTCCAGAGGACAACATGCAGCATCGCTGCAGCAGTCTCCTGCAGTCTACATTTATTTACATGTGTCTACCATTTTATTCATATATTCCACTGCTTTTGTGAACCTAAGACCTTTGGTAAACACATTTCCATCACCAAAACCGATATACCACCTGAGTAAAGTTATGTTTTCACAACAAATATGAAAAATTTCCAAAATCAAGATTATATTTTTCAGCTTTAGGCATATTTTCTCTTTACACTTGTGCCTTGGGACAATGGCGCCTCATTATATAGATAGCTGAGATTGTTCTGTAATTTTTGATATACAACACATGAGTATGTGTCATATGCAAGTGACTTTAAAAAGGGAAATTTTAAAATTATGTAAAACGAGAAAATGACCACAGACCCCAGAGTGTTAACATGCTAAATAAACTAATCTCAAAATTCATCTGGCAGAATAAGAGACCCAGGATAAGGCTCAAAACATTGCTTCTGCCCAAAGATAAAGGAGGCCTGGGTCTACCAAATCTTAAATTATATTATTGGGCAGCACAACCAACAGCTATAGTGGCATGGATTGGAAATGACCAGGAGACAGGATGGACCCAGATAGAACAAAGCACAGCTAAGGGTATATCTATATATCTATATCAACATTGCCCTTTAGTGACATAAAATCCTTTAATGAAAACGAATGGATAAAACACACATTGAAGATTTGGGCAATAATAAAAAAACACTTGAAGGACCAAACTCACTCAAGGGCTATGCCACTTGTAGGCAACATAATTCCTCCCTCTATGTGGGATAGTGGATTTAGAAGATGGGCTGATAAAGGTCTTAAAACCATCAATCAATTATTTGACAGAACACGACTCAAATCCTTCTCTCAGCTGCAAGAGCAATATGCACTTCCATCAAAGGACTTGTATAGGTACCTTCAAATAAGACACTATATATCACTATATTGAAGACAGGCAGTCAGAAAAAACCCTAATGTAATGGAAGACTATTTTATTAGTATAGCAGAAAAATGCTTTCCAACTAAAAAACACATTTCCCACATATATAGAAGGCTTGTAACATATAGAAGGCTTCGCCCTCAGCCTTAGATCGAGGGGGAAAAGCACAACGCTAAATTAAAAGGACATGGGCGGATCTGTTGCTAATACCTGTAAATCGCTGCCCCCGTATTGCATAACAAATGGAAACAAAAGCACACGAAAACAGTTGGTTGTGAGTCTGGGTGTTATTACCAAACACATAACATAAACAATTAACCCCTCCCCCAAAACACAACTTAATCCCCAGCTCCCAACAGTCCCGAAGTTACTTAGCATCCAGGAAGTAGCGTCCAGAGACGAAAGAAATCCCCCCCCCCAAAGTCGGCACGCACAGCTCCGCGTCGGGCGGAGACGTGACGAGAGAGAGTCGCCGCGTCCGCCTGCCCCGCGCTACCTTGCGGCAGACCTTCCAGCAGCTTGGCCCAGTGGCGTCCCTAAAGCCCCGGATGTTTTTTAATTAGCCCCGAATATTAATAAAAAAAAATAAAAAAACGTCATTCACCCAAAACAGCGGCGTCAGGCAGCAGGCGCACTTGCAGTGTTTCCCCACCGTTATAATAGCGGGGCGCCCCCCTGAAGAAACCCCCCGCCCCCCTGTAATTTTCTGTCTCTAAATAGTCGCGTTAACACTTAACACGCGCGCGCACACAGGTGAGCACACACACCAGCAGCGGACAGAGAGCGTCGAAAAATGTCGCGTGAAAAGCAGACCGCTATATCTGCGTTTTAAACGCTCCCAGGGTGAAGATGGCAACAGCAGCTCTCATGTGAGGAACAACGGAGCAGCTCCTCACACCGGAGCAGCTCCTCACACCGGAGCAGCTCCTCACACCGGAGCAGCTCTCCTGCTCCAAGTGAAACGAGCCAAAGTGCTCGTGTCTTCTACCAACAATGAGCTGCTGGCGTCACATATTACAAAAGTACAAAGTACACGGACATAAAACTAAGTCATTCATAAATACATGGAGAAATGCTGTACTTTCGGGTAAATGGTTACGCCGTTAACAGGTTCGCTTATTTTTTGGCGTTTTGCCAGAAGTCTCAAAACAGAAAACAGATCTCAACGTTGAACATGAATTGTATCAAATCTACAACCCTGTTTTATAAAGATGTGTAGAGGAAAGCAGCTCACTGCTCCACTAATACTGATACAACCTGATGCTCACATATCTGCACTCATTCTGTTTTGTTTGGCAAAAATAAATAAAAAATAGCTTATTGTTTTCCACAATGAGCTATTTAGTAGTAACTAAATATTAGTATTTTTTTTGCACAGATATAACTTTATTTTCATTGTTCTAAGTGATTGCAATTAAAACATTACAAAAATTGTCTGATGGAGCAATCTGATTTACTTGAAACTTTAAGTTACAGATGGAGTCACAAAATGAAGTTATTTACAGAAAACATTTGAGAACCACTACTTTAAGTGTTTGTGTTGGTTGAGCACTATTAGCATTATTAGCATCTTATGTTTAAATATTATGTTAAAGAGTATGTTATGTTAAATAATGTTAAAGAATATGTAAATAATAAATACATATGAGTATGTAAAGAGCATTAAATGTACAAAGTAAAACAATGTAAACACTGTACATGACAAGATGCATGGTTCATTAAACATCTCAATGTTTACTGTTGCTGAATGGTTGCTGTTGGTATGTTCAACATGATGAATGGGGCATTTTTGTGCCTGGGCTATTGAGGGAAGTTTGTGAAAATTGCTAGCCTATTTGGTATTAACTGGTAACCATGAAATGCCTCAATTCAATTCAGTCCAGAAGAGCAGGTACCTGTAGGGTATGTGGAGAATGTTTCAATGTCTAAACATTTCGCTGCTTCACTCATCTGCTTCACTCTTCTGGGCTAAGCCCCAGATGTGTCAAAATCCTAGAGACGCCCCTGGTTACGGCACTTAAGTATAAAAGAAAATAAACAACCAGGTTTCTTCTTTTAGTAGTGCTGTACCAGAGGCAGACCTATGCGATCTTTACATTCTTCCCCCCCCCCCCCCAGCGGCTTATCGGGGCCATAATAAGGTTTCATGTCAACCACATTTACACTGTCCACCTTCATCTTACCAGTCAACCATTGAACACGGTAGTTTACAGGACCTAACTTATTCTCTACCCTGACAGGCCCTAACCATCTGGGTGCAAATTTGGCAGAGAATTTGTCTGAGGCTTTAGACAGTGGGTGTGACCTAATCCAGACCAGATCGCCCACCCCAAAGTGTACATCTCTGCGGCGCGCATTATAGTACCTGGCTTGTCTGGCTTTGGCCACACCAACATGTCTTTCGACCTCCTTCAACATTTGTGTGTGTGTGTGTGTGTGTGTGTGTAGCATGTTGTATGTGGATGTGTTGGGTGCAGGGGTCTGGTGCAAAAGACGCTCCAGCGGGCCCTTGACGTTGCGGCCCAGAGCCAACACTGCAGGGGTCACGCCAGTAGTCTCATGTACCACCGTGTTGATAGCCAACTGGAACTCCGGCAACCACCGCTCCCAGTCTTGATGGTGGTCCCCTACAAAGGAGGCGATCATGGTCTTCAGCGTCCTGTTGACCCTCTGTCAGATTCGTCTGGGGATGGTAAGCCGTAGTGAGCTTTTGCGTCACGCCCCAGGTCTCACGCAGGCTGGACATTAGATGGCTTGTGAATTGGGGTCCCCGATCCAAGACCAGGTACGCTGGTACCCCCCAGCGGGTGAAGATGTCATTTTTCAAGATCTGACAGACCTTTGGCGTTTTGGCATCTTTCAGAGCAAAAAGCTCTACCCACTTAGTGTAATAGTCCACCACTACCATCAGGACTGAATTACGGGACTTGCTAAGTGGGAAGGGCCCCATGAAGTCCACACCTAACATCTCCCCGGGTTTGTTGACCTCAGTCGTCTGAAGCTGTCCAGCCGGCTTGGTGTTAGAGCATTTATATTGCTGACACGTAAGACAGGCCCGAACATGCCCCCAAACATCCTTGCGGACTGTTGGCCACCATGCCACCTCTAGGATCTTTAAGAGTGTCTTCATCCTTCCTAAATGCCCTCCAAAGGGGCTATCATGGAAGTAGGCCAGAAACTCCGGGAGAGACGAAAGAAATCCCCCCCCCCCCAAAGTCGGCAGGCACAGCTCCGCGTCGGGCGGAGACGTGACGAGAGAGAGTCGCCGCGTCCGCCTGCCCCGCGCTACCTTACGGCAGACCTCCCAGCAGCTTGGCCCAGTGCTTCAGCTTTCGGCGCAGTCCTCTGTTGGTAAATCCACCCCCGCTGGGTTCGTAAAATCCCACAGGGCAGTCGCCGTAGTGCCGTCCTGCATCCACTGAGTGCTGTCTGCCCGCGCGTCAGAACTCCGATCAGAAAACAAAAACCCTCGCGTCACTTCCCCCCGGTCACCTTAAATACACACGCCAAATAAAAGTAATAACAAATAATAAACGGTCCCATTTAAACCCGTGTCCCTGTTCAGGCCACCGATAACATTCCAGTTACGGCACTTAAGTATAAAAGAAAATAAACAACCAGGTTTCTTCTTTTAGTAGTGCTGTACCAGAGGCAGACCTATGCGATCTTTACAGGCTTACTACAGCTGACAAAACGCAAAATACATTGAACATCAAGGAAAAGTGGGAATTGGAATTAAATGTTATATTTGAAGATAACACGTGGGAAGATCTGTGCAACAAATGTCACAAAAGAATCAATAGCCAATTGTGGAAAGAATTTGACTGGAAATTAAAAATCAGATATTTCATTACACCTTTTATAATCTCTTCATATGTGAAGGATCCTTTGGTTTCATTATGTTGGAGATAGATAAATGTGGGAAAATAGATCACACGCATATATTTTGGGACTGTCCAGTAGTGCAAGGGTTTTGAAAAAACATCAAAGCAGAAATCGATAAAATCAGCGAAGTGGAGGTACCCTTAGACCCATTAATATTTCTGCTGGGGTCTATACCAAAATATTTAGGGAACACTGATCTGAGATATATGTTTTGCATATACTTTTAATGATTGCTAAGAAAATGATAACTGAACTGGAAGGATGCAAAACCACCAACCATAACTCAGTGGAGACATATTAAAACAGGTCCATATAATGGAAAACATGACCGAAAAGTTACAGATGACAATACCTTTACTAGAAGATGGACTGGTGTTACACTGTACCTAGATGCTTGAACAACTGAGGGGTTGTGGTAACAAAACTAGAATACCACTGCTAAGCCACTTTGTAAATCCTGCCCGGAAATTAATGTCAGTTTCTTTTTATTTCAGTATCTTTTATTTTACTATGTTACTTTAGTTATATATTTCACTTTTATTTATTTCATTTGATATATTTACAGCATATATCATTTAATTGTACTTAACTTAGCGATTGAGTCCTCCCCTTGTGGAGTGTATGTGCAGATGTGTGAGGGTACATGCGGGTGTGTATGTGGATGCAGATGGTTGTGAATATGAAGGAGCATTTGTTGGTGTGGAGGTTCACGTATGCAAGTGTTGGCATGTGTGCTCGCATTTGGACTATTGACACTAATACTACTGTTTTGATTGTTTGCTATTTATTTTGTTATGTTTGTTTATTTGGATGTCAGGGATGGCTCTGATGTGTTAAACGCAAAATAAAAAAGGTACAAAAAAAGAAAATGTTGTGAGGTCAAGGAAAGATGTGGAGGAGAATTCATGAAGAGAGGAAAAGACAACGTGGTGCTCAGAGAATCCGACTCCACTTCCACAAAGCTACGTAAGTATGATGAGACGGTGGATGTCACTGACGGAGGTCTGCCATGGTGAAACTAAGGACTACAAAAAGGGCAAAGAAAACATGACTCCATGAAATCTATTATTCTGATGCATGCAGGCTTCATAAAGAGCTTCATAAAGGGCTTCTTCTTGAGCGGCTGCGTCACTCGGCATGTGAGGGAGAGAAACCGGAGCTCCTTCCTTCCGGCTGCTTTAACACTTAATCAACATGCTTCAGTAGAAACTGAAAATTCACTCATTTGCAACAATGAAACTGTTTAATATCAATATTTCCTTTTGGCAATAATGTAGACTCAACTGTTATATTAGTTGGTATATATATATATATATACACACATGGTTATATATATATATATATATTTTTTTAAATAGTTTAATAATTTACCATAGGCCTAGCTTGTTCGTTTGCCTCGCCTGGAAAGCAGATTAGAGCAGGCAGCATCAGCAGGGGGCGGAGACAAAAAAACTGCAATCAAGTCGGACAGTTTTCAGCGGCCTTCAAAGAATACACAGAAACAGTGACTTCCTGTTAGATCCGATCTGTAGGCTACTTGTAGTATACAGACTACGTTCCGATTTATTCATGAGGGCAGCAACAGGTGAAGGGAATACACAATCAGGGACAAGGCAGACAGACAACCATGGAAATCACAGGGGCAGGAAGTGCAGGAACACAGAGGACACACAAGACAAGGACTTCACAATAAAACAAGACACCAAACAAACCAACATCATAACAATATGTGTGTGTAGCTGCATCCTTTGTTCTTTTTATTGGAAACACTTTGCCGCTCGTTTTATATAAAACAGCTTTATTATCAATCAAGCGTTAAGTATTACAACTACACAGAAACATGGGATTTTCTACAACACGTGGTGTTTGTTGTCAGATCTAAGAGCCAAGCAGCTCTCTGATGTCATTTCGCAGTTGGTGGAGAGCTACTGTGGCGCCTGGCTCTAAAATCTACGGCCGCCTCGCTCTCGTGAGATTATCGTTGACCACGACGACACAAATCTACCGGTGATTGATTCTGATCAGGACTGGCTCATCTCCAACCAACCTATTATCTCCATTCCTTTTACCAAAGGAAAGAAGATAATAGCTAAGAAGGAAGCATTGAAGCACCTCTCTTTAGCATTTAAATAATTGGACCAATTCACTGTGATACTTCTGGGTCATTTCACTGGGGTTAGGATCCTCCTAAATAATTCAGTTATAATGAAAAGTAAAGAAGTCGACTTTGTTTCACACAGGACACAAACAGCGGTAACCTGAAAGTCATGTGTTTATTTGACCTGTCCATCAACCCTGACGTCCTGCTTATGAGTGTTCGTCATCCTGTCACCTGACTTACTAGAGGCATTGCACATCCTGGGTCACGATTACGTGGTCTATATATTCATAGGTATATTTATGACCAGTGAATGAGAGCAGCCTGCACTACAGCAGCCATTCCTTCTATGATCAAAATGTTATAACAGTTTATATCAGCAGCTGTAGTTCAACATTCAAGCGGACAATGGTTAACTCCTCAGAAAGGGTCACAGGAAACTTTTCTATGGCAAACCTATTTTAAGAGCGATCCAACTACTGCCACATGTAACCCCTCATAAACAAGGAGCTGTCTGTTCAGCAGGCCCTGAGCGCTGGTACATACTGCAATGACAGTCAATTAGCCTGCTTCTCTCTGCCAGCGCTCCCACCCACAGACATGCCCGTGGGTGGCCTTCAGAAACGCACACACCTCCAGGATTGTTGACATGATATAATCAGAGGGCTTTTTATGCTATAAATACGGTTCAGTATGCTTCACCTGATGGCTAGATAAAGTAAAAAAACAACAATCAAATAATACCCTGTCAGTGAAGGGAAGGAGGGGGGGGCTGCATTTGTAATTGACGTGATGAGACTAATAAGCTCCCCTGTGACTGCATCAAAGAACAAGGGAGAGATAATGAGACTGTTTCTCTTTTTATATAACTCATAATCAGTTTGGCTTTTTTCCCTTTAGTGCCATAACCTTCAGCCTCTCCTACCGCTCGGCTGTAGAGAAATCGACCGAGGTGCTTCATAATTCATTAATTGGCGTGTTTAAGAATAATCTTTACTTTTAAAATCGGTTATGTGACCTGGCTTCCTGTCAGGTTATGGTCTAACGGTAAATGGACGAGTATTCATACGGCGCCTCTCTCGTCTTCCGACCTCTCGACCTCGAACTTAAAGCTACTACATTTTGTAAAGATGTTGGCGGTCCTTGTGGAGGAAAGTGGTAGTGTTTTAGAGCAGTGGTTCTCAAATGTGGGTACGTGTACCCCTGGGGTTACGTAAAGGCACTCCAAGGGGTAGCAGCGAGGCCGGGGCAGCGAGGCCGGGGGAGGGTCTGTCCGCTGTAGACTGAACTGAAGGACTTTCTGGTGAATCTGCATGATTTCAACAGATTTTGTGAGGAATCTGACCTGGTGGCACCGATGACCAGTCATATAGAGGCATCAGTATTTAATTTAGACCGTTTTAAACCAGGTGTGCTTTTTCAAACAAAACATAAGCATCATAAATGTTTGTTTTCTACAGAGCTTATTTTTAGCAATAATCCTGCACTCTATGGCTCCTGTTTAAACCAATCCGCCCCTAGGGGGGCAGACTGAGCGATTGTTATATAAAACTGTAAATCATAGCTTGTTTTATGAAAATTTATTTGGATGTATTGAACACCATAAGTAATATACAAGTGAAATATGGGGTTTGGTACATGAAAAACTTCAAATGTCACAAAAGTCCTCGCCTGAATGTTCTGTCTCTAACTTTGTTTTGCTTCACTTTATCAAAGTCAACCTTTGCAGAGAGAATGTTCACATATTGTGCTATGATTTGGGTTAGAGAATGTTCACATATTGTGCTATGATTTGGGTTAGAGAATGTTCACATATTTATATATCTACACATCTGAACAAAATCTCACATGTAGCCTTTTATTTAAACACCCAAATTATTAAAATAGCCCTAGTGGTTGCAGAGAAACACCCATTTTAGATTGGGTTTGCAATTTGAGGAAAGGGCCTAAAAATAGGTTGGTTTTCTATTGGTTAAGTGGGTCAGGGTTGATCTCAAATAACCCTTCGCCCCCCCCACACACACACTACAGATTCAGCACTGCGCTGATTTAATGTTTCTTTCTGCATTCAAAGATTAGATATCTTAATGATGTGAGTTTACTTTCACTTTATTATTTGTGCTCTCACTGTCCATAATTCAATTTAATTCAGTTTATTTTATATAGTAGTTTTATAATGTAAATCCCACAGTTCTCAGTCAGTGATGACTGTGCAGAAAATGAGTTTATATAACACAAACTGTTAAATTACAAATGCATGCTTCCTGGTAAAGTATTATCTTGCCCAATTATTAGAATTGAGTAAATTACTTTTTCTCCAACTTAATTGCAAGGAAAGACAAAAAAAACTGTTCAGTTCAAGAAATCTTTTAGAAACTTTCAGTACAAAATGTGTTTTTTAGTCAGCTGGAGGATCTCCAGTTCCACATCAAGTGATGGCAGAAAATAAAAGCTATGGCAAGTTATCTTGTTCACTCTTTCATTATTATTTATCTTTAATCACTTCAGTGCTCAATGTCAACACTAAAAGTACAGATAAGCTGCAATCTGTGACAGAGCACAGAAAGAAATCATTGGGCATGTCCCTTCTCATAATAAATACATGGTCCATCACATAAGGTCTGCCAGTTCTTTCAAACTGTATGACACAAAACACACAAAACACAAACCAAAGGCAAAATGCTTAACATACATATTCCTCAAAGTGTATTTTCTCCTGTTATTTTGTCTCTACATACAGTATATACATTTTTGGTTTCAATAATCTGGCATATCCCAAACTCATCTGTGCTGCATTTTTCCAAGTGTTCAACTAGAGAGCTGCTCAAAGCACCATGGTCTGCGTTACTGGACTGTTTGATGTTGAGCTATCAGTAACAACATGCCTGCATTCAGAATATACTTTCACAAGTTCATTTTTTTCCAAACTCGGAAGCTAAAACATACATCACCTGCAGTAGTCCTATAGACCAGCTATGCAGCCCACTGGTTGGCCTCAGAGAAACATGTAGTGGGCTGTGGAGTTACTGTCAAATGCTTAGATTAATGGGTAAATATATGTTCGTGGTAATTTACAAAGCTTTTTTTTGTTATTGTCAAAATGGGCTCAAGAATTCACATAAATATAAAAAAATCAAAACACATAATTTAAATGACGAGTTACCTTTGAATATCACCACGCCAATCACCAGGGCCAGGTATCATAATGCCAGTGCCAATAACAGTACTTTAAATACTATAAACCATAGGAGTACTTAAATGCCCCTCATGAGAAGCGCTCATACAGCTAATAACGCCGTCCCAGGGCTGAGGCACAGCGTTGTGGGGGAAGCACAAAGTGGACACTTTTGGTTTGACCCCCGAGTTAGAACTGTTGCCTTTGTTAGTTAGCGTTAGCACAGTCAGCTATCTGAGTTCAGACGGGTTCAGAGCCGTGTGCAGGCAGTGGGCCGATCGCACGGTACAATACATCAATGAGTCATTTCTTTCCTAGATCTGAGAACAACATGTATCAATTGCAGCTATCATTATATTATATGTGGGAGAGAAGCTTTAAAAACATGTGGTGAAGAAATGTGACTGAGAATACATTACATTCAGATTCATAATGGAGGCAGTGATGCCGAGCTGAAAGCACATCGTGTTGAATGTTGTAAAAACCTGTCGAATGAGACGCTAAAACCATAGAAGCTCCAGAAGCACTGAAAGACAAAGCACCCGCAAAAATAACATTTCCCTCAGTCACGACAGAAAGCAATCACAACATTAACAACTCAGTCAATAGCTAGCTAAATGCTGTGTAGCTCGTAGCCAGAAACCCTTCACAGCCGCAGAGCAGCTCATCCGGCCTGGGGCAGGCGGCTCATTCACACTACCACTCTCACTGCGCCTCACTGAGGGAAGCAAGATATGTATTTTGCTCATTATAGTTGACAGTTGGCATAACACATATTTACAGCCCAGTTTATTTTTACTCCTTTCTTTTTACATTGTTTTTTTTTCTCACTTATTTGGGACGGTGGTTCTGCTTTGTGAATTACTCTTAGAACAAACTCCTTCGAGGTCTAAAGTAAGGATTGAGTTGCAGATTATTTTTGCTTCTTCTAAATTTGACCAGTTAAGGTAGGAGTTAATTTTAGCCTCAGGATCTTTTGTGAATCTGACTAATGCAGAATCTTTCACTAAACAAAAAAAAATGACTCACATTTTCAAAAAGGGCAAGAATGAGGACCCGAAATCCACCAGTCATCTTTTAATAGCTGCATATTGGTACCACCGTCCTGCTTCTTCCCTTTCGGTGCTTCCTACTATGCTTGTCAAGTCAAGTCAGTTCATTTAGTACAATTAAAGACAGAACACTTCAAGTACAATAAACAATCAGATCTGCTTCAATACAGGTATACAAAATGAAAAACATAAAAGGTACAAAAAGTACAGTAATTCATAACGTAGTCTTAAAACAATGGAAAAAAAATACAAAGTAAATAAGAAATTTGGAGAAAGTGATTAAAACCAACAATAAATTAAAAACCAGTAAGAGGACGAGTCTCTCTCTCACACACACACACACACACACACACACACACACACACACACACACACGTAATGATTAAACTGAGGTTTGTACTAACAGACATGAATGCATATTGGATCATTCAAAGGAAGATGGCGATTTGAAACAGCTCCCAGCTCTAAACATTACAACAATTACTTTGGTTTTGTTTTCATTTAGCTGAAGGAAGTTCCGCAGCATCCAACATCTGATGCTGCGTAGACAGTGAATGAGGTTTTTCAGTGAGCAGGTGCTGTCGGGTGCAACTGGAAAGTAATGTTGTGTATCCTCCTGATACAGAATATTGTATTTATCAAAGATAGAACCAATGGGAAGCAAGTCAAATTAAATTAAAAGACCTTGGAGTATGCCATATTTAATGTTTTTTTCACCTGTAAAATCTTTACAAGAAAGAAGATGTTTTATAATATATCATCATAGACCCACTTTAATTCAGTGTATTATTGATTCCTTTAGTCTCCAACCTCACAGCATATTCTTAGTCAATATGACTTTTGACTGGCTGGTTATGCTGTAAATACTGCTTTTTTAACACAATGATCAATCTTTTTCATTCCTTGAATATATGTACAGGGACAGAGTGTTACATATATACGTTAATTATAATTTTTGGGAACAGAATTAAGTACATTTAAAGTTATCACTTAAGGAAATGAATCCTTAACCAGTGCACGCAGCTTTTCTAAACCTTTACAGTCGACAGCTGCCGGGCTCCATGAGAGGTCTGGCATGAATATATTAATTACCTAATTAAGTCAGCAGCTAGAAAACAAGAAGAGAAGGAACATGTAAAGAACACTGCACTCATGTCCTCCATTCCCACTGCTACTCTGGACCGCTCAGCGTCTGTCGCCCCAGTGTCAACAAAATTATCGATATTGTTCTGGTTTTTGTGTGTTGATTTGAAGCTGGAGGTGTTTGGTGCACATTGAACCAAAACTGATCTTTTTGGTTGATGAACACATCTGTTGTAAGTGAAGAATTCTTTTCTCACTTTCAAAATGTTTCATGTCAGCATCCTAACTGACCTTCACACAGCATGCTCACTTGTCTGTAGGTGGTCTGGACATGTCCTGGCAGTGATGTATTAAGCAATCACTCACTGGTTTACTGTGGCTGTTGCTTTAGGATGTGCTTTATCAGCGGAAAGACATAAAAACTCTGTGTAGCGTATAAGCTGAGAATCACTAGTGTGTGGGAATCCACAGGTGAAGTCAGTCTGATGTTATTTTTTAGCCTCACACTGATAACACCAGAGTGATAATAATATGCAACTCTATAGCTATGTATTTTGGAACAGAAAAAGAGAGGACAAAAAGTAAAAGCCTTTGTGTTGTGAAGGAAAATAAACCATGTTGCAAAAGTGTTTTATTAATTTAGCTTCTATGTAATATCTGTCTATTTTAAGACATGAATGACCATTGAGCCACCTTTGGTGCTGTCAGTCCTGTTACAACAGCTCGTCTGTCTACAGCAGTACTAATCATGCAGTACTAATCATGCAGTACTATAGATATTAGTACTATAGATATTAGTACTATAGATATTAGAGTAAAGCTGCCGGCTGGTTGGAGAACCTGAGTTTGATACAGTTTGTGTGGAAGTAATGAGGAGAACTAAAAACAGATAAATTAAACACCGAACAAGATCTGAAGTCACAAAACATATACACTTCTAACATGTTTTAATGAACCCAGGCTGATATGAGGCGACCGATTGTTCTCATCCAGCTAGCTTTTTCTTTGATTGTAGTTATACAACGGATTTGCATCTTAAATTAAGCAACATGGAAAACCAGTGTGTGCTTACTTTGCAATAAAGGCAACATAAGAAGTGGGATGAGATGAGAGCGAATGTAGTTCAGTAGTGATTCTCCATTAGCTCGCTTTTTGGACTATTCTCTCTAACTGCTAAGTACTCCACTTTGTGCATGCATTATTATTAATAATTCTTAATTTTTTTAAATGTAGACTGCGTGTGTATATATATATATATATCTATATCTATCTATCTATATATATCTATATATATATATATATATATAGATATATATATATATATAGATATATATATCGTTATATATTTTTCCTCCTGTACCAATGTGAGGTCCCGAGACAGAGGATGTCGTATGTGTGCAGATTATGAAGCCTCTGAGGCAAATGTGTGATTTGGGGCTATACAAAAATAACTGAATTGAAATACATATTTACTCAGATCAGCAGTAGACAAAAAAAGGTTCTGATCAAAGAGGTGTTGACACCATTAAAAACATCTGTGGTTTCACCCCTCTCCTCTCTCTATTAATCTCCTCTAAGGAGCATTGAGGAGATTGGAACATCTTCAATGATGGCAGACCTTGATCAATTTGGGTCATGGGTCAGAAAATGGAAGAGTGAGGAAATGATTCATCCTGGATCCAGCTGCACTTGATGGGTGGACCTCAGGACAGAGAACAGGACTCTGGTGGGACCGTTATAGATCTTTTCTAGACTTCTGACCACTCAAAGCGCTTTAACACTACATGTCATCATTCACTCATGATGGGGCTACCATGCAAGGTGCCACCTGCCCATCAGGATTCATACCCATTCATAAACTGCAGGAACAGACTGGGAGCAATTTGGGGTCAAGTGTCTTGCCCAAGGACACATTGACATGGACTAGTGGAGCCGGGGATTGAACCCCTGATCCTCTAAAGGACGGCCCCGCTCCACCACTAAGCCACAGTCTCAACACCGTCAAAGTTGTTGGACAATGTTTTTTCCTCATGTTGAATTTTAAACACGTCATCTGTCCATGGACTTGTTTTTAATGCACTCCAGGAATGTACAACTATTTCTGTTTTGTTTTTCATGCGTTGTGTTGGAAATCTGCAACAACAGAATTGTGTTGCTGCATAATGACAATGAATGATCCTTGAAGATGACATTGAATAAAAGAACGTAGCATTTAGAAATTGTCTCTTCATTGCACTTAACTTGAAGTACCGAGAGGATTGTCCTTCTTAAAAGGATCTTTTCAACCTTTACTCATCCATAATTTTAGCAATATGCTCTCTAATTTAGAAATATCTGCTGACTGACACCTGGAAGCTTCCCAGTACAACCCCAGTCTGTTCGTGTCCACCTCATTGGTAGTTATAAAGGAAGTGCAAGAGCTGCATTTTCACATTCACAGCCAGATGTGTCCCTCCTGATCCTGTAACACGCTAGCTTCTCAAACCATTACATCATTTCTGCCACAGATTCTAAGATTGTCACACCAGCAATTCACTCTGCACTGAGATCACTGGCAAGGACATCCAGAAACTGCGATACATTCAAAACAGCGCTGCCAGGATCCTGATGAGAGTCCGGAAATATGAGCACACTGGCTCCCTGTCTCATTCCGGACTACAAAGTCCTACTACTCACCCATAAATGCATAAATGGACATGCACCTCCCTACCTACAATAACTCATTACTCCCCAAACCTCCACCCGCACCCTCAGATCTACAAACACCAAGCTCCACACCATGGGCGACCGGGCCTTTTGATCGGCAGCGCCACACTTATGGACCAGTCTCCCTGACCACGTAAGGTCAACACAGACACTGGACTCTTTTAAGACTGGCCTTGTACTGTCTTCACTAAAGGTTGTTGTTATAAGAAACTTATTATTCAGCTTTACAGCTAGCTTGACAATATATTCTCCAGACCCGTATTCTCCAAGGAACAGACAGGTTGTTGTGGTTGGCAGAATTTAATGGAGGAAAATATGTAATTATTTTGTAAAACTGAAAAAGAGCACAAAACACATGCCTTTGTAAGTATTAAACAATAATACATCCATGTGTAGTTGACAGTAACTAAACATCAACAATACTGTATTCTACCAAAGAAATATTAAGCTAAACATGTTAATATAACTGTAAATAATAGATGACACTCGTCTGTGTAAACATACCTGGTGAATAAATGGTTCTGAGGACTTACGGATGAAGCCGATTTTGTGGACTTTAAGGAAAGGATTGCGAAGATTGTAAACTGAGATTCTCACTCTGTGAGCTCATGGGCAAACGGAACTTCCTGTTACTCCATATATTTACGATTAGCTCACTTCCTCTTCAGTGCGGCTATTCACAATCACCACTAGGTGTTGCTAAAGGACATATAAAATAAACCAATACACTGGTTCCAACACACCGCCTGGCATATTAGGAAATATGCCACTATGTACTGTACATATTAACCCATAGTCCCTTTATAGTCCGAGTCTGTACAGAAGCACAACCGCTATTGCACCAAATGTCTTGAGATTGGGTTTCGGTGCCTGCCACTTCTGACGTTGCTGTAGCGTGCTCAAATATTCTTTCCACCACCTAGCCCAAAAGGTCTCTGCCAAAGCTCTTCCAATGGTTCTGGAGCAAATCTCCCTTTGAAAACTCACTAGCTGTACAAGGAGCTGTGCCTGTTTTCTGTGTCAGTGACATGGAAGGGATTAGAATGAGGGGAGCCTCTGGGTTTGTGGATACAGGGCTTAACGGCCTGGCTTTTTGAAGGTGACAGACTCCAAAAGGTAGGGAGATACGACGTTCTGTTCCTTTTTTGAGTGCTCAGCATGCTGTTTGTCAAGCCTTTTTTTGTATGAACTCGGTGAAGTGCACTTTCATTCCAGGCTTCTTCTGTAAGATCCGTCGCAGCAACAACAGACGGCCGTGAGCATAATTCCTATTGTTAGGAAGACGTCTCCGTGGCTGACGAAACATACATCGCAAAAATATAATTTTACGTCTGGCAGAAAGCAGATATTTCCTGCTTCCGGTGCCTGCCCAGACTAAGCGCAGCATTATTTTAAACCCATAAGACAATCAAAAAGGGCAGCAGTGTGTCATATGACGCTGGCCCAAAAAAGTTTTGTCAGACGAAATACTTCCCCAGGATGAGGACGAGGACTCCCGCGACCACGAGGAATATGCAGACAGAAGGGATCCATTTGAGGATGGGTAAGTGTATTTAGATACTACACTTTGTGTTGCAATAGCATATTTACGCTAGCAGAGTGAGCACATTTAGCTGCTCCCTTGCTGCTCCAGTCTGGCGTAACGCAGGTACACACATAGGTTGTTTACATTAGCCGTTAGCACAGTTAGCTCATGCTCTGAGCATAGTTCCTGCTGGATCTCTGTTACAGGTTTTGGTGTGCAATCGTAATTTTCTTTCAGTGAACTTAGTAGTGACCAGTAGTCATTTATTTTACAGAGAGGATTCACATCTGCAGCAGTGGACAACATGCAGCTTCGCTCCAGCCACCAGCACTACGCTGTCGTGGAAGACTGACTACGACCCGGACACTGTTTACCAGGTAACGTAGGTACACAGCTCACTGCACATGTACACCTGTTGAACTGTTCAAACTGTGTGAAGTTAGTACTGACTAGTAGTCATTTATTTTACAGAGAGGATTCACCACCACCAGCCCCTCTAGCACAGCCATCCCCACCAGCCCGGGTCTGCTTTCTATTTCTGAACATGTATATTGTGTAAATATATATTTTTAATTTATAATACATATTTTAATAAAAAAAAAATGGTGGTCATTTTTCATTTGCACACACCCCATTAAGCTTTATCTGCAGTATGAAGTCATTTCTCAGTCCCATTTTTATCATTTTGGTGAAAGGTGTGACAGACCACATTTCTGCTCAAAGAACGATAATAAATTTTTTAGTTTTAGACATTTATTTACATATATCTACCATTTTATTCATATATTTCACTGCTTTTGTGAACCTAAAACCTTTGGTAAACCAATTTCCATCACCAAAACTGAGTTACCACCTGAGTAAAGTTAGGTTTTCACAAGAGATGAAGAATTTCCAAAAATCGAGATTCCATTTTTCAGCTTTAGTGTCATATTGTAACGTTTTTCTCTTTACACTTTTGCCTTATGACAATGGTGCCTCGATATATAGATAGCTGAGATTGTTCTGCAATTTATGATGTAAAACATGGGTATGTATCTTATATGCAAGTGGCTTAAAAGGTGAATTTAAGAAATTATGTCAAATCGAGAAAATCGACTGAAAATGACCTCAGTGTTTGTGAGGTCAAACATGATTTTTATTTTGGATAAAAAGAAAGGGGAAGAATGTAAGGTAAATAAAGGTAATTGTAAATTAATAAAGCACCCAGAAAGAGATAAATAGTCACAGATTAAATAATAAACATTTAAAGCATTTAATTAAATGTTAGTGCAAGCAATCCGACTTGGGAGGAAAAGGGGCGGAGCTTGTAGGCACCGGAAGCACCGCGGGCGCACGTCAAAGGTGGGGATTAAATGAACGCCGGGCGGCTAGATCAAACGCAGCAAAGACGCGTCTACAAGTCCGGAGAGGCAGCCGGTAAGAGTGACAGACTTTATAATTGAAGGACTTTGCTGATGATCGCTGCCACCACCAGCTTGATTAGCGCGAGCGCTAAATACGTCACGGGGCTCCGCAGCCCATTCACGTGTGGCAAAGCGAAATGTTTGTTGACATGTTGGTGGAGGCACAGCTGGGGGCTATGTGGTGACGTGTGTAGACGGAGTGCACGGGCGCTGATCATGTGTTTAAAGTGGTTCTGGCATGTTGAAATGTGTGTTTTCTGTTTTTTTTATTTAAAGGTTTTTCACCTCTATCTCTATCGTATTTCTATACGGAGTGAAGGACTCAACAATCCAAATCTCAAAAATAAAAGGAGAAAAAAAAGGAAAAGTTGGGTTTTCATTGGAGTGGAATCCAGTTTGAATCGGTGTAGATGGGTCAATCCCTATCAAGTGGGGAAGTGCAGAAGGTCCGAAGCCGTAACTTGACAGTGAAAAACCGTGGACCAAAAACTGGAAAGTCTGGAAAACCAGGAAAAGGAAATCTGGGAGCTTTGAGCTGGAACAGCGGAAGCAATAAACTGGAATCCTGGGAAAAGAAGACAATCAAGTGAAAATATATGAAGCATTGAAGTAGTACTTACCTTCTCAACTGAAATCAACGACGCAGCAGATTCAAGCATGACGGATCAAGCTATGGAGAAATCAGTCGAGCAGCTCAAGGTGGAGCGAACTACAGCGAAAAGATTATTTACACGTCTGGTCAACACCATTACCAGGACCTACAGGGACATGTCTGAAAAAGAGCTCAGAGACAGTTTCAATAATGTCATAAAAGAAGCTGAGAAAGTCATGGGGGCAAATGAAGATGTGGAGGCTGGATTCATTACAGAACTGGAGGCGGAGCTGGAGGAAGGTGAAGATGCTGTGTTAACTAGACAGCAGAAAGCCGACATAGCAAAGACTTTCAATGAGTGTGATGGAAAGCTAAAGGAGGTCAAAAGTCTGATTCAGGAGGCACTTTGGGATAACTTCGGGGATGTTGAATTGTCAACAGCATTGCAGGCAGCAGAGGAAGTGGGTGACCATGCTGCTGATGTGCGGCCCGATGGTGGCCAGGAGGCATACGACTTCATGCTCGACCACCTGCAAGGACGGGTAAAGACCGCAAAGGAGGTGTACAGTCGGTGGAAACGATGGATCCCACCAAGTGAGCAAAAGGACTTTCAGAGCCGCATAAAGAGGCTTGAACTCCTCCTCCCCAAGCTGGTTTCCAGGAAGGCTGAGTACATACAGGCTAGGAAAGAGGAGGAGGGGGAAAGACCAATTGGGCCCACGCCGGCCACCATCAGACTGAAACCTATATCCCTGCCAAAGTTTACTGGGAACAAACGTGACTTCCACAGGTGGAAAAAGGACTGGGAAGCACTCCAGAAGCAGGGTGAGCCGACCGGTTCAAAAGAAGTGAAAAAGTTTCAACTACTGGACAGTCTTGATGATAAAATCGCAAGAGACCTTCGCCTGAGCAGTTATAACACTGCAGGTGACATTTTTCGTGTCCTAGAGAACCGCTATGGCAATAAGATTGCGATTGCTATTGATATAGTGGAGGAGTTGCAGAGAATGCCAGCTGCCAGAGGTCATCAGCCACGGAAAATAGTGGAATTAATCCAAGCTGTGGAGAAGGCACTTCAAGATTTGAGCGACCTTGGAGACACAGGCGCAATCAAAAATCCTCTGGTAACGAAATCAATAGAAAGTAAACTTCCAGAAGTTCTGAAGAAAGAATGGCTTGTCTATGTCGCTGACAGGAGAAACGCAGTGGCAGCAGAGACTCGTTTTGACAGTCTCTTGGCATTCCTTAAAGGGCAAGAGAGCATATATGAGCAGCTCGAGCAGCTAAGAGAGGAGGAGCCAAGTAGAAAAGAGACCAGAACCGAGCCAAGATATGCTAGAACCAAGTCTACCAAAGCAGAAGATGACCATTTAGGGTGTGTAGTCTGTGGGGACGGAAAGCATAAGAGAAAACTCTACTTTTGCAACCAGTTTCGTGCGCTAAAGCTAACAGAGAAGAAGGCTGCAGTAAGAAAGTTGGGAGCATGCAAGAGGTGCCTCGAAGTACATGAGGACGCTTCATACTGCACAACTGACTTTCTATGTAAAAACCAAGTCTGCAGGGATGAGCAAGCTCCTGAGCATCATTTCTCTCTGTGCCCCAATGCTGCGGTGAGAAAAAGCAGCATCGGAGAGAAGCACAGATTCGGCCCGGAGAGGGAGAAAACCAGGAGGAAGCATACAGCAGATCAAGAGGAGTTTTTCAACAAGCTTTCACCAGAATTGGCAAAACAATGTCGGGATGTGTTCTCCAACACTGCGTCAAGAGCCTTCAGCACTACAAAAGATCCACCAAGTCTTCTTGTGGAAAGTGGACTGCAAGAGCGACCAGTACTTATGATGCTCCTCGAGGTCACAGCAAATGCTGGACAAAGAATCGGGACATTAATTGATTTGGCTTCGGACACAAATTATATAACCCACAAGACTGCAAGCGAACTGAACCTCAGGAGTGAAGAAATCACACTCGTCGTCCATGGAGTTGGAGGGATGAAGGTTCGTGTGGAGACAAGGCGTTACCTTCTAAGGATCCGAGTGAAGACTCCCAAGGGCACTCTCAAACCCCATCAATTGGTTTGCTATGGACTAGACAGCATAGCAAATGTCCACAAAAATGTGACACCAGAGCAGCTGCACAGGTTTTTCCCAAGCATTCCACTCGATGAACTGGTGAGACCCAAAGAAGTACATTTGCTCATAAGCCACAGAGAAGGGCAATTAGCTCCACAAAGAATCCAAGCTGTTGGAGACCTCGTACTGTGGGACGGACCTCTTGGAAAGACGGTTGGCGGAACGCATCCTGACCTCTTTGAGGAGCTCACTGTAGCAGCCCACAGGTCCAAGACTCACTTCGCAAGGTCAATGAGGGCAGCAGCTGTAAAGTACGAGGAGCTCACTAGCAGGATCCCAGAGACCCTTCTACGAAACAAACAGGTTAGCGCCACGTTTCAGGAGTCAAGTACGTCAACCACCAGGAAAGATTTCCTTGAGTGGTGGAAATGGGATAGTATTGGTGCAGCATGTGAGCCGAGATGCGGGGGTTGCCGCTGCGGGAAATGCCAGCCAGGCGGCAAAGAAATGACTCTTGCTGAGGAGAGGGAGGTCGAAATAATGAAGGAAGGCCTCACCTATGTCAAAGGCGATAGCCACAGCGAGGAACCACATTGGCATTCCAGATATCCTTGGTTGGAAGATCCAGCCTCTCTGCCTAACAATAAAAGGACAGTCGAGGCTACATTTCTCAGGACAGAAAAGCAGCTGGCCAAGGAACCGGAATGGAAGGTTGCCTATACTGCTCAAGTGCATGACATGGTTGACCGAGGGGCGGCAATCAAATTGTCCAAAGAGGCAGTAACCAACTGGAAAGGACCAGTATGGTATGTGAGTCACCTTATTGCTCCTAACCCACACTCTGTCACAACCCCAGTGAGACTTGTGTGGAACAGCAGCCAGAAGTGCAAAGGTGTGAGCCTGAATGACCTGCTGATGAAAGGTCCAGACGTCCTCAACCAGATTCGCGCTGTTCTGCTCAGATTCAGGTGTGGGGTACATGCTGCCCTGGGTGATATAAAAAAGATGTACAACTCTGTTTGGTTGGAGGACCGAGAAGTACACCTGCATAGATTCCTCTGGCGAGACTCAGAAGATGAAGAGCTGGCGGAATATGCAATTACAAGAGTAAACATTGGAGACAAGCCAGCGGGGTGCATCGCACAGCTGGCAATGCGTGAGACTGCAAACCTCGCACCTTTCATCCACCTCAACGTGGAGCGTCAGGTGCTCCAGGAGGACAGCTACGTCGATGACATTCTCACATCCCACAATGACCTTGACCAGCTTAAAACCATCGCAGCAAATGTGAAGCATATCCTGCAAGCTGGAGGGTTCAAGCTCAAGCCTTGGGTCTTTTCTGGGCAAAGTGGGAGGAAGGGTTGGAAGGACGAGCCGGAGAAGGCCGGGACAAAGATTTTGGTCCTGCCAAACCAAATGAGTGAGGATGACAATAAAGCACTCGGCCTGGGCTACATGGTAGAAGAGGACAAGCTCCATGTCATGACCGCAATCAATTTCTCGAGGAGAAAGAAAAAGATGAGAAGTGGCCATGACCTTCACCAAGGACAAGTCAGAGACCAGATGCCAAATCCCCTTACGAGGAGAGAACTGCTCAGCCAAGTTTCAGGGCTGTATGACCCGGTCGGCCTGGTAACTCCTGCTAAGCAGAAGGGAGCTATACTGGTGCGAAGGGCGTTCCAAGAGGCAAAGACTGGAAAATGTCCAGTCAAAGAGACATGGGACATAGCGCTCTCAGATGACCTCAGGGAAGATGCGATCAGGCTCTTCGAAGAATACATTCAACTTGGCAAAGTCATGTTCGCCAGAGCACTAACGCCTCCATGCTATGTTGATAAACCCTGGGCAATCACATTCTCAGATGGAAGTGAGCATACGTATGGAGCAGTGATGTATCTGAGGTGGAACTCAAACCAAGGCCCAATTGTTAGGCTGGTGGAGTCCAAAGCAAAATTAACTCCGTTGGACTGTAAAGGTGATGCTGTGAAAGCAGAGATTTGTGGAGCAGTGTTTGCCTCACGGCTGAAGAAGTACTTTGAGCGTCACAGCCGAATCCAGATTGAAAAGTGGTACCATCTCATCGATAGCCAAACCGTTCTTGGTGCAGTACAGCGAGAAAGCTATGGCTATCAGACTTTCTTTGCAAATCGAATTGGAGAAATTCAAAACGGCACAAGGACTCAAGACTGGTGGTGGACCCCTGGCCAGCAAAACATTGCTGATATCATCACCAGAGGGGCCAGCCCTCAAGAGCTGGATGAGGACTCAGAGTGGCAAAATGGGCCAGAGTTTCTGAAGTTACCAGTGAGGGAGTGGCCAATCAAATCAGCCAAAGAATTAGCGAGCGCTGCCAGAGAAAGCGTCAACAGGTTGCAAAAGAAGGCATTTGCTGCTGTGACGAGAGCCAAGGCAAAGGAAGCTGAGTCAGATCAACACCAAGCAGTGACTGAACAAAGAAGACCACCTGTGGGATCAGCCATCCTAGGCCTTGTGGATGCCAAGCGGTTCAGTAGCTTGACTAAGCTGGTCAAAACAATTGCATGGATCTGGAGAGCAGCAAAAAAGTTCATTGGACAGAATAAAGCCGCGAAGAGCTCAAAGTGGGAGGCAGTCTCTTCGGCAGGAGTCGTCTCAGTAAAAGAACGAGAAGATGCCCTGAGAGACATCTTTCTTGCGGCGCAAGAAGGCACAACCTTCCCAGGCACCACGACAGACAGACTAGTAGTCTATAAAGAGGAAGACTCCGGGCTATTAGTTTGTGGTGGCCGAGTGCAAATCTTCAAAGAAGATCAAGTAGGGGTCCCTATCTTACCCTATAACACATGGGTGTCCACACTGCTTGCTCGGGAGGCCCACCAAGAGAGTCATGATGGAGTGGCTGGAACCCTGCTCAAGATGAGAAGGAGGGCATGGGTCGTACGAGGAAGAAGGATTGCCCAAAAGGTTGTTGATGGCTGCATAATCTGCAAGAAGGCAAAGGCAAGGAAATGTCAACAAGTAATGGGTGACTTGCCGCCGGAACGAGCAGAACCTGCTGCGCCATTCAAATTCACGACCATAGACCTCTTTGGACCGTACCAAGTCAAAGATGACGTGAAGAAGAGAGTGAGACTAAAAGTCTGGGGGGTGGTCTTCTGCTGCATGGCCAGTAGAGCCATCCACACTGAGTTGGTAAACACACTATCGGCAGAAGGATTCCTGATGGCCTACCAAAGGTTCACGGCGATCAGAGGGCATCCAAGGAAGATCTGGTCAGATCCAGGCACCAATTTCATTGGAGCAAAACCAGTCTTGGAGGAGCTTTACAGATTTCTGGATGGCTTGAACAAACCAGCCTTGCAGGAGAACGCAGCAAAAAATGGGACTGAGTGGATGTGGAAAATCCACCCAGCCGACTCTCCACACAGAAATGGTGCTGCAGAAGCTGCTGTACGCATCGTAAAGAGAGCACTCCAGACTCTTGGGAAAGAGTCGGAGCTCACGTACAGCGAGTTCCAGACAACTCTTCACATAGCAGCCAACCTGGCAAATGAGCGCCCAATTGACGCCAGAGTACAGAGCCGGGAAGACTGTATCCAATATATCACACCCAACACGCTCCTTCTGGGGCGGGCATCTCAAACCGGGGATGTCCAAACATTTGACTTTGCTAGCTACCCCTACAAAAGACTAAGAGCAATGCAGTCAGAGGTGACCAAGTTCTGGAGGCATTGGAGCCAACTTGCTGGTCCCAATTTATTTGTGAGGAGCAAGTGGCATACTATAGAAAGAAACGTTGCTGTTGGGGACGTTGTCTGGCTAAGTGACCAAAATGCGCTAAGAGGGCAATTCAAGCTTGGAAGGGTCATCAGTACGAATCCAGACAGTAAAGGCATCGTGAGGGACGTCAACGTCAGAATCTTCCCAAGCTACAATGTTCCTGTGACAAGACCAACGAGGGAAGCAAGAGCAAGTCATCCGACCGTGAGCGAGCAGAACAGGAAGATGCAGGCTACCATCCTTCACAGAGACGTCAGGCGGTTGGTTGTCTTACTACCTGCTGAAGAACAGAACAACATCTCCAGAAGATGAGGAGAACTAAACTGGGATTACAAAGTTTGCCTTGAAAGTTGGCGATCTCCACAGTGGTTCCATGTGAAGATCGAGTGGGAGGTGTGAGGTCAAACATGATTTTTATTTTGGATAAAAAGAAAGGGGAAGAATGTAAGGTAAATAAAGGTAATTGTAAATTAATAAAGCACCCAGAAAGAGATAAATAGTCACAGATTAAATAATAAACATTTAAAGCATTTAATTAAATGTTAGTGCAAGCAATCCGACTTGGGAGGAAAAGGGGCGGAGCTTGTAGGCACCGGAAGCACCGCGGGCGCACGTCAAAGGTGGGGATTAAATGAACGCCGGGCGGCTAGATCAAACGCAGCAAAGACGCGTCTACAAGTCCGGAGAGGCAGCCGGTAAGAGTGACAGACTTTATAATTGAAGGACTTTGCTGATGATCGCTGCCACCACCAGCTTGATTAGCGCGAGCGCTAAATACGTCACGGGGCTCCGCAGCCCATTCACGTGTGGCAAAGCGAAATGTTTGTTGACATGTTGGTGGAGGCACAGCTGGGGGCTATGTGGTGACGTGTGTAGACAGAGTGCACGGGCGCTGATCATGTGTTTAAAGTGGTTCTGGCATGTTGAAATGTGTGTTTTCTGTTTTTTTTATTTAAAGGTTTTTCACCTCTATCTCTATCGTATTTCTATACGGAGTGAAGGACTCAACAATCCAAATCTCAAAAATAAAAGGAGAAAAAAAAGGAAAAGTTGGGTTTTCATTGGAGTGGAATCCAGTTTGAATCGGTGTAGATGGGTCAATCCCTATCAAGTGAGGAAGTGCAGAAGGTCCGAAGCCGTAACTTGACAGTGTTGGAAGAGTTAATCTCTCCCAAATAGTTTTTAGACCGAGGGAGGGTTCTCTGACATGTACAGACCTAATCCTAAGTGCCTGCTCACTTGAATCCTTACCCAGCCATCTGATCAGCAAATCCATCTCTTTCCATCTCTTCACTTGTCGACAGCTCAAGGTTTTCAATTGTGTTGATGAAGGTCTCTCTCCAACCTCGGTAGTGTTCGGTTAGGTCATCAAATGTTGTCAATCCTGAGGACACCAGCTGCTTTTTTAGAGAAACCTGGCAAGATCAGCTAATGCAGTGTTGTGATTTGTTTTGTCTTGAGTGTGATGATTTTGTGGGGGGGGGGGGAGAACTGCGCTGATCATAATTCCTTCGTTGTAACACATCTGTGGGAAGCTCCTGTGTGTCCCTTTGTTGATACGTTGGTCTCCTATTGTTGATGTGCAACTGGGTTTTGAACAGTGTCGTCGTGCTGGGGTGTGATCATTGGACGCAACATCCTTCTGCTTGATGCAGCTGCAGGGAGGATTTATGCATCGTTATTGAATATAATGACAGGTGAATCACTTCACTGTGTAAACAGTTTCTTAAATTTTTTTTGTGGAAATAATGGAAAATAATAATGGTCTTGTTTAATCTTCACTGGACAAACTTCCATACACAGGTTAGTCCATGTGCTCTTAACATGCAACTGTAAAGATCACCTAAAGGTAGCATTAGTTGCTAATCAATCTGTGAAGGACCTCGGTAAGCAAAAACTGGGAAGGCAGGGTAAGGTGTGAAAAATAAGGATTTTATTGCCCCAATACACAGGTTTTCGGATGGGGAACACAATCGGAACAAAGTAACAAATAAGCAAGTTCAACTTAGTTAAGGTTTACAAAAACTCATGAACTAGAATTTAAGACTAACATAACGAGCGCTCCATGGAACAGGGGACACTCCCGAGCCATCTCCCACGGCAGGGTATATAGCAGTCGGCGAGTCCATGTTTATTGGAAGGGGAGAGTAGACCTCTCTCCCTAGTGGTGCAGAATAGCCTGGCCGCTGAGGACACCCCTCTGGCTGAGGTAGCATGGCACGGTCCAATTACACAGGCCAGTCCATTTAGGCAGGTGTGCTGCAGTCTTTTATTTCTTTCTTTTCTTTTTTCTTTTCTTTTCTTTTTTTGGGGTGGTTTTGTTTCTGGAGTAAAGAGAGCCTACTGTCTGGTCCATACTCCGGAGCAGAAGGTGGCGGTAATGCACCAAATATATGGATGCCAACCGCCGTAAAACGTCAAGAAGAAGAAGAAGAAGGTGAGCTGCAGCGGCGCCAGTCTCTTAGAAGGATCGTCGGCTGCAGGTAACTGAGAGAAACTGTTAGCACTCATATCAACTCCACACCTCTAAATTGCGTGCACTCAATAAAGACAAGAGGATACACAAGTGTTTTTAGTTCCCTCTAAAAAGGTGTTCACTGCAGAGATCTAGAGAACATCACCTCCAATTGGGCCCGTCGCTGTTACGGCCATCACAAATCAGTTCAGTGCATGAAAGGTAAATACTCTGAATAAATTGGCTGAAAAAGAAAGATGAATGTTGCAGTCCTACATTAGTTTTGTGTTTTCTTTGTCCTTCTGCTGAGCGGACGGAAAGATCAATTTCGACATTAAAGATTACCTTATGTTTACCCATATTTTCTAAAATGCCACGATGATACTTCCCATGCTTTTGAAATGAATGCATCATGAAGGGATTTGCCCTCGATGAATACTGGACCCATCCTTCCTCAATGATGTTCTATTAAAACGTGCCACAGGACACGTTTCCAAGCTTTCACTTGAGGTGGTTTGAGCATGTTGGCCCAGAATCGATGCTTTTTATTGTCATGTCTCTTATGAAATAGGGAATGTTCACTGACAAAAGCCTTTGTTTATTTTGGTATTAATGGAAGAGCTTGAGAACTGCATTCAGGTGAAAATGGTGTCAGAATCTGGGATTTAAAGGTCATCCTGCAGAGAAAGCATGCCGACAACAAGCAGAGAATCACTGTTACTTCTATGACAGTGATACTGTGGTGCTTCATGTAGTCTGGGCCTTTCCTTTATTTTCTATTTCAGCAACAGCCTGCTCTTAAAATCAATTGCTCTTTCATAGTTGTCAAAGGACTACAAATTATCAAGGTTTCTGACCCTGAATGTGTACGTTATATGAGGCTAGAGGGAGACGTTGCCTTTAACATGCTACCACCCAGCTAACCATACAGGAACAAGTAGATATGTGATACCAGTAGGACTCCTTTATTTTGGACATAAACTTCAACATACTGGATTTTGTTCGACAGTCTGATACAACAGAGATCTTCCAGCCAAGTGATCATCACAAAGCAGAAGTAAAAGATGCACAATCATGTTCATCACTCAGTGCTTGTGATCTGCATGATTGAGAGTCGATCTATTTTCAGACTGAACTAATCAGAGCAGAGCTTGATGACACTGCCTGCTACTTCCATATAGACAAAGCCTCCACCTACAGCATTGAGTGTATAGCCCTCTGTGTTTACACCTCTCAGGGCCTTGAGTCTCAATGCATGTGCCATCACATTGATGGCACATGCTGAATGTTTTTATGTTTATTTTACAACCACGAAAAGGAAATACAATTGTGTTTCTATGTCTAACAATCTCTGCTCCGTGTCCGTTCAACACACACACACACACACACACACACACACACACACACACACACACACACACACACACACACACACACACACAGGAGCTTATTCTGAAACAATATTTATCTCAGACAATAATTTAGTTTTTACTACTTTTCTAGAGATATAGATAGGTATAGGAGGTTCAATGGGCAAAAAGAAAACAAAGTAACTCTATGCAATACTCTAAGCAATATACTCTATAAGCAAGACTTAATTATTGTCGACTATTATTCAACTATGGAAATCCTTAGTCACAGTCAGTGATAGTTTTTGAAAGCAGGCTTTTTCCTTCATTGTGTTTCTGTGCATGATGTGTAGACATGTCTGTCCTTGCCCTCTCTTTTGCACCTCATTTTCAAGTGAGGTGATTATTTTGTAATCACGCTGACGGTGAATTTATTAAGGGCTCTCGAGTAAACAATGGTTACTTCAGGATCCAATTAGCCAAGCAAACACATTGTATCAGTTACCAAGACCACGGCGATGGCTCTGGCCAGTCTTCACACTGAGAAATAATGTGCTCAACACGGGGGATGCTAAAAAGAGCAATGTCTGAAAAGTATCACTTAAGCTGAGTCCTCTTTGATTTGATGCTGCTTGTGTGCAAAGCCTCGTTCTGATGGGATTCTCACTTTGAATGATTTGCTTTTAGAATTTGTCTTTGCAGTGACAGTAAAGAAGACACACACAAAGGTTATGCTACCGTACTGTTTCCTGATAATTGCTCCTGTGCTGACTGTACAAGGTTGTTGTATATCCACCACATATGTAAAAGAGTTTCTGCTTTATGTTTAGTAAACTGGAAACTCTCAGGGGTCAGGTGACGTATACATCAGTAACTAATTGACCATTTGCAAAGTCCCACTCTTGCACACAGACTGACCAATCATATCGCGTTTACCAGCTTGTTGACAACTCTTCGGCCAAGCCAAATTTGTTTATTTTATTTTCAGTCTAGTTTGGTGGATTTGGAACTCGTCATGGTTAAACATTGTGTAATAGTGATACTCGCTACCTGGAAAGTTGTCTTCTGTCTCGCTCATCATGTGATGTTTCCCTTCAGCTTCTTCTATCTTTATCTTTATAACCTGTTTTCACGGCTGAATCAAGCTTTGTTAATACTTGTGGTTGACAGTTTACGCAAAATTACGCAATCACAGCCTATACGTTGTGCGCAAGAGCTTTGTCTTCCAGCTCACTTTCGTAACTTTCCGTGCGCGATCACATGACTGTGACATAGTTCATTGATAAAAGCCGTATATACATGTCTAGGGATTTTACTAAGCCGAAATGCTTTAGAAAAGGAGGTCTTAAAAATCTTAATTTGAATAAAACAATCAGAATCAGAACTGTTTATTGCCAAGTACATTACACATACAAGGAATTGTCTAGGTGAATGGTGTATAACAATAAACACAGTGCAATAGTATGAGGCATAAGAAAGTAGAAAATATGAACATTTACAATAAAATATGGTAAACAAATAAGAGTATGTTAAAACAAGTATATTAAAGTGTCCTGTGTATATTAAGAGAAAAGATGTGCAAAGGTGTGTATAACAATTGTTATAACAATATAACAAATTGTCCTGGGGATGTAAGTGTGTGAGTCCGTGGGGTCCTGCGCTTTATTGATAAACCCGATTGCTGATAGGAAGAAAAAGGCAAAAAATAAATGCAACAAGCACCTCTTTTCCCCACGCAAAGCCATACCATAATAATAATAATAATAATAATAATAATAATAAACATTTGAATTTCAATAGGTCCTTCGCTCTGACTACGTCAGTGCTCGGGCCCTAATAAAGTAGGCCATGAATATGAGATATGCGTTTACAGATAATTACAATCCCTCATCATAGTTTATGGCTTTGTGACGGTTGCACTCATCTTTTTTAATTCCTCACGGTTCATGTGGTTTGTACGGCCTCTGGCGTTTCGGAGAATAATGCAACGAACCGCACATTGAGCATCAACACCTCAGTTCATGGTCAGAGCTCACACTACAGCGCCAGCGTGGGTAAACAACGCTTCAGTTCTCATTCCGGGATATACCTACACGCACATGTTGTAGATCAGGGGTGCCCACACTTGTTTGGCTTGCGAGTCAAAAAGATCTACCTACGTTATTACACTAAATATATCGATATAGCATTATTAATGTATAAATATACAGAGTATACTTTATATTTACAATATTGGCGTACCTTGCATAACTGCATGAACCCTTATGACACAATAATCTCACATCAGTGTGTAGAAGTCAGAGTGGCCGCAGTCTTTCTCCAGATGCGCACGGAACATCCGTCTTTGAAGAGCTCTCGCTCAAATAGGCGATCTTCGTTGCCACATCCATGATCTCGTTCATGTTTAACATTGTAGCGCATGCTGCTTGTTGGTGTATTATGCAGTGGTAATTAAGGTAATTAAGGAAGCCAGGGAAACATCCTCCCTGCACTTGGCAATACATTCATTCAAGCGTCCGACCATTGCGGGCACACCGTCTTCGGTGATTGACATTCATTTTTGAATGGCACGTGATCTACCTGCACTCCCTCTGCGATCGACGTATTGGGCACCCCTGTTGTAGATCCTTCTATAAACATTGTATTTACCCAGTGTGGGCTCTATGGTTGATCTGACAGCTTGACAGAGTAGCAGCGGGGGTCAGGCCTCAGCAAAAGGTCAATTGACTAATTCCTCTCACAGCCAATGTCTGTGCCTAATATGCATTTGCTGTCCTAAGACTCACAATTACGTCAATGACAAAAATGACAACAATTAGAAAGATCAAATAAAGTGTGTTAGCACAAACACAATTATTTGACCACCTATCAAACACGTCAACAGTGACCAGACCTGCTGCTGTTAGATGGCCGACCTGGATGACATGCCTGCTTCTGTTGTGCCACGTGTAAATCCTGTTTGCCTGCTGGAGATACAGTATACAAGTAACCATATTCACAAACTTCTCTCCTGCAGCACACTCTGAATGGATACATTGAAATTGACAAATGTTTGTTGAAATGTTTGCACTGAAAAGATTGTGTGCGTGAGTGATACCGCAAGCTATTAGCATAGCATAGCATACACATCACTTTCATCAATATCAATGTTGACGGAGTTATATCCAGAGTTATGTAGAAGTACATTAGCCACAGCAATTTGATGTAAGGCCACATCAAAGTAAATAGACAGTTAGGTATATGTAAGTAAGTAATATGACAAAGAATGCATTCATATTCTCATATCAGACAGACAAACAGAGTGTCACCATTGCCATGTTTGGTCATGTGTTCTCATTAAGTGTTTTATTGTGACGTCGTAAGTACCCCTTCTCCAACACAATGTTCTCCAATGGTAGACAATGAAGTAACCTTGAAGGAGCTGTAGAAACTACAGGTGAACGAGCAGGGCCCAGATCAACCTGGCCTTGAAATCAAACAGCAAGATCATGAAAAAGAGAAGCAGTAGGTGGACGGCTCGTTGTGAGAAAAAAAACACAACGGCGAGGGGGATGATGTTATTCTCAATAATCGATTGTGTAAAGTTTTGTAGGGCTTTAGGGTGGCCTTGCATGGGCATGACAAGAGTGACTCCTTCCTCAAATATGGCATTTGCATGGGATCATTGGATTTTGTAGCCTCCAAGACAATGTGCTGCAGGATCACCTTAAGACCTGTTATTTGAAAAGCCACGTTAAAGACAAAAGCAGCTGTTGAACTGCATGCTGTCATTGCAGAGGGATTACACTCAGGAGGAAGTCGCCATTTGAGACACCGGACATTTCCACCCACTGCAGCTGGTGCTTGTGCTATGCTACATCAATGCCAACAGTGACATCCTGGAGTAGTTTTCCTGGTAATTACTATCCAGAACTCTTCCGCCGACGCCATCGCGATAGCACTTCTGGAGCGGCGTTCACACTAAGAGCGAGACAGGAACGGGCTTAAAGTCATTTTCAATGCTGACATGAAGCTACAAACTGACACCCGACACTGACCCGGCGACACACGCTACAAATCAAAGTTGAGCTGGACTTTCTTCACTGCTCCAATGATGCCGTTTGCCAGTTTCCACTGCTATTTAACTGCTTACTACGTCAAAGTGTGATCGAGCACTTCAGGGCGAGCTGGCCACGTTTGGCATGTTGTTGTCTTTGTCGCTCAGAATGTGAACACAGCAAAGCACCACACTCCTAAATACCAAACGTATCCCCCACGTTTACAACAGGGCTTCTGTAATGGGGGATCCATCAGTGGAGTGCAGCATAAGATAATGGATATCTACAAAAATGCTCCTAACCTCCATTGAATCCCCAGGATCTGGACTCATTTTTCGGACTTAAAGGGATTTCATGCCTTCTTCTCCCGGTTACCCAAGAGAACCATCCTGCTTGACCAAGTTGCGTAAATACTCCCCAGAGCCCCTCCAACAGGGTGAAGACACTGTATCAGCACGAGGATGACTTCCTATACGAGACACGTGGACATGCTATTCAACCCGCTGCAGAAGAGGAACAACTCTGTTTTCATTAAAGCACTTAAAGCACTTTCATTAAGGTACATAACTATTTTTAATATTGGCAAATAAAGCTGTTGTTGTAGCTCACTTCCAACAGTCTGTAAAAGCCTAAATGTTCCTTATCAAAGTTATTTTTTATCATTGAGCATATCACTTTTTGGGGGTTTCAAAGGAAATAGAAGTGATGATTATATTTGGATAAAGATGTAGGTAAAGTAGTGACTAAACACAGGTGGTTGCAACAGGCTCATTCAGATTGTATTGGATCTACAGATCAACTGAACCGTGCTGACAGCGAATGTGTCTGTTGTGTTATGCCAGTAAGTTTGATATCATACACAGTAAATCATTCTTCAAATCTATTACTGCTGATTTCTGTCCTTATGTTAATATTCAAACGGTGTGGATTTAACTAGTCAAGCTTTGTGTAGCCTGAGGAAGAAGACTAAGTAATTATAGATGAAACATCATACATTATCTCCTAATTAGCCAAAATGAGTCATCTGATATGATGTACTTTTAGAGAGATATAAGACGGATTTGTCAACTTCTCTAATCGTATTGTCTTGATGTTTGGAGAAACCAGGATGTGATCTGTGATCTGCACTAACGGTTGCACCCATTAGAGACTTGAGTGTTTGTTTGTAACAAGATGGGAGGTGATGGAATAACCAGATGGTTAAATTCATTTCTTAGGTTAAAAAATGTTTTTAACTGAATGTCGAAATACTTAAAATAACCAGAAACAACTTTCTTCATTTATTATTAGAAAGTTTTCTCCTCTCGTCCTCCGGCCAGGAGCAGAGCAGAGCTTCTCTGCCGGTCCCCGCCGGGTCCAGCACCAACACCAGTCTGCTGGAGGCCCAGGGCATATTAATGGGCCCACATGGAGGGAAAGGATCCACAGGGAACCAGAACCAAGACCAGGACTGTTCGTTCTCCTAAATGAGAGATTTTCTAAAGGGAATCTGTTGCTGGGCAACACAACCAATTGTGTCCTCAAGGACCACCAAAAGTTCAGTAGTAACTTTAAGTATTGTACGTATTGTTACTTTCCACCATTGGATGGTGGTTTGCATTTTAGATATTTGGAGACATCCTTATTCACAGCCATGCTTATTTTCTATCACAAGAGGCCGAGAAGCACAAGCAGTTTTGGATTCTGACCCTCATAATCTGTCTTTTTCATGATTATTGGTCTCATATGAGAAAATTAATCATATTTACTGAAAGCAGGGATAAGAGGCTTTTCTTTAGTTTGTACATCAAGTGTATACCTCCTGTATGCCCTGTGTTGCTCTTCCAAACAACAGAGCAGACAACCTTGAGTTCACTTTAATTAGATTTTACATGTGTTCTGACAGAACAAAACATCACATAGCATTTGCATGACAATGTCTTCTAATTGTGCTTGAGCTTAATTCATTTTTAAAAGCTAAAGCAGCAGTGCCTGATTATATTCTAAATGGATCCCTGCCACAGAGCACGCTCATCTCTCTCTCTCTCTCTCTCTCCGTCTCTTTCATTCTCACTCTTTTGAAAAGTCAACCCCAAATGGCCCACATGGAGAGTTATTCAAAAGTACCATTAACCCTCTTGACTCTTCATTGTGTTGTTTTCTCTTAGGGAAATGGAATCCGTACTCATTTTGATGAAGAACTGCAGCGGCTCCTTTGTTTGGGCCCCAGATGGAGGGAAGCTGATACTTGATTGTGTGAATGTGATTGTGCCCTGAACTCTGGAGTAAATAAGACTGGATAATGGTCACTTCTCTTCAGCTCTCTTCTCTCTGCCTGCGACACTAAACCTAAATAAAGAGCAACAATTCACACTGGAGTGAGGAACTTGCCACACACTTGATTGCTGTTGCTTAGGGACTGATCTAAACCACCTGAGCAGACTCGCTGTGGTGGTAGACCACCTCCACATCCTGCTCTGGTCTTCTGACCTTGGCTTGCCATGTTAGCATGAAATAAAGAATGCAGATAATACTAACGTGCTTCTGGCTCTTTTTTATGCAACGGCGGCACATGAACATGCTATGGACGTTTTTTCTTCATGTTTATCACTAATGGCATTATACATGGCAGAATACATCAGATTTAGTCATCCCATTTCGCAGTCAAATATCTTACATTCATTGTTGGTGGTTTTAGTTGGACTACACAGATATGACACCGACGCTAGCAACTTTGTGAGGCTGTCCTTAGGTAGTGGTGTAAGCTACATGCTAACATCTGCTAACATGCTTACAATGACAATGCCAACTGCAGAAATAATGTGTACCATCTTTTATGTTGAAAGTTGCTCATTACCAGCACAAGGTCCAGCTCAGGCTGCTGGGAATTGTATTAGTAATGCATTTTTTCATAAACCAAAGAATTGGTTTAAAGTTATTGCAATTCATCTTGTGTGTATCAAATTGTATGTGGTTTCATCCAATAGTTATTGAGATATTTCACTGAAAATGTTATATCTGCACTCGATGTAAAGAGGTCTATAAGTAGGCTATCTCTTCAAAATATGTCAATCCAAGCAATTGACAATATTGTTAGAATGTTGTTGGAATGTTTCAGTTTCAAAGTGGTGAACCACTCGATGGGTCAACTATAGCTTTGCAATCCCATTGCACTAGCTGGGCTGAAAAAGGTGGAGGAATGAGGACAGATGAGCAGCCAACAGTCTGATGCAGCATGGAGGAAAAATTCCCCTTCCACTTCCTTCTCTTCAGCTGATAGAATATACTGCGTGCACTGTGTTTTTATTCATTATTTATTCTAGACTCAGAGAAAGACACAGGCAGTACCCAGATAGAAAGTTGGATATATTTTTGTTACCTTAAGCATTTGCTTCTTTCCACTCTCCTCAATGCCTCCCTCTCCGCCAAATCCACTGATGGCTTTGACATTCTGCCGTGTCTGCAGAAAAACTACAGAGCCAAATGTAGATGAAGACAGGTGGAGGTTTACAGGCATCCTTCTATAACAAAAAGAAAGAAAGAAAGTGTCTTTGGACAGAATTTGAGCATACTGACTAAATATCTACCTCCTGGGCCTCTAACACAATCCAGACCCCAGGCTAGGAGGAACAATATGCAGTTTTCTTCATTCACTCAGCTGTTCGAGACAGAACAATGCTTCAGGCAATAACTAGGTGTTTGAAAGTTTAAATGACTTAATTCCTCAATTTATATAATGTAAAGGATGTAGCAACACACCTCCACCAGACTTTTCCACACTTTGTTGAGACTGAATGCCAACAGCACACGATAGTCTTACATAAAATCTCTTACCCTCTGCACTACTGACCGAATGCATTTATTACAACATCAAGTGATTTTGGATCCAAAAGATGAAACAATAAGTTTAGATTTTGGAGTCTTTTTTTGAAGCATGAACAATACTACAGATGGTGATGGTGCACATGTGACAGAATTGGAGCTGATGCTAGTATCAGCCAAACACCAGTGTTAAAATGTGTGAATTTATTCCATGCGGCAACCTACGGTTCTGTAGAGTGAAGCCAAGTGTCTTAAACCTTCATTCTTTCAAATGACCACCAGGGGGCAACTCCTTTGGTTGTATAGATGTCTATGATTCATGTGTTAAAGCTGCATTCTCTCTCCTGACCACCAGGGGGTGACTCCTCTGGTTGTATAGAAGTAGATGCTTCATGTGTTAAAGCTGCATTCTCTCTCCTGACCACCAGGGGGTGACTCCTCTGGTTGTATAGAAGTAGATGCTTTATGTGTTAAAGCTGCATTAGTTAAAGCTGCATAAATGAGTCTACTTCTCTCTTGATGTATTCCCTCAGTCTCTCAATCTCTAGTTTCAAGTCTTCTTCAATACAGCATGATGTTCATTTAGTACATTTTCATCGTCATATATATATATATATATATATATATATATATATATATATTAAAATAGACGATGAAGCAGGGCAATTTTTTGGCGCGCTACCTTGTGATTGAAAGCTTTCTACTGCTACCAGAGCCGTATGAGGTCTCTCGACATCACTCATCCGCAGTCCAAATATGGTCACTTCCGTTCACTGGTTGCATAAAGGCAAGATGGCGACTACGCTAATCCAAGATGAGAGCCAAATCATCAAACTCAAGGCTTCAAAACGGCAGCCACAAACCGATGGGTAACGTCATGGCGACCACGTCTACTTCTTGTATAAGTCTATGATTTCTTCTCTGAGACTGGTGACTCAGAGCCAAGTTGCATCTTGAGTCATGACCCCCGCAACCAAGAAGGATTTTCTTCACAGCATGTTCAAAACCCCCGCACCATCCTTCTGTTATTTCTCAAGGGCGAGAGGTGCTTAGGATACTCGTTCTGCTTTGTCAGATTGATGACAGATCACGACTGTTTGCTGTCCTGGCTCCTCAATGGTGGAATGAGCTCCCCATTGACATCAGGACAGCAGAAAGTCTCTACATCTTCCGCCGAAAACTAAAAACGCATCTCTTTCGACTACACCTTGAATAAGGAAGGTAGCACTGTACTAGCACTGTAGTAGCACTTGATGTCTCTTATTTATAGCACTTTGTAATTTTCTGTAATTTTCGAAATTTAACTCTAGTGAAGAAACTGCACTTTATTGATTATTGATTATTGATTGTTGTTTTTCTGAGTTTGTACTCATGATTGAATGCACTATTGTAAGTCGCTTTGGATAAAAGCGTCAGCTAAATGACATGTAATGTAATGTAATGTAATGTAATTGATGAAGGTGGATAAACACAATTATACCATACTAGGTCTCGTTGGATGTGGCTTTACAACTACTGGATGTATTGTCAACAATTGTATACACAGTAAGGACCAATTACTATACTTTTGGCGACCACCTGACCTTTCCTCTAGCACCATCTGTCATGATCTTGCTGTTTGTAGTCTGTTTACTGGGTTATTTCAAAAGTCCTCTCCTCTTGATAAATGTGTTGGTTGTATTTCCTGTTTTTGTGTATTTCCCTGTCTTTTTGATTGTGTGCCCATCCCTGATCAGTTTCACCTGTCCCTTGTTTTCACCCGTTTCCTTCCCGAGTGTGTTTCATGTTTTCTCCTCGTCTCAGTGTCAGGGCCGTCTCCCTTGGTTCTATGACATCTACACATCGTGCTCCATGCTTCTCAAACTGGACCGTCATTAGTTCAATTATTTTTCTGTTGTTGCTGCCGGCTCCCATCGTTTTTATTCCTGTCGGGTTTTTGGTTCCAGCTTTTGTTATTAAAACTTGCTTTTTGTTTAATTGTACCTGCCTGCTTCCTCTCTGCATTTAGGTCCAGCCTTTTGTTCTGACATCCCTGACACCATCAGCAGTACAACAGTGCTGCAGGAATGAGTCCTGAAAACAGGAAATTAGTGAGTATTTTTGCAATTACAGTTTCCTCGTCTCAGAGGCAATGCTTTTTTTTCAAGGACTATTTGATTAGATGTCTGAAATCAAGTCTGCGGTTAACATAAGCTAAGATTTTAATGTTTTTTTCTACAACATAAAATTTGTTTATAAGTATTCCATCCCTTAATATATATTCATATTTATAAAGAATGCAGTTGCTAAGAAGTTGCTAAATTATCAACACTTAACCTTTAGCAAAGCGGTTTTGACGTAATGTCCTTCAACATTTATGCATAACATATTATTTTGCTGAACAAAATATGTAAGTACCATAAATGTTTGGTTGCCACAGAGCATATTTTCTGGGATCATCCAAATTCCAATCAAAGTCCCATTGGCTTTTCCAAAAATACATCATCCCTGCAGCTCTTGTCCAATACTTACAAATAATGATATAATAAGTGCTTATTATTGAATGTTAGAATACTAGCATGCACAATTTAGTTGAAGAAATGTGTAGGGTGGCTGTAGCTCAGGGGGATGAGTGGTCGTCCCGCAACCACATGGTAGCCGGCTCGATCCCCAGTCCCCCCATAGCTCACATGTCGAAGTGTCCCTGAGCAAGACACTGAACCCTCAACTGCTCCCCGGGCGCCTCACAGGGCTGCCCACTGCTCCCTATCCAGGGATGGGTCAAATGCAGAGAAGAATTTCCCCAAGGGGATTAATGAAAGTGCATGTTTCTTTTTTTTTCTTTTCTTTCTAAACATTAAACCCAATAAACATCAGGATGTTAGCTTTGCTATTGTGAGTATGTTAACTTGATGACATTAGCAGTTACCTTAAAGCACTGCTTTGCCCTTCAATGCCACTCCCTCCTGTGTCATCTTAGCTATCAGTCTATCAGATATGGCCTCATTAACTTGTCATGCACACTACAGGAAACACAAAGAATCTGTCACAATAATTGACCTTGGAAACGTGAACGTGTGCATAATGTGTGCAGCTACCATGTGGGATGAGCAGGATATAGTGTTTCTCTTTGGCTCTACAGATATGACTCCCATAAATGGGCACCCAATCAACACTGTCCTTAACTGTCCCTGCTGCCACAGAGAGGTTGTGCAAATTTGATTCCATTAAGTGATTCGGTTTTCAATCATTCATTTTCCACAAATGAATAATAGTTTGTCTGGGTCAGAATGGGCGAGGAGTTGATTTCAGTCGTTGAGCTTGCAGCTTAACAGCCATAATAGTTTTAAAAGCTGTGTGGAGAATAGTTTCATTCACTGTTGTAACAAGAATACTGAGAGTTTTGTTGTAATTCTGGAAGGAAATACTTAAAAGCTCAAATCTGGCTTAAATCTTCATAAAATTAGCAACCTGACACCAGTCAGACCTGCCCAGCTTTTCAACAGCATTAAACATCTAAAATATGCACTATATGTCTAATTAGGCAAAACTTGTGAATTTGCTGAATTTGCGTTATGTTACATCTTTTAAAGGATCCCTGCGTTAGAGGGTCTGCACTGGACCGTTAAATCCTTACCATCTGCATCAGTCCGCCCATTGAAAGTTGGTCAGCGTAGCTACACAGATACAGCTCAGACGTTAGATTATCTTGAGAGCAGCGATTATGTTGTTGTTTACAGATAAGACTGGATTGGGGATGTCAATTTGTAAAGTTACTAATGTTTAAATACAACTTATGTAACTGTCTTAGATAGCAATATAGTAATAGCAACACACACTTAAATTGGTATTATTTGTAGTTACCGCAATTCAGTTTCTGTGCCATCAACACGACATACACTTCTGCATGTTGTCTGCATGCTGTCGTTGTAAAAGCTGCTGCGTTAATCTATGTGTCCACTAGGCGCCAGTAAAACAGTAAAGATTTTTTTAAATAATTCTTACTAAACAAATGTGCTCACAAAAAAAGAGTCTAGACCTGGACAGTATTCCTATGATTGTGATTATGATTAGTACTGCTATTAATTTGATTACGTTTTAATAATGAATTTACTTTGTTTTTCATGTGACAAAATTGAACTAAAAACTACATTTTTGTACTATGACAATAAATGAACCTCATAATTTTAAAGCAATCTGACAAGTGGACTGAAGGTTTGTCCCGACTGGCCCCGTTTTACTTTCTACATGGAAAGTATGGATTGATCCATATTTGACAAAAAATATTAAATAATGCAAATATAGGTTTTCTTCCAGTGTAAAAGTACTAACTACAAAGTCAAGTTTAGTTGTACGTGCTTGGGAGCTGAATGGGGCTTTAGCATCATTGCAGCTCCTGACTCATTCCTCTAATCAGCTCAGTGGAGCTGCAGAGTCATGCTGAGCGATTTGAACTGCAAATGAGTGTGTGACTAAATCACTGCTTCCTATTCTGAGCGGCATTGTTTTCTCAGCCATGGTTAATGTGTTTGACAGTGAGGCAAATAATAAGAGTGCCTACCTGTTGCCTCACAATTTCCCATCCTCAAACTCTCTGTGTGGAAGAGGAAATGGGAGGAATAAACGCTGATTATCTTCACTCCAGCAAATCCAAAATCACCTAGTGAATGCGTGCACGCTCACTCCGCCATGTTTATTCTTCCTCCCTGTGAGACAATCAGTGCTATTGTTGAGAAAGATGGAAATCTGTTTTTTTTTAAGGCTGCTATACCAGAATGCCATGCAGAGTAGGTGCTAAATGAAAAGAATGAAACCCCGTGTGCGGATGCTCGGCCACATGAGGAATAATTTAGACGACAGTGTGTGGTGGATGCTCCACTCACCCAAGGTCGATAACACAACTCAGGCGGGTGTGCAGACTCGGGAGACAGGACCGCTGTTGTTGAGGCTTCCTCGCCTCACGGTCAAATGTTAAGTGGCAAATTGACCGTACTATATCTCTTTTCTAGTCTTCCGACCACTCAAAGCACTTTAACACTACTTCATTCACCCATTCACAAACTGATGGGAGGAGCCACCTTCCCATCAGGGCTAACTAAACTTTCACACCCATTCAAACACCGGCAGCAGCACCCTTGGGAGCCGTTTGGTTTAGTGTCTTGCCCAAGGACACATCAGAAAGAGAGAGATAATACAAATGTGTAAAGTGTAACATTTGTAATAGCAACAACAGCATTGAATATTACAAATACACTGAAAGATATTATATATATATATATATATATATATATATATATATATATATATATATATATATATATATATATATATAATATTATATAATATCTTATCCAATAAATGGGATGTATTCATGAGTTAAAACCAATCCTACAGGCACCATGCTGGACTAGGTTGGGGATGTATACATCTATATAGATGTATACATCCCCAACCTATTTATGTTTAGGTAGTGTCTCTGTGTTTAGAAATGGTTCCTCTATTTCTGCAGAGGCTTTCCTTTATTGCGCTTTATTCTGAATATCACTTGTTGGTAAAAGGCACTTCATAACAGGGCTGTGGACCATTCAGAATAGGTCGAGTGGTTCTTCCCCATCCGGGCCCTCAGTTTGACCTTCTTGGCTATAATGAGAGTCACATCACACATGTTTAATAACCACTCAGTATATTCAAGGATAAACATAATTCTGTCCATTTGAGAACTCTGTCTCCTAAAAAGGAAAAGAGGTGCCACAACTTCCAAAGCTACGATGAATGGCACATCCTTAAATGTTCTGTATACAGAATACAGAGCACAACTATAGCAGCACACAACTAACTGTAATGTAAATATACAGTTTAATAATACTTATAATGCTTATAATTAGTTGGTAATCAAGGAATATAAATTTCCCTGTCACTTTAAATTTCAGGAACCGGACCAGAACTAGAATGCAACTAGTCATGCAGGGCCTGTTTTATAAAATGTGAGCTTTGGCCAGTCAGGCAGGAAGGGAACATATTTACACCGTCTGATGCAGAACAGTAAGAATGTAGAAGTTCAAGGCTCAAACTGTGAAGCACTAAGACTGAAAGAGTGCACAAATATGGGGTTAGTTCAGTCTCAATAATGACAAATGTGCACAGAACAATTCACAAATATATTTGATTTACAAATGCACACAGAAGGGTTTACAAATACATTCCAATGAGGGGGATTTCACCCAGGAGACCACTGTTAGTGTCCTGTGTGAAACACCTTCTTGCAGAGCATTGTTAGGCTTGTTACCCAGCATTTAGTCTGCTAAGGCAGTGTTTTTCAACCTTTTTTGAGCCGCGGCACATTTTCTACAATAAAAAAATCCCGCGGCACACCAACAACCTAAAAAGTTACAAAATGTCACATTGTAGCATAACACAGCATATATGGTAGCTCATTATTGCGCTACCTACTGGCATGGAAGAGTATTCAGTGTTTCAAGTAAACCAGATCGCTCCATCAGACAAAAAAAAAAGTGTTATCAATTTGTTAGAAAAATGAAAATAAAGTTATGCAAAAAAGAACTAATATTTAGTTACTACTAAATATCTTATTGTGGGAAACAATAAGCTATTGCAAAACAAAACGGAATGAGTGCAGATGTGTGAGCATCACGTTGTATCAGTATTAGTGGCTGCAGTGAGCTGCTTTCCTCTACACATCTTTATAAAACGGGGTTGTAGATTTGATACGGCTCTCAATTCATGCTCAATGATACAACAGCAGAAAGCCGACCTCACTGAGATCTCATAAAGATCGGCTTTTGGCGAAATGCCAAGAATCGGCGCATGCGCATGCGTAACCTGTTAACGGCGGACTGTGAACATTTAAAACCAGCATTTCCTCTTGCGCCACACCTGTAATAAATACCTGTAATAAAGGTATTACACCTGTAATAAATACCTCCCAGTTTGATAAATACTGACTTAAAGGAAACATGGTGTTCATTTATTTAAATGACGACTACAAAGTGAGCAGGCTTTATCACTGCAGGGTGTTTTTCAGGCTTTTGGAAGAATATTTCCAGAGCCTCTCTGAGTCAGAAACGTCATTGATGAGCTCCAGGCTGTTTGTCTTGACCTGCAAATACATGAACTGTTGGGCTTTAACAGTGAGAGCTCATATCTTAAAATACTGATAGCTTCAGCAGCAAATCCCATTGTGAAAAGCACGCGACATATTTTTCGCCTCTCTCTCTCCGCTGTGTCTCACCTGTGCAGCGCATCAGGCGGAACGCCGCGTGCGACACAGAGCAGAGAAGAGCTGTATAGACGCGACCCAGAAATGACATGCTGTGTGGATAAGATCAATAACATACAGCTGTTTAGTTTGTTTAATAGCAGAACAAGGTGCAGACCTGTTCTATATTACTCTGCCAGCCACTATATTGCAGCTCAGACGCTCAACAATGGAAAATCATTTGCGGCAACTAAATAATATTTGTTTGGACCAATTAAGTGAAATTGGACATTTTCCCACGGCACACCTGATGATCTCTCACGGCACACTGGTGTGCCGCGGCACAGTGGTTGACAATCACTGTGCTAAGGTCTGTTCTTGTAAGTTATGGTTTTAATGGTTGTTTTGTACATTGTTACGTTATTATTCTAACTCCAGCCATGATGTTTTTATAATCCTAACTAAGTAGTTTTGATGCCTACACCTAAGCAATTGTTCCACAACTTTAAGCACGTGGCATTACACATTTTGGTAAGTGTAAACAAGGCACATATGAATCCTATTTATGAAACCTTTTTTGGGACCTGTGGTTTGCAGAAACGTACAAAACATTTTTCTGGCGACTGGCTTGTGCACTGCACATGGAGCTTAAGCGGTAGTTCAGGAAGGAAGACCCTACACTACGGGTCGTTCATATATCGCAGTCTATTTCTTCATTACGGTAGCAGCTGATCTGGGGGGGGGCGTCCACTTGTAAGCAACCAACCAAATGCATCACGGTGTCTCTAAGCCAATCAGATCGTTGCTGTCAAACTTTAAAGGTGTGGTATACTCTGCTGCTGTCAGTTGTCATTTCAGCGCGGAAATGAATGCGACCCTCCTCCACCCCAGTCACCTCCAGGCAGCAGGCAGTCAACTCCTCACTCCTCACTGGAGGACAGCAACACCCTTCTTCATCACCACCACCAGTGTCTGGACTCCAGGGGGGATTCTGCCGGGTCAGAACTCAGCGTCACTGCCCCTTGTTTATCCTGGTTCAGGATAGAGTCCGATCGCCAAAGACTTTGCACTATTCATTGTTGTACTATTTATTGTTATACCAACAGAATAAAAATATTGTGAATTCGGAACAAGTCTCTCCTGATTGAAATAACTACGGCTCAGAATGTCCAAGGGGTGAATTATGGTATTCATATTATTAACTCTTGTCCATCTGTGTCACTTTAGTAAGACATACGTAATAACTCAAAAAATAGAACTAACAGCCATCTTTCAGACGGCAGTTCTTCCCCGTGTGAAACGAGAAGTTGATGTTTTTGCAAGTAACCTGTGTACTTCTGTAACAGCACTTATTTTGACCCAAAAAATTATTCATTCATAAACCTAACTAAGTGGTTTCGTTGCTAAGTATTTCACTATGTATAAAACACATAAGAGGGCAGGCTACGTTTTACTTGAAAGCATTTAGGAAAGATTGTAATTTTACCTGAGAAACACCAAAAACCCTGAACAGACTTTCTACATCTGTGTTTCTCAACTCATTTCCCGACCTGTTCTTTTTTCTCTCTTCCTGCCAGCTTTTAATGCACTTTGACTACAGGACTGACATATTCATATATACACACAGTATACACACAGATTGTATGGCGGCAGCCGCTCATGACGCAGGTCGGCCGAGGCGGACTGAAGGCCCCGGCCCACTTTGTAAAATAATTGGCTCTGACGGAAAACCACTAACTCAGGGAAAAGTGCACTACATTGCTCTGGCCGATCAGGCGGAGACGTACAGTGCTGTCTGCACGCGGCTCACAGCCGGCACTGAGAAACCACACGGTGAGCCAGGCAAAGGATTTCCTGTCAGAGAGAAGAACGTGTGTGTGTGCACCTTTCATCTCACCTCCTGCTTCACTCTCTTTCCACTCCAGCTTCTCAGGGATTTCTTAATGACATTCCACTTTAAGCTTTCCTGTGACCCGTCAAACGTGAAAGTTAAAACAAAAGCACTGCGCACTTGTCGTTTAACAGCAGAGTTTTTCAACCAATGCTTTCCCTCGTCCAGGAACTCTTTCAGTTAGATTCCTCCAGCAGCTGAGCAGACATCATTCATCTGTCATTCTTAAACGGTTACCTCAATCTCACAGAGCGCTTGGCATCCTCTTGTTTAACAGCCACACAGTTCTTTCTCCTCTCACCCCCTGTGGCACACTGCAACACATGTCTTCATGTCTTAATGGATGCATCCGTTCACTTCTCCCTCCACAGCAGCATGCATTTTAAATGGCTCCTGTTTAATTTACCGCTGCAGAATGTCTGGTATTTTGCAGAAAAGCGCTCAGAGCAAGCCGCCACCTCTCCCTGGAAGCTGAGAGGCAGAGCTGGATTTGGAACTCACTTCATCAGTCGACGCATGCAAAAATCTCTGCTGCTCAACAGGTAATCCAAAATGCTAAGAAAGCCAGAGGCAAGTGGGAATATCTTGGAGTCAAAGTAACCGTGGGACCTCCATCTGTTGGAGCATATGCTGCTGCATTGTTATCCTTTCACTTCTCCATTCCATCTTCCACTTGCTCCACTTCCCCATGTGCTCCCTGGCCTCCTGCTGTACATCTCAGACTGTAAGATCTATAAGGGGAGGCCACTCGTTCCATGTCCCCATGTGCTCCCTGACCTCCTGATACAACTTAGAGTTTGAAAATGTCCCTGGACTGGTTTTTGATCTTATTCCAACACATTTTCATCCCAACTCATCGCACTCTGACTTTAGTCTGAAAGTGAGCAGCATGTCATCCTAAATGCGGCTCCACTACGGCTGCAGTAAACATAGTTAATTGTTTGATTTCAAACATAAGGGTTGGGCTTAAAATAAGTACATGAACACATTCAAACAAAGCCTGGTGTGTAGTCACTGCAGACTACAAATAGAGAAGAAATAAATCCACATTCAGCGTCGCTCATTCTTTGCTACTTCCCAATTAATTCCAGCTGAATGGCACATTTCCCGTGAGTGGATTGCAGGGTTATTTAGACCACCTGCTGTGCAGGGAGTGCGGACTGGCTCCTAATTAAGAAAGAGCAGCATTTTGTTATTATTAAAGAGGCATTTCTGTATTACTATTGAGAAGGTCATTTTTCATTGTGAAGAGCTGAAATCTGGGAAATCTGTCCTGCCATTTGATTCATTTTGCGACAGTGAAATGCAAATCCAGGCCTGTATGAATGATTTTCCAATAAACCACGACCTAACGACCATCATCAACCAACCAAATATCAAAAATAGTTGATTGAACTAAGCAACTCTGTCTGCTGAGGACGTCATGTGAGGAAGTTCAGAAACCAAGTAAATTTGATAAGCGTTCCAAAATTAATTTGTTTGTATGTAACATTTTAATTTAGTTTATATTTAAATAATGGTCACGATTCATGTACGAGCCACGGAGACGTCAATTCCATGAATGCAGAACAAATCATTTCTATTTTGAAATAAGAATTGATTAAACTGTGAAGAAACATTACCCAGCTTGAATGAAGGCGTTTAGCAAATGCATAAAATAGAGTAGAGACGGTTCTGTGAATCCACTTAACCTCTGACCTTCTGATGAAACTGGCTCTACTTCTTCATCAGTCATATTTTCATCCAAATGAAGCATTTGAACAAAATCTCCAGACAATCAGTGAAAGGAAGTGCAAATGTAATGGAAGTTTCCATCCACTGCTGTTATTTCAATCAGGAGAGACGAGTAAGACGAAGAGACGATAATTGTTTATTATTAACAGATGATATGTGATGATGAAGTCTTGGACTCTACAGGGAGATTCATAATGGAGGGCCGTCTGCTCTGAGCAGCAGCAGGATGAATCCCTCCCTGGTGGCTGATGAAGCTGATGAAATGATGAAGCTGATGAAGCTGTGAGGACGGGTGATGCAGAGATGGAGAGACGCGTGAAACGGCAACATTCACGTTCTACAGGTGGAGGGACAGCAGCAAGAGTATGACAATGTCAGTGTGTCACTATTGGATAGAAGAGACCAGCGGAGCAGAACAGCTGATTTGGTCAAATTACCACTCTTTAATGTTGGCAATTTAAAAATACACTTAAGACGATGATTACAAAAAGCACTGGGCGTGCACATTTGATGAATTTTACCTGCTACTGAGGTGAGTGTGTACTGTTATAATATTACCATGTGTGGTAGAGGTAGAACTTCCCGCCACAAAGGCAACCAATAACATGACTCATTTCAGATTATTGTTACGGCCTCCTTCACACGGAAGCTGAGGAAACGTCAGACAAATCACATGCAAAACAGGTTAAAAAACACAAACAGCAGCATGTCTAATATACAACGCATCGCTGACTGAGAACAAGTCAAACTTAGATTTTTGTTTGAATTTGTCTGCGCAGAGAACACAAGGGAAAAGTCCCACACATTAAGTGAACCTCTGCAATTCCTTTTGATTCTTTCAGTAAGACATTTCTCATGGGACACCCATAAAGACATATATATGTATTATACATGGCAATAAAAGAGGTGAATGAAGAGGGGCTTTCTGTGGCTGTTTGGATGCTCAAATATGCAGCTTTGATAAAGTGTCTCATGAAAACTGTGAATATGTTTAACATTTTATGTGTTTAAGTGTACTGATGCTACTGTTGCCATTTTCTAACCAGAATACGGCATTCAATATTTTAAACGTACATATGTTTGTGTGTTTTATAACTCACAATAAAAATACCATGATGACCGAGTGGGATATGTGGAGAACCGCCATGTTCCCAGTTCTCTGTGGTACGGAAAACAATCTTAATTGATGGCATGGAGTGGAGTGTGGTTACTTAGCAACACCAAAGTGGTTCTCTGGTTCCACAAATGCAGAGAGTTTGTGCACGTGTTTCTTAGCAGGCAAAGTGTGATGTAAATGTCATCCTACTTTAACGACTTTGACTAAGTGTTGGCAGCAATGTACACGACACAGGATTTTTCACACATGGGCAAAAATATACAGCATTTTTGATAATGATCTAAACTGTGGTTTGTTTTCCGTCTTTAGATGCTGGCATAAGCACAAGCACGACTAAAGTGTGCAGCAGGAGGGGATGGATGGAAGTAGCTGTTGTACCAGCAGACTACAGAGCAGCTTCCTTCACAGACTGTGAGACTCATCCACTCACCCAGCCGCCTCCATGAAGACCCTTTGGCCTTTTGGTTTTCTTATCAGCATCAATGGGACGTCGACTGCATTTTGGTGTCCAACCCTGTGTTGTAGGATGGCAACACATTTACCTTAAACCTTGCACCTCTCCCATCAACACATTTTTATCATACTTTTTAATTATTACCTGAAGTGGAACTTCATTGTGTTTGTTTTGTTAAAGTTTTACTACTCGCCCGAGCAGTTCCTCTTTCTCTTTATAAAAAATGTTAATATACGTCAGTGGCGGGCCGTGGTTTTGGACGTACGCCTGCTGTTTTTTCGTTGTACATGCCTCTCTGCTGCACTACAGATAGAAACCATTCTGAACAGGTGGGACCATAATCTCTTTTTCCAGGGAGTTTCATCCCATTCAAGCTTTACGACTGATTTATTTGAGTTGTTTATCATTCGTATATGTACAGCAGTGTTTCCCCATGGTTTATAGCTTTATAACCGACACAAACACTTAACGCAGTGGTTCTCAAAATGTTTCTGTCACGCCCACTTTGGAGGAAGAACAATGTTCACGCCCCACCGCCCCAACAAAGCTGTAACAAAATGGTCCATGCTGAATTTTTATTGCAATAACAAAACGTTTGACTTTTATAAAGCATAGAATAAATCAAATTGGAATCACTTTAAAGTAAACCAGATTGCTCCATCAGACAAAAACAAATACAATGTGCAGTCACTTTGTTAGAACAATGCAAATAAAGTTCTATCTCTGCAAAAAATAACTAATATTTAGTTACTAGTTTAGCTTTTTTTTTTTTGTGGCTGCAGTGAGCTGCTTTCCTCTACAAATCTTTTTAAAACGGGGTTGCAGGCCGCTCTCAATTCATGCTCGATGTTGAGCTGAGATCTGTGTTCTGTTTTGAGGCAACAGCAGAAAAGACCTCATGGAGATCGGCTTTTGGCAAAATGCCAAGATTCTGCGATTCACGCATGCGCAAGCGTAGCCAGCGGCTCATTGTTGGTATAAGACACAAGCACTTTGGCTCGTTTCTGTCCGCTGGTGGGAGTGTGCTCAGTGCTCACCTGCGTGTATGTGTGTGTGCTCAGTGCTCACCCATGTGTGTGTGTGTGTGTGTGTGCGTGTGTGTGTGTGTGTGCTCAGTGCGCATCGGGGCGGAACTCCGGCGTGCGCGAGTTGTAAATGTGCGACCATGTAGAGATCGAAATGGCATGCCGTCGTGTAGATAAGATCAATAACATAAGTACGTTCAGTAATAAAAGAACAAGGTTCTTTAGGAAAGGGAACCTTAAATTACTTCTGTTGTGATCTGGCGCTATAGAGAAAATGACAGGGGGGCGGGGCCTAATGTAATGGTAGGGGAAACACTGTAATGGACCCGTATTTGTATAGGCCTTTTCAAATCTTCCGACCACTCAAAGCGCTTTAACACTGCATGACATCATTCACCCATTCACACACTGATGAGAGGAGCTACCATGAAGGCGCCACATCAGGACTATCTAACATTCATACACCGTAGAACAGCTACGGGAGACATTTTGGGTTAAGTGTCTTGCTCAAGGACACATCGACATGGGCTAGCGGAGCCGGGGATCGAGCCACCGATCCTCTGATTGAAGGACGACCCTGCTCACCACTGAGCCACAGTCGCCCTATCTGTGTACAGGAATACTAGTATTGCAAGTCTTCCACAGCAAGTTGGCATGGAATATGTAAATCACAGATTTAGTGACCAGGTTTAGTAACCAGTGTAATGTTAGCATGGAAACATGGTGGAATTATCAAGCTAACATTAGCAGGGTAACTAGCTAGCCGCTAAATGAAAAAAAAAATTATAGCTCAATGCTTCAACTACACACTGCGTAGGAAAGCACATGGCTATCCTCAGATAATCACAGATTCCCCAATATTTGATGTCTTCCAGCTTTTCATCCAGAACACAGAAAGGAGGAATCAGGCTTGTGCTGTAATGCTACACAGTACAATCTGTACAAACTACACTTACAACAGAATAATCCAACCATACTGTGTATTGCATAATCATGTCTAATCCAGCTGTTGCACCCGTTGAAAGTCTACATTTTTAAAGCCACATTTGCACTATAATTTGTTCAGCAGACGGCCCTCCGCCTGCCGACTGTATACCAAAGTCATAGGTATTGATGCATACTTTTAGTTTGGGTTGTGCCGGCGGATCTTTAAAGTCTTGATTTACATGATTATTATTACTTATTAGTATTTCTGTGGGCGAGTTGGATGTGTTCTTGCTGAATGGAAAAAATCTGATGAAAATGAGGACAGATAAAACTCTCCCAGTGACACCTGCAGGATGAGGATGTGTGTGTGTGTGTGTGTGTGTGTGTGTGTGTGTGTGTGTGTGTGTGTGTGTGTGTGTGTGTGTGTGTGTGTGTGTGTGTGTACCTTCTGGGACACGTCAAACTAAAGATCAGTTACCAGGGCCGACTAAAGCTGTGTCTCTGTGGTGTTTGGTTTGTCTCTTTGACTCTGTGAGGAGGACCCGCTCCTTCCGGCTCATTCTAAGCAAAAGAAAACACACAATTCTTAGTTTCAGGTGATTACACACCTGAAAAATAAAACAACACAAACAGTTATGAGGCAACTGTGGCTCAGGATGTAGAGCAGGACGTCTACTAATCAGAAGATCAACAGTTGGATCTCCAGTTGTTTCAGTCCTGAAGTCGAAGTGTCCAAGATATTCAACACCAATCGCTCTGGAAGGCTGTCCCGTGGCTGCATGCGTGTGAATAAGCACTTAGAATAGATCCCGATGAGCAGGTTGGCCTTGTATGGTAGCCATCAGTCTGTGAATGGATGTGTGACTGGGTAAATGTTGGCATGTAATGTAAAGTGCTTTGACTGTTCAGGAGACTGGCAAGGCACTTTATAAATGCAACTCCATTTACCTTTTATGGATATTATACTCCATATCTGCTAATAGAGCCCCTGAAATTCTACACACTGGACCTTTTTAACAAAATAATCACAGCAGCAGTGACCGAGGATGTAGCGATAGGAGATTCTGTATATTGTGAAGCAGCAGAGCAGAAACCAGCGTCGGAAGTTTGAATGAACATCTCCTCAGGATGAAGCTCGTCCTCCAGACTCCCTGGTGTTTGTGTTCCCAGTGGAGCGACTTTCATCTGCTGAGCCTCAGCATGCTGATTATGTCTACTCCAAACAAAGCCCACACATTTCTCCTGTCCTCCAAAAAGCCACCTGAAAACCATACTTGTACACTTTATTATATATTCCAATGGGTTTGTATCTTTTTACTTCATACACATTTTCTTTAGAACTGTGACAAAGTTATTTTAAATTGTAATGAAGAAATCAATTCCGGATGAATCTTGGAACCTTTTTTCCGGCGTGAAGAGATACTGTTGGTGGGTTATTCTGTCCATCCAACATGTGGGTCAAGAGCACTAACTGGCAGAAAAGCTCCCATGGACTGACCATAACCCACAACTAATGTTCTTTAACAGGTAAAACACCACGACACAACAGTTTGTGACACATAAACAATTTGTAACACTAATAATTGTACATTTATAAAAGTACACCGCTGAACTGCATGCTGGGTACAGCTCACCCACTATCACAACACGAAGAAAGTCCGTCACTGTTTTTTTTCCTCACCTACATTCCCCTGGGTCCTAAATCCCTCCATGTTTAGCTTCCTAACACTCTCTAAGTACCAACATACAAACAGCCGCACACCATACGTAACTACAAACAGCTGTTCAGTTGGCCGGCGGTCCTTTTCGCGTCAATGAATGAATGTGTTTACTCGAAAAAAGAGAAAAAAAATACTGTGAAACCGACAGTCTTACAAAATACCGTGATATGAATTTTTGGCCATACCGCCCAGCCCTACCTCCACAGTTGTGACAATTCTTGTAGCACTATTCTTGTCTGCACTATACCAGCTGTGCGTCCACCCAATTTAAACCAGCATATCGTCAGTTGCCGTTGGTGCAGCCAGAAGGAACCAAGGCTTAGCAGGCACCGCCTCCTCTCATAGAGTTTAGAGCAGGGGTGTCAAACACACGGATCCGGCCCGCCAGGGGTCCAGTCCGGCCCACGGGATAATTGTTAAAATTGCAGAAAAAAATAAATACTATCTGAGTTGGGACTTGAACCACTGATTCTCTGATTGTAAGACAGGCATGCTTACCATTGAGCTACAGTCACAATTAATTGCATCACTGACATTACTAAAAATATTGCCCAACTGCGAGGGAATCTGCAGAGGAGAGCCCAGGCAGGTAAACAGTGGGCTGAATTTTTGGTCTTTATGTTTCTAGTTTATTGAAGAAATACCTTAAAATAGGGTTTATCATCCAAAAAGCTTCACCAATGATTTAAACATAGATAAATATTGTCATTATGTATGCGTTAATATGCTGTGATTTTACTGGTCCGGCCCACTTGAGATCAAAAACGGGCAGCTTGTGGCCCCTTAACTAAAATGAGTTTGACACCAGTGGTTTAGAGTAACAATGTCTAACTAAGTATGTAACATTAACATTAACCTGCAGGTACTGTACCCGGGTGTCTGCTACTCTGATGGAGAGCGCTTTCTGTGTAATTCCCCACCGACCACTTGGCACTCTCACATTTTACCTCCTCACAACTGATATATGTGACGTCGCTCTCCCGAAGAGAACCCACAGACGACGGGACACGGAACATGACAGCAAGCGTTGTGTCCAAAACCGCTGTGCTGGAACATCACCAGGAGCTCACCCAACGGGTTGGACCTGGTGGTGTATTCTTTAATTAACACATTCTAGAAGACAAAGTGAATGGGCAGTGTCTGCTGCATTGTGACTTGTGTGAGGAGCGACTACCCTTTGATTTGTGTTTGTGTGGGGGAGACTGAGAAATGCTGAGTGGGAGCAGAAACAGAGGGAACTGCTCTTTAGAGGAAAGTCCTTGGCCCTTAAAATTGCTGTTGTGTTTCCGTTGCTCGGCTGGAATGAGACACATGTTGTTGTATGAATGGTTAGATAGAGTCAGGACAGGTGGCACCTTGTCCTCTGTGTATCAATGGTTGTGAATGATGACATGGGTGGAGAGGCGCTATACAAGTGCAAGTACATTCGCCATTTTACCATTTAAAGAGGCCAGTGCAGAGATCAACTCCTTTTCCCCAATCAGTTACCAGTTTATCAAAATTGCTTTCTAGCATCTGTAATCTCACTGTTCCTGCTCTACTAAGCGTTTTTAGATCTTTCAGATACTGGTTTTGGTTTCCTGGTGCGAAACTTTACTGTTCTTTTCAACCTTGTTTCCAGCAGTGTTTGCTGTACACTACCTGCTCAGCACCAAGCAGCAGACGGACACAACATAGTGGAGCATTTAGCATCTTAGGAGACAGTGATTGTTTCTCGTAATTACTGGCAAGGCGAAAAGAAGATTGAATATTGGATTTAAATTCATCAGAATATGATAATTGAACCTTACTCTGTTTCAGCTTTATTTGCAAATGTACAACATTTCTCAACAATGCTTGAAGGTGATATGTCAGTGTTGTTGTACCTCCCCCAAGTGGCAAAAGATAAATTAAGACAGGTTTAACAAAAGGACAGGGATTACATTCCAACCACATTTCAGACTCCAAAAGATAAGGAAGAACTAAATCTCATCATGTCCCAGCTTCCCAACACACAGAGAGAGAGAGAGAGAGAGAGAGAGAGAGAGAGAGAGAGACCCCTTTATATAGTAGAAGGGCATTAATCATAACCAGACTAGGTGCAAATGTAAAGGACATTAAAATAAATGCTGCATCGGCCCAACAGGGAGAAGAACGTATGATTCAGTGTGGTCAGCTAAAGACTATTAACCCATAACCCTGCTGGCTATAGAAAAGTACAATGCAGTGATGTGGCCCACACTAACACTAGCAGCAGTATTTAAACATAGCAGAGACCAACTCCTGGCCTCGTGAGCAGCTCTCTCCGGGCTGGTACCAACCCGGAGAGAGCTGCTCCACTCTGTGACGTCATGTGACACACATCATGTGACACATGCTCCTCCGTGAGACGTAGACCTCAACCCTGTGAGCTGAGCGTATTGCTTCAAGCTACTCCTGATACACCACTTCCTGCTTGTCCTTCACAATACTCATGTTTCCAGTCAAGTGAACTTTTGAAATCTCTGCAACAGTGGTTCTCAACTGGTCTGGCTGTGGGACCCACCATCACCCCTGAATGACAAGCACCCAAATCCAGGAAAACATGTTAACTTCTCAAATTGATTTCATGAAAAGATGGTGCAGTTTGAACCTGAGATAGTACAGGATATCACAGAATGCATGGAAAAAACTAGTTAGAAATATTCCCTTTTATAGTCGATTAAAAACCAAAAAGTCCATTTTAAGGACACAAGGTAATATATAATCTCGTAAATGTATCTTAAAATGTCGTTACTTTTTATTTTTATTTTTATCAATGCTACTGGTCACCCTTTACCTCTGTGGGTTTTAAAATAATATATTCGCAACAACAGTCTGCCAGAGGGATTCAACTTTGTGTTCAGTAAGGTGAGAAACAGCATACTTTTTGATGGTAAAAGGTTTATTTATGTGCCTAAATCGATACCATTGCCAGGGATAAAACCATGACCAGAGTACATCAATGTAAAAGAACGTTTTCGAGTGCGTGGCCCCAGACTTCCTTATCGCTTCAGGCCTCTGGCACTTGACATCGCACGACCTGGATCCAAATCGGCAAAGAGTTCATTTAACTGTTTCCACTTGCGTACGCAAACAAGTCCAATCGCAGGATCCTTGAACCCCTAACCGGAAGTTCAATGACTTGCAGTTACTTTACAAGGCAACACAATAGTCATGGTATTTTAAAGCCAGGGCAGTTACTGGAACAAGGGGGTTTGCTGTGTGAAACATGTACACAGTAGAGTTTAAAGCCGAATCAGAAGATTTAGGCTGATTGATGCGTCACTTGATCTGTATAGAAAATATACAAATGACTTCATTTTGTGTCATATAAGTGTGAATGTATACATACATAAAATACTTATGTATATACCGTGTGTCACTCTTCTGGGTATTCTATACGAGTGAGTTGGCCAGGTTGCAATGTTGATTAATTTACTTCTGCTGAAACAATCTAAATGTAAATTGGACCTCTCTATCTGTGTCTCCCAGACTATAATGAGGAGAGAATTCAAATGACCTGGTTGCTTTTCATCCATTCTGACGCAAAGTAAAAATTTACAGAGAAACGACTTCTGTGTAAACAAAAGTAAATTATGTATAGTAAAGGGGGGAAAACTCTGGAGACTTATGCAATATAAAGTTTGGTCAGGATGGTGGTCCATAGTAAGCATTTGGGTAGAACTGTTAAGAAAATGCAGACGGCGGGGAGATTCGACTTCAAAAATCAAGTAGGCTTTCCATTTTTGGTTCTCCTATGAAAGAATCTTCTTCTTAACATTTCTTCTTGCTTAAAAGGTTTTTCGTCATCAGATGTTCCAGATCTGAACTCACTGTTTTGATCCACACTTACAGTCAAATGCAATCGGATAGTGATCACATGTACATATATATCCCATGGCCAAAAGATACTTCACAATTATAGTCCCCCGTTATATGTCCTGCTTACTTTTCCACCCTGCCGTATTAGTTGGCTTGTTGTATTGATCAATAGCCTTTAACAAATGTCCGCCAAGTCTGTTCTCAACACCTCATTCCCTCCTCTCTTCCATTTGCTGTCCTCTGGAGAGGAACTCCCGGGTGGGGGAAGAATGGTGGAGCTCTACGTTTGATAAAGTGTCCAGATTGTGCCCACATGCTGTCCACACCTCACTGAGACCCCAACTCAATGCTACCCAGGTTTAAACATGTGAGTTAAAGGTGTCACTGTATTCTCAGCAGCAGTAAGTATGAAAACCCTCCGGGTCAGCTGATTTCTTGGTATTTGTTGTCTTTCTTAAAGCATCCTGCACTTCACTAATTGCAACAAGGATAAGATTAAAATCAAAAGGCAACTTTTGTTATGAGTAAGAGGAATTTTTCATCATTTATATTCACGTTTCCTTTTCAATCAGCAGGCCAGAAGATGCTCCACCCTTTTACAACACACACAAGCGCAATGACGGCAATCAGATGAGCAGCTAAGTTATTTTTAGTCAGTAAATACCAAGGTGGTGACCTCGGGGGCCTCAGTAGAGGCTACAGCCATCATTACATGGTATTCTGAGAGGGGAGAGGCCGAGGAGTCAGAAACCAGGTTCAACATGTTTTGCATTGCATTGAACATTGGAATGTGTTCAAATGTGCGCACAAACTATTGTACCTTAGATAATATATGTTATTTAGATTTCACATAGTATTTCATTTGATTCATTTTGTTTGTTATACATATTCATATTTTGTTCAGTCTACCTGAATGGAAAAGAAGTAAAAAGAATTGTCATCAAAGGGTCAAAAAGGCACAGGAAGTTTCTCAAACAGATGGTCACTGTAGTTTTTTGGAGGAGTTTTGTCACACGTTGATTAATATACACTCGTGAGTGTGTACAGCGGCAGAACCATGTATTTTTGATCGAGTCACAATAGATTATGATGATAGAAATAGATATTTCAGGCTTTTGGATACACAAATGAACCAAAACCAGCAGCTACAATTCTATCTCCATAATGCAGACGTTCACATCAACAGACTCAAATGGCTTCATCAAACCAATGACTGCACAGCTATACTGTTGTGCGTATTTTAATTTCTGTGATGAATATAATTGTTTTACAGTCTACGGAACAAACCTTTGTCTGCACATGCATAAAAAAGCTTTTTATTTCGATTCACAGGTGCAGTGACCAAATTTCCCCAAATGGATCAGTGAAGTTACTTTTATACCAAACTCTATTTTCATTTTGAAACAGATCTGCCGATCGGCGCTATAGTTCTTCTATAGTTCTTCTATTCTTCGCTGATGAGGCCTCCTCCTCCTCCTCCTCCTCTTCCTCCTCTGACTGGGGAGGTTTGACTCTGGTTCGCTGATAAATTGCAACTGCTATTTGCTCCTCTCTGTGGGAAGAGACTATGAATTCACTTCATTAAAATTCCACCGAGGAAGATGACACCTTTTATTTAAGGTCCCTCCTCCACTCTCTGCTCCTTTTTTTTCTTTTTACACAGGAGGATTGATTTGAATTTGCCAGCACAAGGTCACAGCATCTGTTGTGAAATGGGGTCAAGGAGCTGAAGTTGCTTTACGAGATCAATACGATGGGATGTAATGCAGTCGCAGAGGTGACTGGAGACTGGAGACAGCTTAATATTGCATGTTAATGCTAATGTTAGCAATACTGTCCTGTTACCCTGAATTAGTTTTCATTGCAACAGCCTATTTAAAGTAATATGCCAAATACCAAACAACTAAAACTAAAAGTTATTTTAATTGATACTTCATGCTTTTTTTACCGACGAAAAACACTGAAAATCTTTCGATATCCTATGAAATGTATTGAAGTATAAAGACCGTGAACACAGCCAGGACTCCGTGTGGAACAAACAACGAGTCAGCGTTGATGTTTTATCACGTAACTTGACTTCAACAACGAACCTACCGAGTTGTTTCCTGTGAAGATGGAAGTTTCTTTCTTTAAAAGAGCGTATGCGTGTAACGAGTGGTAACCTTTGGTAGGATATCCTATGAACTGTTGTGTGACATGATGACGTTGGACATGATGCTCTGCCGTGTTCTCAGCATGCAGCACACGATGCCACCATTCAGACTGCTCATAGTCACTGAATAAAACATGGTTGATAAAAGAGGCAAATAATGAAAAGACCGTGGCTCTATGAGCGTGATATATTTGCTAATATTTATTTCCATTTGAAAACATGAAGGCCTGTGAGTGTTGGTAAAGCTTTTTTATGTTTAAATCGCGTTATATCGGATATTCTCACAAGTCACAAGTCTCTTATGACAGAGGGAACGCCGTCTCAGCGCCTTCACTTCCAGGAGAAGCCGTCTGAGCTGTTGATGGAAACAGACATGCTCAGCTGAGCTTCACAGAGAATGTGGCAGATTCCCTTCTTATTACTGACTTCATGAGGTGTTTTCAGCTCCCGGTTGACCTGTGGTCATTTACACACACTCGCATACAGGTGTGATAGTCGGTGTAGAGTTCTGGATGGCTCTTCCTCATTAAATCAGATCCCAGCTCGCTCTTTTCTCGATGAAGTTGTTGACAGGTTGCAGTTACAGGAACTCCTGTTCCACTATCAAGTAGAACACTTTTTATTGTTTCTGTTTAAAACAACATCTTGCATACACAGTTTATGTGAAGGAGTATGCGAAGACCAACATTGATTGTTCAATTATGTTCTGTAAATAATGAGGAGTAATATGGCATACAGTCCCATCGTTTCATATAACCAAGACCTTGATTGGGAGTTTGGACACAGTGAATACTTGTAACGTCATCATTAAATAATGTGAAGATAGTGTCCACATTATGGTCCTCATTGTGGTTCTAAACACTCATTAATGTCACCAATAGCTCTCTTCATTGCAGTGAAGCACCGGATAATGAGACGAGACACAAATGAATCCGTCCTCGTTCTCTTCTTGCGCAATGGACTGAACTTTGAGTTGCAAAGCTTGGCCCATTTCAGATACATATTAGTAGCAGTAGAAAAGGAGGGATGTAGCCGGGCAGCCCTGATTGTAAGGACAATGACGGTGAGAACAATTGTTTGATAAGAAGCTGTATAATGCAGAAGAATAGGATGGTGAGTTGCAACATGGCCCCTCACTCATTCCAGTGAAGGGTTTTCAGGCTTCTCTATTGTTGGTCCAAAAGTGTCTGTTTACTTCTCTTTGTCAATTTGCAACTGTAGATTTCTCCTAAATTCACCAAAATGTACCGTAAGATAATGCCTCATTTGCATGTTCGAGCATAACAGTAACAAAACATAAACAAAAAAATTATCAACTCAACTGGGGAAGTTTCCTTGTGATATGTCACAGTTAAAATAAAAAAACATTCTCAGTTTCCTTCCTATCCATCATACATATACATATATATATATATATATATATATATATATATATATATATATATATATGTATATATATATATATATATGATGATTTATGACTAAAAACATGTCCCAAATGTTTGTTTTTTTGCTCAGCTTTTTGTTCAGGAAATATATGCAAATTAGTACATATTTCATAAGTTACTGCCTCATTTGCATATTTAAAAATAAATATTCATCACTTGGCTTGCAATTTGGAATGGGGCCCAGAGCTGCTGATGGAGGCAGAGTTCCTGCAGTACATCTGTACGACCACGTCTTCTCTTAAAGCCGCAGTATCGCTTTTAAGGAAAACCTTTATTTATTGCCTCCAATTGAAATTGCTGATTGCAAGCATTTGTAGAAAGCAGCCCTCTTGATGCCACAAGCTAGTGGCCATCAGAGGAACTGCATACTGAGTGGTTGTTACATTGTGTTTGCTAGGAGAATACAACCAGAAATGACAGGGTGATGAAACAGATAATGAGATGATAATTACACCAGGACTCACACACACACGCTCACACTTTTGGAAACACTTTTTTCTCAAACCTCACTTCCATGTCCCCCAGTCGCCACACTGCTCTCTGTATTCCCGGTGTTTGTTGTGATAAGAAAGCTTCACTGAGTTGGTGAGATGAAGAAGAGCTTTTAGTTGTCTCTTCTCGGCTGTCTCTCAGCTCAGATTGCAATCACTGAGCGGTCTGACAAGGTGAGGATGTGAATACTAAGCACCAGCCTTTTGACCTGGACAGACAGAGGCCACACAATATCCTGGGGGCCGCTGTTTGATCTTCAAACACAAAACACAAGACCCAAGGTCCTGTTTGAGTCCTGCTAGCAGACCCTCGAGGCGGCAATCTTCATTACCCCCAAACACAGACAATTTACTGAGGATTGTGTTATCAGAGGTTTCTCTAGGGAGCGTGACTTTGCTCAAGGCCAGACGGAGGGTTTAGAACTACCGAGGTCCCAAACTGAGCTAGCTGGGGCGGTTTGATTTCTCTGATATAAATATGTGTATTTTAAGATGATTGGAGAGAACATATAGCTTTAAACTAACCATGTTTAGTAGGCAGTAGCATACATTAACTGTCAAGCAGTAAACATGAGAATCAGGTTAAATGAATGATCCAGACTACAATCTGAAAATACAGAAGAGATACATTATGTTTACAATGTTTAATAAGTGTTCAAGTAAAAGTAAATTCACCTTTTGTATTCACTCTGTCTCTTTTCTTTCTTTGTCTCCTCACTCGTCTTTCCTGCCAACCTATATTACAAATAATATACTAAAATCGTTTTTTATTTAGTTTGCATCATTTGGGATTTTAAAATGTGTGTTTTACAATAATGTACATACAGTAAGTACATTATTGTAAAACACACATTAAACGTATGCTCGGTGTTGTGTTGTTAAATTCAGCCTATAGGTTCCACTGTATGTGTATACAGTGTATGTGTATATATATATATATTTGTGAGTTTTTCTTGGGACTACAAAGTGCATTTTGTTGAACAATAACCTGGTAACCTAACAATTAAAGAACGACCTTGTCTTGTTGATTATAGATTTTGTAGTAACAGCAAGATCATCCTCAACACCACACACACGCACACACACACACACACACACACACACACACACACACACACACACACACACACACACAGCTCCTCCAGTGTCATTGGATTCATCCTGTGGTATTGTGTGGATATTATATATATATATATATATATATATATATATATATATATGGTATCATGTGGATATTCATCAGCATGGGTATTTGTACCAAATGGCTTGGCAATCCATTCATTCCATCCATTTGAAACAGGAGACATAGGGGATAAAAACATCTTGAGTTGGGTTCCCTATTAATCGGTCAATAATCCTTCCATAATTCATCTGTTCAAACTCTTTCCTATCCAGTTCCAGACCACCGCTTCAACTGGCCAATCACCCTCATCCTTCACTAATCCAACCGTGCACTTTTGCATCCATTCAGCTCTTAATCCATGCATCCCAGTCTTCCCAGTTGGTAATGGTGTCATGAAGAGTCAACAGTATTCCCTTTGAATGACACTCAGCACATCCTTGTGGAGCGGCCACTGAAGATTATGAGGACCCTCATTAAAAGATGACTTAAGACCACTGGAAGCAACATCTGAGTTCTCTCTCTACATTACTCTGTCTTCCCTCAGACAATCACTCAGATACTCTTTTACACCCTTACATCCTTTTTATGCTCCCCATAATCTGTAACCAGCGCATGCTAATGGAACAGAGATATTTTAGAGTTTTCATTAGTTCTTTTATGACTGTGGTGGCAAGATAATATATTAAAAGTTGCTACTGACGAGATCTTTCACGAGTCGGACATTAGTGTCAAGCTGATTTGGTCATTAACACATTTCAACTGTCACTGTCAGGTTGTGCTGCATTTCAAACAGTGCTAATGAAGATGACTCATAACACAATAAGCATTCAGGACCAAGCAGAGTGTTGGCTGCTGACCTTGGCCCTGATTTCAGGGTCGCCATGACTGAGCTGGTTCTGATCAGGGACATTTTTGGAGAGCAATCATTTTCAAACCATGCATTTTATTCAGTCATTGTTGTTCATATGTGACACCTCAGTGACATGTCATGCTTTTTGTGCTTCCTGTTTTATTTGGTTAAAAACCTCTCCTCTCGTTTCAGATGTTCACATCAGAATCAGAAGTGTTTATTGCCAGTTACAATGAACATACGAGGAATTTGACTTGGTGAAAGGTGCATAACAATAAATATGGACATAGAATACAAATATTATATAAATAATAAACATACATATGGTAATATGTTTAATCAGTATATATTTTTAAATAAAAGTGGCAAGTGTATTGTAATAAGAGAATAAAAGATGTGTAAGGGTGTTTGAAATGGTCCTGGGAGGTGAGAGTCAGTCAGTGGGTCCTGGTATTTGTTGATGAGCACAAACTCAGCTGGAAAGAAACTGTTTGTGTGGCGTGAGGTCTTGGTCCTGATGGACCTCAGCCTCTTACCAGATGGAAGGGACTCCAACAGTTTGTGTCCAGGGTGAGAGCGGTCGGCTACAATCTTACCTGCCCGCTACAGGGTCCTGGAGGCGAAGACGTCCTGGAGGGACGGTAGATTGCAGCCAATCACCCTCTCAGCAGAGCGGATGATGCGCTGCCAGACGCTGATTTCAATTCAATTACATTTATTTTGTATAGCCCAAAATCACAAAAATCAAATTAGCCTCAGAGAGCCTTACAATCTGTACACTGCTCTGTGCAGCTGATGGAGGAGCAGAGGATGGACTCAATGATGGCTGTGTAGAAGTGCCATCATGGTTTTGGCAGGTTGAACTTCTTCAGCTGCCTCACAACATCCTCTGCTGAGCATTCTGGGTGATGGAGCTGATGTTCGGCTCCCATTGGCCGTTTCCCGCCAGTGTCGCCACTGCCCCTAATTAATATCACCTGTGACTCATCAGGTCCTGTTCCCAGTGTATTTAATAATTATAATAATACATTTTATTTGTATATCACTTTACAAGGTACTTTACATAGTACAAATAAACAATAGAAGCTACAACAATATAAACAAGAGGGAAGACATCACAGTAAGAAGTAGTCTGCGCCTTGTTGCCAGTTCATCTGTGTGCTTTTGTCTGGCATTCCAGCCTTTATTCCTCCTGTTAGTTTTCCCAATGCTTATGAAACTTTGTCTGTTATCCTCAGACATGATTTTAGTTTGAACCTTTTTGGATTTGTTGGCTTTGCTGACTAATCTGGGTCCTATTCCTCGTACATTTCAACAAAGTGGATCAAATGTCCTATTATCCAGCTTAAATTACCGAGATGATTGACGTCAGGCTATGTCGGTTTCTCTAAGGCGGATCCGTCCTCAAACAGTCTCGTTAATTCGAACCAGACGTCAGTCATCTGGATAATTGCGCGTGCACGCTCCTCTTCAAAAGGGGGAGGAGTCAAACACATATTCAATGATCTTCAAACGCTACAATGGCAAATAAGATCAGAGAAAGAGCCTCTTATTTCTCCCCTGACGAGCAGGAGATGATCATGAACGCATATGATGAATTTAAGTCCATAATCATGGCAAAGTCTAATGGTGCGTTCACATCCAAAGCGTAGCGAATATTCGCAACGCTTCTGTTGTGAACGCAGCTTAACGCAGCTTAACACTGCCTCCGCTGCGACGGCTAGACATAAGCATCGCAAAATATCAGACAAATTAAATGCATCAGTGTTGGAAAAATGTATCGGCTAATTTTAAATGCCTCATCACCCAAATCAATCAGATTATATTTATTTAAATGTGCCTGCTGGCAGTAATATACAAATTAATATATACTTGTGAGGATATATGTACTGTATGCACGTATGTATCATGTACTATATATGTGTATATTCATGTAGGTGTAGATTACCATATAACTAGGAGTTATTCATAATCAGAAATTCAATCAATTGAAGCAGTGAAAAGAAATTGTGTATGATTCTCTGAATTCTTATCACGAGTCCACCGTAATCATGTTCTACAATAATGATATGTATGGTGTACTAATAACACTGTCATATAATTATGAGTGCTTTCAACACATCCATAAGTTTCTTAAGCGCTAAATCAACGTTACGAACAGCACGGCATGCAGCGGCTTTCCCGATGTTCTCTACATCGCCGACACTGTACAAACATGTACCACTGATATGAAAAACAACCAGTCGTCAATGTGCAAGCTGCCAATTGAATGGTGATTTAAGCTCCTCTTTTGGGTTCATATGTTTGTAATTATAAATAATAATTATAAATAATTAGTAATTATGAAATGGCGCCTCACCAGGCATGAACCTCACCGCACGTCACTGGTATACCCCTGCCCTATGGGCTGATATATGCTACTACACTGAGTCTAAAATAGTTGTCGAGTAGCTGTGATGAAAATAGGTGTAAAGCCACTTGAAGAAACTAACTCTCCCTCTCAAAAAAGTATCTATATTTTAATTTTCAGTAAAGTTTGTTCCAAAAAGATGACGGAATCAGTTAAAAATGTAAATCACAGGTCTATTTTAAGTAAATATGCCAACACAATATGATTATAAAATATCAGGTATCTATTAAGGAAAGATGTTACAATACAGATGTTGAATTTAGTATGTTTGCATGCTTTCCAAGCTTCTTTTATATAATTGGCCCTGAGGCCGACTTGCTGCTTTGCAAATATGTTGCTGGGGACTTTAGTCGCCTCACAAGCAAGTACGATCCCTCTGGTGTAAAACTGCCTCTGACAAAGCTGTTAATCCTCCGTTATGACAACCTCTCTGGTGTTACTTGTGAGGGGGATTAGAGGAACTAATGTGATTGGCCATTACTGAAGCGTTCCCCAATCCTTATTCTGATTTACTCCTGACTGCATTACCCTAATGAGAGAGAATGGTAAGGGTGATGTGTGAGGGTGTGTGAGTGGGGTGTATGTAAGCGGGTGTGTACCAGCCCCCAGAGAGGATTGGTACACTATGTACCTGCAGGTGATTGGCTCCTTCCTGATGCCAACCAACTGGACCAAGATGGCGGTGGTGCTGCATGGGGCAGAACCCATCTCCCTCCTTTTAAAACTGCCTTTGGGGTGCATCGTAGTTTGCAGCTCTCTGCCGTGCTGATGGCTTCTTGTCCTTTACCACTTTGAAGGGATGGGGTGCTGTTTTGCCATTTGATTTCTTTGTTTTGTTAGGTTGCATTACACCAGGGTAAATGGTAAATTAACTTGTACAGGTCTAGTCTTCCGACCACTCAAAGCGCTTTATCACTACATGTCATCATTGGCATGCGGCTCTCCAAAGTGCCCTCATCCTGATACCAAATGACCTCTTTCACAGCCATTGGCAGCTGTTATTTTTGGTAGTTTGATAGCTTTTTGTTGTCCATGAAGACCCACTAGCAGTTGGGTAGGCGGTGCTTCAACGTGGCCCGGAACACATTCGAGTGCATACTGCTAATAAGAACGTGGCCAGACCACCTCCGAATGTGAATTCACAAATATAATCAGAGCTGTCCACTTGCGTTTGGATCATCCAAGACGCACCAACTGAAAGAGTCATTAGAGGAAACTGAAATGCTAAGATGAAATGTAAGAGTAGCCCAAGTAAAGATGTCACTGCAGACTAATGCAATCCTGCCAGTTGCACAGCAATATCAAAGGTTTGCAAACAACCAAACACACCGCAACACACTCTGCTGGGATGACCTCAGCACCAGTCGTCCCAGACCGAGCTGTAGCAGGGAAACCCACGAGTACATTAATGAGCGTGGCTGTTCAGGAATGTGTTGTTTCTTCAATCTGAAGGAACACAGCCTCGCTTTAACGAGTGTGATTAACGAAGTCCTTGGAGTTTACAGAAATACATTTCACTCTATTAAATTGGAACAGCACATTATTCCTGTGTATTGCTATATTTACTTGAAGCCTTAATCCTTGAGTGCATGTCCCTGTGTGTAACTATACTACACCATTGTTGAACAAAATGTAATATGGTGAGAGTGAAATGTATCATGAATCTTTTAACCTTAATTCAGAGGTGCATGGACTGTATGTATTGTCCTTTTGATTTGAAAACATGGTGCTGCAATAAGAGTTTTTTTTACATTTCTAACCTCCAAACCGAAACTGACGGTCACATATTATTTTATATTAGAGCACTTCCCTGAGGAGGAGCGGCTACAAGCACTCTGTATTCCTGAGGTGAGCATTTTCTTTCTCAAGATTTCGGTTCCTCCATAATCTTCCAAAATGGTGACCTTTTTTATAATTCAATACTGTCAGAGCAGGTAGAACTCATCAAAAGGTTTTAAATAACAGCCTCTAAAAATATGGAACTATATGGAAATTAAAAAAGACAATGACAAATGAAACAATTCACCTTAAGGTCTTCTATTAATAACATACATGTGTTGTTGCACAAAGGTGTGTATTCCCGGCTCTCTGTAAGTGTATGATATTTAACGGGGAGAAAAAGGGAAGACACCTTCAGGAGAGCAACAGAGGATCTTCTATCAGGATGGACAGAAAAACAATGAATGGTACAAAAAAAACTCAAAAGTGCTTCAGTGGCTCAGGTATTTTTAATTCTTAGTCACTATAAGAAATCCTTAAGAAATAATTGAAATAACATATTGAACTTGATTAATCTTGTAAAATGTTTAAAAAAAATACATTTATATGCTTTTAACATTTTTATATCAGGCCGTTTTTATTAACGTTCCTTGTCAATGATTCAATTATATTTATTAAATATATTAAAGTGGACATGTAATCCAATCCAATTACAGATGAAATAAAATAATAATTTCTGCAGAACTGTCCGACAATGCAGTATCAGTGTGCGTTATACAGCTATAACATATAAGGTAAGAGGCATTTGGTGTGCTTCATCGTGCTCTGCCTCCGAGTCTTATTCATATCACTGCTAACAAACCATGATGCGTATATATCAAAGGTGTATTATACATTTTGCTTGCATGTGGTAGCTGAGTGCGCCACACTGCCGCTCAGCTGCTTGTGTATCCTGTAGTATTTGTTTTGTTACTTGGGAAGACATTACATATTCACATTTCTGCAGCAAGAGAAGCCTTTTATATTAGCAGGCAGGGAGCCGTCTGACTTGATCAAATATTGCCCCGCAGTCCTTTCCTCACACGAGCCAGGGTTTTATTTCAGAGTCACACTGTGCTGCTTTTTTCAATAAAGGAGCAGAGAGAATACATACATATGTGTGTGTAGGTGTGTCTGTGTGTGTGTGTGCAAATGGAGGCCCGGAACACCTTTCATCTGACTAATGCATAAATAATGCGCAGTGTGTTTGCAGTAATTATGGTACTGTATATGTACCAGGCCTGGAAAATGACTGTTTGTCCCTCAGTCGACTCAAAACGTTCACGTGTTGTTTAAACATCTGAGGAAGAACATTGTTATGAGAACAGCTGGTCACATACATTATCATTCAGGTATTAAATCACAGTTGAACTCTTGTGTTTCCAGAGGCCTGAGTTCCTGCTGCTTTACACAGCAGCATCTGGAAGAAACTGAGAAATGAGCAAATTACAAATCATAAGAGCTGAATCCCTTAAAAGTCTTGTGTTTCTCCCAAACAATGAACAACGTTATAATTCCTTATGATACAGACAAGCTAGGATTTGTGTCTCAACTGTGAGATTCTCAGTTTGCAAGAATCTGTGTGTGTGTGTGTGTGTGTGTATATATGTGTGTGTGTGTGTGTGTGTGTGTGTGTGTGTGTGTGTGTGTGTGTGTGTGTGTGTGTGTCCTCATGGTAAAATGTAGTCCTGGAGAACCAGCTCCACTACCAGAGAGGCCATTTTGCGTACTTGGTGTTTACTTTTCCTTCTGAGGACGGATGGTGTGTCCGTGACAGTCAGCACAATGTATTGGTGTGTAGTTAAGGACACAAAGATGGGTGTGGTCTGAGCAAGGGGGTAGCAATCAAGAGGGTAGGAAGTAGGAAAAGGCAATCGGCAAAAGGCTCCCCTGATTTACTTCTCTGTGTTGGCAATGTCAGTAATTTGCAAAACCACTCGGCCATTGGCCACACCATGTGTCTATTTTATATCTGTAATGTGTTCAATCAAATAACCTCAGAGCAAATATGGGGTACAGTAGAATATGATCATAGAACAAGGCAGGGTTAGTAATCTTGAGAAACTAGAAAGAAAATGCTAGATTAAAAAACATCAAGCTAAATAACCCAAATAACCCAGCCCGGTGATGCATTCAATGACATTTTTTTTAAATTAAAGATAAATGAATAAACAATAATAATATTATAATAATATACATTTTAGGTATACTCTATCTGAGAGTGCACAGTCACAACAGATGATTACCAGGAAAATAGCTCTGTCCTGTGTATTTATTTATGTATTTATTTACGTCACATTTAAAAAAAGAAAACAGACATCTGTTGTGCATCTGGCGTCGAGCAAAGAGCAAACCAGTGATTATGTGTAGTCCCTATCTCATGGATTCCCATTGTCATCACTGCTGCATAACCAAAACAGTAACATTCCCTAACAGTCGGGTAAAAGAGCCCTAAACCTTTTTAAAGGTTTCCCTTTTCCTTTCAGAATGTTATCTTCTACATAGCACAATAGTTCATTTCCCTAAGCCAATAGAAGACCTGAATATTCTTCCATGATAAGGCTTCAATGCTTGGCTCGGGGTAAACACATCTTCATGGGATGAGTGTATTCCTTATTATAACTCGGGTGGCAGGAAATAGTCCCACAATACACATTTTGGGATCAAGAGGTTTACGTCTGCATTTTTTGTTTTGTTTGTGAGACCTCGCAAAAAGTTGCAGTGAAAAGTGTCATTAAATGCATCTAGTTTATTTTAAAAATAAACGTCCATCATAGGTTAGGTTAGTTTTTAGGTTTCTTAGTTGTTAGGTTTACTCAGGGGCGTCGTTAGGCCTGTTTTTCAGCCCCCCCAAATAATTTGGCTTGAAAAAAAAATAAAAATAATAATAATTTATTTTTATTTTGGTGATGTCATTAAATGAAACTATTGAATGGTATATTAGACACTGAACTAGTTCATCTTTATCTCAGTGATAGTGTCCAAATGAGCATTAAATATCACTGGTTTGTAAAAACTACACAGACAACAAAATAGATGTAAATGTTGATAAAAAAATCGTATTCCCTTCTGCTCAAAATAAAACAAGTAAACGACTCAAAAGTTGACAGTCAGGTCCATTCTCCATCCATTGGATTTGGGAGTGACGCGGATATGAAAGCTAGTTTATCCGTCTTTCCTTTACAAGCAGGAAAAGTATTTCTCTCTCGTTATTTGAGAAAAGTTCATATTTGTGTTCACTACGACCCTGACATTCTGTCTCTTCTGTTATCATATACTAATGAATGCAAGCAAAACTACAGAGCAAAATCACACTCTGATTGAACCAATCTATGAACTGTCGGAAACAATGGACATGTAGGCCCAATCCCAATCTCCACCCTAAACCCTCAAGCCCTGAACCCTCAGGCACTCACTGACATCAGCTGCTAAGTGGCTGAGTGTGAGAGGCTGTGAGGGCTTGAACTGGTGTGAATATGAATGGGACAGCACTTTGCTGCAACATCACATGACCACATACAAAAATATTGTGTACAATTGTGTATTTATTTTATACTTTTTATTCACTGATTTGAACGTCAACCTCACGACATGAGAAGTCATTTTAAATGATCTATTTACTCGTTTTGTCAAAACGAAATGTTTGATGAATGTAAGAAAAATATTTATATATATATATTTTCTGCTTGCTTTCCTCTGATTTCATGTGTTTTTATGTTCCATCTTTAATCCGTAATGTTATAGTGTATTTTATCGGGCTGAACGCCCACGTGTCTCTTTGTTTACCCTTTTTTTTTTTTTACGTCTTCATGCTTCCATTGGGAACTGCGTGTTTAGCGTCACATTGCTATGAACTGTGGGTAATTCCCTTAGGCAAAGTCAGCATCTAATGCTGACTTACGGAAAGGGTTCATAAAGGGCTCAAAATGTCTGCCAGAGAGCCCTCAAACACTTTACGATGTGACAATGGGACACCCCTAAACCCTCACGGACTTCGCGGGAGCGCGCCTCAAAGTCCGTGAGTCCATATGGGTGGAGATTGGGACTGGCCCGTAATGTAATGTAATATCCGCGGCCCCAAATGGACCCCAAAAAGAAGCCGCGCACACATGCCAGTTCTCTAGGGGCTAAGCCCCCCCTTTCTTTGAATCCTAGAAACGTCCCTGGGTTTACTTAGACCAGTGATTGTCAACCACTGTGCCAATAACAGCAATTTGTTCATAATTTTCTTTTTTGGTCCTAAAATGCTTTTAAATTCTTGACTTCTTTTTTCTATATATTCCAGATATATTCCAGGTTCTTGTGGTCTGTCCAGACTACAAACGGCTGCTGCGCTCCCTCCAGCCAGTGTCTCCATTCCTCCAGCGCTAGTTTCACTGCCAGCAACTCCCGATTCCCAATGTCGTCATTCCTTTCTGCAGGCGACAATTTCCGGGAGAAGAAGGCACAAGGATGAACCTTCTGATCTCCGGCAGCCCGCTGCGAGAGAACAGCCCAACCCCAGTGTCCGAGGCGTCCACCTCCACAATGAACTGGCCGGTCAGATCTGGGAATATTAGGATGGGAGCAGACGAGAAGCGTGTCTTTAACTCACTAAAGGCCTCTGCCGCCTCGAAGGTCCACCTGAAGGGCACCCGCTGGGAGGTGAGAGCAGTGAGCGGGGCAGCCACGGAACTATAGTTACGGATAAACCGCCGATAGAAGTTGGCGAAGCCTAGGAAGCGTTGCAGCTCCTTACGTGTAGCAGGCGTAGGCCAGTTCTCCACTGCACTGGTTTTAGCTGGATCCATCTGGATGCTACCTGCTTTGATAACAAATCCCAGAAATGCCACCTCAGAGGTGTGGAACTCACACTTCTCGGCCTTTGCGAACAGGTGGTTCTCCAGGAGTCTTTGGAGAACTTGCCGTAGATGTACCACATGCTCCTGTGGGGACTTGGAGAAGATGAGGATATCATCTAGATACACAAACACAGAAACATTAAGCAGGTCTCGGAGAACATCATTCACCAACCCCTGGAAACCCGCGGGGGCATTGGTGAGTCCAAATGGCATTACCAAGTATTCATAATGTCCACTAGGGGTATTAAATGCAGTCTTCCACTCGTCCCCCTTTCGGATTCTCACCAAGTGGTAAGCATTGCGGAGATCGAGCTTGGAAAAGATGGTTGCCCCTTGGAGCAACTCAAAAGCAGAGGAGTCGTACCCGGGAGAAGGTCGATTGCACAGTCGTACGGACGGTGCGGCGGTAATGAGGTGGCCCGAGCCTTGCTGAAAACCTCCCTTAGGTCATGATATTACCTGGGGACACCGGTGAGATCTGAGGACTCAGTAGAGACAGGCGAGCTTGACACAGATGATAGAGCCGGTTTTAGACACACCGCATAGCAATGACCACTCCATTGTAGAACGGTACCTGTAGACCAGTCAATGTGTGGGTTGTGTCTCGTGAGCCATGGATAGCCTAAAATGACCGGTTGCTGTGGTGAATTGATGAGATGGAAAGTGAGTGTTTCATTGTGATTACCTGACATGGTCATCGACAGGGGAGCGGATCGATGAGTAACCCTGCAGAGGAGGCGACCGTCTAAAGCGGTAGCGTGGATGGGTTTGTCCAGAACCACCTGCCCGATCCCCAGCTGTGAAGCCAGAGCCATGTCCATGAGGTTCGCATCTGCACTAGAGTCTATGAGCACTGAAACCGGGTGGTTCCTCCCTGAGCAACATAGCTGAACTGTCATCAGAGGCCGAGAGGGCATTTCAAAGTTCACACTTCGGCTCACCAGCGCCCTCTGTTTGACTGGTGAGCCCTCTCTTTTACGGGACAGGAGGTTACGAAATGACCGCTCTGACCGCAGTACAGGCATCGATTCTCCTGCAGGCGGCGCTGTCGTTCCTCGGTGGAGAGTCGGGCCCGCCCAAGCTGCATGGGCTCAGGGGCCTCGGCAGAACCGCCAAAGGCCTGTTCCGAAGGGAACCTCCCCGACTCGGCCGATCGGTGAAACGGCGCCTGTGGAGCGACCGAAAACCGCCTCTCCCTCTGCCGTTCCCGCAGGCGACCGTCGAAACGGATAGAGAGCGCGATCAGGTCATCCAACTCAGTCGGAAGATCGCGAGCCGCCAGCTCGTCCTTGATGTGGTCCGACAGACCGTGGTAGAAGGCGTCCAGGAGCGGAGGGGCGTTCCAGCCGCTCTCGGCTGCTGCGGTGCGGAAGCCAATGGAGTAATCCGCCACGGATCTTCCTCCCTGCTTCAGGTCCATCAAGCCTCGAGCGGCCTCTCTCCCTGGTGTGGCGTGATCGAAGACCTTCTGCAGCTCCTTGGAGAACAGCAGGAATGAAGAGCAGATCGGCGACTTTCGCTGCCACTCAGCGGTTCCCCACTCATTGGCTCTGCCCGTGAGGAGCGAGATGACGTACGCCACTCGGGGCCCTGTCGGAGGGAAAGGCGGATGGCTGGAGCTCAAAGGCGAGAGAGCACTGGGTCAGGAATGGCCGACAGGAACCAGGAGCACCAGAACAACGCTCCGGAGGAGGCAGACGTGCCTCTGACACGGGAGAAGTGCGAGGAGGCGGGCTGGAAGCACTGGCGGCAGTCCGCTCTCCAGCGGGTCTCCTCAGCAGACGATCACGGAGCGACTCCATGCCGCGCTCGTGACTCACGCCCATAGCCTGCACTGCTTCGGTCAAGAAGGTGAGCTGTTGCTCGTGGCGCTGTAGCATGTCGGCTGGAGTCAGAGGTTCCGTCGTGGCCTGAGCAGAGTCGGCTGAACTCATGTTGGCCAGATTGTACTGTGAGGCACAGTAGACAGTCAAGTTCAACAGCACTTGGTTAGGTTTAGCTAACAGAAGTGCTTCGATACACTTAGACCTGCTTGTTTAGGTCAGGGTTAAATGGTAAATGGACTGTACTTGTACAGATCTTTTTTAGTCTTCTGACCACTCAAAGCTCTTTAACACTACATGTCATCATTCACCCATTCACACACTGATGGGAGGAGCTACTATGCAAGGTACCACCTGGCCATCAAGACTAACTAACATTCATAAACATTCATAAACTGCAGGAGCAGACTATGGGGTTAAGTGTCTCGCCTGAGGACACATTGACATGGTCGCCCACATTAACACATAGTACCCAGTTGTTACGAGGGGCATGGGCACACAGGGACTCTGCATCTAACACAATCTAAAATGACCTCATTAAAACCATTGTGGCTGGTTAAAATCCCAATATAAAAGTAATAAGTTAAAAGGTTTAAAAGTGCATAAAGTGAAGGCACAGAACTACTATGTTCAGTTTTGGCAACATCATTATTTGGTTAGATGTCGAGTAGTAGTTATGTAACAAAAGTATGGTAGAATACCTCAGTGCTGACTTGCTTTACAGGACAATGGTCAACATGGTCTCCTGGGCGAAGTCCTCTGCTTGTCCATCTCTATGCTGATGATCTTGCTCTTAACACTGCGGTGGGCTGAGAGTCTAATGAGAGAATAATGCAGATGACTTGACAGTGGAGTTAGTTGAAAGACTGATGCGTCTCATACAGATGCTAGAGGCTGCCTTAGTGGAGGGTTGCTTCTTCTTCTTCTTCTTCTTCTTCTTCTTCTTCTTCAAGTTTAAATCGTGGATCGCAACCAACTTGACTAGGTGCATACCGCCACCTACTGTACCGGAGTGTGCAGATTCAGGGTGCTGCTGCTGTCCCTGTGAGGAATCACACTTACAGAACCCCCTAGCTGGCCGTCACCATGTAGATTAACCGGCTGAGGTGAAATCTGATTGGACAAGAGCGTTAAGCAGAGAGCTTAACAGCTGCGAAGCCGCCTGCGCGCAGCCAGAAGCTGAGGAACAGACAGGACCTGTGCAATGAGAAAATAAGCTAATAGGGAAAAATAATTATAATACATGTAGTGTATTTGTGAAAAACATTAAATTATAAAATAGCTATAACTTTGTGATTCTGTTTAGGCCAGCAGAGAAGGCTTAGCAGGCCCTGACGGCCCGCCACTGTTTTACACATACACTTGTGCAAATAAATGCATTCAGGTTCCACTGTCATTGAATAGCCAGCACAGAACTAAGCACAGTTTCATGGATGCCAATGGTTGTATTTGTTCACATTTGCATGTGTTTTATTAATGTGACTCCCCCACAGTGTTATTCTGGAGAAGTTCTCCCTGCGTCCTTCAGCGTTGCACAGCAGGTTCCCCATTAATCACAAGGCGACTGAAGCCTGCGTCACTTTTCACATTACACAACTGCTTTTAAGAGGAAAACAAATCTCTGTCTGTGATCAAGTGAGTAGTTAGAATACTGTGTTTTAAGTGAACAGATCAGTCCTCAAATATTACATAATAAGTATTTCATTTTCTGATTATACAAAATGCTTGTTAACTCTTCTGTTATATACACACAGACCATGCTGGTCATGCAAGCTATTCTTTTGATTCTATACTGTGCAATGTGTAAATCATCAACCTCCCTTTCATAATCTTTATATTTCAGCTCCATGACAATGCCAATGTTTGACATAATGCAGATTACAGTCAAACACCAGGCCTTTGCCCGAGCTCTGCTTTTGTATTAGGCCTTCCATACATGAATGAGAGCTCTCTTTAATTAATACAGTTAATATCTGGAATTCATTTTTGTTTTTGGCACTAATTGATTCCGTGCCATGTGTTTAGCTTCCGTGTTAAAGGTGCAAGATACAAGATTGGGAGTGTTTTGACTGCCTCTCAACAGCTCTCAACATGGCGACGGTGCTAAAGCGTGAACAGGGTGAGCGATGATAGACGTGTTGACGGCGCTGACATCGTGTACCTGACGGGGACCCGTGGGGCGGGCACTTCGCTTCGCAATTACGCTGTCGGTGGAGACGCCGTTATCAGCTGGAAGCAGGCGTGTGAGAGCCGTGAGCTAGCCAGTGGGGCACGCTCACATGCACGCTCACATGCACGCTCACATGCAGAAGGAGGAGATCAAAACACTCTGATATCAACACACAGAGGGACAGCGACTTCCTTCACTGCTCAGGTAGACATTACTCTATAACAGATAATTGGTCGCTGCTATATTAATGCTCCGCATGTCGTATATTGCTCCTTTAAAGTGTAAACGGGATGACATGCCTGGGCGTATGCCGAGGTTGGTAGTAGTGAGTACATTTACTCTGTTACTCTTTTTTGAGTAAATTGTACTGTACTATATTAGTAGTTTCGATGTCGCATACTTTATACTTCATAAAAATCATTACTTTTACTCTACAACATTTGATTACATATATATATATATATATATATATATATATATATATATATATATAGTTATTTTCATTCATTCATTATTTTATGCATCCATGATCCTTTGAGAGACAGGTGGTCTGCTGTTCCCACCACTTCAGCAGCTCCAGCTGCAGCAGAAGTGGCGTTAGCGTCATTGCATCAAACCGCTAGCAGCTAATATTCTCAGATGCATCAACAGAGTGCAGCTGGCTGTGGACCTGACCGCATGTCAGAGAACACTTGAGAGATCCAGAATGGGAATATTGTCTGGTGTTTATGTGGCAGGTTATCTGATCAGGAGATGATGAGGAAGACCTTCTGTGGTTGAAATAATACCCGTCGGGCTTGGGGGGTGAGAGAGTCCTGTTAAGTTACTTGCTAACAAAGTCATTGTTTTGGTGTATACCTTTTATACTAGTATTGAAGTAGTTATTTTACTACTTTTACTTTTTAGGTACAGTTTTTTGGCTACTCTACCCAGAACCGTGTGAATGACACTAGAAGAAAAATGATTAATGTTTCATCTTCACATATAAATGATGAAACCATTGAGACTCCTGGTTCTCCATCAGGCCGACAGAGGAGACGACATGAAGAGAGAAAACACAGATGCTCTTCTTAACAGTGCTTTTCTCATTGCAATATACAGTATATATATACAGTATGTTTACACTGACACTAACACTTCCGGTTACTGCGTAAAAATCAATTCCATCACACAAGAACGCATTTAGCATTCAGTCATTTAGAAGGTTGGTATGCTGCGTTAGTTCCTTAATTTAAAGCAAATGTTTCAGTTTGGCATTGTGCTTAGAAATAGACTGTATAGAAAGAGAAAATGCAAAACAAACTAATTAAAACTAGAGTTTGTCCATTGGGTTAAAAATAAAATGGAACAATACATCCTGTCTGTTTAAATCAGATATTTACATTTCATCTTAAGAAAGGAAAAATATGTTTTGATGGTTTGACAGTGTGTGTTCTTTGGATTTATTCCTCGTCTTGACAATCTTTATGAATATTACTTGTCACTTTGACAATACTGTTCTTGTTATATTCATACCAACAAAACATTTTGAATTGTGGGTCCATATTGTGTTTGATGATGGAGAAACGTAACAACTAACAGCACACAGAATGTCATGGACCCACCCGTAACAAGTTTTCAGAGAGTACAACAAAGAAACACTGCATATGGTTTTGTAATTAAATATTATCATAAAGGGTGTTTTAGAGCTGGCAGTAGCAGCCAACAATACAGTAACATCCAGATAAAAGCTCACCAAAAGAGTCCTAAACTCAGTCCTTTCAACTGTATAATTGATCCAATTTGAGCATTTATATATAAAAAGCTAACTTTGATTCCCTTTACGACTGCATACCACTTCTGCTTGGACCCTCAGTCACAGCGACCCGCCCACGGTGGTCTATGTTGAGGGTCAGGGACCCACGGTGGTCTATGTTGAGGGTCAGGGGCCGAGCTGGTTCATCGCATCCAGCATGTGCTGATGTGACAGATGATGCGCTCACCAGGAGAGCGGACCACTTCCATCTGTAACATGTCAAGGCTGAAGCGCTGCACGTCCGGCTTGTCTGGGCTCCCGGTCAGACCATGACCACCTCTGCCCTTCAGTGCTGGGATGGCACGTGACAAGATTCCCTTCAGCACACCGAGTCCTTCTTGTCTTCGGCCTCCTCAGCTGTGGGTTCCACAGAGGCCAACGGGAGCAACAGTGCTGGTCCTTTGACCCCCCAGTGGGACTATGTCAGGAGCTCGCACACATGATCTTTTTGTTTTGTCCAACCATGTCCCATGGGGGCAGCCCAGACCCAGACGCTGTGAGGGGGACCCTGAACAGTCAACTATTCAACGATCCTATCCTGATTCCACTGCCAATCTCGCAGTCAGATTGTTGCAGTGGTCGTAAAGTTTGCTTGGTTCATGATGTACAGTAAAGCCTTTTTGGGTATGAATATAATTTTTTTTTTCAAGAAATGTAATTTGCTTTCTATCAATTTCCTTAGTGTGCATTAATACATAACTTTAAATCCCCATTGGAGCAGCATCTTGACTATAACCTCAGAAAGGCTGAAAAAGACAACGTAAGGCTACTGTTTTAAAATCAAAGGATACATTTATGGGTGGTCAAGCGTTTGCTGTACCGGCTCCTCAGTGTTGTACATACACAAAGAGAGTTAAAAAAAAAACACTAAACTTTAGGCCCATAGTGACTCGCCATACTTTATCGTAGACAACACTTAAGGTGCGGGTCACCTCAACTACAGATGGGAGGAGCGACCTCATTTAAAAATGCTCTCATTGTCAATAGCTTCTCCAGTTCAAGACTCCAACACAGAAAGCCATCGCTCGAGTCATTTCCAAGGGTATGAAGCTCAAATGCAGAAGTGAGAGAAGCAATATCTTAAATCTACCTCAATAATACATCTTACTATTGGTAATATTGGCGTATTTATATTGCAACGCCTTCCGGCGGCCACACTGTCAAAGTTTCTTGCGAAATGTTATAGTTATTATTTATAAATCTGACCACTCGCATACGAAATTAGCACTATCCGCGTGCTGAATATATTGTAAAATTAATGAACAATTATCCATAAAAATCAGCAGGGTGAGGCGCGTCGGAACAGCAACAACCTCCGGTTTTGAAAAGTGAAGCCAATGTTCCAGTGTCTTAAACTTGCATTTTCTCTACTGGTCATCAGGGGGCGACTCCTCTGGAAGTCGGACTTCTTACTTTATATATTTATAGTTGATAACATAGCATTTGCTGTGTTTTATTTTAATGTTTGTATAAGCCATCAAGATGCCTGGGACTGCAGATACAAATTAGCCTCTGTGGCTAAATCTGTCACATTTACATAATGGCCCAAGTGCTCCTGTTAATTAGTTTAAACTGTTAATATACACATTATTCTGGAAGTCTGAATGCACAACACTAAACACCTTTCCTCCAGGTGACTGACGGTGAAGTATTGGTTGAAAGAGCTGGACCCCGGGTCAGGAGCTACGTCTATGTAGTGCACACTATGAGGAGGATCCATTATGCATGCAGAAGGTAACTAACATGCAACCGTTTGCCTGACTTCAAAATGTTGTTTTCACAATGTTGCATGTTATTAGAAATAGACGCTAATAGAATATGACTTTGCAACAAACCATGAGGATGATCACATTTGATTATGTTCAATCTCCTCTTCTTACTTGTTGCGTCCCATGAAAGTTAAGTTTGATGGAGAGCTTAAGATCATAGTGACTGACACAAAAGGTAAAGAAAGAATTTAAATTGAGCTCGAAGAAAAAGTTCTCTCAGCTTTTATTTTGGTGTGTCTGCTTTTCCATCTGAGGAACTGATCTACTGTTTTAAGAAGAGTCATACGCACACGTTTAGAAATGCTATTCATTCACCAGGAGACCATCTCTAACAAGTTTAAAGTGTGTTCCTCTGAACTATACACAATGTTCAGAAGAACTTCGGTCACGTAGAACTGTTCACTTGAGACAACTGAAGTAGACATTAATGCACCACCCTGACACACTGGCTTATGTGTGATTCATTGTGATCCACCATGTCTTTAATTGTGAAAGATTAATGCCAGGTGCGGCGTATTTGGTGCCATTCATCTTGTTGTGGAGAGGAGACGGCATGGACCTCATCCTTAGTTCTGCAATGGACGCCTGAAAACCTCTTCCAGCTTCGCTTCCTCTGATGAAAGGATGGATCAACTTCTTTGCTCTTTATTATTGTGTTGGCCTTAATATTCTGAGTTACAATTTCTTGCATAAGGTGTTTATGTACCTGTGAAATTCACTTATATGTATAACTGTAAACTATAATATCTTTTCTTTGATCCTTCAATGTGGATGTTCACGGAGCCCACATTTATAAACAAGTATTTTATTATGTTGTCGATTGAAGCTAACATAATTGTAATGATTATTCTGGCAAAACCTCCATCAATGTGTTCTTGTATGCTTACAAAACAGAACACGTTGCTACTGTAAAGATTAATACCACTTATGCAATGTGAACAGCATTAACCAACTTGAAGCAAGAGCTTCATAAAACACACACAGGCTCTTCATCATGAGCCTGTGTGTGTGTGTGTGTGTGTGTGTGTGTGTGTGTGTGTGTGTGTGTGTGTGTGTGTGTGTGTGTGTGTGTGTGTGTGTGTGAGACAGTGTTCTTCATCATGAGCCTGTGTGTGTGTG